>CM042691.1:401041623-401641623 GCA_023614405.1 Avena insularis | reverse complement strand
GAAACTGAACTTTGTATTATTTGTACAGTAAAAATCCAATTCATTGTACACATTCCTTGTACTTGTCTTTTTCACACAAGTTATATATATTTCTATTTTGCTATGAATCTTAACATACACATGACTGCCGTACATTTTCTTCAGGCAGGATTTCTGTCATATGTTTTAAATTTTATTTAGCATTTTCCAATTTACTATTCATTCGGATTCACATGGACCTAGGTTTTCTATGGGCTATTTTGAGGAGGCCAGCGTGTAATATATTTGCTATCTAGCCTGTACTGCATCATGGCATTTGGACTATGTATGGTTCACAAAGGTGCTGCGTCACATGCTGATACTAGAATTGATGTTTTTTTTTTCAGTATATTTGTTCATTGTTACATACAAGCTGAGTGCCGTGTATACCACAGTGTAGTTTTACATGTGGTCATTTCCAATGTGTCAAAAGGAAAATTCTACCTGCTATACATATTTCTAGCATGTTTTTACTTTGGTAAAAAGTATTTAAAATCATAATTCTAATTTGTCTTAATGACTAGTGAACACTAATTTGAATCATACAACAAAGGATTGGAGCACTATATGCAGTTTGCTATTTCATATTTACCTTTTAAGAATGAACTTCTAAGCTCCTAGGAAAATAAGAGGTAATGTAATATGAAATATCTTGTTTATGTTAAAATCATAATCACATCTTGAACTATCTCATAAAAAGAAATCATCAAAATTAGGAGAGTCGAAATTTCTTGGTTTGCAACGACCGCATGATGTATGAATGCACTCATGGGTACACGCTAAAGCGATCAAGCTACGTGTTCTCTGTCTTTATACGCTCAGTGTTGCACGCTAAAACAATCAAGTGTTCTTCGCGCCGTTATAGAAGCAGTGTTAACCGCAGTCTTTACCGTGATGATTGAGATTGCTGCGTCAACTCATAACGTGCTTAACATCAAAAAATAAGAAAAACTCTGTGCACAATGAGTGTGACACTGAAGCGGCAGAAACAAGACATATGAGATATATTTAAATTTGACACTAGTGACATGAGGCTGTTAAACAATGCGTATGTTTTGTTGGATATGTCTTAAACTTAATTAAAATGTAAAGACGTCACATAATCTCCAAATTCAGAGGTAGTGCGCACTCGACTTTGTGTGATACATACCAAACTTAATTAAAATAATAGGGCGTCACACTTATCTCTACATTCACAATAGAGGAGTACGATGTGTAGTTTGTGCTCCAAGGGTACCAATTAAGCGGCATGTCTATATATAGATGGGGTGCTTCTCTATCAAACCGAAACAAGCTCAAACCAGCATTCCAGAAGTACTAGCTAGTAATACACATCTGCCATGGCGCTCATCCATAGCACTAACCAGGCCCTGCTCGATGGTCAGCTCAACCTCTTGGACAACACCTTCGGCTACATCAAGTCCATGGCCCTCAAGGCCGCCTTGGATCTCCGCATCGCCGATGCCATCGACCACCATGGCGGCGCCGCTACCCTTACACAAATAGTACACAGGGTCACGCTCCACCGATGCAAGATCCCCTATCTACGTCGCCTCATGCGCGTGCTGTTTCCGGAGTATTCGGAGTGCAGCCCGCGGAAGGCTCCAGCGAGCTTCTGTACGTCCTCACACCGACGTCCTGCCTTCTCGTCAGCCCCCAGAACTTGGTTTCAATCACGACCATGTCGCTCAGTCCCTACTTTGTCGCCTCCTACCTCGAGCTTGGCACGTGGTTCCACCAGGAGTTGTCGGATCCCTGCATCTTCAAGCTGGCGCATGGCGAACCATTGTGGAAGCTCGCTGAACACGACGCGAGTTTTGATGCGCTCATCAACAATGGGATGGTCTCAGACACCAGCTTCATCATGGACATCGCCATCAAGGAGGGCGGCGGGGTCTTCCAGGGGATAACCTCGCTGATCGACGTCGCAGGCGATCTCGGCGCAGCGGCCCAAGCCATCTCCAAGGAATTTCCGCATGTGGAATACACCGTACTAGATCTCGACCACGTCATCGCCAAGGCTCCGACGGGCACCAATGTGAAGTACATCGCCGGGGACATGTTTGAGAGCATTCCACGGGCAAATGCTGTCTTCCTGAAGGTATTATTTTAGTGGACGAACTACTTCCATAAAAATTAACATGCCTTTGAAAATTTTAAAAAAATTAAAACAGGCTCATTAACTCATGAAACCAACTAAATAATAGGCAGTTTGTCTCTTCTCGAATAACTCAGTAGTTCTTTAATGCTCAGTATTAACAGTACGTATATTTTTTCTACCCTCAATGTTTATTCATTTCAGTGGTTTCTGCATGACTGGGGCCACGACGATTGTGTCAAGATATTACGGAACTGCAAGAAAGCAATTCCACCGAGAGATGCCGGAGGGAAGGTGATAATCCTGGATATTGTGTTTGGAGCAGGACAGTCAAACGTGAAGCACACTGAAGTGCAAGCCTCGTTTGATGTATACATGATGATTATCAATGGCATTGAGCGAGATGAGCTCGAATGGAAGATGATGTTTTCTGAAGCGGGGGATTCCGATCCATCATCAAAGTTTACCCATAAAAAGTCTAGCCATATAAACTACATAATGTCGTAGTGTTGTATCTCTTTCCTGTTTGACTTAGCCGTTATGAAGTTGATTTTCCTAAAGCTTGGAGCACGCGATCTGTGCGTGTCGAGCATGTTGAGTCTGTGTGTTTCATCGAGTGTGTTCGCTTCGGGTTATAGTTATCTGCTGCTCTTCGTGTGGCATGGACGGAGTCGTGTAATGGCATGAAGCTCCTCCGTTCATGCCTGGTAATGGCGGCACGATGGGCACGATCTAGTCGTGGGATGTAAAGAGTCTCATGGATCATGGCGTGCGCATAGCCCGGCCGGCCCCGATGGCCATTTCCCTTTCACTCAATAAAAATAAAAAAGAAACCCGAAAAGGCTGCGGCAGTTTAGCCGCACAAAACACTGTTTTTCTTCTCTTCTTCATTGCGATCCATATGAGTTGACATGAGATCACTTTGAGTTTGGGATTACGCACGGCATTAGCAACCTCGTTATGATTCTTTTAGTGTTGTTGAGGGAAATAAGAAAGATTGGATAAGATATTATTCTTAACTGAGGTCGACATTTGTAGGATTCCATGTGAGGGATTTTGTTTCCGATGGGAGCACTGTTTTACTGGAAAGGTCAGGCTCACATAATTTTGCAAGAAGATAAAAAACTATGAAAGAAGAATATTATTTCTTCGGAATTAAAGATACTATTTCACATCCTCTAGCTTGCTTGCCGAGGCAAGGTCTCTTATATCCTCTCAAAAGAGGAGAGACAACGGAGGTCGATGCCACACCGACCCCTATCGGCAAAACATCAAGTCACTAGAACTCTGAAGTTGTGTGGAACAATTTTGGTACTTCATTAGTACTATTTACAATATTTCTATTTCTGGACACTTCTGTTTGAGGTAAAAAAATTATCAATATAAATAATAGCACATGAAAGTTTCGGCCAATTCTGCTATCCACGTCGTCCCGATTCTTTTGGGCCGTTGGATGGACCACGGGGAGGACACACGACGAAAGAGCGGTGGAGCCCCACTCTACCCGGGAGGTGGGCCCCGACGCCCGTGATTCGACCCCCGTGATTCCTTGCCACAAAGAGCTCGCGCGGCCTGGATTCGTTGTTGTCAGTGGCCGTGGTTGGGGACGTGCTATGTCATGGGGTGGGTCCTGTTCAAGCGGAATAACGGGAGTCACATATGGTGTTTATACGCATGGATTCGGCTATACAAGGGTAGTTATGTGAGTGAAAAAATTGCATTGTATGCATGTAGAATTTAGGGTTAACTTGAAATATTTCAGAACTTTCATCTAAATTTGGCTCTAGTGAGGTTTTTATAACCAAATTATCACTAGGATTTGAAGCAAGTTTAGTTGAAGGTTTCAAAAACTCGAATGAGTTCAAAACTGAGGTTTGACCTAAGTCAAACTTGAATTCAAATTCATATAAACAAACACATGAATATATCAAAATTCAAATGAACAACTAAAATATAATCAAAATTGATCTTTATTCATATATGAATGCGTACAAGGTCATTACTTCATAAGGAATTACAAAGAAAAAGGGAAAAAACTAAATACAAACTACTACTGAAAGGAAGCCTATACTAAACTATCTAAGCTTCCTATCTTCTTGCTCACACTTGATAAACTTACAAACCTGCAAACCAAACATCACAATGAGAATTGTTTAGGGTTAGAATGTTGGATTCATAGAAGTGAATGCATTTTCATTGTAGAATTCAAAACCAAGACCCACGAACTTGTCCTGAATCCCAGTAACTTGAGGTAGGGAAATACAAAGTCATAACTGAACTAGACAGAGGTGAAATCGTGATACAAAATCCAATCAGAACATGATAAACTACTCATAGTAGTTGACAGCCACTAGGGAAAACCCAAGAATATGACCACATAATCAAGAACTATTAAAGTAGCCCAGATTTCATCTTGTTCAAGTAGAAAAACTAAACCAATAGAAATATTCATAAGATCAACTACCACTACAAAAAATACCCCCCATACCCAGTGGCTTTTTCAGGCGGCATAAGCAAAAAGAACTGGCAATAGTTGGTTACGCGGCAGATGAGCTTTGGTGGAACCATTTTGTCTCGGCCGCCACATATGCACACACGATAGCAGCAGATTTTGGTGTCGTGGTACATGGACGGGGAAGGCGACGGTTTTTAATGCCTTGCTTGGCCAACAGATGCATTTCCAATATCCGCCGGCCATTTCAAGCGCCATTAATTGTTGATGTCCGCTGGATAATGGTCCATAACTGCCCGCGGATTGGTTAGACTTGTTTGGTTGACAGGTGCGTACCACCACTGCTTACCCGAGTTGCCGTAGACCGACTATGGGCTCTATGAACCAATTTGGCCCATGTTACTGGGCGCACATGTTATACTGCTCATAAAGCAAACATTATATCTCACCAACAACCCACCCCATTTCCTACATAATACATGGAGTCTTTAATCCCCACTCTCTTAACTCCTCTCTTCGTACGGCGCTGCACCCACTCTCTCGGCAAGGCCAACCCTAGATCTAAACATAGTCATTTTCAAAAATATCCTAAGATCTCACAAACTCCCATCTCTACTACTGTCGTCCCTCCCAAATGTGGTGATGCCTCGCAAGCTCTTCCAATCCGACCCATTCTCCGAGCCTAAGGTTTTTTCTCAATTGATCTGTTGTTGGATCTTGTTCTTTCTCTAATCGACCTGTTGTTGGATCTTGTTCTTTATCTAATAGATTTGTTGTTGCATCATGTTCTTTATGTAATCGATCTACTGTTGCATCATGTTATTTCTCGAATCGATGTGCTATCTCTTTCAGATCCACGACAACACGAGCATCATAGCTCGTGTGAAGGATTACAGACGTGGTGTTGTCGCCATCGGCATCGCCGTTGCCACCACTGACACGATAGCATCGAATTGGAGGATGGTGACCCTATTGCTGTGTTTGTCACAATAGGTTGTTAGTAGAATAAAGAGGCGCTCAAGATTAGAATATGCAAATTTCTCCGCTTATCCTTAAGTTAAGTGGAAGAATTAGGTTAGTTGTAGATAGTTTTTAGTTCTTTATTTCCATAATTTTCTTGTTAGAAGAATTAGTGGGGATAAAACCCCTTTTTCAGATTCTCTTGCTAGAAGAGAAGTTGAATACAAGGATTAGATCCTTGTAAGAAGTGGTTATAGTGTAATGTGATCTAATAAATATCCTTTTAATAAAATAGAATTTTCGATTTGAATGCAATTAGCTTCCTAAATTAATGATTGTAAACTTCTTACTTTGATTAATGGTACTGTAATTAATTATCTAGGAGGATGATATTTTACAAACCACGACATTTGCAATACGTGACACGGCACTAAAGTTCCGTCGTCTTCAGTAATATCACGAGGCACATTCACTGTCGCGCCGCGGTAGCGCTAGCTCGACGGATCATGTTGTGCCGATCCAAAAAATCCGTTGTCGTTGCATAATCCCCGACGCAGTTATCCCTGTTGGCTTTTTTCGTGCCAACGCGAGTGCAAGGCTATGCCTTGGCGTGTATAAGTGCCGGGCCCGAGCTCCTCGTGTTGTATTGTAGAAATAAATTGACAAAAAATTAACCTCAATCCTTTGAATTCTTAGAAAATAGATAATTGTGAGAAATTAAAAGGAATGCTTATCCAACAACTTACCCAACCAAAGTGAAGGACAACTTCTGAAATTAACTATCCAAAAGGAAATTGGATTAAATTACCAAAGATTATGAATAAAGAAAATATTTAGGAAGTATATGAATGTTTAACAAACAACTTAACCTATTAAATTGTAGAGCAACTACTACTAGTAAGATTCAACCTAATGGAATTGTAAGAACTCACATTAAAATAAAACTTAACAATTAATGAAATAACAAAAAAAAACTTGTCTCTGCCCAAAAACTGGACAAGACAAAACTAAACCAACATGCCTAAATAGGCATATATAAATACACTAAATATGCACATAAGGACAACAAAGTTCATATGCCAAATTCGAAATATACACTAGAGTAAAACCAGTATGGGCTTAACAACCCAAAGAAGAAATGCCACATGCACATAAGTGAAGCTACAAAGACGATTTCACACTTAGCCAAGAACGTAGATCACCTAAATGCATAGCTCAGGTGTCAACACCATGTGGATCTTGACCACTATATAAAGCTAGGGATCTCACACCCTAGATCTTATAAGTAACTAGTCGAGCCCGGACCAAAAACACGCATACTACACTACAAGAAATATCTCCATCCACAACGATTTGGTCCGTCGAGCATCGTAGAAGGCGCCTCTTCTGTGAAAATTTTCTTTGTTTGACTATGGTCAACGAAAAACTTTTTTTCCTATTTTCGCAGACCTCTACTACGATGAAATTGCTAAAAACGTGGAAAAATCTCAACATGCGTGTGGTTTAAGCAAGATTTTTGGTTGCTCACGTGATCTTGACTCGGCTAAATCTTTTGAGGCATGTGGGTCTCGGATCTCAGTGTCTCTAGCATACCATACTTTTCGGTCGCATATCCCTGATTTGAACACGATAACATTGCTCGATGCATGGATAAAATATGCCTTTGTTGAAAGGTTTGGAACTCCTGGAATCATAAGTCACCTTATGAAATAATTATCTCCTTTAAACAAAATGAAGATGAACAACTAGTAAAAGCTTGGGAAAGATTTAGGGGAATTTCTTATGGAACATAACATGGCCTTAGGGACTGGATGTTAATGCATACTGCCTCCGTTTCAAGGCTTGAGGCATATTACTTTTTTAAAATTCAAACTAACTAAAGTTTGATCAAGTGTTTAGAGAAAAATATTAATATTTACAATACGTAATCCATACCGTTCATACATCATGGAACATATTTTCACATGGTATCTATATAATGTAATAGTTCTTGATAGTTTTTTTATAAAAGTTTGGTCAAACTTTACATGGCTTGACTTTTCAAAAAAGTTATATGCCCTAAGCCTTGGGAGGGAGGGAGTATATTTTATAGAGGGTTAACTAAAACCTAATGGCTTATTTGGATAATGAATGTAGAGGTTCTTTCATGAACATAACTGCCTCAAATGCCTATGTGCTATTAGATGGCCTGCTTTTACAAGTCAAAATTATGGAAAGTTTGAAAAAAGTTGAAGTTCTTGCAGAAGTATTTGATGATATATATGAAATTTTTAACCTACATAGTAGAGAAAATAAAATGGAGGAAGTTAAAATGCTAAGTGAAACAAAAGAACCTCTACTAGACCTTGATAAATGTAGCCTATATGAACTTATTAATATCTTGCAAAAGTTTTCTAATGACCCATCTATTAATATGCATCAAGCAGATTTTATGTAGCACCCCGCGAAAACCACTACTAGAAAATCGCTCGTTGTTTTTGTGCATAATCATGATATCATGCTTATGTCATCATATGCCACATTGCATTTGAGCATCATATCATGCTTGCATTGGTTTTATCTTGCTTGTGTTATCCTATCAGCAATACCTTTCTATTGTGTTACTCTTTTTTTCTACAATATTAGGAACCACTTGCTAAGGTTCCGCTAGTTTCCTAAATGTTTTTATTCAATTTCTAAAACCTAAATCCCATATCTTGTAATATGGCCAAAAGGAATTATGGGGGCATTACTCTTGCTATTACTCTACTCCTTCTTACCTTCAAAAGGCTACATCTCCCTATTTTAAAGATCCATGCAAATGGTTCAAAAGGTTTTATAAAGAAACAAATACAAAAGCTTGAAATAAAGGAAATGAAATACAAGTAAGAGAAACATGCCGTGGCCTTTTCCCCCTTAACCCAACAAATGGCTCCAACCTAACCGAAGCCTCCTTCCTTATTCTTGGCCCATTTAGCCTATTATTTTTCCTCCAGGACAAAGCTCTCCTGATGGTCTGCTTCCTGCAGCACGCACTTCATCAGTGATGCCCACGTCGCCCCCTGATCGATGGGACGGACCAGGTTGGCTGTCCCCTCCCGTCCCTATAAGAACCTTCTCGCTGAAGCCCATGAATGAGAACCGTCCCGGCGCACCGGCAAGAACGCCTCACATTTCCAAGCCCACGTTACAATCTTAATCACCTAATAATCTAGCCCGGGGCCATAGAAACCGTGGAGATTAGTACCTAAAGATTCAAATGATCATCCCTCTCAAACCTTGACTCAACTCCAAATATTTTATAATGAAAGTTACTGTTTTCATTTGAATATAAAATATGTTCCTAATTTAGACTATTCTAAATACATAAGCTTTTAACCATTTTTGCTGATTCTATTTAAAAAGGAATAAATCATATAATTTTATTGGTTTATCCAAATAAAGAGTTTCATATATCAAATGTGATCAGAAAAATACAAAGATTAATAATATGACATTGTAAATTATTTTTGTACAATTAGAATTAAGAAATTGTTTTAATCCAATAAAAATGCTTATTTCCTAAATAATTCATAACTTCAATTCTGTAAATCGGAATTCGACAAATAATATGTCTAAATGGATCAGAAAAACGAGAAGAAGCTAAATATGATATACATACCATCAATTGCGTCATGCATCATATCTTTCTCTAATAACCAGCAATGTTTATGTGAATAAAACTTCAAAATAAAATTGTGCTTTTATTATTTAATGTTGGTAAAGCTTCACTAATGTTGTATCATCGTTGTACTATGCTAATGAAATATTCTCAACATATTTTGCATCATTAACTTGTCATGTCATACATCATATCATGATCATGCCGGTTTTTCCGCATTTGTTGTAATTGTTGCATCAATTGTTTCTTTTAGTGCTTTGCTTCTTCCCGGATAGGACGATGAGATGTTGTGAGCTTTAAAAAGTTCTTCGGATATATCTTCAGCAATGTTTCCTAGGCGAGCATTCTTCCCTTCTACCTATTTTGCTTTTATAGTCTTTACTTCCTCCCGTTGATCTATTGTTACTCGCGTTGCAATGCTTTAGTTTTCGTACCATTTATATTCGTTGTAGCCTATATCGCCTTGGTCGCTTCCTGTTGCCCAATGTTTGGTAGATAGTTGGCCTTGCGATTCATTTAGATCTCGCTCTTATCCTGCCCACTTGTGTCCATCTAGAACCCGAGTTCTTGACATCTGTTCTGAGACCGAGCGCGCTAAACAGATGTGGGGTGAATGGGAACCCCTGTCGACTTATTACCTGACTTGAAAGTATTGTTCTAGGGCCACAAACTAGTTTGGGCTTTATAGGTTACCTACTGTACATATGCCATGTATGAGATGTTTATTACCTGTTGCTCGATGAGCGTTTATTATTGTTGCCCAGGTGCGGCACTCTGTCATGGGAATATATTATATATGACATCTGCTCACGTGACAAGTCCACGCAACCTATGGGTCTGTATGATGATTAGCTATACCTCGTATGGGTAGCTCTTTTAGGTGGCCCCCATGTACTTGCTTTGGGTCTAGGAAACATGGTGTCCGAAGCCCCACCAATATACCAATGGGTGTGTCTTAATTGATCTAGAAAACATGGATGGAAGTGCGTGTGGATACTTTGGTGCATCCCTGCAGGGTTAAATATTTTCGAAAAGCCATGTCCACTGTTATGGATGACTTGGAGTACAGTTTCTCGATCATAGGTAACTTACACTAAAGAATTGTTGTTATAATTTGACTTGGATATTACCTAATTAGTAAGTTGGATAACCACCATGGAATGGATGGATAAAACTGCCAACTGTATGTGTTTCCTCGGAAGAACTTCCTTGTTTGGACTTGAGGGGAAAACTATGATGGGTATGTTTGGTGTTAGTATCAAGTTGATAGGTGTTTCTTATCTCTCTCTAATATCCAGGCCCGGCTCTGGCCCATCGCGACCTTGGCGACGGCCAAGGGCCCATGCCAGCAGGGGGCCCAATAACACATACTACTCTATACTTTATATATCTACCTGAAGAAAAATTGCAATGAAAGGGCCAGCACAATCGTCCCAGGAAGCCCACTACGGAGAAGAAATTGCACCACACCCACGCGATCGATAGGCAGGGCTCCGGCGATCGATCTCCTGATCTCCCTATACCTCTTCGTATTTGACAGCCAGCAGCCGCTGTTGTGTGCTCTTGGTGTGGATCTTTCCAATCGATCACCTCTAATAGCATCTCCATTCGTTAGGCGTTTTCAGACTAAAATTCAGATGTAAATAGTATCAGACAAAACTAATTTTCGGACGCCCAGTTTTCCAGTCGCGCTTCCAGATCGAGTTCCCGTGTTTAGTCAAAATTTAATCAAATTCGGCAAAATTTAAACAAACATAGCCAATTTCATTAAATTATAGGCGAGTTTCATACATATTATGTCAAATTCAGACATAAAATGCTACTTTTTATATTTTGAGACATAAAATGTGCGGATAAATGTCAACTTTTAATATTTTGCAAATGGAAGTGCATACGTGTGTGTGTATATATATATATGCATTAGCCTTAGGGCCCACGTCATTGACTTCGCCTAGGGCCTGGTAAAAAAAAGAGCCGGCCCTGCTAATATCTGGTAGTTGTATCGAGTCTCTAAAGGATGTTTAGCGCATGAGTGGCTACCGCTTCAGTCCACCATACCAATGTAGGAAAGAGCCGATGAATTCTAAGACTCGACATTTACTAGCGTCAGTACTGATTGATCCCTTTTTACTTTTCCCTTTATCGGCACCCTTTTTTATTTGATAGATATGAGTTTGACGATGTTAGCAATATTACCATTTTGTCTTAGTCTGGGCAGGGTTATGGACGCTATTGGTTATTCTTCAGGGCTCTTAGCCCAATTTGCATCTTGTTTGTACTCAGATGTTGTATCATTTTCAAGCTGATTTGAATCTTTATACTATATATTTGTAATCTTGACTCGTTGATTCGTTTATGTATATATGTTTTTGTGGGGTTCCATCATGAACTATTGTGCAATGGTATTACTTTGTTTTCCACCCGCACACAAGTGCTTGGTGGGTACCATCGAATCGTTTCTATGCGGGTTTGGCGGGAATCGCAGAAATCTACATAGGGCCGATTCAAGGGTATTGCATTTTAGGTCCTTTATTCCAAACTATGTCATCAAAGAAAAGATAGAAAGATACAATAATGAAGCCACGATACCAAAAAATCTTGGGGATGCTTGGCTCCCCAAGATATTAATCACTATTGGCAAAGAGCCCCATCATTTGATTCTAGATCTAGGATCTAGTGTCTCTGTGTTATCAAAACAACTATATGATCAACTAGAACACAAAACCATGGAAAAATGTTCAATAGATATTTTTCTTGCTGATGACTCAACTAAACATGCTTTAGGAAAAGTAAATGATATAATGTTTGAGTTACATATAACTTTTCTGCTTGTTGGTTTTGTTGTAATAGACTTGGGGAGAAAAACCTCTAGTCCTATAATTCTTAAAAGACCTTTTTTAGAACTACAGGTGCAGTCATTGATTCAAAAGAAGGGAATGTGAAGTTTTAGTTCCGGATAAAAAATGCGTGGAACACTTCCCAAGGAAAAAGGAGGAAGCACCAAGGTACAAGCTACCATATGATCTCCATATCACTTGAAACAAGTAAGTAAGCCTAGTTATATGGCTATAAAGAAAGGTCTTTATGGGAGGCAACCTTTTTTGTTTTCTTTTGGATTTTCTTTTTCCACTCTTGTTGTAGGAAGAGAGTTTTCATTTGGTTTTCTTAATGGAGTTTTCAATAAAGTACCTAGTTGAATCCATTTGGATATTTTAAAGTTGACAAAACATATGGAGCAGAAAATTTCTACACGACCTCTTTTGAGTAAAAAAAATCTCTAATTTTTTCTGTAACTTTGATTGCTCTCATATCTATACTGTACTTGCAACGTTTCATCCTCTATGTGCCCAAAATTGAAAACAAAATTACTCACATGTTTAAGTGGGTGAAATAAATGCATTTTGTAGCTGCTATTTTATGGACAAAATTCGTCATCTTTTGTTGCAAGAGTGCCCTTTTTGGATTTTGATTTGATTATTTTTGAGGCTATTGATATCGTATGGATCTTGGCCACTTACGTAATATCTGGAAATTGAAAACCAAATTTTATTTTGAAAATTTAACACAGCTATCTTGATATCTTCGTATCCACTAATGTCATCCCATAGAGAAGAAATGAGAGAAAGTTTTGTGTTGAAGCTTTTTGACAGCGAATGGAGAAACGCCAGACCAAGAGCTATCCAAGGATGGTGAAAACCATAAGCTTGGGGATGCCTAAGGCAATCCACTGTACTTATTAAACTCTCGGTTTTCAAACTTATAAACTTTGTTTTTTGAGCAACATAGAATGACCATAGACATTCGGAGCGTCTTTGTTTAGTTCTTCTTGATATGTTTGGAAATAAATAGGACCACCATGATAGAAATTTTGCATGTTTAGGAAAGAGATGCTGAAATAAACTATGCCATGATTGAATGCCTTGCTTGAAGTAGAAAAGTGGGGAAAACCAAACTATGTCTGCTATTGCTTTAAGTTGCAATGTCCATATGCTTGAAGGAGTGATGGCTTATAAGGGTATCATCTTGTGTTAGTTCTTATATTCAACATAAATGATGCTCAATGATTATATTTTGTTCTAGAGTTGACTTAGTACTATGGGCACTTTGCATTCTTGTAGAAGGTCAAATGATTACCTCGCTGCCCGCTTCCCCTTTCTCCTGGCGAGGAGACTCATCGTTGGCGTTCCCGGGATTTTATTCAGGATTCGGCTTCTCCCTCGCTCGTCTAGCAGCCCGGCGAGAACGCTCCTTGCGGGAGATCCTGACCATGTTGATGAGGAAACTAGAGATACGCATTGGCCCCTACGTGGCGCGGCAAATTTCGGAGATTGTCCTAGTAGAGTATCTCTCAAAGTAGGTAGAATCGAAAGTAGGGGCTAAACAAGATCTCTCCAAGCTACCTCTGGGACCTTGGTAAGGAATAGTAGAGTCATGGAAAGGGTGACACAAGGATTTTACCTAGGTTCAGGCCACCGTGTAGTGTAAAACCCTACTTCTGGCTTTTCTTGTATTGCGTAGCGAGGTTACAAGTACAAGAGGCTGATCGTGCGATCAGAATAAGAGCTCAAGTGAGGAGAAGACTAGGGTTCCGAGGTGGAAGAAAGTACCTCTTTTCTATGGTTCCTTACCACTCCTTTTATAGGCGTCCCAGTCCTCTTCCCACCAATGTGGCGGTAAGGGTTTCCACATGGCGACAAGACAGGGAGTGATTGAGTCAAATATGCTGGTTTCATCACACCCTTAGCAGCTCTGCTAAGAGGGAGGAGTGGTCCACCATGTTGAGGCCTTGTCGACCATTCCTGGCTTGGAAGAGGGGAAAGCTCCTCTTTGCTTGGAAGGGAAGTTGATGGTTTATGTCCTTCTCATGGGGCGCAAGTGTTCTTGCATGGCTTCGGTACAAGTGTTTGTGCGCGAGTGCTCCCTAGGTTGGGTACTTGCCGAGATGCCTCTGGCACATCGGGGTTTCTCTCGCAGAGAAACTTGCTTCGGAGGCCTCGTGGATGCCTCTCCTTGACGCTTGGTGAGGGCGGCTCTCTGAGTTTTGGGGAATGTCCTGCCACGGAGGCCTAGCAGAAGATGGACCAGGGTACCCTGGTTACCAATGATCCGACAGAGATTCTAAAATAAATTAAATAAAAGATAACTATGATACTATGCATTATATAGGTAGATACACCATTATCATACACATGATATCGATACTAGGTATATAATACTACCACTATGACCAGACTTACACACGATTACCATTGGCGCTTCTGTATCCTAGAATTATGGGCGATAGCACCCTGAGAGGTTCCTACAAGGCCACATGCCCATATGCAGTGCCTTCACACATGTATTCTTCTTTCACTTTTTTCTTTGCGTGTGTGATCAGATTTGTTGTTCTTTAAATATTGCGACTCATTCATTCCCGACGCACATTCATCCAGCTTGATGCTTAGCAGTGTCTTTTGCATCAGGAATTGGGGTAATACTTACTGATGTTGCTTCTGCCCTGCAGGTGTTTTACAAAATGTTGTTTAGTTAATATAATACCTTTCAAGCTGATTTGTCTATGAAGTGATTTGATCCTTTGTATGACTCCTATATATTTCCTACTGCCCTATCTGTCTAGATTTTCCCCTGTTGCAATTTGTTAGAAGGGAATACACAAGCTGTACTTGAATCAGTGTTGTGCTTCCTGATTGCTTCCGGGAATAAGTCTGTTATATGCGTCATCACGTAACATTAAATTTCTTCTATTTTCTGCCATAATAAAACGAAAACAATTGTTCCATTGTCATATTGTTTGAGGGTAATCTACATATAGGATTATTCTATGCCTTTCTGGAAAAAGATTGCAAATCTACCACGTGCACACCGAAATATCTTTTTCTATTGCTATTTGACACCGAATCGTGATTTTCAGCTATATCTTTGTCTATTGCTATTTGACATAATCTTCACCCTATAGTTGGTAAATACTCGACAAAAAACTCATGTGGCCAAATTCAGTATTCACAATATATATGTCTTTGAATATTTATTTGTAGTATCATTTATAATTCCAATTATATTTTACACATCTCAATCAATATTAGATTTTTTTCGTACAAAAGATATCACTAAGGATTCCCTGCCGCAACGCGCGGGGTAATGTTCTAGTTCTTTCTCCATGGCAGGGAGGTGCACGGAGGAGGCCCCGGCGACGGTGGGAGGCTAGGAGCTGCGGGAGCGCCTGTTATGGCGCCCCCCATGCACGTCGGTGTGGCACGCGGTTCGCCACTCGACCGACGCCCCTACTGCAGTGAAGCAGGTACAGCTGGCCGGCAGCCTCCGTGAGTCCGCACGCGGTTCGCCACTCGAGACCAGCGCCCCTACTGCAGTGAAGCAGGTACAGCTGGGCGGCAGCCTCCGTTAGTCCGCGACATCCTGGACTATAGGCTCCGTTTCCTTGCCGCCGTAACCCACCCCAACATCAGTCACGGTGAAGAATGTCAAGATGCGAATCCTTGCCAAGCTATCGGCGCTCAAGCAGTGGTGACGCTGGTCTCCTCTGGCCCATGCCTCGCCCTCGCCTTATTTCCTCGGTCTCTGATGAACTTTTGTTTTTGAAACATCGGTCTCTGGTGAACTTCATTACTAGTAGAAAGCAAGAAATTTGTCCCCAAAAAAAAAAGAAAGCAAGAAAGTATATATGTCTGTTCCGAAATGCCAAATTATCAGAATGGCATAGTAACAACTAAATAGATAGATAGCTAGCTAACCTTTTCTTTTTTTCCACAAACATGCGCCATGGATATGGTGCATGGGAAACTAAATCACCAGAGGAAAATAAGTAAGTGGTGGGCCAGAAGATGTACCAAGTTAGCAATAGACTATGTATGGCGAATAATAGGGAAAAATGCCCACAACTGACAATTACAACGAATCATGGCTGAACCGTCGATCTCAACTCCTCTGCATTATTGTACTACTGCCGCAGTCTGCAATGATGCTGAAAGGACATAAGCTTCTCCGTTGCATTTGGTTGGTTTCTTAAAATTATGTGAAGCTTAAGCTACCAGCTGATCTCGCTAGAAGCACCAGCTTATCTTGGTTGTTGATTGGCACCGGTACAAAAGGATGGGTACACACCGATGTCTATAGAGCGAACATCTCTCAGACAACAATGCATGACAGCCAGCACCGATGGTGTAAATACGCGAGCACTCATCGCATAATCCAAGGATTGGATTAAAGAGGCTTTGGTTTTCCGATAAAGCAGTGTAAACCACGGCTGATAGTACAATAATTCGACTGTGTGGGGACTATGATCGCGACCGAGAGAAGCAAACTCCTGGTCGTAGTTATCTACAAGTCTCGTGCCATCTGGTTTGTCCCATGTTAGGTGTTCCTTTTTTCTCTTTGTTGTGGACATGTGACTGTGGTAAGCTCGACGATGTGGTTTGGATTATGAAAGGTACGCTATGATGTTGACATGGCATCCTATGGTAGCGGCTATTTCAAACGAACGCTACATCTTAAACTAGATATAATGGATGCGAGGCAAAACAACGCTATGATGATGCTGACATCGCAGCCTCGAAGCCGTCAGGTAAACGATCTACGGTATGGAGGATTATATTTTTAAAACGCTAGGCAAAAGATGCCAGCACTCGAACAGGTGGAACAGCTGGGATGGTCCGGTGGAACATGCCAGGGGTTTAGTCCCACCTTGCTAGTTGATGAAGGCCGACACCGGCTTATATAGATGGGCAAACATCACTTTTCTATCGCGGCTTTTGGGATGAGAGAGCCCTTGGGCCTCCAAATATGCTGGTTGAGCTTGGGCTGGTCTTTGGGTTGCTAACATCTGTTATCAGAGCCACTATGTGCACCGCATTAGGTGCGTGGTGATCTTCATCGCTCATGTTTAGGAGGATGGGATGTCAGCACTCAAACCGGTGGCACAGCTAGGGATGGTCCGGTCGAACGCCCCCAGGGTTTAGTCTCACTTTGCTAGTTGACGAAGTCCGACACCAGCTTATATAGCTAGGCAAACCTCTCCCTTCAGTCGTTGCTTTTGGGACGAGAGATGCATTGGGCCTCCTAATACGCTAGTTGAGCGTGGGCTGGCCTTTGGGTCGCTAACATATAATATTAGAGCCAGCGTGCACACTGCTATTAGGTGCGTGGTGATCTGCATCACTCCTGTTTAGAGGATGAGATGTCAACTCTCGAACGGTTGGCACGGTTGGGGACGGTCCGGTGGAACGCGCCTAGAGTTTAGTCCCACCTTGCTAGTTGACGAAGTCCGGCACCGGCTTATATAGCTAGGCAAACCTCGCCCTTCAGTCATGGAATTTGGGATGAGAGAGGCCTTGGGCCTCCGAATACGCTGGTTGAGAGTGGGCTAGCCTTTGTCCTATGCATTATTGTACTGTTGCCACAGTCTCCAATGATGCTGAAATGGCAGAAGCTTCTGGATTACATTTGGTTGGTTCTTACAATTATGTGAAGCTCAAGCTACCAGTTGATCTCGCTAGAAGCTCTAGGTTTGCTTGACTTTTGATTGGCACCGGTGCAAAAGGATGGGTACATCGATCTCTATAGAGCGAACATCTCTTCGACAACAATGCATGAGCCAGCACCGATAGTGTAAACATGCAAGCACTCCTCGGGAAATCCAAGATTGGTTTGGTTTGGTTTGGTCATGCAAAAACTAAAGAGGCTTTCGTTTTGCGATAAAACAGTGTAAACCACGGCTGATAGTACAATAGTACAATAATACGTCTGTGTGGGGACAATGATGGCGATCGATTAAGGCCACATCCAAACTGTACAATCTACGGAGAGAAGCAAACTCCTGGTCGTACTTATCTCCAAGTCATCTGGTTTGTGGTTTCCCATGTTATGTTTCTTTTTTCTCTTTGTTGTGGACATGCGACCATTGTAAGCTTGACGATGTGGTTTGGATTATTAAAGGAACGCTATGATACTGACATGGCATCCTATGGTAGCAGTTATTTCAAAGGAAGGAATGCTACATGTCAAACTAGAGAAAATAGATGCTAATAAGATATGTCGCAGCCTCCAGGTAAACAGTCTAGGAGAGGGAGTCTTATATTTTTGAAACGCTAGGCAAAAGATACACTTAACACACTTTTTTTTAGCACTTGACACACTAAGAACATCTGCAATAGATACCCTATTTTTGGGCACCACTTTTTGGTTTTGGGCACCACTTTTGGACTTTTTGGGCACAAAAACTGTCCCCGCCGTTTCAGATGCCAAAAAATATGGCACCCAGCTGCCAACACTTTTTCAGGTGCCCAAAAATATGGCACCAGCCCGTACCAAAACATGTTCTGTCCACGTACATGTAACACAAAAGATCAAACACTTCACAAATAAAATATGAAATAAATAGTTCATAAATTATTATTACAACACAAACTAGTAGTTTAACAATTGCAATGATGTTGGTCGCTCGTTGCAGGAGACGCTGAAGCGGGTCTATTGCAATGATGAAGAGGAGGGGCGAGGGAGGGTCGCCCTTGCCAGAGGCCTCGCTGGTGCGCAAATGGGAGGCCATTTGGTCCATTTAGCAGAACAGCCGAAGTTGAAGTGGATAGGAGTAGGGTGATCCAATCTCTCCATCTCGCTGGGAAGCCCAGTCTCTATACGAGATCGAGAAGGTAGTCCTAGGAGATTGGTGTCGAAAGCTTTCGCGAAATCAAATTTGATTAACATTGATTGTTTCTTCTTTTTGTGCCGTACTCTGACGGTGTTGCGCACGTAGAGTAAGTTATCATGAATACATCTAGACTTCAGGAAGGCTCTTTGGGAAGACCTTGGAGAACAGCCTTGCGAATGAGTGTATGAGGCTAATTAGCCGGAAATCGCTAGCAGTGTGAACTTGGTCTTTCGTGGGGAGGAGGCAGATGAAACGCAAAGTTTACAGCAGCAAAATTTCCGGCGGCCAGCCCGTGGATGTGGTTGAAGGCTGCAAGGATGTCGAGCTTGATCGTGGGCCAGCAGGAGCCATAGAAAGTTCCCATGAAGCCGTCCTGGAATGGGAGATTTTAAATTTCGGTTTTGGTTTTTTAGCGAAATAGGGCGAAATTCGGCTATTTCGCGGTGAATTTCGGTCAAATCATGGACAAAATGCAAGAAACAAAATTTGAACTTTGGAACAAAATTTGGCTGAAATTAGACTAAAACTTGGAATTTCAAACAAAGTTCAACCAAATATAAAATATTTTAGATAATTCAACAAAAATTTCCAAATTTTTTCATTCGGTAAATTCTTGTATCGGTCCGGGCCAAATTTCGGAAATCTCGACCGAAATTCAAAACCGTCACTACGATATGTAGTGTGTGCTCCAAGGGTGCCAATTAAGCGGCATGTCTATATATAGATGGGGTGCTTCTCTATCAAACCGAAACAAGCTAAAACCAGCAGTCCAGAAGTACTAGCTAGTAATATACACATCTGCCATGGCGCTCATCCATAGCACTAACCAGGCCCTGCTCGATGGTCAGCTCAACCTCTTGGACAACACCTTCGGCTACATCAAGTCCATGGCCCTCAAGGCCGCCGTGGATCTCCGTATCGCCAACGCCATCGACCACCATGGCGGCGCCGCCACCCTTACCCAAATAGTAGACAGGGTCGCGCTCCACCGAGCCAAGATCCCCTATCTACGTCGCCTCATGCGCGTGCTTACTGTTTCGGGCGTATTCGGAGTGCAGCCCGCGGACAGCTCCAGCAAGCTTCTCTACGCCCTCACACCAACGTCCAAGCTTCTCGTCGGCCCGCGGAACTTAGTTTCAATCACGACCATGTCGCTCAGCCCCTACTTTCTTGCCTCCTACCTCGAGCTTGGCAGGTGGTTCCAGCAGGAGTTGCCGGAGCCCTGCATCTTCGAGCTGGCGCATGGCGAGCCATTGTGGAAGCTCGCTGAACACGACGCGAGTTTTGATGCGCTCATCAACGATGGGATGGTGTCAGACACCAGCTTCATCATGGACATCGCCATCAAGGAGAGCGGCGGGGTCTTCCAGGGGATAACCTCGCTGATCGACGTCGCAGGGGGTCTTGGCGCAGCGGCCCAAGCCATCTCCAAGCAATTTCCGCATGTGGAATACAGCGTGCTGGATCTCGACCACGTCATCGCCAAGGCTCCCACCGGCACCAATGTGAAGTACATCGCCGGGGACATGTTTGAGAGCATTCCACGGGCAAATGCTGTCTTCCTGAAGGTATTATTTTAGTGGACGAACTACTCCCAACATGCCTTTGAAAATTCAAAAATATTTAGAAGAGGCTCATTAACTCATGAAACCAACTAATAATAAGAAGTTTGTCTCTTCTCAAATAACTCAGTAGTTCGTCAATGCTCAGTATTAACAATACGTATATTTTTTTCACCCACAATGTTTATTCATTTCAGTGGATTCTGCATGACTGGGGCCACGATGATTGTGTCAAGATATTACAGAACTGCAAGAAAGCCATTCCAGCAAGAGATGCGGGAGGGAAGGTCATAATCCTGGATATTGTGTTTGGAGCAGGACAGTCAAACGTGAAGCACACTGAAGTGCAAGCCTCATTTGATGTGTACCTGATGATTGTCAATGGCATTGAGCGAGATGAGCTAGAATGGAAGAAGATGTTTTCTGAAGCGGGTTTTACCGACTACAAGATTATACCGGTTCTAGGTTTTCGATCCATCATCGAAGTTTACCCATAAAAAGTTTAGTTATGTAAACCAAATAATGTCATAGTGTTGCTTGTGTCTCTTTGGTGTTTTACTTAGCCGTTATGAAGTTGATTTTCCTAAGGAAAATGATACTGTTCCCCCGGGGGATCCCGTGATTTTATCCCCCGGGTAGCTCAAAGCCGTGGAATAACTCATGAGTGGTGGAGCCGTGTCCTATCTTCAACCTTCCATCCAACTCCTATACGTCACCTGCTCCCGTACGTCTCTTGTCGCGCGCACCTTCCGGCCTCCTGCGGCCGCACCTCTCCGGTGCTGCGCACCACCGGCAAGCTCCGTTCCTCCTCTCCTAAGCAAGCTCCCGCCAACGCGCCCCTCTGCTACAGCCCGCGCCGCCACGGCCCACGCCACCTGCAGCGAGCGCCGCCATGACCCGCGCCGTCTGCAGCGAGTGCCCGCGCGCCCCAGCTAGATGGTGCTTGTTGCTGCGAGCGACGGTCTCCGGTGCTGGCTATGGATTGGAGCTCATGAACATCCTTCTCCTCCTCTCCGGTGTTGCCCCAAGGCCTAAACTTTTGGCGCCTATGGCTTCTCTGCGACCACGGTGGAGAAGCTGTGGGACAAGCGGCCATGGCCAGATTCTGCAGCCATGGCGTGCTACCTAAGGCGACCGAGTTGCTTCTACGGTCTTCAGTGTTTGCTACTCTAGTAGACATGTCTTGCTACTCATGTTGACCGATGTTGCTAATTATGTTGTCCGTCAGTGCTACAAGCATTTGCTACCTTATCATATTTTTTTGCTCCACATTCGTATATTTTTTGCTACTTTCGCACAATCTTTTTGCTACAACCAATCTCTACTGTTTTGCTACGATATCTCCGGCGGGAATCTCCAGGGATGTCTTTGACGATATCCCGTTTGCTACATTAGAAAAACATTTTGCTACAACTGTTTTATGTTTTTGCTACAATAACGTAAATTATTTGCTACGAGGTCTTCGGCGACGTTTTTCGACGAGAGTCTCCGGCGATGTTTCCGACGATGTCGGTTTTGCTACATTGAAATATGTTTTTGCTACAAGATCGCCGACGAGGTCTCCAGCGAACTCTCCGGCAAGATCTAGTCCGTATGTTCTATTTTCTAAATCGAATCGTTTTTGCTACATGTAGCAAAAACAGGATATTTTGTAGCAAAAATAAGTGATTTGTAGCAAAAGCGGGATTAGGAGTGTTTTTTTGGGACACGTGTCGGCCAGGGGACCCGGGGGATCGGGAGAAGTTATCCCCCGGGGGACGCGTAGCGCTACCCTTTCCCTAAAGCTTGGAGCACGCGATCCGTGCGTGTCGAGCATGTCGAGTCCTTGTCCTTCATCGAGTGCGTTCGCTCCGGGTTGTAGTTATTGTTATATGTTGATCCAAATTCTACAAAGTATAGGCCAACTTCTGACGAGTGGAGCGAGGCCCGTCGCTGGGAGGCTTGGGCCGAGTGTAAACCCCTTGTAAGCCGCCGGTTGGGATAAGTTGCATCTGTAAAATCCCCGGCTTGTAAATACTCCTCGATATAGTGAAGTTTTGCTGGCTGGCGCCCGTGGTTTTTGCCTCTCTTTGTTGGTGAGGTTTTTCTACATTAAATCTGTGTCCCCTTGTTGTGTTTTTTGTTTTCGTTCTTCGTTATCTTCTTGTCGCAACTGTAACAAGTGATATCAGAGCCCCAGGTTCTAATCTAGGGTTTGCGACATGTCGTCCTTGAAGTTCGATCTACCACAGCTGGACTACACCACAAGATTCTCCTTGTGGCAGGTGAAGATGCGGGCGATTCTCGCCCAAACTTCTGATCTGGATGAAGCGTTGGATGGATTCGGTGAAAAGGATGCTAAGACCTGGTCCGCCGAAGAGAAGCGGAATAACCATAAGGCTTTGTCTTTGATTCAACTTCATCTGTCCAATAATATTTTGCAGGAAGTACTGGAGATGAAATCTGCTGCTGCCCTATGGGAAAAACTAGAAACGATCTGTGTGTCAAAGGATCTAACCAGTAAGATGAACGTGAAGATGAAGTTGTTCTCGTATAGGCTGCAAGAAGGTGGATCGGTAATGAATCACATATCTGTTTTTAAAGAGATTGTTTTAGACTTGCAGTCTATGGAGGTAAAATATGATGATAGGATTTAGCTCTTCTACTCTTATGCTCGTTGCCTAGTTCCTATACACATTTTCGTGATACAATATTGTTGAGCCGTGATGAACTAACCCTTGCCGAAGTACATGACGCCCTCAAACAGAGGGAAAAGATGAAAACTATGGTAGGGTCAGATGGGACGTCATCCAAGGCTGAGGCTCTGCAGGTTCGTGGTAGGACCGAGCAGAGATATAACAACTATGGAAACAGAGATAAGAGCAAGGACGGTAAAAGTCGTTCAAAGTCCAAGGAAAAGGATATATTCTGCAGGTATTGTAAGAAATCTAATCACGTTATTGATGATTGTTGGAAGTTGCAGAATAAGGAGAAAATAAACGGAACTTACCAACCGAAAGATAGGTCTGAAAGTACTGGTAAGGCTGTTGTTGTTTCTGATAGTTCTGATGGTGAATGCTTAGCTATTTTTGTTGCTTGTGCTTCTCGTGATGATGAATGGATACTTGATATTGCATGTTCGTATCATATTTGTTGTAACAAAGATTGGTTCAGTTCATATGAGTCTGTGCAGACTGGAGATTTTGTGCGTGTGGGGAATGACAACCCATGCCATATTGTTGGTGTTGGATCTGTTAAGATCAGGACACATGATGGCGTGACACGTACGTTGAGTGAGGTGAAGCACATACCAAGCATGGCTAGAAATTTGATCTTCCTGAGTACCATGGACGTTGATGGATACAAGTATGCCGGTGGGCATCGAGTTCTGAAGGTATCAAAAGGTTCTCTTATTCAAATGATAGGTGATATGAATTCTGCTAAATTATATGTTCTTAGAGGTAACACTTTGCCTGGTATTGCTGCTGCTGTTACTTCTAATGATTCTGATGATTGTGGTAAAATACATCTGTGGCATATGCGTCTTGGGCATATGAGCGAACAAGGCATGGCAGAGTTGGTCAAGAGAGAGCTGATTGATGGTTGCAACTTGAGTAAGTTTGAGTTCTGTGAGCAATGCATCTTTGGTAAGCATAAAAGAGTTAAAATCAATGCTTCCGTTCATACCACCAAAGGCATATTAGATTATGCGCATGCTGATGTATGGGGTCCGTCCCGTAAGACTTCTATTAGTGGTGCTAATTACATGCTTACTATTATTGATGATTACTCAAGAAAAGTGTGGCCTTATTTTTTGAAGCATATTCTGATGTTTTTGATGCTTTTAAGAAGTGGAAAGTTATGGTTGAAAAGCAAACTGAGAAGAAAGTAAAGGTACTACGTACTGACAATGGTATGGAATTCTGTTCTAATGAGTTTGAGGAGTTTTGCAGTAACGATGGCATGATCAGGCATCACACCATCCCATATACTCCTCAGCAGAATGGCGTGGCAGAGCGCATGAACAGAACAATCATCTCGAGGGCTCGTTGTAGGTTGTCTAATGCAGGTATGCATAGGCGTTTCTGGGCTGAAGCAGCCAACACAGCGTGTTACCTCATCAACAGGTCACCTTCTATTCCACTTGAGAAAAAACTCCCATTGAGGTATGGTCAGGTTCGCCTGCTGATTATTCACAGTTGAGAGTTTTTGGCTGCACTGCATATGCTCATGTTGATAATAGAAAGTTAGATCCTAGGGGCCTTGGTTATGGTTCAGGAGTTAAGGCTTATAAACTATGGAATCCTGAAACTAAAAAGATTTTGCTAAGTAGAAATGTTGTTTTCAGTGAGTCCGTTATGTATCATGATATCTTGCCATCAGATACCTCTCCTGTTGCTGTTGGAGAGGAGGGAGTTAGTGTGCAGGTGGAGAACCCGCAGAAAACTGTTGATAATGATGCTATCGTCGAAGATACACATGAGGAAAATATTGATGATATTGTTGTTCAGCACTCACCTATTATTTTGTAGCAGCCACCTGAGTCCATTGCTGCTGATAGACCGAGGCGTAACTGTGGTCCTCGTCCTCGTTTAATTAAAGAGTGTAATCTTGTTCATTATGCTTTGAGTTGTGCTGAACAGGTGGAGAACGATTCTGAACCTGCTACATATAATGAAGCCATTGCATCTGTTGACCGCGAGAAGTGGGTTTCTGCTATGCAAGAAGAGATGCAATCGCTTGAGAAAAATGGCACATGGGATGTTGTGCGCTTGCCTAAACAAAAGAAGGCGGTCCGCTGCAAGTGGATCTTCAAGAAAAAGGAAGGTTTGTCTCCCAAAGAGCCTTCAAGATACAAGGCAAGGTCAGTAGCAAAAGGGTTCAGCCAGATTCCAGGTATTGATTACAATGATGTGTTCTCTCCAGTTGTGAAGCATAGTTCCATTCGTACTTTCTTTAGTATTGTGGCTATGTGTGATCTTGAGCTTGAGCAGTTAGATGTCAAGACTGCTTTTCTGCATGGAGATCTTGATGAGGAAATATACATGGATCAACCAGAAGGGTTCATAGTGCCTGGTAAAGAGGATTTTGTGTGCAAATTAAAGAAGTCTCTTTATGGCTTAAAGCAATCTCCAAGATAGTGGTATAAAAGGTTTGATTCATTCATGATCTCACATGGTTTTGAGAGGTCTAAATATGATAGTTGTGTTTATATCAAGTTTGTTGATGGGTCACCTATATTCTTGCTACTATATGTTGATGATATGTTAATTGCTGCCAAGGGCATGAAAGAAATCACTACTTTGAAGGCACACCTAAGTAGTGAGTTTGAGATGAAGGATCTTGGTGCTGCTAAGAAGATCTTAGGTATGGAGATTACCCGAGATAGAAAATCTGGTTTGTTATTTCTTAGTCAGCAAAGTTACATTAAGAAAGTTCTTCATCATTTTAATATGGATGGTGCCAACTCAGTTAGTACTCCTATTGCTCCTCATTTTAAATTGTCAGTTTCTCAATGTCCTACTACTGATGAAGAGTTTGAGTACATGTCAAAGGTGCCATATTCTAGTGCTGTTGGTTCTTTGATGTATGCCATGGTTTGTTCTCGTCCTGATTTATCATATGCTATGAGTTTGATAAGTAGATACATGGCTAATCCTAGTAAAGAACATTGGAAAGCTGTTCAGTGGGTTTTCAGGTACCTTCTTGGCACTTCCAATGCTTGTTTGAAGTTTGGCAGGACCGGTGAGGGACTCGTTGGCTATGTGGATTTAGATTTTGCTGTCGATTTGGATAAGAGAAGATCCCTCACAGGTTATGTGTTTAATGTTGGTGGTTGTGCTGTTAGCTGGAAGGCTACATTGCAGGTTGTTTTTGCACAATCTACTACTGAAGCTGAATACATGGCTATTGCTGAAGCCTGCAAAGAATCTGTTTGGTTCAAAGGTTTGTTTGCTGAGCTTTGTGGAGATGATTCTTGCATTACTTTGTTTTGTGACAGTCAAAGTGCCATATACCTTACAAAAGATCAGATGTTCCATGAGAGAACTAAGCACATTGATGTCAAATACCATTTTGTTAGAGACATTGTTGCTCATGGTAAATTAAAGGTATGCAAGATCAGCACTCATGATAATCCTGCTGATATGATGACTAAACTTGTTCCTGTTGGTTTAGTTGGTTTAACTGATTAGCCCAAGTGGCTATTGGCGCCGAAAGTATTTGCTTTGTTTGTTCAGGGAGATGGTTGCTGTTGATGCTACAAGGAGGACTTTGTCTCAAGGTGGAGTTTGATATATGTTGATCCAAATTCTACAAAGTATAGGCCAACTTCTGACGAGTGGAGCAAGGCCCATCGCCGGGAGGCTTGGGCCGACTTCTTGTCATAGTGTTGCTTGTATCTCTTTGGTGTTTTACTTAGCCGTTATGAAGTTGATTTCCATAAAGCTTGGAGCACGCGATCTGTGCATGTCGAGCATGTCGAGTCCTTGTCCTTCATCGAGTGTGTTCGCTCCGGGTTGTAGTTACTGTTATATGTTGATCCGAATTCTACCAAGTATAGGCCAACTTCTGACGAGTGGAGCGAGGCCCGTCGCCGGGAGGCTTGGGCCGAGTGTAAACCCCTTGTAAGCCGTCGGTTGGGATAAGTTGCATCTGTGAAATCCCCGGCGTTTGTAAACACTCCTCGATATAGTGAAGTTTCGCTGGCTGGCGCCCGTGGTTTTTGCCTCTCTTTGTTGGAGAGATTTTTCCACGTTAAATATGTGTCCCCTTGCTGTGTTTTTTGTTTTCGTTCTCGTTATCTTCTTGTCGCAATTGTAACAGTTATGTGCCACCCTTTTTATGGCGTGGACAGAATCATGTGATGGCATGAAGCTCCTTGGTTCATGCCTGGTAATGGCGGCATGATGCGGCGGCACGATCTAGTCGTGGGATGGAAAGAGTCTTGTGGATCATGTTGTGTGCATAGTTCGGCCTTCATGGTCATTTCCCTTTCATCTATTTTGTTATATACTAAAAGAATATAAGGATGTTTAATGGAGTCATTAGGTTCATCCATATCATCTAAATTATTTTTAACAGTTGGATCTGAAGTTTGTGGTTAGGATTTAACATCTGATTGTTTGTTACGCTACCTATGATACCCTTATTGCGGCTAGTCTAAGAAAAAATATTAGAGCGGATTTGAATCGCATACAACCTGGCCAGTGTTTATGTTATATGTTGATCCAAAATCTATAAAGTAAAGGTCAACATCTGACGAGCGGAGCAAGACCCGTCGCCGGAGGCTTGGGCCGAGTGGAGAAACTATACATGGCATTGCTTGCACATTCTAGCAACAACGAGAAACTATAATCCATCATATAATTAAATTAATTTGTATATTTTTTTTGTGTATTCAAAGTAATAAATATGCATTTAATGCTTGAGGTTGGTTCTCTACTTTACATGTATTATGTGGCCTGATTTGTGATTTGATGAAAAAGCATTGTCTTTTTTCCTGGAAAAAGGTAAAATTTGTGTTTCCATAAAATATGTGTTCATGTAGTAACACATTTGAATTATCCCTATTATGTTCTACAAATATAGGTCACACTTCTGCAACATGTAGCTTACGCATGGTATATAATTTTATATTTGGTGGTTCTATTTGAGATTTGCTTGAGAAAGTAAAGATCTGTCCAGTTCCTATATTTATCAAAATAATGAAGGGTTTTGTCCGTTTTGACTCTTTTTTTATTTTCTACTATGTGGACTAAAAATATTTAAGTGTTAGTTATGTATGGTGGAAGGAATAAAAACATGGATGTAATGAAGAGTTTTCCACACAATATTATCTTTTAGATTCCTTGGCCATGAAAAAATTGAAAGAAAGGCATGGATTGTTCAACAATATTATGAGCATCCTGACATGGTCAATACATTATAAGGTTTGGTCATCCAACTTATCCATGTCTAGATTGGTGAAGTTCTCGTGCAATAAATATTTTTGGAAAAATATGAATAGCATTGGAAAATTATTTAGTAAATAGAATATGATTTACTATTCAATTGGAAATATTGTTTTTAATTAAAACATTTTTATATGACTACATGAAAATATATAGATCGTTTGTTTTTGTTTTCGGTCCTTAAGAATTACACAAATTTAGCTATTCGATATGTGTTAATTAGCAAAACAAAGACAACAAAACAGAATGATGTAATATTGCATAATTTTCTAGGTGCTAATATTGCCTATCAATTATAACAATTACACTATAAATATCTATACAATTGAATGTTTTGTTCCAATAATATAAGAAGGTGGTTAGAAGAAGCTGATTTTGCCACTAACAGGCAACAAATTAGTGCATTTTGAAAAAAAACATTTATTATCTTACTATCTCCAATTATTTATGATCTATAGAACTTTGTGGTCAGAACTAAAACCATTTTACTATACTATTAACAGGTTAAATGTCATATTATTTCATATAATGGAGTGACCATAGTAGGAATATATCATGTTTCTAATATCATTGATTTCACAAAATGGAGGCAATTTACATGAAAAATGTATGCATAAATAAGAAATAAATCCTTAATATTTTTTATGGACTAAAGATGATTCCTTGTTGTTTCACTACCAATATTTTCCCTAAAAGTTTGATGTCTTTTCAATTATTTCATAAAAGATTGGTGGTTTCATTTGTTTCATAATTGCTCGATGTGGTTTCAATTGTTTCTTAAAGGTTTGGTGGTTCCACATGATTCATAAAGGTTTGATGTTGTTTCATAAAAAATTGGTGGTTCCACATGTTTCATAAATATTTGACGGTTCTTCAATTGTTGCATGGGCGCTTGATCAAGTTTCAATTGTTTCATCAAAGTTTGGTTTTAATAATTTCATATATGCTTGATGTACATTCACTAGTTTTATAAAGGATTGATGTTGTTTCAGTTGTTTCATAAAGGTTTTATTTGTTTCAATTGTTTCAGAAAGGTTTGATGTGGTTTCAATTATTTCATAAAGTTTGTGATGTGGTTTTAATCATTTCGTAAAGATTTGATGTTTCCATAAATGTCCGATGTTGTTTCAATTGCTTTATAAAACATTTCATACCAGTTTGAAAATGGGTGGCATTGTTTCACTTGATTTGCGATGTTTCAAAACAGCTTGAAAACGGGTGAACACTAATATGGGTTGTCACAATAAGACAATATTGAGTATTATATCTTTAAATTCTCAAAAAAATGAATTATTGTCGCTATGTTTTTAGTTTTTGAGAAAATGTGACTCAAGTTATACAATACACTATCTACCTTGAGCACTTCTAATTATTTTGCTCAGCAAGCATAAAATGTATGTTATTCATGTCTGCAGCAACAAGAACAATATGAGTTCTATAGATCTACAAATTTTGTACTCCCTCCTATCCTAAATAAGTGTCACGGTTTTGAACTAACACTAGTTTAAAATGGCGACACTTATTTAGGATCGGAGGTAGTACTTGGATTTGTATGGAGAACTATATATAGGCTTATTTTTAAAAAAGGCTGAAGACGCAACAGCTCTTAGAGATGCCATTCTTTCCTTCAAAGTAGTTTCTGTAACCCTGGTTTACACTTTGTTTCTGTTTCCGCGCGTATTGCATCGCATGTGAAATTTGTTCCAATTTTAGTTAACATAGGGGAAGAACACACCTTCTAGAAGTAGGATCGGAATTTTTTTTAGCTTCAGTTCTACTTGTATTTGGTTGGTGGCCTTCTATGCAACCAGTTATCACATCTCTGAAAGAACATTTCTTAATCCCTAGTGTTTTGTGTGTTAGATAACAATACCAAGGATCTTTTAATGTGTGTTGAAGTGTTGCAGCTCTATTTGAGAATAAGGGAAAAGAACTCTGCCTTTAGGGGCGGATAATCCGGCCCCACCAGGGGCAGATAATCCGCCCCTCCCTCTGCCCAAGCAGGCGCAAGCCCCAGAAGGGGGGCAGAATTTTGGCCGGATTTTCCGGCCCCGCCGGATAATCCGCCCCTCAGGGGGGCCGGCGGGGGCGGATTATCCGCCCCCCAAGATCTTCACCAAGCTTCACCAAGGCACAAGCCTCGGAGAGGGGGCGGAGTTTCCCCCGAAAAATCCGCCCTTGGGGCGGAGTTTTCCCAGGGGGCGGATAATCCGCTCCCAAAGTTGTGCAACGGCCAGATCTGGGGAGGAGGTATTTAAGCCAGCCTTCCCCCTCCTACCAGAACTCTTGATTCATCTCGAAAAAGACCAGATCAGATCTGAAAGCTTCATCCAAGAGTGCTCCACCGAGATCCACCCAAAGGCCCTATCCCTTGGGGAATCGAAGGAGGAGAACTCGATCTTTATCATCAGCAATCAAGCGATTCAACTCCTCTCCATTCATTTGGAGAACCTTCAATCTAGTATTACTTGCAAATATCTAGATCTTCGTTTTTGTTTATATTGATAAACCTTGTTCTTGTGGCAGCTTGTTGTCATCTCGGGAGCCCCCAATTCGGTTGTGGGTGTGTGCCATGTTTGTGTTGTAAAAGGCACCGGTTCCCGCCTCGAAGGGATCCAATAGTGGAGAAGGTGGATCAGGCCTCTCGTGGCGAGATCCATCGGAGAATAGGGTGAGGCCTATTGTGGCGTGGTGGTCTTAGAACCGCCCACCCCTCCAACGCAGATGTACTTCCCTTAACAAGGAAGGAACTGCGGTAAAACAAATCCCTGTGTCTCCGCATGCTCCACTACGGTTTCCTTGCTTCTCTTTTACGTGTTTAGTAGTTAGGGTTGCATATAGGGAAATTCTCGTAGTTGCATATCTAGAGAATTTACTTTGTGTCAAGCCTAAAATTGAAAAAGTATTAAAAATTGGTTAGCACCTATTCACCCCCCCCCTCTAGGTGCCCATATGATCCATTTCAATTGGTATCAGAGCCTCGGCTCTTATTTCGGGCTTAACCGCCTAAGAGTAGTATGGGTTCCAAGGTAGATGGGGATGATGCTTCAGAGGTAGTCACCATGAACGATCTCAAGACGTTAGAAACAACCTTGGTGAGTTCAATGGAGGCTAAGATGGAAGAGATGCGTCAATTGATAATGCGTCTCTCCACATCCGCAGCATCACCTCCATCTAACTCTGAGGATTCCACTCCGCAATCCAAGTAAACGGGTAAAATTGTTTCCAAAGATAACGAAGTGGTAGGTGATGATACTAGCAAGAGCTCCTCCTCGAAAAAGGATAGCGGTAAGGATGGATACAATGAGGTTTCTCATGTGTATTCCCCTGATCCGCCTATCCCCCACCCACATATCCATAATAGGGGTGATCCACCCAAACTTTCAGCATCTACTTTCTCACAATGGCAATTTTTGATGAAATCTCATGTGTGCAGTTCCTCCATAGAGTTGTGGAAGATCATCGAAAATGGTCTTCATGTTGGAAACCCCAACAATCTCACAAGAAGAGAAGTGGTTGATAGCCAACTCAACGCTACAACTCTACACATGATACAGCTTGGTGTGGGTGACAAAGACATGCCACACATTCAGCATCTTAGCACAGCTAAAGAAGCCTGGGATGCCCTCACCGAGCTCTTCATTGGAAATGAAAGTATGAGAAGGAATAGATATGATGCCTTGAGCAATGAAGCTGAAGGATTTTATATGCTGGATGGAGAAGACCACGAGGACATGTATAGGAGGCTCAAGGCAATAGCCACAACCTTCAGAAACCACGGTGCAGCTCATGTTGATGATGCTTGGATCAAGCGCAAGTATGTCAGTGCTCTTATGCCATTTGAGCCCACAGATTTGAAAAGTCTCCAAGGAAGGCATAACTATCACCTCATGTCATCCAATGAGGTTATGCAAGAAATGGCCGCGTTCAAAGTAGCTGCCAACAATGCCGAAGATGCTCGTGCTCGATCTATGGGGATGCAAAAATGGGTCAACATGGCCTTGAAGACTAGTGTGATTGATCATGATGAATATGCGGTAGAAGGTCTGGACTGTCCCGAGGATATAAAAAGGATCCACGGGCAATACTTGGCTCTTTATGCAAGAAACTTTTGGAAAGATCCAGCCAAGGCTAAAGCTGAACTTGATCGCAAAAGTGGAGCCTATGGAAGAAAAGAAAATGGTCCCAAGCTGAGAACATTCTTTAATTGTGGTGACCGGCTGCACTTTGTAGCTGAGTGTCCGTATCAAAGTAGAGAGGATAATGGAGGAAGACTCATTTTCAAGGACAAATCAAAAGCTCCACGTAAGAAGCAGTTTGTTAAGAAGAATGCTCCGTTCAAGAAACAACCAAAGATTGTTCTAGTGGCTCAAGAAGAATATTCATCGGGGAGTGAAGATGAGGACGAGGATGATAGCTCTCAAGAGGTGGCTGCTATAGCCACCACATCTACATCAACATCTCTCTTCGACTCTCCGAACGAGAACATCATCAACAAGAATGCTACTTGCCTCATGGCACGAAGCTCCGAGGTAACTTCTAACTCTTCTTTTTCAAAGACTATGATAGACATGGATGATCCTACTAGTCTTAAGGTTAAAGAAGAGATTATGGCTTTGGATTATTTCTACACTAACTTGCAAGGTGAGCACAAAGTTCGATTTGAGGCTCTCATGGATCAGCTGGCCCAAAACGAAGCACTTCTCGAAGAAAAGGGCAGAATTGAAAGGGAGGATGCAATGGAAATTGCATCTCTAAAAAATGCTCTTGAAGAAGAAGAAGAAGCTCGGGTCTCACTTGAAGAGAGGCTTGAGTCTATGGAAGATTCACATGAAGAAATTGTGACTAAACTCGTTAAGGAACGTGACAATGCTGTCACCAAGGCAAAGAAGTTAAAGAAGGAAAGGATTGACTTTGGGGATGCTCACGATAGACTCTCCGAGGAATTGGAGAAACTTGACAATGCTCACAAGGCGTTGAAAAACGAGTTCTCTATTCTCAATGAGTCACATGATCAGCTTCAAAGTCGATTGGAAAAATATGATACTCCTAGCTCGTCCATCTCAACCTATAGTAACAAGAAAAATGCTAGTGTGGAAAAATAAGTGATCAAGGACATCACTACAAAGGACAAAGGTGTGCTTGATGAAGTCCTTGGCAAGCAAAGGTCAAATCATGGTAAAGAGGGACTTGGATATGTCACCAAGTCCAAGAAGAAGAAAACCAAGAAGAACAAGACCAAGAATGTGCAATTAAAGACAAGCACTACTGAGAAGGTTGTCACAAAAGACAAGACTAATAATATTGGTTTTGCAGGATCTCACAATCCGAATTATGAACTTTTTTGTGATGACTATGGTGATGTTTATGCTTATTATGTTGGTCCTTTCGATGAATACATTGCTTGGTCTATTTGGGTCCCAAAGACCCTTGTTACTAACATGAAAGGACCCATTGAAAAATGGGTACCTAAAACCAAGAAGTAATTTTCTTGCAGGGCTATGCTTCCGGTGGGTCAAAATGGGTGCTGGATAGTGGCTGCACTAGTCATATGACCGGAAGCAAGGAGATCATCACGGAGATGCGTCCAAATCATGATAATATCACAGTCTCCTATGGTGATAAGTCTAAATCTCAGGTATTGGGTCTTGGCAAGGTTGTGGTTGCCCACGATATCTCTCTCGTGGACGTCATGCTTGTTGAGACCCTTGGATATAACCTTCTTTCTGTTCGTGCCCTTGGCAAGATGGGTTTTGCTGTTTTTATCGATGATGATTTGGTGGTACTCTTATGGAGCAAGTCTCTAAAGGTCGCTTTCGTTGGATACGTCGAAAATGACCTGTATGTGGTGGACTTCTCGGGGAAAACCACTTCGGGTCCGATGTGTCTATTCGGGAAGGCCGACGTGGGTTGGCTATGGCATAGCCGTTTAGCCCATGTCAACATGAGAACTTTGCAAAGTATCCAAAAGGGTGGCCACATCCTTGGACTAAAATACAATGTCTCCTTTGCCAAAGATCGTTTTTGCAGGGCTTGTGTTGAAGGAAAAATGCATGATTCTCCTCACAGGAGGAAGACTATTGTGTCATCAAAGAGGATCTTGGAATTACTTCATGTGGATTTATTTGGTCCCCCTTCTCATGCAAGTCTTGGTGGGAAGAAATATTGCTTGGTTATAGTCGATGACTACTCAAGATATACATGGGTCTATTTCTTCAAGCTGAAAAGTGAGACTCAACAAACTGTCATCGACTTTGCCAATGAAGTTCAACGTCAACACAATGTTCCCATCTTGGCAATTAGAAGTGACAACGGATCGGAATTCAAGAACTACACTTTAAACGAGTTTCTAAGCGAAGAGGGGATTAGACATCAATATTCCGCTGCATACACCCCTCAACAAAATGGTGTAGCCGAGAGGAAGAATCGGACTTTGATGGATATGGCAAGATCCATGCTAGCTGAATTCAAGTCTCCTTATAATTTTTGGGCTGAAGCCATATCCACTGCTTGTCACTCATCAAACCGCCTCTACCTTCGGAAGATCTTGGACAAGACTCCATATGAAATACTCACCGGTAACAAGCCCAACATCTCATACTTCAGGGTATTTGGGTGTAAGTGTTTCTTTCTTATTAAAGGTGTCCGTTTGTCAAAATTCGAATCCAAGGCTTTAGAAGGTATTTTTGTTGGTTACGGTGCCGAATCCCACACTTATAGAGTCTACAACAAGCTCACTGGGATTGTTGTAGAATCTTGCAGTGTGGAGTCAATGAAAATAACGGCTCCTTTGTAGGGCAAGTTGATGTTTGTGATGCAGATGTTGAAATACCCCAAGATGACATAAGAAGAATGGGTGTGGTATTTTTCCGCCCCATTGAGGAACCCCTTGTGGCGGATCGGGAAGGACAATGCTCCACACATGTGGAGCCCTCATCTACACAAGATCAACAAGCTCCTACTGTTGGAGACAATCCTGCACCAACACCACAATCTGCTGAAGATCATCTGTCCTCCGGACAAGTTGGTAGTCCCAGGCCGGACTATCCGCCCCCTCCAAGAGGCGGACAGTCCGCCCCTGGCACTCCAACTCGATCCAGAGGATCCGGAGGAGAAGTCAACAACTCTGAAGTTCCCAGGCCGGATTCTCCGGCCCCCAGGGGCGGATTTTCCGGCCTTGGGTCTCCAACTCCTGTCAGGGATTCTCGGGAAGATGGTTCTGTTACTTCACCTCCCAGGCCGGATAGTCCGGCCCCTCCAGGGGGCGGATTATCCGGGCCTGAAGAAAATTTTCAGCAACAATCGCCTGGCAGTAACGGTGACCAAGATCAAGGGCAAGGCAGTAATCAAGACAAGGATACTAATATTGAATCAACTCCTTCTAGAAACAATAAAGACATTGAGGCTTGTCGCAAGGCTCGTGCTGATCGGAATCTTGAACTAAGAGGTCACACTCTTGACAAGGTTGTTGGTGATCTACGACGAAGAGTATCCACTAGAAGAGAACTTGCAAGCTTATGTGATCATCAAGATCACATTTCCATGGTTGAACCGAAGAAGGTTTTTGATGCTCTTGAAGATCCCGATTGGGTTGTTGCAATGCATGAAGAATTAAATAACTTCGAACGCAACAAAGTTTGGAAGCTCGTAGAAAAGCCAAAGGATTGCCACAATGTTATCGGCACCAAGTGGATCTTCAAGAACAAACAGGATGAAAATGGAATTGTTGTGAGGAATAAAGCACGACTCGTGGCTCAAGGATTCTCTCAAGTGGAAGGAATTGACTTGGCGAGACTTACGCTCCTGTGGCTCGTCTTGAGTCCATCTGTATCCTTCTTGCATATGCATCCCATCATAATTTTAAATTACAGCAAATGGATGTTAAGAGCGCTTTCCTTAATGGTCCTCTACATGAGTTAGTATACGTCAAGCAGCCCCCGGGGTTTGAGGACCCCAAATTTCCGAACCATGTCTACAAACTCGATAAGGCGCTCTATGGCCTTAAACAAGCCCCACGTGCGTGGTATGAGCACCTTAAAGAGCTTTTGCTAGACCGTGGATTCGAAGTTGGGCAAATCGATCCCACTCTTTTTACTAAGAAGGTTAATGGGGAGCTTTTTGTATGCCAACTTTATGTAGATGACATTATTTTTGGCTCTACTAATCAAGCTTTTAACGATGAATTTTCAAAGCTTATGACTGACAGGTTTGAGATGTCCATGATGGGTGAGCTCAGGTTCTTCCTAGGATTTGAGATCAAACAACTTAGAGAGGGAACCTTTATTAATCAAGCTAAGTACATCCAAGACATGCTCAAAAGGTTCAAGATGACAGATCTCAATGGCGTTGCTACCCCAATGCAAACAAAGTGTCATCTTGAGCTCAATCCCAAGGGTAAAGACGTGGATCAAAAGGTATACCGATCCATGATCGGCTCTCTCCTTTACCTTTGTGCATCTAGACCCGATATCGTGTTAAGTGTAGGAGTGTGTGCAAGGTACCAAGCCGCTCCTAAAGAAAGTCACTTAGTGGCAGTCAAGCGAATCTTTCGATATTTGGTTCATTCCCCAAATTTTGGGCTATGGTATCCCAAGGGTTCAAGCTTCTCTCTATGTGGTTACACTAATTTAGATTGGGCTGGTGACAAAGATGATAGGAAATCAACCTCTGGTGCATGCCAATTCTTGGGCAGGTCTCTAGTGTGTTGGTCATCAAAGAAACATAATTGTATTTCACTCTCCACTGCCGAAGCTGAATATGTTGCTGCTGCAAGTGCTTGTACCCAATTGTTATGGATGAGGCAAACTTTAAAGGAATATGGTGTCAATTGTGACAAAGTGCCTCTTTTATGCGACAATGAAAGTGCTATCAAAATTGCTTACAATCCCGTGCAGCATACAAGAACAAAACATATAGAGATTCGCAACCACTTTATTCGGGATCATGTTGCTCGTGGAGATATTGCTCTATATTTTGTGAGCACGAAGAACCAACTTGCTGATATTTTCACGAAGCCTCTTGATGAAGCAAGATTTTGTTATTTGAGGAATGAGCTAAATATCATAGATTCAAGGAGCCTGGCTTGACTACTCTTGCACACTCACTTGCGCTTATTCATGTATTTGGTTTAGATGCGGGCATAGTCATAGGGGGAGTGTGGTCCTAATTGATTGGGCCAACCCTCCCCCCATAATGCCGAAAGCAAGTCAAATCATTTCCCTTAATATCATTTTGTGATATGTGGGTCATCGATGAGCATTGGTTTTGAACTCAAGATACATCTTCGCGGTGTCATGCCATGCGCTCCAACATGGTGGCTTCGGCCACCGCCCTCTTCCTTGAGAAGAGTTGGTTTTTCATGGGTTCCGTTGGATTTTCTTGCATATCTCGTGTTCTTATGGGAAACACACTCAAATTTGGCTTTTGATAGATTTGATTCTTGCAAATTTGGGGTGTGTAGTACCATCTCAGTTTGATGCTCTCAACCCAAGCCTCTCTCTCCCTTCTTGAACCATCTATTCTTTCACACAAGTCCTCTAAAACACCATCGAGAGGTTTGCTAGGTTGCTCTGGCCTGATTCTGCTCTTTACAGAATTTCTGGGGGGGGGATTATCCGCCTTAAGTGGGGGGCGGATTATCCGCCCCAGGCGAAATCTTTCCCTTATAGGCTGGGTCGGGGAGGGCAGGCTCACACAGAGCAGCCAGTCCTCCCCCAACCCTACCTCTGTCCCCTAGCCGCCGCCGGAGCATCTGCCTCTCCCGGAGTCGATTCGACCACCGGATTCTCCGAGCTCTCCCCGGATCTTCTTCACCTCGCCTCCGGGTATCTTCTCCTCCGCTATTTTCCTCCAATGAGTGAGGGTAACTCCCTCATCTCTCTCCTTTTGTATGGGATGTCTTTTATTTGGTAGAAATCTCGTTGTAGAAGGTTCTTGGTGTTGTTCCTTACATGCTAGAATCAGTAGACTTGCAACCCTAGTACCCGATCTGTTTTGCCATGGCAGATCTGAGCCAATCCAGAGATTTTCTGCGGGGGGCGGATTATTTGCCCCTGCCAGGGTCGGATAATCCGGCCTGGAGAGCAAATTTTTTCTGTTTTGGTTCTGCTTCTGCCAAGGCACTTCCTTGGTTATGGGGTTGCACGGCTACTCCTTCATCATGTTTTTTTTCTCCTGGACTTGTGTGTTTACTTATCCCCATGCTACTCCTCTAATGCTTTTCACAGGTGGTTCCAAGCCGACCAAGACCTTCGCCCGTCGTCCCCGTCCTTGTTATCTCAAGCCCACTGCAGACGGGAGATTCATTGACGAGAACGAGGTTAGCAGAGCAGCAAGAGAGGCTGAACGGATGGCAGAGGCAAGTAAGAAAACTAAGAGGACCACATCTCGCAAGGGCAAATAGTCTCGGCCCAATTACAAGGCTATGGACAGTCTTCAGTACGCCACCATTCGTCAAACTGATTATTATGATGAGGCTGACAGTGATGGTCCCCCTGAGGACGAAATGTTTTGGAATGCTCACTTTCGGGCTATCCATGATGATGTTTATGCTACTCTCAAGATTCGCCCCATGCGTCCCATCAATTTGACTGAGGCTCAATCCAAGACAAGGCTCATTGAGGCACTAGATGTGACCAACAAGATGGGGCTGCACCACCTCATGACTATCCAATGCAACTATGATTCCTCTGTGGTGCGGCAGTTCTTCTCAACTCTTGTGATTTGCGGTGATGAGCGTCGTACTATGAAGTGGATGACAGGGACTACCATGATTCAGTCGGATTTTCACACCTTTGGGCAGGTTCTTGGTTATGCTTTCCATGGCCGCGACACTCCTTCAAGCCACCGCATCATTTCTCCTTTGAAGCCCTCCAAGGACACTGCACTTGCTCCTTGCCTTTCCTCTGATGGAGTCGCTGGTACTTTCGCGGGTCTCTCCCGTGTATGCTGCCCTTGTTGGCATTTTTAGGGACTGCATTGCTCCTAGTGGTGGCAACAATGACAGAATCCGTGGTCACCTGGTTCCCCTTCTTGCGTTTGCTCATGAGTGTCCCACTAACTCTGGATCAGCCACAGGTTACAAACTGGATGTCATGGACTATATTTATCATGAGATGACGGATGCCATGATCAACAGGCTCTCTATTCCTTATGCTCCGTTCATAATGATGCTCGTCAAGCATATGCTGCCACTTGAGGATTTTGGTACTGCTCTGGATGGTGTTCACAAGCCCAAGAAAATCTACAACAAGGCTCAGAAGACCCATCACCCCTCCACTGCCCCGGAGTCCTTCATGCGTGATGCTCGGGCTAGTGGTCGTCGTTCCTTGGTGTCCCCAATGGCACGTGAGGTCAAGCAGCTTAATTGGTTCCAGCGGAACATTCTTTGCATGGGTATTGACATTCACAAGGGCCAATATGACGCGTACCGCAGGGATCATGAGAGGGATCACACGCAGCAGCTTATCCTCCACCATGTCTCAAAGCATCGGCAATCCACCCCCTCCCACTGCTCCGGATCCGTATGCTCAGTGGAACACCTCAGGGATCAACTATGGCGAGCTCGAGAGTTGCCTCTTTCCTCCTCCACCGAGGGCACCCACTCCTCCAGCTGATGACGATGATGATGAGTATGAAGAGGAAGGGGACGGGGATGACTCCGACGAGGACGAGGAGGAGTGATCTCCAGGGACGTTAGCATCGCTCTTCTTCCTTTTTGGTGTTTCGATGCCAAAGGGGGAGAAGTAGTTCTATTAGGTCTCGTGGATTTGCAAGGGTCGGGCACAAGCTTTTCGATTTTAGTCGTTTTTATTTGCTTGCTTGTGCCTTTTCTAGCGATTTGCTATTTGTGCTTGCTTATGTAAGACTATGTCGTACTCCACTATGTTTGGTATTCATGGAATTCTGGATCTATCTATTATGGACCTTATGGAATTCTGGAATTACTTGCTTATGTAAGACTATGTCGTACTCCAATATGTTTGGTATTCATGGAATTCTGGATCTATCTATTATGGACCTTATGGAATTCTGGAATTATGGAGCATATTTGATGGCTTATGGATTCATGGAATTATCTATGTATGCTCTGGCTTTATTCTCATCACGGTGGTATGACCTTGTTTCCCAAACCACCCAGTTCCAATTATCTTGGTTATGGAAGTAGTGTTCTCTAGTGTGTGTATTTGTATTCAAATGCAAATCTTAAATATGCACACATCTAGGGGGAGCGTCTTTCATTATTTAAGGTGGCATTTGCCGGTTTCATTGCAAACCCTAGTATTGTCATCTAACACCAAAAAGGAGGAGATTGAAAGAACATTTCTTAATCCCTAGTGTTTTGTGTGTTAGATAACAATACCAAGGATCTTTTAATGTGTGTTGAAGTGTTGCAGCTCTATTTGAGAATAAGGGAAAAGAACTCTGCCTTTGGGGGCGGATAATCCGGCCCCACCAGGGGCGGATAATCCGCCCCTCCTAAGCAGCGCAAGCCCGAGAAGCGGAATTTGATTTTTGGCCGAGATAATCCGCCCCCCTGCTCATCGCCAAGGCGCAAGCCCTAGAGAGGGGGCGGAGTTTTGGCCGGACTTTCCGGCTAGGCCGGATAATTCGCCCCTCAGGGGGGCCGGATTATCCGCCCCCCAAGATCTTCACCAAGCTTCACCAAGGCGCAAGCCTCAGAGAGGGGGCAGAGTTTCCCCCGGAAAATCCGCCCTTGGGACGGAGTTTTCCCAGGGCGGATAATCCGCCCCTAGTGGGGGCGGATAATCTGCCCCCAAATTTGTGCAACAGCCAGATCTGGGGAGGGGGTATTTAAGCCAGCCTTCCCCCTCCTGCCAGAACTCTTGATTCATCTCAAAAAAGACCAGATCAGATCTGAAAGCTTCATCCAAGAGTGCTCCACCGAGATCCACCCAAAGGCCCCATCCCTTGGGGAATCGAAGGAGGAGAACTCGATCTTCATCATCAGCAATCAAGCGATTCAACTCCTCTCCATTCATTTGGAGAACCTTCGATCTAGTATTACTTGCAAATATCTAGATCCTCGTTTTTGTTTATATTGATAAACCTTGTTCTTGTGGCAGCTTGTTGTCATCTCGGGAGCCCCCAATTCGGTTGTGGGTGTGTGCCCCGTTTGTGTTGTAAAAGGCACCGGTTCCCGCCTCGAAGGGATCCAATAGTGGAGAAGGTGGATCAGGCCTCTCGTGGCGAGTCCATCGGAGAATAGGGTGAGGCCTATTGTGGCGTGGTGGTCTTAGAACCGCCCACCCCCTCCAACGCAGATGTACTTCCCTTAACAAGGAAGGAACTGCGGTAAAACAAGTCCCTGTGTCTCCGCGTGCTCCACTACGGTTTCCTCGCTTCTCTTTTACGTGTTTAGTAGTTAGGGTTGCATATAGGGAAATTCTCGTAGTTGCATATCTAGAGAATTTACTTTGTGTCAAGCCTAAAATTGAAAAATTATTAAAAATTGGTTAGCACCTATTCACCCCCCCCTCTAGGTGCCCATACGATCCATTTCAATCTCCTTGTCAGGTTTTACGCTTCTGCCGATCAAAATTCCACAAGAACTTCAAGATGAAGAGGAACCCTCACAAGGATAAATGGACGATAGCATTCAGGCACCTACATGGAAAAGACATGACACAGGTAAAAACTTATTGTTTTTATATCCTAGCAGAAGCGAGTAGAGAGCGCTATGTCAGTCCTAATCCAATGCTTGTTTGCATCGACCAGGATTCCACGTTTGAGTTCGAGAGGAAGAGGAATATGCCGGATCGCTACGACTAGTAACATCAACGAGCAAACTCTAAAGGGCATCCTTCTAATCATGAAGATTAGGCATGAATCGACAAAAGAAACTAAACACTGAGAGGTTGGTCGTTGTTCTCCAACTCATTATACTACTCTTTGAATCGTTTTGGTGTCTAACATGCTCTGTTTTTTCCTAGCAACCAATCTATCTGGCATCGACATTGTGGATGATGGTATGTCATAGTATGGTGCAGTGGAAGATACTTTCTTGGACACACCATCAAAGGTAGTTCAACCTACCTTTCTGATCATGTATCATGCGCGGATGACGATGTTTCTGCGGTGGGGACATCGGAGAGGGAGTCTGATGACTGCAAGGGCACAAATCAATTGTAGCTAGTTTCAAAGTAAATATATCGAACCCACAGAGAGCTATTAGTAAAGGTATTAATGCCCCTCGTCACTATCTACCAAAGGGATCATTTTTTTCTTCTACACTTGACTCTTTTGAGAGCTGTTCTTTCTCGTATCTTTTCTATCTCCGTATATATATATATATATATGTATATATTTTTACTCTTTCTTTCTTTTTCTCCTTTTTTGTATAGCTATTTGATCATGCTAATTACTTTGATGGATTTAAAAACTCTTAACTATAATATGCTACTAGAATTCATCTTCTCATAGCCTAATCAATACTTTTATTGTTGTGGAAGTCCCTAAAATCATGACAGCTGTACAATTATCATAACACTCAACCTAGTTCAATCATCTAATATAATAATCATGAATCATAACACAACTTCAAATATCATAAAGTCTCGCAACCCAATGGATATAAATCTTCTCTTAAACAAAGGGAACTCAAAGTTGATGCAACGAATGCAAACTCTTGAACTAAAGTCTAACATGCGTGTAGAAAAGTAAACATGCTAAAAACTGTAAGGTAGATTACAAGGCTTTCATAGATCCCCCTAAGCTTGGAATCAAATTGGGTGGATCAAATAATTTATTGTGTTTATTTGATACCGTGGCTCGCCCATTAGCCTGCAGAGGGGTAAACCCTTGAACCACGAAGGCTTGCTCGAAGTGTCTTATTTGATGCTTCTAAGATCAAGATTCGGATTCGGTGTTGCTCGCTAACTTTCTCCAAATGCTCCACGAGAGCTTTTTACATCACTATTGTTTGCTTAATGTTAATGGACCGAAGGCTGATGTTGAGGTTTGCTTCAAGCCCCTTCATTATCTTCAGACCCATCTGGTCCAGATAACATGCAGCAATTCAATATGTTTAGAATATCCCGGGTGTTTTATCTCAATCTTCTTAATGCGGCGGTCGAGTGCATCCAAGGAGTCTTGAATCTTTTCTCATTCTTCCTTTTCCCTCTTCAAGTGGAACTCCCCATCTTCTTCTACATCAAGTTGAACCTCATTGGAGTCACCTTCTTTACCAACACCGAGGCTGAAAACCTTACGCTCATCTTTAATTGTTTCTGTAAGCTTGAATCCGTCTTCGACTTCCAACTTCGTTCCCTTTGGTGCAGCAGCCTTGACTTCCTCCGTGATCCTTGAAGATGATCCATGGAGGTCCTCCTTCTCTTGAACGATCCCCCATGGATAGGACATGATTCCAAGGTTCTTGGAAGGAAGAGGTGATGTGGAGGAGATTTGTCTTGTCAATAGAAACAAAGAGGCCCTCTAAAAAGTCTTATAAGAGGTTAGAGGTAAGGGAAAAATCATACTGGAAGGAAAAGGGTCGGCCAAGAAAAGAATTCAAACAATTATGGAAAAAATAATCAAAAAGGAAGAAATCGCTACGACCACCTGGTACGGGCGAACAGACCAGGTCGCTTCCAAGTAAACTTGGCTTCTGAAGGTGGTAACTAGTCAACCGACTAAGCAGTATGGGCAGTTCCCGCTCGTACTGTCCGTCTGTACTAACTTTACCGACTTCGTTTTTTTTAGAATAGATCGAATAAAAAACAGGTAATGGATATTGTATCGATGACGACCAGCTTCACGATCAGTGGTACGGACGGATCCGGTCGTACTTCCCACCCATACAAACCTCCCAAGACCAGTAGTGAATTCAGAAAAACAAAAGGAAAACAAAAATATAAAAAGAAACAGCAGAAAATCGTCCAGAACAAACGTATGTTCAGATTTCACATACATGGTTTATCAATAGAGAACAAGTTCAATTGAGTACTTTCTGAATCATCTTTTTCTTTTTCCCTTCGAACAAAGTTGGTTGCAGAAAGTCACAAAAACCATTGCAATGAGAGATCGAGAATTTTCCTTTCGACGGTGTGGTTCCCTAAGGTAAGTAAATGGAGGAGACTTCTTTTGGTGGAGTAATTTCTTGAACGTCCCTGGATGTCTCCTCCATATCCTCTTTTCTTTGTAGAATCTGCAAACCAAATTTTGCAAAATTAGATTCCAACGGATCATCCTTGGCTTAACGTCAGTCCTTTCTAGGATTTCTTTTAGGCCAATACGATCAGTATGCACCCTTACTTTTGAGTTATTGATATAATATCTAAATTTAACACATGAGAAAACCATAGCAAAAAATTCCTTTTCTACCATAGGGTAATTCTTTTGGGCCACATTTTAAAGTGTGGCTAGCATGATGAATGATATTAAGATCATCATCATAGTGGCAAAGAATTGCTCCCACGGCTTCATGACTAGCCTCACAAAATAGTTCAAAAGGTTTCCTCCAATTAGGTGGCTTTATAGTGGGAGCTTCAAGGAGAGCTTGTCCTAATATGTTGAAAGCGGTTAGAATTCTTTTCATCAAAACTGAATACAATCCCTTTTTGAAGAAGATTAATTAAAGGTCTAGCGGTTTTTTAAATGTTTTTAATGAACCTTCTATAAAATCCAGCATGGCCTAGGAAACTCCTTATACCTTTCACATCCCGAGGGGGGAAGTCTTTCTATAGCTTCAATATTTGCTTTATCAACTTCTATACCCTTACCTGAGATTTTGTGACCAAGCACTATACCTTATTGAACCATAAAATGACATTTATCCCAGTTCAATACTAGGTTAATGTCTTCACATCTCTACAAAACTTTATGAAGATTATGGAGACAATGATTAAAGTAAGTTCCATAAACAGAGAAATCATCCATGGAGACTTCTATAATACTTCCAACATAATCGTCAAATGTAGTAGTCATACATCTCTGGAAAGTAGCAGCAGCATTGCAGAGACCGAAAGGCATACGATGATAAGCGTAAAGACCATAGGGACAAATAAAAGTAGTCTTAAGTTGATCATCGGGATGAACAACAATTTGAGAAAACCAGAATAACCGTCTAAGTAACAAAACTGAGAATGCATAGCAAGCCTCTCTAATGTTTGATCTATAAACAGTAAAGGATAGTGATCTTTTATGGTTTCTTTATTAAGTTTTCTGTAGTCAATGCACATCATATGTCCAACAACAGTCCTTGTAGGTATCATCTCATTATGTTCATTTTCAACAACAGTAAATCCACCTTTCTTAGGAACACAATAAACAAGACTCACCCATTCACTCTCTTCTACATGAAAGATGATTCATGCATCTAGAAAACGTATTATTTCTTTTCTTACCTCCTCTTTCATGTGACGTTTGAGTCGTTGCTGAAAGTATGCGACCGGCTGAGCTCCTTCTTCCATGAATATTCTATGGGTGGCTATCAAAGGACCGATCCCCTTCAAGTGACTCATCAAATATCCAAGGTCATTTTTATGCATCTAAAGAACCTTCAATAAATTCCCCTCCTCTTTTTCTACAAGGTTATAACTTATAATAACAGTAAATTTATGTGTCTCATCAAGAAACCTATATTTTAATTCTTTTGGTAAATTTTTTAGAGTAGGAGGGGAAGGGCTTCATCTCCCTTTCTTATGGGTTCTTCATATTCTTGATTAATCTCGGCGTCCACCTTAGGTGTGTAATCAAGATAATCATCCATTTCTATTTTTTCTATGTGCTAGAGGATATTATTATTATTGACTAAGCTTCTTGCTAAATCATCTTCAGGGGTCTCAATGACCACTGAGGCTAAATTAACAATATTAACTTCTTCCTCATGTTCATACTCATCATCATATAGTTCTTCAATAGCCGGCTTATGGTCAAATTTGGAGAAATGAAAATCCATTTCCTCTTCACCAAACTTGAGAGACACAATTTGTCTCTTACAATCTATGTTTGCTCCTGCGGTAATCAGAAATTTTTTTCCAAAAATTATAGTACAATAAACATCAGTAGGCATATCAATAAGCAAAAAATTAGTGGGGTATTTGTGTGGTCCAACGGAAATGGGAACATCTTTAATTATTTCCATAGGGACCCTGAGTGTTTTATCCGCAAGCATTATAGTCATGTCTATATCTTCAAATTTGGCTAGTGCTAGTTCATTTTGAATTTTTAAATAAAAGTTAAAAGGGATCACGTTAACAATTGTCCCGATGTCATAGAGTCCATAATAGGAAGTTCCTCCGGAGGTACAAGGGAGAATAGGCTTACCAACTTCTTTAGGTTTACCTTTCCTTCAACAAATTGGGAAGCTTCAGTGTAGAGATCAATCACGTTGCAGTGAGCAAACATGGTTAGAATATCTTCCTTAGTTGATTCCCCTGTGTCCTGTATATTTACCTCTTTAGTTTCCCTAACTTGTCTTCTTCCTCCAGCTTCTTGAGGAATAGCTCTTCTTGTTCTTTACGTTGATCCTTTAACTGCTGAGTCATCATATGTTTCCTCGCCGTCCTTGGGAAAGGAGGGGGTTCAACATATGGGGATACATCCACCAATGGTTCAATAGGAGCTGTGATTATTGGATCATCTTCTACTGCTAGCTCGGGTGATGGAGTGTAATGAAGCCAGTCCTTCTTGGGAGCCTCAATATGTTCTGTAAAATACTGAAGGATTTACAAAACAATATCATCATCAAGTTGAAGTTCATCAGTAGTTTCTTTTGCTTTACCAGACTCTTTATCATCAATGAGACAATCATATTCAATTTCTATACCTCCATCTCTACCTAAATCAAATCCCCATGTTTCTCTATAACGACGAATTTGTTCTAAAAGTTCCCAAGCTTTAACTATATTAACTCCATAAAGGAGCCTCCGGAATTAGTGTCAAGTTCATATTTAATTTCTTGATTAAGTCCTCCATAGAAAATGTGTAAAACATACCATTCAGGTAAATCATGATGAGGACATTTATAAAGTAGAGTCTTATACCTTTTAAAGGATCTTACCAAGCCTTCACCTGGGCGGTTCTTGAAGTTTGTAATTGCCCTTATTAATTCAGTAGTCTTTACCTTTGGAAAGAATCAAAACACAAATTCTCTCTTAAGTTTTTCCCAAGTATCAATTTTCTCTACAGGGCAAATTCTATACCAAGACAAAGCAGTGTGGTTAGAGATTGGCTAAACATTTTAAGTTTCAATTCATCATCAGAATAGCCTCTCCATTTAAGAGTCCAACATTGCTCGGTAAAATGCATTAAATGACTGTAAGGATTCTCATCTGGATTATCTCCTGCAAAAGTATTTTCTTTAATGATAGCAATAAAGCGAGGATTGACCTCGTATTCTGGTTCGCTCCCACTCGGGAATTCCTTGACAAGTCCTCTATTGAACTTCCTGAGGTATTTAGTAGCATCGAGTTGATTCATCAGTCTGAGTGTAGCCATGCTGCTTACCTGAAACTAGTAAGAAACTTTAGTAAAATAAGAAAATAAGAACAAAGACCAAAAGCGCTTGGCTCCTCGGCAACGGCGCCAGAAAATATCTTAATGACTGCAAGTGCACAGATCAATTGTACCTAGTTTCGAAGTAAAGATATCGAACCCACAGAGAGCTATTGGTAAAGGTCTTAATGCCCCTCTTCACTATCTACCAAAAGATACTTGTAAGCTGCCTTTGATCTCAAGTAAAGAGTGTTTGGAAGATGTTTGGTTGTTTGCAGAAAAGTAATTAAAACGATTAAAGAAAGCAAGTAACAAGATTGTGTAAAAGCGTGGTTGAACTCAATAGGGATAAAACGTTCTCGGGGATGTAGGATACACCTCTAGCATGGTATTATCATTATTAATAATTTAAGATAATATACTTCTTGTGTCATGAGATGTGTGGAGAGAGCTCCATAATAAGGTGTTCATTACAAGGCTTGTAGGAGGCAACTTTGTTGAGCCAAGAGTAAGGTCACATCTAAATAACCAGTGTGATATCTGAGAGCAGTCACCCAGACAAACCACTGCAATTAAGGGTTTCCCCATGGATATCGTAATTATCTTAGGGAGTCCCTCTTTATTCCTCCTTTGACCATGTAGGTCACGAGCCGATGCCAATCTGTCACGGGGCCATTCCAGGTATGATCCCAAAGCACGTCCAAAGGATTTCTCCCTGCCTTTAGTCCCGAACAAAATGGTATGTGGTCGACTACACATACCATATAAAGAGACATATCAAACACAAATCATAAATGTATCATAGACCGGTGATGACCCACAAGTATAGGGGGTGTATCGTAGTACTTTCGATAAATAGGAGTGTCGATCCCAACGAGGAGGAGAAGGTGTTGACTAGTGGTATGGAGCAGGAAATCTCTGTAAATACTTAGCAAACGGATTTTTAGGGATTTTCTAATAAAGCAACAAAACAAAGTGCAAGTAATAAAGACAACGAACAACTGCAGCCAGTGGCCCAATCCTTTCTTAGAAAAGGACAAGCCGGTGTAGATACTTATAGGGACCAAACGTTCTCGAGGACACATGGGAATTCTGTCAAGTACTTTCGCTTCATATAGCTAAGTACTCTTCTTTGGTGTTATAAGTGTTGTTGTGGGTGAACCTTACTTGGACTAATACATACTTGTGATTAAACCCCCTGCAAGCATCCGCAACTACTGGAAAGTAATTAAAATATAAACCTAACCACAGCCTTAAACTCTGATATCCTAAACTCCCTTGTGCAATGGTGTCCTAACGGGGGTTCAGGTTTCTATCACTCCGGCAACCCCACAATTAGTAGCCAAATACACAATGCATTCCCCTAGGCCCATAAATGGTGAAGTATCATGTAGTCGACATTCACATGACACCACTAGAAGAATAGCACCACAACTTAAATACTAAACCATTAAATAATAACTCAACACAAATCCACTACTAACAACATGACTTCTCCCATGACCTCAAGAACTAAACGAACTACTCACAAGACATCATATGGATTAAGATAAAATATGATATGGTAATGGGTAACAATCTGAACATAAACAATAATCCAATGGTTCCACTCACATGTATCAACTACAATAGTAATCAACACCGGGAAAGTTTCCCCTAAGAACTAATGCAAGATCCAACACAATTGTTACAGCGGGATGGAGTGGTGATGATGGTGCTGGTGGAGATGATGGTGTAGATGATGATGATGATCCCGATGAAGTCTAGCTTGATGATGGTGTTGATGGCGATGATCTCCCCTCTCCGGGAAGGAATTTCCCCGGCAGAAATATGTCTGCCGGAGAGCTCTTTCTCTCTCGGTGTTTTCCGCCCCGCAGAGGCGGCGGAAATCTTTTTGTGGTCGCCCCCCTGGTATTAGGGTTCCGAGAGGAAGATATACGCGAGAGGGCGGAGTCGGAGGCCGGCCAGGTGGGCCACACCTGCCCCAGGCGTGGCCTAGGGGGGACTCGCGCCTGGAGGGTGTGGGCCCCCTGTGGCCTAGTTACGCCTCCCCTTCTGGCTTCCTTCGTCTTCTGGGAAAATATGATTTTACAATATTTTTCTGGTATTTTTCTGATCTTCGCGAAATTGCATCAAAACACCTCTTTGTCCATCAGAATCCTGACTCCGGCAGTCCATTATCCAAGAATCATCCAACATGCAAAAACAGATGAAAAGACATAAGTATCACCCCATAATAAGACACAAATCAATGAATAGAGGCAAATTATGATATAGAATGGTGATGCAAATTGGACGTATCAACTCCCCCCAAGCTTAGACCTTCGCTTGTCCCCAAGCGAAAACTGAGCTCGGTAAACATGTCCACATGTTTATGGAGTGAAGTGTCGATAAAAGAATACGGACAAGAAGCATCACACTTACCATTACACAACTCATAGAAGAAAGCAACTCACCATTGTATAACTTAGCTTGCAACAAGTACAGGAGTCACAATAGAGATGCATAAAGATAAATCATAATTGGAATTGGCAAACTTTGTTCCTAGTCAGAGAACAGCTAGCAAACAGTTTCACAAAAAGCTTTTGAAGAAGTTTTATAATAGGAGTACTCTTTGCTCAAAAATGTTTTTCACAATGATGGATTTCAAAGTAATACTCAATAGATAAGAGTTTTGTGCAAACAAGTAAGATAGAGAACATGATTGGATAAATCATCATATGAATGCTTGAAACACAACAACTCAAATGCTTACTGGAGATAGAGAGGAAGTAGGTTTACTGACTCAACTCAGAAAATAGGAGAATGGTACCTTCATAGAGGGAAGCAGGGATTTCAAGTCATAAAGAGCTTTCAAAAGATTATGGTACTTACTAGATATGAGCCCTCATTGCCCCTATCATAGGCATCTTGAGATGATTAAGGTTAAAGTGAACAAGGATGGAGTATATGCTTGACAAAATATAAGTTGGCAATCTCATGTCCCTTGAGTACGAGGGCCGCTCCTCATGCTACTCAACTTTAGTCACCGGTAAGTTATTGTCATTGTAAATATATGTGTATCAAAAAGAACCGCCAACAGGTACCCCTTGCACATGGTACAGGAGCTATCCCATAACCAAAATGACAAGACAAGCAGACAATGAGCATCTCAGCGATCTTTTTATTTACTATTTGCATAGAATTTTTATTGAGGATGCTTCATAGATTGCTCATTTGGTGATGCTGCAAGTTTCCACCACGATTATGGTACTTACAAGCTCCCTTTTTATTTCACACCGACGACATCCACAAACAAAAGAGCATGATATAAACTTGATGAGTATCCATAAGTGTTGAAAGCGTTCCCCGTGACAGCACGGTTCTGCTAATCCCAACGTATAGATGCAAGCATACACAACTTTGATGACACAATGGTTCAAGTCTATTAGGGGCAAGAAAATAAGGTGTGCCATCAAGTTTGTGAGAGCTTTACTAACTAGTTTTCACATAATAAAATAGTTTTTAATTTGAAAGATAGATGCAGCTTGTGAATTTGCTTGGAATAGCAATGCTAATAGGTAGATATGGTGGACACAAATGGCACAGGTTTGGTTCAAAGGGGTTGGAAACATGAGAAGTATGCCTTCTCAAAACAGGTTTTTGGCTAGCAAGGCTGGGTAGCAAGCAAAAGAGTTGAAAGAAATAAGCAAACCTACAAGTGATAAAGCCAAACATGCAATCTTCCTTGAAGACACAAAAGATCTCAAATAAATAATACTAAGCTTATGAGCCAATCAAGAAAGAAAATAAATGATACAAAATACCTGTAAGCTTTCTCTCTTTTTCTTTCAAACCTCAAAAAGTGTTGCTACTGACCAAAGATCGGTTTGCCAAAACCAAATTAGATTTACTTGATGCTCCCAAAGTGATGCCAATACTGATCAACAAGATCAATCATATAATAGAGATTGCAAACTAAAATAAGAAGTGCAAAAAGTAAAAGATGAAACTTCTCATTAATATTCCATAAAGGCACTCACACCAAGGGATACATAGATAATCAACTAAAGGAGAGATACTTCCATAATGCAAACCAACCTATAAGATAAATTCTCTACCAAAGACATGAATCCACTAAAAAGGTAAAAGATAAAAGATAATGATGTGATACCGCGACACTCCCCCAAGCTTGGAACAAGCCAAGAGGATGCCAAACCTGATGACGGATTACTCCTTCGGTGGTGTGTTCCTATTTAGGGTAAGGAAACCCTCCAGTACCTTACGAAGCTTGTCATTCTCCTCTTGAAGTATATCCACCTTTATCCTCAAAGCACGGTACTTATCACAAAAATCGTCGGTGGTTCGAAGGGCTTCCACTGCCTCAGGGAAGGGTCTGAAGTCTGGAACGGAAGCTATGATCCCCTGCATGTTACGGTTTGTTCCTCCAACTTTACTTCCTCCATGGGCTTCTTGCCTTTGTTGTTGGCGGAGACCATGGTGCTCTAAACTTGAGAAGATTTCCTGACAGAAATAGATCGAAACGAAAACATGATGAGAACACGATACACGAACCTCGGGGGATTCGAGGGGTTATATATTATGAAGTTTCAATGCATAAGGAAGGTGTTGGTACGAAAACGAGGCGGAGATGGAGCTCAGGGGGCTCACACCCCCTCCAGGCGCGGCCAGCTGGGGCCGCGCCTGGGGTGGGTGTGGCCAACCCGGCCTCCGTTTCCCCCTCTGTTTCATCTCGTAACCTTCCGTATGTAATAAAAACATCAAATATATAAAAAGATTAGGCTTTGACGAACCTTCTGTTTTCATCACTTTTACCTATTTAAAGACGAACTCTGCAGACTCTTTTTCTCCTTCTCCTGGAAATTCCTTTTCTCACAAGGCATTATACAAACTTCAATGGAAACATTAGTGTAAGAAAAAACAATAAACCTTTAGGTTCACACTTCAACTAAAATCCATCAAAAAAGTTTCTGTAGCAACTCCTTTCCAAAAACCTAAAAGAATCTAGAAGGGAATCAATATAGGAGGCAAATGCAAATGATGGCAGAAATCTGTCAAAACAGACCAGCAGGTAAATATTGATTTTTTAGAAAACCTTCTGTTGCTCAAATCAAAAAGTGCAAAACTAATGAAAGTTGGGTAACAACTTGGAGAACAAGCACAGAAAAATACAGCTCCATCCGAAGTACTGAGATCCTTCACGAATGTTTACAATGCAGCACAAAAATCTGTCCCAGGACAGCCACTTTTTACAACTCCTCTACATCTGAAAAGTAGTTGAACTTGACACAAAAACCAAAACAAAAGGATAAGGAGCGGTTATTACTGAGGTAATAACTTCCAATACTCGACAAAACTATTGGGTTATCTCACAAGAAGTACTTTTCTTTAATGCCTTTAAGTTAGGCTTGATAATTTCAAAGATGCTCACATAGGAGATAAATATCTGAAGTGAAGGAGAGCATCAAGAAGCAAAAACCAACACATTTGAGTCTAACCCACTTCCTATGCATGGGGGTATCATGAGAAAACAAATTGTTGAAACAAAAAGCCACTAGCATAGGAAGACAATACAAATGCAACTTCAAAGCTTTCAACATAAAACGGGGAAACTTAACATTATTGAGATGCACAAAACCATGTTTCCCTGTCTCATAATAACTTTTAGTAGCACTTTGAATAAAATTGACAATATAACTGTCACAGGAAACAACTCTATCATCAGAAGGAGCATACTTACAGTCATCAAAAAGAGGTCCAAGGTCATATACTGGATCAATGGAAGCAAGTTGTTCCATCCTGAAATCTTCATTAGGCAAACTAGTTCAACAAGGAGCTTTAGCAAATTTGGAGAAGTTAAACTCATAAGAATCTCTGTCAAACTTAGCTAAAACTTTCTCCTTCTTACAATCTATAACATCTCCACAAGTGTTCAAGAAAGGTCTGCCAAAAATGATAGGACAAGTTTTGCTAGCTGCTGAATTAAGCACTAGAATATCAGCATGATACTTAATCTTACCGCAGAGGACTACCACATCTCTTACAATACCAATAGGGCAAATGGTTTCCTTATTAGCAAGGTGAATAACTACATCAATGTCCTCAAGCTCACAAGGACCAATTTCATGCATAATTTCCCTGTAAATCTCATAAGGAATAGCACTAGAACAAGCACCAATATCACATAAACCATAATACCAATGATCACCAATTCTCACAGAAAGCACAGGGACACTAGATTTTCTAGCTTTACTAGGATGAGAAATAATATTAAAAGCGTATTTATAGAAGACAATTGCTCATCCTCTATATTTCTAGTGGAAAGATCTTTCACAATAGCTACCACAGGTTCAGTATTCATTTGCTCATCAGGTTCCACAGTTTTCTTTGTACCTTTGTTATTCGCACTAATCATCGTAGAATACTCCTTTAGCTTAGCTAGGAAAGGTATTTTCTCAACATAAGGTTCAGGCAAAATACGATCAATAGTACAAACTTCATTGCTTCTAATAGGAACATGACTAACAACATCTTTATAAGGTGCATGGTACTTATTCCACTTCTTTTGGGGAATTTCTATGTAAGAGGCAAAGGCTTTAAAACAATTGGCAATACTTTGGGAGTCAATACCAAACTCATTACTAATATCACGGAAGTCATCTGTTCCCATAAAAGATTTTATGCATTCATAATAATAATTTATACCTGACTTTCTTCCTTTGTCATTCTCCCAAGATTCAGTGTTCTCTTGAATACGGTCTAGTAGATCCCATTTACCTTCTCCCTTCATACGTGTGAATGATCCATCACAAGAAGCATCTAGTAAATCTTTATCATGAAGAGAAAGCCTGGCATAAAAGTTATTGATAATAATATTGTTAGGGAGTTCATGAATAGGACATTTAAGCATTAGTAACTTCAATCTCCCTCAAGCTTGAGTTGTACTCTCTCCATCACGAGGCCAAAAGATATATCGGATTCCTATCCTTATGAATCTCACTGGGAGGAAAATATTTAGAATAAAAGAGAGGTACTATTTTCTCCCATTCCATGAATTTCCCATTCTTCAGTAGCTTATACCATTATTCAGCTCTCCCTTTCAAGGATATAGAGAGTAATTTCTTCTTCACCTGTTCAATTGTGATACCTGCACACTTAAACAACCTGCATAATTCATGGATAAAAAGCAAATGATCACCAGGATGGACAGTTCCATCCCCTAAATAATAATTATCCATAACACGATCAACAATACGTGTAGGTATCTTAAAAGGATCTATCTCAATAGGTGGAGATTCATCTACTACCCTAACAGTGGCAGTAGTTTTCCCAAATAGAAAACCAAGTGGGTTATCCATATTGGAAACAAAGTAACAAACAGAAACAAAAAGCAATACTCACAGTAGAAGTTTCCTTTACCAGTTCCACTCTTCAATAGCGCTTCACTCCCCGGCAACGGCGCTATAAAATAGTCTTGATGACCCACAAGTATAGGGGGTGTATCGTAGTACTTTTGATAAATAGGAGTGTCGATCCCAACGAGGAGCAGAAGGTGTTGACTAGTGGTATGAAGCAGGAAATCTCTGTAAATACTTAGCAAACGGATTTTTAGGGGTTTTCTGATAAAGCAACAAAACAAAGTGCAAATAATAAAGACAACGAACAACTGCAGCAAGTGGCCCAATCCTTTCTTAGCAAAGGACAAGCCGGTGGAAGTACTTATAAGGACCAAATGTTCTCGAGGACACATGGGAATTCTGTCAAGTGCTTTCGCTTCATATAGCTAAGTACTCTTCTTTGGTGTTATAAGTGTTGTGTGGGTGAACCTGTGCTAATGTACCGACCTTACTTGGACTAATACATACTTGTGATTAAACCCCCTGCAAGCATCCGCAACTACAGGAAAGTAATTAAGATATAAACCTAACCACAGCCTTAAACTCTGAGATCCTACACTCCCTTGTGCAATGGTGTCCTAACGGGGGTTCAGGTTTGTGTCACTCCGGCAACCCCACAATTAGTAGCCAAATACACAATGCATTCCTCTAGGCCCATAAATGGCGAAGTGTCATGTAGTCGACGTTCACATGACACCACTAGAAGAATAGCACCACAACTTAAATACTAAAAAATTGAATAATAACTCAACACAAATCCACTACTAACAACATGACTTTTCCCATGTCCTCAAGAACTAAACGAACTACTCACAAGACATCATATGGATGAAGATCAAAGATGATATGGTAATGGGTAATAATCTGAACATAAACAATAATCCAATGGTTCCTCTCACCAGCATCAACTACAATAGTAATCAACACCGGGAAAGTTTCCCCTAAGAACTAATGCAAGATCCAACGCAATTGTTAGAGCGGGATGGAGTGGTGATGATGGTGTTGGTGGAGATGATGGCGTAGATGATTATGATGATCCCAATGATGTCTAGCTTGATGGCGGTGTTGATGGAGACGATCTCCCCTCTCCGGAAAGGAATTTCCCCGACAGAAATCTGTCTGCTAGAGAGCTCTTTCTCTCTCGGTGTTTTCCGCCCCGCAGAGGCAGCGGAAATCTTGCTGTGGTCGCCCCCTGGTATTAGGGTTTTGAGAGGAAGATATAGGTGAGAGGGCGGAGTCGGACGCCGGCCAGGTGGGCCACACCTGCCCTAGGCGTGGCCTAGGGGGGACCTGCGCCTGGGGGGTGTGGGCCCCCTGTGGACCAGCTACGCTTCCCCTTCTGGCTTCCTTCTTCTTCTGGGAAAATATGATTTTCCAATATTTTTCTGGTATTTTTCTGATCTTCGCGAAATTGCATCAAAACACCTCTTTTTCCATCAGAATCCTGACTCCGGCAGTCCATCCTCCAAGAATCATCCAACATGGAAAAACAGATGAAAAGACATAAGTATCACCTCATAATAAGACATATATCAATGAATAGAGGCAAATTATGATATAGAATAGTGATGCAAATTGGTCGTATCAACCGGCAAGTCATATGGACACAAGAATAGATCATATTTATTGCAAATTCATAATAGTTCTAGGGTTTCTCCATCTCCCCAAGAACAAAGGAACTACTCACACATGGAAGCAATCAACAACATCATCATAATCAAATCGATGGATAAAAGTACCAAAATAGATCTAGTGAAAACCACAATTGAATCTGGAATTACAACAAGATCTATAGATGAGAGTTGGGGTAATGGTGGTGATGAAGATGCAGCAGTTGATGATGAAGGGGATGATGCGTTGTCCTCCAATGATCCGTGAATCAGCAGGGATTTTTCCTTAGCCAAGTTCCTCCTTCAGATTCCGTTCAGATGTAGTTTTTCGTGGTTTCTGGTAGCTATGAATGTCGGATCTCCCTTCTGTATTCGCCAGGAGAAAGTACTTGACGAGGCGAATCCGGTGACACATGGTACTTAAAAATATCATATTATAGCATAATATGACAGCACTAATTGATATGTTCATATAGGACTTAATAATTCGGGATCATGTTGAAATGGGTGTGTGTGTAGACGAAGTAAAATACAAAGGTCCCTACTCTATTTATGCAAAAACAAAAGGTAAATATGCTTCAATTTTGGACTTATCAGAGCCTTACAAGCAAGCGACAACAACGGTGCCATCTAGGAACGCCACGAGGGCGCCGTCTTCCACACACACGCGGGCAAGCGTGTCGTCTAGTTTACGGCGAGGCGCCACCTAGGAAATTCGGCGTGGCGTTGTACAAGATCGCGGTGATAGCGTGCGATTAGTTTCCACGATTTGTTTCCTATTTTTTCTTTCCTGGAACCAACGATGGGTTTGAGCAATCAGTTTCCTCATTAAACTTTTTTGGGTTTGTGACAATAAGACAATATTGGGTATTGTCTCTTTAAATTATCAAAAAAAGAAGTATTTTCTCTGTATTTTTTAGTTTTTGAGAAAATGTGACTCAAGTTGTACAATACACCATCTACCTTGAGCATTTCTTACTATTTTACTCAGCAAGCGTAAAATGTTTTTTTTCGCAAAAAAAATAGTTCTACAGATCTACAAATTTTGTACTTGGATTTGTATATAGGACTATATATAGGCTTATTTTGGAAAAACTGAAGACACAACAACTCTTGGAGATGCCATTCTTGCCATGGAAGTAGTTTCGGTAGCCCTGGTTTACACTTTGTTTCTATTTCTGCGTATTGCATCGCATGTGAAATGTGTTCCAATATTATTTAACACAGGGAGAAGAACACACCTTCTAGAAGTAGGATCTGAATTTTTGTAGCTTCAATTCTGCTTGTATTTGGTTGGTGGCCTTCTATGTAACCAGTTCTCACATATGCTTGTCAGGTTTAACGCTTGTGCCGATCAAAATGCCACAAGAACTTCAAGATGAAGAGGAACCCTCGCAAGGATAAATGGACGAAAGCATTCAAGAACTTGTGTGGCAAAGACATGACACAAGTAAAAAACTTACTGCTTTTATATCCTGGCAGAAGCGAGTAGAGAGCGCAATGTCAATCCTAATCCAATGCTTGTTAGGAACGAACAGGATTCCACATTTGAGTTCGAGAGGAAGATGAACATGCCGGATAGATACGACCCGTAACATCACCGAGCAAACTCTGAAGGGCATCCTGCTAATCACAAAGATTACGCATGAATCGACAGAAAAAACACATCACTGAGAGGTCGGTCGTTGTTCTCCAACTCATTATATCCGATTACTCTTTGAATCATTTCTGTGTCTAACATGCGCTGTTTTCCCTAGCAACCAATCTATCTGGCATCGACATTATGGATGATGGTATGTCATATTATGGTGCAGTGGAAGATACTTTCGTGGACACACCATCAAAGGTAGTTCAACTTACCTTGCTGATCATGTATCAAGCGCGGATCGATGATGTTTCTGCGGCGGGGACGTCGGAGAGGGAGTCTTACAGGCAAGCAGCGACAACGGTGTCGTCTTCCATGCACACGTGGGTCGTCTAGTTCACGGCCAGGGCGCCACCCCGGAAATACGGCTTGGTGTCATACAAGATCACGGTGATGGCGTGTGATTAGTTCGTCCACGATTTGTTTCCTTTTTTTTTTTCCTAGAACCAACGATGGGTTTGAGCAATCAGTTTACTCGTTCAACGTTTTTTTTTCTTTGGTGGAACCAACGATGTGGTTGAGGGTGGGACCGGGTTCGTTCTGTGAGGGATAAGTTTTCGTCCGACCGTACTAATTTCTAAGCGTACCCGGGAATCAAATCGGGCTAAGCCCAGATGTTAGATGATGTTAAGTGGATATAAAAATACCTAATCAAATATAAGATTGAACAGGTATCATTTTGTTTTAGTGATTGCTGAGTTCCTGGAGTCCTTGATTAATTCCCCGAAGCTGAAATTAACATCCGTTTTCCTTAAAATAGAAAGAACAGTATAATGAATAATGTATATAATTTTGTTTGCTGTACTCGCAAATTGTTGTTATAATTTCCTATAAATAAGAAAAATTTCCAGGTGTGCAAGATTAAATATATCAAGCATTTACCGTGGCATGTAAATGCTTCGTACTGCAAGTTTTTGTTTTAGCAGAGCATCCTGCAAACAATGTAATCTGTACTTTTTTACATGCACCTTAGATCGTAGAGCTATATAGAGAATCTCAGTAGTGTAATACATATGTTATGCAGAGCATAAACTGGAAGTTCACCTCACCCCAGAAAGAATAAAAAAATTAATTGCCCCAAAATCAAGCACTCGATAGCAGAAATCACATCTCAGCAGTCGGTAGTGTATGATAGGCGTGCAGATGCATCCCAAAATCTGATGAACGACAAAGAATGAGAGCCGTGCACGAATAAACAATTAGATCATATGACACATGACAGGGATGAGTTGGGGCAGTCACGCACATCATGTCAGTGGAGCCAAACGCCACCATCGGTGGACATAATTGAGCCGTGCCAGTCTAGAATCTAGAGGAGCCGGGGGATCCTGCTCGATTGGTGCCGGACAAAATGGTTCGCTGCTCGATTGGTGACGATCGCAACGTTCCCATCGTCCGGGTCGGGCGCGTGACGCTTGGTGGAGACCCACCTCCCTCATCTCTTCCACCATGACTAAATCTCGTACACGCTTAGAGCAAGTTTAATACTCCTTTGTTTCAAAATAGATGTCAATGCACGGCTTCTTATTTTCACTAAAAGAAAGGGAGCGTCTAGAGCTCTCCTCTCCGCCGTTTCTTTTCCTCCCGTGTACGTGAGGCCTCTCTGACCTAGCCGTCGTCTTCACCTCCGCCTCCTCCATAGATCGGTTCCCCCTCCTTCGGCCGTCCTAGCCGGTAGGAGGGATGGGGAACCCGATCTATGGGTGGAGTTTCCAATAAAAATAGTGTTTTCTGAAGATTTAATTAGGGTTTAGTAGTCATCTTCTTGTTGGGCATCTATGTCAATGAAGATGGCATCGTTCATAATAAGAGATCTTTGGTCCTTCCTGCGACAACGAGATCTTCTTCCCAGTGTCAATGATGGTTGCCGATGTTGGTTCGGATTATTTTTCCTAGAATACTCGTGTTGGTACTTTTGCCGATGTTGGTTTATTACTTTAATGGTTGACACTGCAGTTCAAATTAAAATTATGGGAGAACCATCGCTGGTATTTACAGGTCTCTTCATGTTTCTTCGGCTACCTTCAGGAAAGTACAAGATTGTGTCATGGAAGAAGAAGAATTCGTAGACCTCGAAGATTTGTTTATTTTCTTTTGGACTTTATTTTGTAAACGCTGAAGTCGGCTTGTGTATCTCTACCATGTACTATTTGTCGGTATAAATATATATGGTATTGATTGTCAAAAAAATGTCTCTAATTTATAAAAATTTAGATAAATCTAAAACCTATTTAATATATAGATTTATTCACATTTTGGCAAATCTACGGCATCTATTTTAAGACGGAGGGAGTAATACTACAGCAAGTAAATGACTCACTGCCATGTCAAGTTATCACTATAGCCAACAAGTATAATAATTAACTATAAACATGCATTATTTTACTAATATATGGCCACATTTCACTTTCATAAAATGCTATAAATACAATGATGGTTTGTTAGAGAGTACTAATTATGATAGTTGATTAATTTATGGACTGCACTTTATATGTACTGTCATAACGTGTAATTGCTAAATTTGTATAGATCTTCCCAACTATCTGGCTAATGTTACCGCAAGCTGCTATAAGTTTTTGAGTTAATCTGTCTATCTGGCTTCTGAATCATGATCATATATCATGTTAGATATGATTGAGTCTGAATTAGCTTAGCATGATGTGTACTATTTAAAATGGTTTACAGACCGGAGACGGTCACTTTAAAAAGTCACTTCGAGGCACACTAGTTCTGAAAACGGTCTTTATTAGAATCCGACTCAGGTCGTCTAACTATTGGAGCCGGTCCCTAGTACAGGATTTCTGAGATTGAAGAGTTCTTGCAATCGGTCAGCACTACTAGCCGTCTCTAGCTCCTACATGTTAGAGGCATTTTCCTTTTTGCATCATCTGAAGTTGCGTATCTTAAAGCCGTAAAGAAAAACTGGCTCATGTGGTATGCTCTTAGAAGCTATGCGCTTCATCCAAAACGAGAAACCGGCCGAGGCCTATGGGCAATTGACATCTCTAAGTAACGCGTTTATACTAGTGTCAATAATACTCAAATGTTAGGATCATCAAAATTCGAAGGGTCCAAATATATGCGGAGTGTCCGAATATATTGTTATGATAGAGACGGTTATTTTTATAGGCCGCCTCCTAGAGAATCCCCCCTTCCATTTATTATCGAGAAATCCCTCACAGGTCGGCTTCCTCTCTTCTAGATCTAGCTCCCCCTCCTACTGCCCCTTAGTATAGAACGAGGATGCCGCCACGCATCAACGCCGACAGGTTCAACGATGTCCATATCGAGCACGAGGTGGCATCAGCATGGTGCGAGTACAAGACATATTTTGACGGCCACATCTTCTTCACCGTTGACGGGTGGACTAACTTCCTCCAAACCGAGCATTTCCAGATTGGACAAGCCATACTCGTCACTGGTAGGTTGACCACGCGTAGGGACCTTCATAAGATGTTCGTCATTGACATCATCAATGATTTGGCATCCCCGTCGGACGCGGACTCGTAGGAGAGATACTCGAAGGAGTACGTCGTGTGACCTTAATAATATTGTTTGCTAGATTATTGTCTAAAACAAATTTGGCCATCCTGATCTAAGCCATGCGGGCCAGATCTGGGCCCAATCTAGGTAAAGGAGGCACCAACCATTTTGCCTGATGGTGGAAACTCGTGGTGGTGGCATCGGGAGTCTAGGAGGTGGCCTTCTGCCTCTCCCCTTGCAACGCGGACATAGTGTGGATTTTTTCATACCAAAACTCAGCCCACTTGAAACCATTGACAATCTTGGTCTTGACAACGACGGTGTGTTGCTGTTCGATTCATGTTGAGGCACTCCCGGTGGTGCGTGGGGTTTTCTTGTCATCCTTTTGTCTTATATTCTCACTTTGTCGTCACCACTCACTGTCCTCGTTGTCCGCTGGCAGGATTGCCGCTCCATGGCCCAGAACGAGAGGGCATGCGTCCCTCTCTGGCAATAATTTGGTGACCCATGTGCGACGATGTCCGGTGGTTTCTCAAGGAGGCCTTGTGGCACCTCCATTTGGTAGTGCTTCTTCGGGGTGCGAGTACTCTGGTGATTTTGTTTATGTTTGATCTGTTGCGTCGGTGGATTTACTCATCATTCTGGCTATGATGTTCGTTCATTCCGTTATCTCTAAGATGGTGAAAGTAGAGGCACATGGAAAAATATTTCAAGATATTGATTAATCAAATTGGTGTTTTCTTGTGGCCCGTCGCGTTTTCTTTGTGACTAGCGTGCACGTCACATTGTGCGCAAGAACGAACAGATTTGAGACTAATCCAACTATGACGCGTAGTTGTGTGCAATTGGCACTGAACTAATGTAGCCGTTCGTACAACTCGGACTAGTGTCTTGCTCAAGAGTAGGTAGCCACACGCCTACACCAACACAAATGTGTGCTAGCATTGCAATGACTATATAAGGACATACTACTTAGCTTCTGCAATGAGCTATATCGGGTACCTAATGGCGGTGCGTGTCACAACAGACTGCCTAATTAATTAGCCCTATAGGTACGTACATTTAATCATGCCCGATCGAGCGAGGTGCCGCTGGTGATTGACTTTCCTGAGTCGTGAGGTCCATTAGGTATCTACTATCAAAAGGTTACCTTACTCATGCGTGCATAATATAGTACAGTACTATTGGTAGTGAAGGCGTAGAAGAAAAATATCATTGAATTAACGTGGATGCATGCCCTACATAATTATCCCAGATGACAGCGTTGCATAGCACTCCTTGGATTCCAAATGAATTGAAATTCGAGCTTTGTAGGAAGTCAAAGAAATTAAGTTTGACCAATATTATGGAGTATATAGTATAAACTTATACTTCCTCCGTCTAAAAATAAGTGGTTTGCAATTTGTCTATATTCATATGTATCTATACACTAACTTATTTCTGAACGAAATAAATATTTTAAGAGAGATCTAATGAAACTAATTTGGTACTGTTTAACAATGTTCACAGAAGTATTGCCGATATTGATATATGGGGGGGCGCGCGTCGTGGCCTGGTTTTTCAAACTACCAAAATTGGCAGTGAAGGCGTAGAACAAGAAAAATCATTGAATTAACGTGGATGCATGCCGTACATAATTATCCCAGAGCTTTGCATAGCACTCCTTGGATTCCAAAATGAATTGAAATTCGAGCTTTGTTCACAGAAGTGGTGATTTTTTTTGTGTACACAGACGTCATAATGCGTGCATAAATCAGTTTTTGACGTCTGTGAACATTGTTAAACAGTAAACTGAAGTGGTGATTTTTTTTGTGCGATTTTGTATGTTTGATGAGCCTAAAATACATAGTATTTCGACCTAAAAATGTACATACTAGTATAATTCATCATTGGCTACATACAGGTATATTTTTTTTTGAATTTTTTCACAAACTTTGAAATCAGAATTTTCCGAGCTTGAGAAAAAGGTGGAAGGGCTCCACCTAGGTTCCGAACCGCTTATTAGTTGATATATGTTTCTACATAATTGATCAAATATATTGAGTTTAGAATAGGACTAAGCCAAAACTTTCATTTATTTGGAATAGTGGAAAGTACATTTTAGTTATCTTGGCGAGCCAGTTAATTATTTTATACCGAGACTCCGAGAGTTATGTCAAAATTGTCAACTATATTGGTCGTTCCTCGTGATGCATAGATAGGTGACATGAATCAAAATCCTTACTTAACTACGGTATTTATATGGAGTTTCACGTAATGTATGGAGTTTGACCCAAATTAAAGAAGCTGAAAAAAAATCAAATATATAGGCATATCCGCTAACGTAATATCTTGTTGAAAGTCTTCACAATAGTAATCACTAAGAGAGCAATTATGAGGGATGATTTTTTTGAAGAATTACAATATGCTTTTGTTTAAAGTATATTCATTTTAAGTGTTGTGGTAATAATGTTACATGAAACCTTGCATGACCGGATGGTCGATTGGTCATGTCTCGCGGGGGATCCATCCCCCTTTTCTTTCTCTCCCTCTCTACGCTACAGTAGTTTGGCCTCTCGGTGGTTCTAGGCCAAACTGTGCCCCCCTCGGCGATGATGCTGTCAAAAGTGGACTAGGGGCCGGGCCGGCACATGTAGTTTAGGTTTAGATTTGATTTCATGCAGTCTGGGAGTAGGTCATTGAAGTTCTTCAACCGACTCTGATGTATCTTAGGCCTCACTTTCCTTGCCACGGCGCTCTGGTGGCAAGGGCCTTCGTCAGTGGGGAGCCCATCCCAGGGACCGATGTGGCGCCTGTTCAACCTCCAAATGAGGATCTTCTCTGATGGCTCGACGATGGCATGGTTCGTCGCCTCCCTCCCAAGTGGCTCATTCCCTGGCGAAGGAGGTGATGGTCGGTGTGCGAGTTCACCCCGCAAGATCGGTGGAGGTCATAGGACCTGATTGCATTTCCAGTTCAAGTTCTTAGGTCCTTAGTGCAAAGCTTAGGGGCCATATTATAATTTTATTTTATTTTGGGGCCTCCATGTAAGATGTAACTCCACCGCTTCAGGTTTAATGCAGGACCGACCTCTTCTTAAAAAAAGATTGGTCATGTGTCGAGTTAACTATTAGGGCATGTCAAATGGTTGATAAGACAGTCTTATCTTATACAGGACATATAATCTTGATACGATGACAAAACATTATGCACAATGGATCATTTTTTAGCCTTATCTCCAGTGATAGATATAGGACCGGCCCTGGGAGGGGGCAGGGTGGGCGGCCACCCCGGGCCCTGAACCCATGGGGGCCCCAGCTAGGTATACGTATAAGGTTGAGGGGAGTTCTTGCTGTCACGCCATTAAAGACAGGTCCGAGCTTTTCATCCGTGCGGTTCAGGCTTCATTGAGAAGAAAGGAACCCTCACGTCTATCTAGTAGGCTTTTTTGGTTAGTACAAGTTTGGGCCTTGTATCTTTTTATCAGCCTCTACGAGGTGATTAAATGGGTGGTGCCGGTGGTGTAGAAAATGGGACCTTGACTCCTTGTATCGATTTTTTGATAAGCCTCTAGGAGGTGATTAAATGGGTGGGACCGGATGGTGTAGAAAATATCTAGAGTTCGGCAAAAATAAATTAGTACACGATCTTTTTTTTCTGCTTAAAAACATAGGTCTTCTTTTGGGGAGAATTAGCACACCATTTAAATACGTCATGTCCATAATTCCCATACAGATTTATTATTACCTTTCAGGCCAGTTCCCCTATTTTTGTCCAAAGGTCAAATAACCAATCCTAGTGTGATAAGTGGCATATAATCTTAGAAGGGCCAAAAAAGGCGAATAACCAAAAAGACTTGTCTGAAAAAATGAGAATCTCATATCATATAGCATTTCAAAAAATGAACAAAAGACTACAAGGTCATGACCATGTACAAGTCTAATTGTTCATTCGTTTTGTGTCCTTCACTCTGCCATTTCACTGTTCCATGAAGACGCCCCATCGCAACGCCCCATATGCAGTCACGCCGAGAAGCGAGAGACCCGACTATCTCATTGCACCGCTCAACCACCACTACTGCATGAGTTCAATTAGAGTCGGCTGATAACGAGTAAGAGGATTATTGACGTACAATTACAAGCAAGTTAACATCTTGGTCTGTTAGAACAAACCTTTAACACAATATGTATAAATTGTCCGTTGATACCGCTTTTTAACAAACTTCAGTGGCTTAATAGTTTATATACACATGTATTAGTAATTATTATGATATTTATATTGAGGGCCTCGGGTTCTATTGTTGCCCTGGCCCCCGAAATCTCAGGACCGGCCCTGGATAGATATCCCTAAATATATGGTAAGACATGTCGTGCTAAGATATCATCTCTTGGCTAAGATAAGACAAAGGTCTTTTTTTGTGTCTCCCTCCTCCAACTCAACAATTATCTTATGTGGCATTGCTAAGGTAAAACCATTAGGGCATGTACAATGCTATGGAAGACATGCATTCTCTTAGCTTTTCACATCATTTAGAGAAGACACACTACATAACTTGACAATGCATTATCTCTTATTGCTATCTCTAGCAAATAATGAGAATTAACTATTTTTAGTAAGAAATTAGTTGGCATTTATTTCGATCGTTTTTAAATTTTTTATTCCCATTTTAAACTATCGTCAAACTTTGTCGAACGACGGGCATGAAGGTTCTTAGCTCGAGGCCAAGCCTTGCTAAACTTGCATTGGATCTTTTATAAAATAGCATATTGTGAACCTAAAAATTATTTTTGTAAAAAAACATGGGCATCGGATCATGTACCTGTAGTTCATATCTAACCCACTTCCTGCCGATTCGGCAAAAATTTGTCTTTCTCACCACAGGTAGACGGAAAGGTTTCAAATCCCCCTATTGGGACATTGTCCATATAAGGTGGTCTAGTATTTTTGTAAAATGTGGTGGTAGTATTTTGAATTAGCCATTTGGTGGTTGCTTCACAAAACCGTCTGTTTTTTTTGCTCGGAAAATGGAAAATATCCTTTTGGTGCGGCAAAAAGGAAAACTTCATCCTGCAACATTATTCGCCATCCCATGATGCACATGGATGCACAATATGGGGACATTATCATAAACTATGCCTTGATTCTAGCTATAACATTGGTCATTTGACCCGAAAGCCAAGAAACCTCGAATGAGATAGGTCATTTTGTGAATGTTTTTTGAGACATAATCAATATACCAAGTTTGATATTTTTCCTTTTAACTATGTCACATAATATAACACCACGTGAAGGTTTCACATTGTTTCGATCGTTTTTGAATTTTTTATGTCCATTTTAAACTATATATAATGTTTTATGTTTTACTTAATTTTTATTTACAAATGTGTAATATTTGAGTGTAGATAGATAGATCTTATTTTTCTGCAAATTTTGATATATTATTTGTATTTTTCCAAATTAGAATGATTTAGTTATGATTTTTTAAAGTTTAATGAGGTAAAATAAATAATAGCTACGCCGAGGGGGCAGCCGTCGGCGTAGCATAGGATACGCCGAGAGTAATTCTACGCTGACGGCTGCTTGGCGAGGCTGGCCTGAATGATGGCTACGCCGACGGCCTCGACGTTTGGTCGTCGGCGTAGCATACTATTCCTGTAGTGACGTGATAAGTATAAGAAAAAGATGATATCACCGCATTATACGTGTCCTTGTACGTTGCCCTTAGGTGACCTTCGTCAGCTTGATCAACTGGGTTGGTACCTGGCTCTAGTACGGTGATGTGTGCGACAACAATAAATGTTACTTCAGTTTTGGGACAAACAGTGTTGCGTGTCACGTCGAGTGTCGGTCCAAATTAATCGTGGTCGCATTATCCATGCAAACTAGTACTCCCTCCGTTTAGAAATATAAGATGTTTTAGGTTTGTGAGTGAGATGTATCTAGACAGACACCTTTTAGTGTATAGGTACAAATGAATCTAGACACTAAAATATGTCTAGATACACTCCCTTCACAAACCTAAAACATCTTATATTTCCAAACGGAGGGAGTAGTACTAGCACAATCGTTTTCGCTTAACGCAAGCTACAAGCAGAGTGAGGCTGAGACCGACGCCAAACCATACGATCCAGCCAAACAATATCTGCGGGATTCTTGTTAAGCTGCTACTGCATGTTGATTGCACCATAGCATCCAAATTACTTGTAGAACCAGGCTTTATCTCTACTCATATATAGATGACTTTCCAGAATGTTGTGAATTCAATTTTTTTATAACCAAGTATGATAATCTGCCTATAATATCTTTTTGGCAAAGGAGATTTCATTAAGCATTAAGGATCAAATGTTGCTCGAACCTCAGCTCTAGAACCCAGGCACACTACAGTATGTTATGCCCTCGCAAAGTTGGTGCGGCAATGACTAACCCTATTTACTCACTATCCACTTTTACAATATTGCATTGAATTCTTTGTGCAAGTAACCATCTAATGTTTGAGAGTAGGTTATATGAAGAACAATCTGCCAAGTAAATTAATATAATTTGGCAATTGTGATGGTAAATTAGTCAAAACATATTAACAAGACATCTGGTTTACAAGATCATGTTGCACGTTTGGTTTGTAATATCCTCCATTTTATTTTAGTCTATATTATAGGGTTTTTAAAAAAACTTGTTGAGATATTTTATGATGGTAGATTTTTGTTCAGAGAAATCATGTTTGGAGATCGAGAGGGTAGCACATAGCGATAGAGATTTATACGGGTTCGGGCCCCAGACGTATAATGTCTGGTGTAAATCTTACTCCAATTTGTGGGTGTAGAATTTATCGTAGTGTCTTTGAGTGATCTTGAGGTAAAGCTCGATCTCACCTATGATGGATGGTTGTATGAGGTAGGAGAGATCAAGATCGATCTCAACTATTCTAGTTCCGATGTCACTCAAATTGTTCTCTCCCATTCGGCATCCATTCCCTCTTATATACACGGTGGGTGCTACGGTTACAGAGTGTCAAGATGGTTTTACATGGGGCTGATGGTGCCAATACAAAACCCTACCATAAATATCTAGATCCGATCTCGGTCCACTCCAGAGGTCTGAGTCTTGCCACTATTGTTCTAGGTGGGCCACTTCCGGCTGTCTAGGACCACCCGGTACCTATGACCTCCTCAAATCTACATTCTAGATTTTAGACAACAAAAACAAAGAAATTGAAGAGGTACGGCTCTCTATACTTCCATTGTAGTTTGGATTGATGATTAACATATCAAAGTACTACCTCCTTCACAGTTTGCAGGGCGTCTAATCAAATTTGGGTTTTTCCAAAACTGCAACGTTCCTAGGCGCATAAGAATTAATTGTTAATTAATATGACACCTTTTCTCCTAACTTTCTATGCATGCAACAGTCTTCCACCAATGCGTCTTAACCACTCACTAATAGCCTAATTTTCAGCCAATACGTACACGCCTAGGTCCGTGAGATTTTTGTAGAACGTCCTGCAAACCGTGAAGGAGGAAGTACTAGTATTAATAAATAAAGTGTTAGTTTGTCTGATTTTTTCTAGAACGAAGATAGGAGTGGAACGAAAATAGTACTCCTCCGTCCCAAAATAGATATCTCAGATTTGTCAAAATTTGAATGAATCTATATACTAAATAGTGTCTAGATTTAACCAAATTTTAACAAATCTAAGACATCTATTTGAGGACTATTTGTGGACGGAGGGAGTATATAACGAAATTACAAGTAAAGAAGGTACATCAATCGGTGGAAGAAAAAACAACAGTTAAAAGGGAAACTGACGAGGACCCTTCACAAAACATGACCGACACAAACGAAGGACAATAAAAAATCAATCAATACCACGCTTTTACGAGGTCCTTGTCATTATTGCCGCAGCAGGTACGTACGTAGACAGAGCCCATCCAACGAACCGCGTGAATCATGTATGCCTAGTAATTGAGCGGGAACTTGGTCTTGATGGCCTCGACCACGCCGCCGTCGATCTGGAGCGCCCTTGCCAGCACGTCCGTGGGCACCGGCGGCGACGCTCCGAAAAGTGACATGGCAATTGACTGCGTGCCAGGAAGTTGGCTGTTGAATGCCGATATGGCCACGGCCGGCGCGCCGCCATTGTTCTTCTGGAAGTGGACGAGGCCTCGGGGGAAGACGAAGAGCTCGCCCTTGCAGACGGTGCGGGCATAGAGGTACCCGTCGGTGGTGACGAAGCCGACGTCGAGGGACCCCTCGAGCACGAAGATGATCTCTGTGGCACGCGGGTGGGTGTGCGGCGGGTTCACGCCCCATGGCGCGTAGTCGACGCGGGACATGGACATGCCCAGAGTGTTGAGCCCCGGGACCTTCTCCACGTTCGCCGCCGTCACCGCCGAACCAACCGGGTTGCCCGTGTTTCCTGGGGAAGCCAGCACGTCGGAGAAGAAGTCGTTTGCCGTCACATTCTCCGGCCGCTTGCACGGGAACCCGTTCAACCGCAATGCTGTGTGCACTCACATAATATACAGTCTCTGTTAATGCATGATCTATACATGAAAGTCCTGAGAAGATGATCATGCGTGCAAGAAATGATCACACTTACGGCCTTCCAGGGATTTGTAGTCGGCGACGCAAAAGTCCTGGAGCATGTCAGGGTCGCCGGCGAGCAATGGCACGGCGAGTGCCAGGAGGACGGTGCAGATGGCAGGCAGGACAGCGGAGAGACGCTTGGGCGCCATGGTCACGACGTCTTGTCTACTAGTAGTTGATTAGCTATGTGGATGCGGAAGTGGAAGTAGCTGGAGACTGAATAATGTAGATGATGAGGCAAAGCATGCAGCACAGGTATTTATAGTGCAACAAGTAGCGTAATGGAGACGTGATCGATCGATCGGTTGATCGATGGATGTGTGACGAACTTGATTGGACGTGCGATTAATTTTCGGGAACATGCATGCAAGTTGCCAATCACCACACCACATGTGCCATTGGATCGTAGAGCGATCTTGACTTTTTTAAATATTGGAGAACTTTTTTTTCAAAATTTAAAATATTTAATTTTCAATTTAATACTTTAGGTCTCTGAGCTCCATAAACGGTCAGGGCGTTGATACCTTTCATCCGATCAAACTCTTCTCATTTCTACTTTTTCCAACTGCACGGTGTTAGCTTTCCTGTGACTAAATCGCTTGCTTGTAGTCTCAGATCGAATCAATGGACCAGGCGCGTTAAGGAGGAATTAGGGCGACTTTTCCTGTGACTAATTACACTTTAACGTACGAGCAGTACTCTATTGCCTATACCTCTACCTCGATCTCTTCTGTTTGTGTAGTGACTCGACTGCAAGAGGCAGTAGTACTACCAGCTTGCACTGTCGATTAGCTTAGCTAGCTACATCCACTTTCCTGCGCCATAGGGACGGTTAATTACTTCCTTAATCTAAATGATCGATGAATGGAGGGAGTACTCCGAGGGAGTTAATATATTACGATGTGCCGGTCTACTTTAACGAGTAGATCGGCTAGCTAATGGCGGTGTTGGAGTTAGGCCTCATTAATTAGCTAGAGAGGCTTCGTATTGTACAACTGAACTTGTTCGATAGATTATTTTCTGACGCGATCAGACGGGCAAGGGTGGCAAACGTACGTATACCTGTAAACAAGCATGAGTCGAGAAACCTTGAATGTTAACGAGTATATATACTACGTACGTACTACTAGTAGCCAAGGCGTAGAAGGATCAATACACTAAGTCACGTACTTAACGGGCTGATGTGTCGGTGGAGATTATCGATACTCGATCGTACTTACAGATAAGTTAATAGCTACCTTATGTTGTGCCAAAAAAGTGAAAAAATTGCTGGTGTATTGGGTTAATCTTTACAAAACGGACTACGAATAACATTTTAATATTCAAATTACATATTGCATAAAAAAGTATAGATTTGTCTCGATTATTAATTTTAGAAAATCATCGTTTTATTGGATTTTATACATATATATAACTAGCTACAATCAAAGATTTCGTCAAAGATATGTCTTAAAAGTACTTCTCCTCAACTGCCATCATGGTGGTCCCTTCATTAATCCGTAGTGCATGAAAATGTCATGTCAAGTGGATACATCTGTGATCTGTGACGTGAAAAAATCTTGCATGTGTTAATTAAACATTGACAGTACTGTTAATTGTACTTCAATGCTTTTAAAACACGACCAAGTACTCATTTTTGCGGTCACATATGCATGTCAGACGCCACCAACCATCACTCATTTTTGCTCTTAGACAAGCAACCGACCTCGATCTATGTTTTATTGGGCATGAGTTTGATCAAGTCAAATTGTCAAGCAACAGACAGGTACATATGGTTGGAGCTCGATGGACGAACAGTGTCAAATTATTTGTTGATGCTACTTTATTTGTGTTTGTCAAATAGACATTATTGTTATCCTATATTTTTCAACTTTGGTATTACTATTTCCATCCCTCGTTTTCTATGTGGTTACATCTCATAAAAGTCATACCACATTAATGGGATTTTTGCGATCGTGCATATGAAGTCCTAGGCTAGATAGGGCTAAATGTAGTATTGCTATTCATTTTTTTAACAAGTGGGTAATGGGTACCCCGCGGTACCTAGCCCTAAGGGCAGGGTATGGTCACATTTTGTTCCTGTCTGACCAGTACCAATATCCTACCTATCAAGTCGTGAGCAGCGCATGAGTATAGTCAGTGGCGAATCAATAGAACCAAAGCGGCTAAAAGAGAACGCTTCGACAGCGCGAGCTCTCGCCCCCCCCCCCCACCCCTTCCCTCCGTCGCCACCGCCGGCAAGGGTCGTCGGGCGAAGCCTGGGCGATGCCGGCGGCGGCTTGTCCTTCCCCGCGCCATGGTGAGCGAGTCGAGGCTCTGTAACCCTAGGCGGCGGTGCAGCTCGGGAGGGGCTGGTCCGGCGTGGCCGGGTGATGGCTGGTGGCGGCGTCGACATGGTGGCATCGGCAAGGCAGGGCGCTTTGGGTACCGAGCTCCGCCGGCGGATGTCCCGGCCCAGATCTAGCCATCTACGGGCGGGTCCAGATGGGCTTGTGCAGGCCAGGCATGGCGGCTGTGCTCGCTGGAGGTGGAGGCGGCGACGGTGCTAGACTGGGGACGACGGCGTCGTGCCCCGCTTGTTGTTGCAGGGCGACCAGGGCTTTATGGGCCCTTCGTTGCCCGGCTGGGCCCTGCCAAGGCCTGGTGTGCCCTCGCTGTTCTGTCCGGTCGACGACCGCCTCTCGACGGTGGAGGTGGGCTCCTCCCGCGCGGCTGCGAGGCTGCTCTCTCCCGGTCCGGCGATGTCGTGTCTCTTCGTCCTTCAGGTTGCGAGCCAGCGTTCACGAAGCGACGGTGTTGGTGACTTCCTGATCGTGGTGGCGCGTGTTGGTGGGTGTCGAAGTTTGGTGGTGGTGCGTCGTTGTGCCATTTGTGGACAGGGGGCGGGAGAAATCTCTGTCGGGTCGTCCGACTCTGACGCGGTGCCGCCTTCGAGTGGCACCATTCCTTCCTGGAGGGCGTCTTGGGAAGCCTCTGTCCACTTTACGCTGAGTGTCGGGGGAAACCCTAGGGCCAGCGCGTCCGGGCAGCAGCTCCGCGTCGACGGTGCTCCCCTTCTTGAAGGTGCTACTTGAGCAGCTCCGTGTCGATGGTGCTCCCCTTCTTGAAGGTGATGCTTGATACTCGGCGCTACGGGGTGCTTGGGAGTGTGGTGGGCATAAGTTGGAGGGTGCAGCGATCGCGAGTCATCACCTTCTGTCAATTCACCATTGTCTTTGTTTCTTTTTTCTTTGGGCATGTTTGTGTTGTTGCCCCAGCTTTTCTTTGTTCAAACTCTTGTATCAGTGTGTGTGTGCTATATTAATATAGCGAGACGAAAGCCTATTTCAAGTATAGTCAGTGGCGAATGAAAAAATTAATAAGGTCGGACAAACTCTAAAGTATCTAAAAATATTGATAATATATTATTTTCAAGCAATATATTGAAATTTAGATTGCCAATCTCTCTAGTTCATATAGCATTTGTACGTACTTTCATCATGTGTGCTTGGTTTCCGGGTGTTTCCACTAGCAAGTGGCACAAAATACTTCTTCAAATCTGCAATTGAAAACATTATAGTTCAATTGACCACAAATTCAAAGTTGCTTCAATAGTTCAATTGACTATAAAATCATAAGTTATACCTATCCCCTTTGAAGCTTCAGGTGTCTTCCCCTTCTTGTCCATCTCTACCACAAATTCGCGAAGCCTAGAGGCCGCTAATGGGAAGGAGTGTAACATATATTTTGAAGGAGGATAATATGGATAGACTTCTCTCCAGGTCTTCGCGTGGTAGGGAAGCTCCGAGGCCTAGCTCCCTAGGCGTAAGCTCTCTTGACACCTCGATCCCCCGTCAGAGGGGGCGGCTAGATGGGACGTTCATGGCTATGAGGGCCGTGAACGCACACTCCCCGGGCAGAAGTCTTCGTGACGGCTTGTCCATGCGGGATCCGAGGACCCTGGGTTCCACAGATACAATGAGTGTGAGCCTGTGAACTACCATGCAATATTGATTTACCCGAGTGGATATTTATATGTGCAAATTTTATATCCATAGTTAAGGATTTAGATAGATTTTTATACCCACAATCTATAAGGGTATGTGTATGGTATGGCATGTCCATCCTTAATTAGTCCACATCAAGTTGCAAATGTCATAGGATCCCGTCTTTTATGTGCATTGTTTCACGAAAAGGAGGTTGTGCACAAGCCAGTGAGAAATGGGAAAAACTACTGAGAAGCAGGTGTGATGATGGTTTAAATGATTGTCGAATTAGGGCTGAGATCCTTAGAGCAAAGCGGTGTGACCAGGAATTCATGTTAGCCATGGCATGGCAACAAATATTAGATTCACGACTATCATAATTACTAAAGACAATATGATTCAAGTGTTCATACTCACCACATGAAAATCATGAAAACAACATTATGTATGTAATTGGTGATTCCATGGGGTTAGGAATGCCATCAGGTCGAGCTTAGTCCAACCTTAAGAAGTTTCCATACAAACATCACTACTCAGATATTCAAACAATAACTGGGCACCATTCACCACTACAAACAATCTCTAATACACGTAAGATATCATTATTCTTGTTGGGAAATGGGCGACTGCAATAAGACCTCGCGCATAGGTGTCCCTTAAATTTAATAGAACTGAATTTAGTAAAACCACCACATGTCATTGTTTAATATATTTCATCGGTGTGAGAGTTGTAACTCCATGGAGAAGGAGAGACCATGTGAATTAAGTGGAGACTTAATTCAGGACCACATTGCAAAGAACAAATCAACCCCAAAGGAAAGTGGAGATGAGCACTGTTCGGGCAAGTAATGATAGGGATGAAAGCGAGGGGCAAACCTAGCTGAGAAAGGCTAGGGGAAACAGAAAATATGAAAGGTTGGGGGAGGACAAATGGTTCTATTTTTCATATGACTCCCTAATTTCTTTGCTTCAGTAAATTTCCAAGTATGGGGGCGGTGCCCCCATAACTTATACATAGCGCTGCTCGTGATCAAAGCAAAGAACATAAGTTTTACGAGGGACGTCGGAAAGTAGTACGGATATGGTAGTGGTGCAAACTAGTCTGTACAAGAGAGAAACATGGTGTCATTTTATGTCTCTTCATGTGCAAGTCACCAAATTATGCGACACTAAAGGTATTCAAATATCTTAGAACAGAACCAGCTAAGATAGACATTTGTGTATCACATAATTCTAACATGATAACTTGTTTTCAAGATCGACAAGCACATGAGTGCATAAATCATGGCAATGTAGGTTAGTCTTGTGGTTAGAAGGAGTGAGTTTGCAAATCTAGAGATATAGAGGAAGTGGGTTTGCACATCACTTCTATGTCAGGGGATTTGGTGGTGGAGTTCTCAGTCAAGAAAACATAAAATGGAAAAAAATGTGTCCATTAGAACTGCGGTTATTTAAATATACTATAAAATACACTTGTGTTGCTAAATTATTAGTTAACCTAGAGAGACATGAAGTACATAATTGACTATGGAATAATAACAAATCAAGCAATGTGAATTATTTAATTAAAAACAAAATTATATATACACCACGTAGACTCAAGAATGTTCTGACATTACATAAAACATCTCTCTCAAGATATTTGTTAAACCATGAATTTTAGAACTCTACGGAAAGGTATTTGAGAATAGAAGTACAATAGGGGACATACATACACACTATAATACATCAAAGTGCCAAATATTAACTCATAAAGGCTTGATTTATTTTTTTAGGGATGTTGATAGATTGGTTTTAATGATGGGGTTTAAATAAAAAAGAAGAAGGAAAAATAATGTAATTTCCATTGTAGATGGTTCAAAATTATTGCAATTGTAAATGGATAGCTAAAATTGTATATCAAAAAAATTTGTTTTTTGGCGTCACTTTTATATTTTTCATTTGTTAATCATATATAAAGATATACTAGGTTAAGTTGTATATGTAGTAAATGAGTTATAAACAAGTAAAAAAATTTAGTATAAATAAATGATAATCATTTTTTTAAAAAAATCTGCCACATGGCAGGCCACGAACATTAAGACCAGATTTTTTTGTTTAATAAATTACAATAACTAATTTTATTAGGACTGTGAAAATTGCAGATTGGCCAATTTAGATCTTAGTGAATCTGATGTTTTATTTTATGGAAATATGTTGTATATAATTTTTGTTTAATAGATAATAAGAGCTAATATTCTCATTCCGGATTGTGTATTAGTTCATCTTATCTTGATTAAGCTTGGATGTTAATTGGCATAAAAAATATTTGAGAAATTATCATCCATTGGGTTGATTGTGCAACGCTATTGGTGATTGCTCCCGCAACGCCTCAACTTAATCTCGTAATTATCTCCACTTCCTTTTTATCTTCTTGTATTTGTTTTACAAAAGGATTAAGGAGTACCCTCCCCATCCACTGCTATATAGCTTGTTCATAGATGATGATGCTCCTTCATAGCTCCTCCTTGACTACTCTACTTTCGCAACCTGATGAAAACACTCGGTACCATGGGCTCAAGTTGGATTTTCAAAAGAGGTAACCCATGATGTTGAGTGTGGGGAATATTCTTAGTCTAGGGGGTGGATCGATGGTTGCCGACTCCGATGTGGCTCTGATGTGGCTCCGATGAGCCAAATTGAGGTTGGTGCTCTGATATCGGCATTTCGATTGCCAGTGTCATTTTACCCATTGGTATTGGCACTTATGTCTAGCAACTTGTCCATAAAAACCCATTGAGCCAAGCAAATTCTTACTTCAATGAACCTTGACTTGATCTAGGAAGCCATGGCTGGCACAAAAAAATTCCTTTTTGTTGCCCATGCCGGCTAATCCCTACCTAGAGCCCACATGGTGGTGCATCCCAAAGTTTCGAGTTGGATTCAACTTGTGTCGTGTCTCTTGTCTTGGTAAGGGTTTGCAAAACTTTCATTACAATATTGCATAAATACCACAAAGGAAATATATATTATTTGTGGTGGATTGGTTGATACTGATTTTGTATTTTAGATTTTAATATTTCTATCTATAAAATTTATCAAATTGTAAAAGCATTGACTTCTGACGAAATTTATGTGCCTTGGTTTTTTTGAAACGGGTAGACTATATGTTAATTAATTCATGTAATCTTTTGGTTGTCCAAATTTCATATAGTTTTTCTTAGGACAATTATTGGGTAGATAATTTTTCTGTGTCTGCACTTTGAATCGTAGTAAAAAGATGATGTGAAACCCTAGTTGATCATGCCAATATGGCCAAGTTAATTATAAATTTAAACATACAAATACATTAATGTTTTGCAATCATATCATTCGCGTAGGATCTGAGTCACATGTTTTGTGTATTTTGTGGGTTCCATCAAAATGGCAATTCATGGAACCAGTAGTCTGCAAATCGGAAACGGATTGTGCTGAAAAAACAAAAATCAACTTCGAGGGACACATGCATGCATGGTAGTGATCCGAAGCGGATTCCACTTCAAAAGCAGTCCAAACCGGACAAACATGTTGACAATGCATCTAAATACATCAGACGTGTATACGAAGAGAAGAATCGATACAACCATGATCGACTCGATGCCGTCGCCGGGTGAAGTAGCCCTGGACGACGACGTGGTATGGGAGATCCTTCTCCGGCTACCGTCAGCCTCCGTGCTCCGCTCCCGGGCCGTGTGCAAGGCGTGGCGCCGCATCACCACCGACCGCTCGTTCCTTGCAGCCCACGCCGACCGGCAGCCCGCCGAGCTGCTTGTCGTATCAGGAGGACGGCCTCATCATCAACTGGCTCTCGAGACCATCCCGCTATCCCTACAGGTGGACGAAGATGACGACTCGACGAGGAGCCGGCGTGAGCTCAAACGCCCCGAGCACTGTAATGCCAACTGCCTTGTGTTCTCCTGCCATGGGCTATTGCTGTTCGACATACCCCCGGTGAGGAAGTACCACCCCAATCTGTTCATGGTGTGCAACCCGGTGACCAGGCAAGGGACTTGGCTGGACGTGACGCCACCTGCCTGTTGCGGCTACCTGGTGCTGCTCTGCGGCTTTTACCACCACGGCCCATCCGGCCAGCACCGGCTTCTCGTCCTAGCCAATGAACAACAAAGGCTAACCCCCTTCCTCCCGGAATACCTAGACCGCTTCGTCGACGAAGGCTCGGCGGCGCACTATGTTTTCTCGGCCGTGTCTTCGGGAGCTCCTCGCCGGCTAGGACCGGTCGCCGGGAACATCGTCGTCCAGCCATACAGCCCGGTCCCCAAACGCTGCGTCAACTACCGGGGAAAGCTTCACTGGATGGAGCATCCTCTAGCGACGAGCGCCGGGAAGATCCTGGCGTTCGACACGGTGTCGGAGTCGTTCCGGCTCATGCTGCGCCCGGATCGGCAGCCGGGGGACCAGCACTACTATAACGCCGGCGATCTATGTCTCCTGGAGCTGGACGGCAGGCTTGCCGCCACGGTAACCGCTGAAAAGCGTCCAGATTCGATGGAGCTCTGGGTGCTCGAGAATTACGACGACGACCAGAGCTGGTCACATCGCCTCCGGATCGACCTGCCGCCGCTATTCCATGCACGTTGGTCGACGGGTACCGGCTTTCCCGACGTGATTCTTGTTGCCGCTGCACCCGATACGATTGTTGCCTCGAGTTCCGCCGCGTTGTACCATCTCACGGAGAAGAGGATCGTCAAGCGCATGGAATTTGTTAGCGGCAACCCGGCCGGTGGTCACTTCGTCTTCAAGGATAGCCTTGTGTCTCATGATTTCTTTCGTTCATATTAAGGTCTATATATGCAGTACACATTATTTCCTGTTCTTCAAGTATGGAGTACCAAATACTCTCTCTGTTTGGGATTATAAGTCCCGCGCGGATAACTAGGTTGTCAATTTAAACAATAAAATATAATAGTATATCATAAAAATTATACCATTAGAAATTTTAGAGGTTATATTTTCTAATGATATAACTTTTGTGATAAATAAGTTATATTTTGTTTGTTAAATTAACAACCTAGGTATGCGCGTAGGACTTATAATCCCGAACAAAGGGAGTACTAACAACTGGAATAACACGGTGGATGTTTCTCAGCACGGTATCCTAGGTATTTTGGTTATGTCGCATGCTATATTTAATAAAGAAAGGGATTGTTATTGTATCTTAGATAATAGAAACCTTCCATTCCGCGGCCTCAAATCACGCTTACAACACCGCCACCAAATTAATGGCCAATCCTATTCCACACAACCAACAAACCTTCTATAAACCCCAAATCATAACACCACACGTTGAGCTACCTACCATCTCTACAGAAACCAGGAGCCTAGATTCTACAATGTAAATATGTATTTTCACTAGATGGAATTATTTGATATCAGAGACAAAAAATGGGGTCTTGGTCATGTAAGACAAGCCAAAACTTGGCTCAGCATCTCGGGATTGAGGGGGTGTTTGTTTGGGCTTTTGCCAGCTTTTCGGTGGAAAAAGAGGTAAAATCGAACCAAACGATGTGCGTTAGCTGTGGGCTTCGGCGAAGCCAGCGAGTAGAATGCACTGTGGAGAGAAAGCACGATTTGAGGTGCTTTGTGTGGCTTCCCGCAGCTTTTTACTTAAAACCAAACCATTTTTTCTGTTTTCCCATTTCATTCATAGTAATTACGTCTAGACTGCCACCGAGCCCCTTCTCTCCTCAACTGGGACGGACCGTTATCTCTGTCTGCTGCATGCTTCTTCGCTAGAGTCTGCTGCTGCTGCCGATTAGCACTAGTCCTTATTCGCTGATGCCGCTGCCGACTAGTAGTAGTTCTGCATGTACACCCTTGATGCTAATGTAAACATACGTACATGATTTGCCATCTAGTGTGTAGGAGTAGCAGTATTACGATGTATATTCTTTTGACTTTTGACTTTTTGCATCGGTCTATAAATCTTATACTCCTTCCGTCCTAAAAAGAATGTCTCAAGTTTGTCTAAACTTGAATGTATCTAGACACTATTTAGTATATAGATACATTCAAATTCAAACAAACTTGAGACATCCTTTTTAGGACGGAGGGAGTATTTCTTTGACTTTTTGCATCGGTATACAAATCTTGTACTCCTTTCGATCCATATTAGTTGACTTGGATTTGTTTAGATTCAGATGTATCTAGCACTAAAACATGTCTAGATACATATGAATTTAGACAAATCCAAGTCAACTAATATGGGTCGAAGGGAGTATTTCTTTTGACTTTTTCATGTATTATTTGACCAAAATGTGACATATGGTACTTAATAACAAGATATGTGTTTATGCACTTTAATAGTAAAATGTACATATTATATAAATTACAGGGGCATTATAGACAATTCTCTAGCACACAGCCAGACAACCAGCCAAGTTGCCAAACAGTTAAACTTAGAGAAGTAGCTTTCTCTACACAGCAACTTTCCCTACACAGCTGCACAGCCAGCCACAGCCAGCTAGCCACAGCCCAAACAAACAGGCCCTGAATCTGCAAGCACTTAAATCGCCTAAACTTTGCAAAGTACTGTTGGAAATTTTCCATGTACCCAACAGATCAACCCAATGGAACAACTGCAACAACTGAAACAAGTAACCATTGTCGACAGTTATATCAATGCTTACAAAAATTGGATGAAAGCGATGAAAAGATGAATATCTTACTTACCTCAAGGTTTCTTTCTTGATCAATTGCCTAGTGGTATTAAGGATCATATTAAACACAATGTGCTATGTCAGAAGACAACAACACTCCCGTCAACATATGGGTATGCCGAACAATATGGAAAATCATATTTGTCAAATACAAGAAAAAACACACCTACTACTCCAAGAAATCCATTAGTAGCGAAAAATGGGAAATTCAGGAAAATTGGGAACAAAATTGTAAATAACATACCTAGAGAACCTAAAAAGTGCTTGTATTGTCCGGAAAACCAGGTTTTTTTGCCACAAATGACACCCATGTAGAGGGATTTAAATTCCATCCATATGCAATGGACTGATGATGAACTTGAGGAAGAACAGTTACAAAAAATTTAACTAGAAATTGAGGTTAGAGAACTCGAACAAATACAACAACAAGGGGCCAACAATAAAAGGCCAAATCCATGGCCTGACAGACACATGCCTATCTCATCTGCAGCCTATACAGGCTCAACAAGTGATTCAACAATAACGCTGCTATTATCACTAAAAGGAGCATAAGGAATTTCCTTAACATAGAGAGCACCAACACATTTCTAAATTATGGCATTCCATTCAAACATAACATTCAATGAAGAAAGCACCTAAAATAGTCACGGTAGGAGGAGGAGGCACACTTGTTACTAAGGCAGTTGCAACAAACTGTTGTTTCACCATTCAGTAGAAAAAAGTTTCAAGATGATTTCACAATTATAAGGACATCGATAATATGGAAAAGAGTACATGCTAGGTAACGAGGAGGTTTGACCTCAGAAAATGTAAATTATCGAGAAATAATACGACGACTATCGAGGAGTAATACGAGGTTCACACAATAAAAATCTGAAAAATGAATCAAAAGTTAGTCATTGCAATCTGAAATGAGTGTCCACCCCCTCATTGGGGATGCATGCAATCTCCACTTATACACATTACTTTCCTGATAATGCACCCAGATCTTTTCTGGTTAGTCTTTTCAGTGATATAGTCAAAACAAACTTTTATTACAAAGGTGACAACTAGGTATTTGTAGTCCTCCATAATCTCAATGACAGTCCACTCAGTCAATTGTAGGGATGTCCCTGTCAAAGTGTGTCACTCGCATGTCCTCGTCTTCATCATCATATCTACATCTCATTTAAGCATCTTCACCATCCTCTTCCTCATCAGTTTTATAGTTGGGCTCAAAGTCCGAATCAACCAAATATTTCCTACTTTCCATCCGATCAGAATCGGCAACAACATCTAGATATGCTTTCTCGTCATCATCTCTGAACACAAAATCATCCTTAGTGCCTCCATTTCTATGTCTTCATGCTCGCTTGACAAGTCATCATGCTCAAGGAGAAGTTGGTCGGTTGCGCTCGGTACCGCGAGGAAAGGCTGCTCTGTTATGGTTGGTTAAGTTGTTTTTGTCCCAGGTGGTTCAAAACAATTGCTAACGGTCTCTTCCGCAGTCTCTTTATTAACAATGTGGATAGACATCAGCACAGTCGTAGTCTCCGGATGTTTACCCCATATCATTGCCAAGGTCGTTGGTCCTGATATAGCAGAAAGTCAGAGAATTTGTATCGTAGTACCTGGATACGAATTCCTCATTCTCTCTAATGGAGAACTTTCTAAATTCCACATATACAAGTCACATAAGTTACGTTTTTCACGTCTACTATCAATCGATAATCAAACTGGCGCTAACTGCAGTTCTACCATCGGCCAAGGTTGTAGTCCGAGACCCGTGCCAAATCTTTAGTACAAATTCGGATGTGGAGGACGTCCTACGGTTATAAACACACATCCTCGCTATTACCACTAGACTAGAGTCGCTAATTGAAAAGGGAAGATATAGAATTAGAGTTCTTACCTTTCTGGGAGGCCGAAAGGCACATTTATCGAGCTCCAGAGCTGAAGAGCTTTGTTCCCGTGTCCTTTTCCCCTTTGTCGCCCTCTTCCGTGCTCTCCTGTCTTGCAGGATCCATCTTTGTGTTGGATCAACTTCACGTCCAACGTCGTGGTCGTGCGACCAACGGTCGGCTCAACTTCTCGTTTCTAGCCTATTGACCACTCTAGGACATGTCATGGCAGGAAGAAGAGAGGGAAGGGAGGGGATGGGAGCGAGGTGACGAATAGAGGTCAGAGGGAGGGCGGTGCATGACGGAATGGTGCGGTGGGGGAGGGACAAGAATAGTGGAGTGGAGCAGGGAAATATGGGAAATTGATGAATAATGCGGAATCGGATCCTTGAACCTGGGATGCGTTGTCGACATCTCAGGTGGCGGGGCCCGCTCGTCAGTATAATTGTCAGAACAATGGCTCCGTGTGATGGGACACACATGTAAGAAACTGAGTCAACCAGACGACAAGTTAGACACCCAGAAAAGATGAGATAACAGTTGTGTATGCTTAATATTTTGGAGAATTTTCCGGTGCCTCGTTTACATGTTGGTATGTCCTTTTTTCGAGGTAGAGATCCATTTGGAAATTTGTCGTGGGCCTAGAATATAGGAGATGTGTAGAAACTAACATAAAAAACTTACTAATATGATGACTCTAAAAAAAAACTGAATATGAAAAGAGAAGAAAAAAACACTAGTGATTAAGAGATTTTCAGGTCAGTTCATATTATATCCAACGTCAGATGCTGTATATGGATCATGGGATTTGGTGTTGTTTCTTCAAAAATGTATGCCTAGATAGAACATCAAACCGACTCTGAAGATGGCAAGGAACCAGCAGGTCATGGACATGATGCGATCTTATATACACGCGTACGGACGTGTTACGTCGCTCGCTCGCACTACCCCAATCGGACGGACTACAAGATGGACCGCACTCCCGGACAATCTCGTCATCGAGGTGCTCGCGCGCGTGACGGATGTTACCGCGCTGTTCCGCTGCGCCATGGCGTGCATGCACTGGCGCGGCCTCATCACCGACCGCTCCTTCCTCCGATGCTGCTGGCCGGACAACACGACCCACCCGTCCTTCCTCGTCGGCTTCTTCACCCAGAGCCCGTGGTGCCACGGAAGCGAGGACGACGACGAGTATGTCTATGACCCCGACTCGCCGCCGGTCTTCATCCCGGCGCCACGCTCGGTGCTTTCCCGTGGCCTCCGCTTATCGTCGTCGACAGGCCTCCTGCACGGCGCGACGCCGCTCACTGCGCGCGGCGGCCTCCTCCTGGTGCGCCTCGCTCCGCTTGACGACTTCGATGGCCCTCTTCGCCTGGCCGTGTGCGACCTGCTCGCCGGCACATGCGACGTGCTTCCTCCGCTGCTGCAGTGGCAGTGCGAGCACAAGTCGACGACGTCCACGAGTTACGCCCTCCTAACAGGCGAAGACTGTCGCTCATCAGACGGACAAAAGCCACCGTCGCCGGTGCCAGAATACTCCGCATTCTTCAAGATGGTGGCCGTTGTCCTTGCCGACGACCGTTACGGTGGTCTGGAGTATATAGCGCACGTGTTCTCGTCCGCGGAGCCGGAACCGCGCTATGGCCGTACATGCAGCGCCATGCCGCCATGTCCTGCCACGGCATGGCTCACTGGCTCTCGGGTGAAGGGTATCCAGATGACGATGACCAATCAAACATTTTGACCATTGATAGTACCATCCCTGAGGATGGCCGTGCCTCCTTAACGGAGCTATCTTTGGCTTCGATTGAGCAGCCCGCCCGCCGGAATTGTAAGGTGGCTACCGTTGATGGAACCCTTTGCCTGTCTTGTCTGCGCACGGAAAAGGGAGATCTCCGGCTAGAGATCTGGGCATGGAGGGACGACGGCAAAGACTTTACCTCACTAAGGTGATAGAGCTTAAACCTCCGGAGAATAAACCTCTTGGTGACGCCTTCTGCTTGTTGTCCGGTGAAAAGAGCGGCACATTGCTCATCGGAGACTCGAGGCCTTTCATATACGTTGCTTATCTTCAAACGAGCGAAATAGAGGAAATTTCAAGCCAATTCTGTGACATGCTTGGGGATGTTGTTCCCATAGAGATGGATTGCCCATCTTTATTCGTGTCTCGGCTTGTTGGAGGCTTCTATTAGCAGACAGCAACAGCATGTTGGAACATATCAACAACATTATTAGGTTGACATCTAGTGCAACTTAAGGTGTGGCGACCCACCCGGTGCATCTCCAAGTAGATGTGTTGTCGCTATATAACACAACAACATTCGATAGAATTCAACATGTTTGTGCGATTGGTGTGAACAATTGAGCACCATCCTTCATATCTCGACTTTGGAAAACCAACCATCGGTTGGATGTCTACTAGGCCCGTAGATGCACTAGTACGTGCTAGAACGAGAGATCAAATCTTAGGTTTTTCAGTGGCGCAGATTGTTCTTTAAGTAAGAGATGATTTTTGTTAGATGTATATATTTGTATATTGTATTTCCCCATATGTTAGGGGGCTTCCTGCATATTTGCCCTGTACCTGTACTATATATTGTGGCCTTTGGCCCCCAGAGGAATACATGTTGCATATTCCTGACATGGTATCAGAGCTAGGTTAGACAAATTTTTCTGCAACATCGTCACAGCCGTCACCGTCCCTGTCGCCGTCGTTCATCCGACGTCGCCGCCGCCGGTTACCGCTGTTTCTGGTCCTGTAGATCGGATCCACGACTCTCTGGATCGATTTCTCCCTGGATCGATTCATCTTCACGGCTGTCAAATCGGCCGCTCCTGGATCGATTTTCTGCTTCGTCTTTGTCGGTCGACGCCCGTGCCCTCTCTGGATCGATTGCTCCTTGACGCGGGCCGCCCTCCTGCGCGCATCTGATGCGGGACGTCCTCCTGCTCTCCTGCGCGCATCCTCCAGACGCCACGTCGGCCTCGGTCTTCACGCCGCCAGAGAAGCCCACGCGGGATCGATCCGTTCCTCCTGCGACCCCGCCTCTGCTCCCTGACGCGGGACGTCCTCCTGCGCGCATCCTCACGCCGCAAGTCGGCCTCGGTCTTCACGCCGCCAGAGCCCACGCGGGATCGACCCGTCCTCACGTCGCCAGACGAGCAGACCACGCGGCGCGGGATCGACAGCACTGCCCTTGGTCTCCACGCCGCCACCGCTGCTTCCTGACGTCGCCCCGAGCCCTCGGTCCGCATCTGGAGGCCTGGTCCGTCCGCCGGCTGCCTGCCCGCCGCCGGCAGTCCGCCCCCACCCTGCCTGCTCCGTCCGTCTACGGCTCTGCCGCCTCTCTGACAGTTGACTTTTCCGATTGGATCTGAGAGTAACAAAAAAAAATTGAGAGAGAGATGTCTTCTGCATCGGGCTACGTTGCGATTCCTCGCTGCCCGGTGATCTTCGATGGCGCGAATTATCCTGATTTCGCTGCCTTCATGCGCGTTCATATGCGCGGTCTCCGTCTTTGGGGTGTGCTCTCTGGCGAGGTCTCCTGTCCGCCGTGCCCTCCTGCTCCTGTGGCTCCCCTTCCGCCGACGCCGATTGTTCTTGGTGCTGATGCTTCTCAGGAGGCCAAGGATGCTGCTCAGAGTGCTGATGATAGTGCCATTGCTGCTTATGACCTGAAGTCCAAGCAGTACTCTTCTGATCTCGAGGCCTATCGCCACGCTCTGACTGCCTACACTCAGTGGGTTGATGAGGATGCTCGTGCTGCTGCTGTTCTCACATCCAGCGTTCTGCCCCAGTATGCTGCTGAGTTCATGAGTCTCCCTACTGTTGCCGCTCAGTGGGCCCATCTTCGTCAGCGCTACCAGCCGTCTGGGGATGCTCTTTACCTGTCTGTGGTCCGCCAGGAGCATGCTCTCCAGCAGGGTGATTCCACTATTGATGAGTTCTATACTCAGAGTGCTGCTATCTGGCGTCAGCTTGATTCTCTCCGTACTGCTGTTTGTGGCACATGCTCGTGCTGCCAGATTGTGCGCTCGGATTTGGAGTTTCACCGCATCTATGAGTTTTTGTCTCGACTTCGCCAGGAGTTTGAGCCCCGGCGTGCTCAGCTGAATGCTCGTGGTCGTGTTCCGCTCTCTGAGGTGTTGTCTGAGCTTCGGGCTGAGGAGACACGTCTCCGTGGTGCTGGTCTTCTTGCGGTTCCATCTGTGCTTGCTACTCGTGGTGCTCCTTTGCCGCCTGCTCCCTCGACTCAGCCGCGGTCCCCTGTGCCGCCGCCGCCGATACTACCCACTCCTCCAGTCGTGGTCGGTCGGTCACCAGCAGCCCTCGGTGGTCAGCACCAGCAGGCTCGTGGTCAGGGTCGTCGTGGTTCTCTTCGTCACTGCTCTTACTGCAACAGGGATGGCCACACTTGGGCCACCTGTTATACACGGGACCCCAGTCTACGTCAGCAGCACCAGGCTCGTGGACAGCCGGCTCCTTCCGGGTCTTCAGCAGTTGCTCTCTCTGATCAGGACATTATCAGGAGTCTTGGCTGCGCTTGCTGCATGTGCTCTTCTTCGAACACTTCTGGTTCTGGATCGATTCTTCCTCCGGCTTGCGACCACCACCTTCTACACAGTCAGGTATGTCCCCATGGTATCTGGATTCTGGAGCTTCCTTTCATATGACATCTGAGTCTTCTTTTCTGTCTGCTCTTCGTTCTCTCCCTTCTCCTGTCCGTGTCTTTACAGCTGATGGTACCTCTCTTCCCGTTTCTAGTCGGGGCACCCTTTCTACTTCTTCCTTTTTTGTTCCTGATATTTCTCATGTCCCTCTTCTTAAGATGAATCTGTTCTCTGCTAGCCAGCTTACTGACTCTGCTTGTCGCGTCATTCTTGATGCCGATTCTTGTGTTATCCAGGACCGTCGCACACAGGCCCTGGTTGGAGCTGGCCCTCGCAGCCGTGACTCTTCAGAACTTTGGGAGTTAGACTGGCTTCGCGTTCCTTTCGCTGCCACTTCATCTGCCAGTTCTTCTCCGGTTGTCGCCTCTACTACCAGCTCTTTTCAGCAGTGGCATCATCGTCTTGGTCACCTCTGTGACTCTCGCCTGTCGTCATTAGTTCATCGTGGTCTTCTGGGGTCTGTCTCAGGAGATGGGTCTTTGCATTGTCAGGGCTGTAGGTTGGGTAAACAGATTCAGCTTCCCTATCCTACTAGTGCGTCTGTATCTCAGCGACCTTTTGATTTAGTTCATTCCGATGTTTGGGGTCCGGCTCCCTTCGCTTCGAAAGGGGGCCATCGCTACTATATTTTATTCATCGATGATTTTTCTCGGTACACTTGGTTGTATTTTATGCGCTCTCGTAGTGAGGTGCTCTCCATATATCAGCGTTTTGCGTCCATGGTTCGCACTCAATATTCTACCCCCATCCGTGTGTTTCATGCTGATTCTGCTGGTGAGTATATCTCCCAGATGTTGCGAGGTGTTCTTGCTGAGCAGGGCACTCTTGCTCAGTTCTCATGTCCTGGTGCACATGCCCAGAATGGCGTTGCTGAGCGTAAGTATCGCCATCTTCTTGAGACCACTCGCGCTATGATGATTGCTTCTTCTCTCCCGCCACATTTTTGGGCTGAGGCTGTCGCTACGTCGGCTTACCTCATCAATATTCAGCCTTCTGCTGCCTTGCAGGGTGGTATCCCTCTTGAGCGCCTCTCTAGACAGTCTCCAGACTACGCCATGCTTCGCTTGTTTGGTTGTGTTTGCTATGTTCTCCTTGCTCCTCGCGAACGCACCAAACTGACTGCTCAATCTGTTGAGTGTGTCTTCCTCGGCTACAGTGATGAGCATAAGGGCTATCGTTGTTGGGACCCTGTTGGTCGTCGGATGCGTATCTCTCGTGATGTTACTTTTGATGAGACGCGTCCTTTCTATCCTCTTCCCACCGCTGGTACTTACCCGGTGGAAGATATCTCTTTTCTTCTCTTTCCTGACACACCTCCTTCTACCTCTATTGTGTCTTCTTCAGGATCTCCTCCCCCTGATGTCTCTTCTTCGACACCGTACTCTTCTGCTCTGTCTAGTTCTCCTAGTTCTCCTTGTTCTCCGGAGTCTTCCTCTCCCAATCCCTCTTCTTCATCGTCGTCTCCTGCGTCGTCTTCCTCTGCTGATCTTCCCTCTACTCGTCCTGTTCGTCAGCGTCGTGCCCCCAACCGTTACTCTCCTAGTCAGTATGGTCTTTCTGTTGCCTCCGAGCCGTCCTCTTATCGGGATGCTGAGCATCATCCTGAATGGCAGCTGGCCATGGCCGAGGAGATTGCTGCGCTTGAGCGCACTGGCACCTGGGATCTTGTTTCTCCTCCTCCCGGTGTTCGTCCTATCACGTGTAAGTGGGTCTATAAGATTAAGACTCGCTCTGATGGATCTCTTGAGCGCTATAAAGCGCGTCTTGTGGCTCGTGGTTTTCAGCAGGAGCATGGTCGTGACTATGATGAGACCTTTGCTCCTGTCGCTCATATGACCACTGTGCGTACTCTTCTTCTTTGTTATACATTGCGTCACTGATCTGTGTCCAACTTGATGTTCAGAAGGCCTTTCTTAATGGTGAGTTGAGTGAGGAGGTTTATATGCAGCCTCCTCCTGGGTACTCTGTTCCTGAGGGGATGGTTTGTCGTCTTCGACGTTCTCTTTATGGCCTCAAACAGGCTCCTCGTGCCTGGTTTGAGCGCTTTGCTTCTGTAGTGACAGCTGCTGGTTTCTCTCCTAGTGCTCATGATCCAGCGTTGTTTGTTCACACTTCTCCTCGTGGACGCACTCTTCTTCTTCTCTATGTTGATGATATGATCATTACCGGTGATGATCCTGAGTATATAGCCTTTGTTAAGGCTCGTCTTCGTGATCAGTTTCTTATGACTGATCTTGGTCCTCTTCGATACTTTCTTGGGATTGAGGTTTCCTCCACTTCTGATGGCTTTTACATCTCTCAGGAAAAGTATATTCAGGATCTTCTTGCTCGTGCTGCTCTTGGGGATGAGCGCACTGTTGAGACCCCTATGGAGCTTAATGTTAAGCTTCAACTTACTGATGGTGATCCTCTTTCTGATCCGACGCGTTATCGTCATCTTGTTGGGAGCTTTGTTTATCTTGCTGTCACTCGTCCTGACATCTCTTATCCTGTTCATATTCTGAGTCAGTTTGTTTCTGCTCCTACCACTGTTCATTATAGTCATCTTCTCCCTCAAGCTTGAGTTGTACTCTCTCCATCACGAGGCCAAAAGATATATCGGATTCCTATCCTTATGAATCTCACTGGGAGGAAAATATTTAGAATAAAAGAGAGGTACTATTTTCTCCCATTCCATGAATTTCCCATTCTTCAGTAGCTTATACCATTATTCAGCTCTCCCTTTCAAGGATATAGAGAGTAATTTCTTCTTCACCTGTTCAATTGTGATACCTGCACACTTAAACAACCTGCATAATTCATGGATAAAAAGCAAATGATCACCAGGATGGACAGTTCCATCCCCTAAATAATAATTATCCATAACACGATCAACAATACGTGTAGGTATCTTAAAAGGATCTATCTCAATAGGTGGAGATTCATCTACTACCCTAACAGTGGCAGTAGTTTTCCCAAATAGAAAACCAAGTGGGTTATCCATATTGGAAACAAAGTAACAAACAGAAACAAAAAGCAATACTCACAGTAGAAGTTTCCTTTACCAGTTCCACTCTTCAATAGCGCTTCACTCCCCGGCAACGGCGCTATAAAATAGTCTTGATGACCCACAAGTATAGGGGGTGTATCGTAGTACTTTTGATAAATAGGAGTGTCGATCCCAACGAGGAGCAGAAGGTGTTGACTAGTGGTATGAAGCAGGAAATCTCTGTAAATACTTAGCAAACGGATTTTTAGGGGTTTTCTGATAAAGCAACAAAACAAAGTGCAAATAATAAAGACAACGAACAACTGCAGCAAGTGGCCCAATCCTTTCTTAGCAAAGGACAAGCCGGTGGAAGTACTTATAAGGACCAAATGTTCTCGAGGACACATGGGAATTCTGTCAAGTGCTTTCGCTTCATATAGCTAAGTACTCTTCTTTGGTGTTATAAGTGTTGTGTGGGTGAACCTGTGCTAATGTACCGACCTTACTTGGACTAATACATACTTGTGATTAAACCCCCTGCAAGCATCCGCAACTACAGGAAAGTAATTAAGATATAAACCTAACCACAGCCTTAAACTCTGAGATCCTACACTCCCTTGTGCAATGGTGTCCTAACGGGGGTTCAGGTTTGTGTCACTCCGGCAACCCCACAATTAGTAGCCAAATACACAATGCATTCCTCTAGGCCCATAAATGGCGAAGTGTCATGTAGTCGACGTTCACATGACACCACTAGAAGAATAGCACCACAACTTAAATACTAAAAAATTGAATAATAACTCAACACAAATCCACTACTAACAACATGACTTTTCCCATGTCCTCAAGAACTAAACGAACTACTCACAAGACATCATATGGATGAAGATCAAAGATGATATGGTAATGGGTAATAATCTGAACATAAACAATAATCCAATGGTTCCTCTCACCAGCATCAACTACAATAGTAATCAACACCGGGAAAGTTTCCCCTAAGAACTAATGCAAGATCCAACGCAATTGTTAGAGCGGGATGGAGTGGTGATGATGGTGTTGGTGGAGATGATGGCGTAGATGATTATGATGATCCCAATGATGTCTAGCTTGATGGCGGTGTTGATGGAGACGATCTCCCCTCTCCGGAAAGGAATTTCCCCGACAGAAATCTGTCTGCTAGAGAGCTCTTTCTCTCTCGGTGTTTTCCGCCCCGCAGAGGCAGCGGAAATCTTGCTGTGGTCGCCCCCTGGTATTAGGGTTTTGAGAGGAAGATATAGGTGAGAGGGCGGAGTCGGACGCCGGCCTAGGCGTGGCCTAGGGGGGACCTGCGCCTGGGGGGTGTGGGCCCCCTGTGGACCAGCTACGCTTCCCCTTCTGGCTTCCTTCTTCTTCTGGGAAAATATGATTTTCCAATATTTTTCTGGTATTTTTCTGATCTTCGCGAAATTGCATCAAAACACCTCTTTTTCCATCAGAATCCTGACTCCGGCAGTCCATCCTCCAAGAATCATCCAACATGGAAAAACAGATGAAAAGACATAAGTATCACCTCATAATAAGACATATATCAATGAATAGAGGCAAATTATGATATAGAATAGTGATGCAAATTGGTCGTATCAACCGGCAAGTCATATGGACACAAGAATAGATCATATTTATTGCAAATTCATAATAGTTCTAGGGTTTCTCCATCTCCCCAAGAACAAAGGAACTACTCACACATGGAAGCAATCAACAACATCATCATAATCAAATCGATGGATAAAAGTACCAAAATAGATCTAGTGAAAACCACAATTGAATCTGGAATTACAACAAGATCTATAGATGAGAGTTGGGGTAATGGTGGTGATGAAGATGCAGCAGTTGATGATGAAGGGGATGATGCGTTGTCCTCCAATGATCCGTGAATCAGCAGGGATTTTTCCTTAGCCAAGTTCCTCCTTCAGATTCCGTTCAGATGTAGTTTTTCGTGGTTTCTGGTAGCTATGAATGTCGGATCTCCCTTCTGTATTCGCCAGGAGAAAGTACTTGACGAGGCGAATCCGGTGACACATGGTACTTAAAAATATCATATTATAGCATAATATGACAGCACTAATTGATATGTTCATATAGGACTTAATAATTCGGGATCATGTTGAAATGGGTGTGTGTGTAGGCAGTAAAATACAAAGGTCCCTACTCTATTTATGCAAAAACAAAAGGTAAATATGCTTCAATTTTGGACTTATCAGAGCCTTACAAGCAAGCGACAACAACGGTGCCATCTAGGAACGCCACGAGGGCGCCGTCTTCCACACACACGCGGGCAAGCGTGTCGTCTAGTTTACGGCGAGGCGCCACCTAGGAAATTCGGCGTGGCGTTGTACAAGATCGCGGTGATAGCGTGCGATTAGTTTCCACGATTTGTTTCCTATTTTTTCTTTCCTGGAACCAACGATGGGTTTGAGCAATCAGTTTCCTCATTAAACTTTTTTGGGTTTGTGACAATAAGACAATATTGGGTATTGTCTCTTTAAATTATCAAAAAAAGAAGTATTTTCTCTGTATTTTTTAGTTTTTGAGAAAATGTGACTCAAGTTGTACAATACACCATCTACCTTGAGCATTTCTTACTATTTTACTCAGCAAGCGTAAAATGTTTTTTTTCGCAAAAAAAATAGTTCTACAGATCTACAAATTTTGTACTTGGATTTGTATATAGGACTATATATAGGCTTATTTTGGAAAAACTGAAGACACAACAACTCTTGGAGATGCCATTCTTGCCATGGAAGTAGTTTCGGTAGCCCTGGTTTACACTTTGTTTCTATTTCTGCGTATTGCATCGCATGTGAAATGTGTTCCAATATTATTTAACACAGGGAGAAGAACACACCTTCTAGAAGTAGGATCTGAATTTTTGTAGCTTCAATTCTGCTTGTATTTGGTTGGTGGCCTTCTATGTAACCAGTTCTCACATATGCTTGTCAGGTTTAACGCTTGTGCCGATCAAAATGCCACAAGAACTTCAAGATGAAGAGGAACCCTCGCAAGGATAAATGGACGAAAGCATTCAAGAACTTGTGTGGCAAAGACATGACACAAGTAAAAAACTTACTGCTTTTATATCCTGGCAGAAGCGAGTAGAGAGCGCAATGTCAATCCTAATCCAATGCTTGTTAGGAACGAACAGGATTCCACATTTGAGTTCGAGAGGAAGATGAACATGCCGGATAGATACGACCCGTAACATCACCGAGCAAACTCTGAAGGGCATCCTGCTAATCACAAAGATTACGCATGAATCGACAGAAAAAACACATCACTGAGAGGTCGGTCGTTGTTCTCCAACTCATTATATCCGATTACTCTTTGAATCATTTCTGTGTCTAACATGCGCTGTTTTCCCTAGCAACCAATCTATCTGGCATCGACATTATGGATGATGGTATGTCATATTATGGTGCAGTGGAAGATACTTTCGTGGACACACCATCAAAGGTAGTTCAACTTACCTTGCTGATCATGTATCAAGCGCGGATCGATGATGTTTCTGCGGCGGGGACGTCGGAGAGGGAGTCTTACAGGCAAGCAGCGACAACGGTGTCGTCTTCCATGCACACGTGGGTCGTCTAGTTCACGGCCAGGGCGCCACCCCGGAAATACGGCTTGGTGTCATACAAGATCACGGTGATGGCGTGTGATTAGTTCGTCCACGATTTGTTTCCTTTTTTTTTTCCTAGAACCAACGATGGGTTTGAGCAATCAGTTTACTCGTTCAACGTTTTTTTTTCTTTGGTGGAACCAACGATGTGGTTGAGGGTGGGACCGGGTTCGTTCTGTGAGGGATAAGTTTTCGTCCGACCGTACTAATTTCTAAGCGTACCCGGGAATCAAATCGGGCTAAGCCCAGATGTTAGATGATGTTAAGTGGATATAAAAATACCTAATCAAATATAAGATTGAACAGGTATCATTTTGTTTTAGTGATTGCTGAGTTCCTGGAGTCCTTGATTAATTCCCCGAAGCTGAAATTAACATCCGTTTTCCTTAAAATAGAAAGAACAGTATAATGAATAATGTATATAATTTTGTTTGCTGTACTCGCAAATTGTTGTTATAATTTCCTATAAATAAGAAAAATTTCCAGGTGTGCAAGATTAAATATATCAAGCATTTACCGTGGCATGTAAATGCTTCGTACTGCAAGTTTTTGTTTTAGCAGAGCATCCTGCAAACAATGTAATCTGTACTTTTTTACATGCACCTTAGATCGTAGAGCTATATAGAGAATCTCAGTAGTGTAATACATATGTTATGCAGAGCATAAACTGGAAGTTCACCTCACCCCAGAAAGAATAAAAAAATTAATTGCCCCAAAATCAAGCACTCGATAGCAGAAATCACATCTCAGCAGTCGGTAGTGTATGATAGGCGTGCAGATGCATCCCAAAATCTGATGAACGACAAAGAATGAGAGCCGTGCACGAATAAACAATTAGATCATATGACACATGACAGGGATGAGTTGGGGCAGTCACGCACATCATGTCAGTGGAGCCAAACGCCACCATCGGTGGACATAATTGAGCCGTGCCAGTCTAGAATCTAGAGGAGCCGGGGGATCCTGCTCGATTGGTGCCGGACAAAATGGTTCGCTGCTCGATTGGTGACGATCGCAACGTTCCCATCGTCCGGGTCGGGCGCGTGACGCTTGGTGGAGACCCACCTCCCTCATCTCTTCCACCATGACTAAATCTCGTACACGCTTAGAGCAAGTTTAATACTCCTTTGTTTCAAAATAGATGTCAATGCACGGCTTCTTATTTTCACTAAAAGAAAGGGAGCGTCTAGAGCTCTCCTCTCCGCCGTTTCTTTTCCTCCCGTGTACGTGAGGCCTCTCTGACCTAGCCGTCGTCTTCACCTCCGCCTCCTCCATAGATCGGTTCCCCCTCCTTCGGCCGTCCTAGCCGGTAGGAGGGATGGGGAACCCGATCTATGGGTGGAGTTTCCAATAAAAATAGTGTTTTCTGAAGATTTAATTAGGGTTTAGTAGTCATCTTCTTGTTGGGCATCTATGTCAATGAAGATGGCATCGTTCATAATAAGAGATCTTTGGTCCTTCCTGCGACAACGAGATCTTCTTCCCAGTGTCAATGATGGTTGCCGATGTTGGTTCGGATTATTTTTCCTAGAATACTCGTGTTGGTACTTTTGCCGATGTTGGTTTATTACTTTAATGGTTGACACTGCAGTTCAAATTAAAATTATGGGAGAACCATCGCTGGTATTTACAGGTCTCTTCATGTTTCTTCGGCTACCTTCAGGAAAGTACAAGATTGTGTCATGGAAGAAGAAGAATTCGTAGACCTCGAAGATTTGTTTATTTTCTTTTGGACTTTATTTTGTAAACGCTGAAGTCGGCTTGTGTATCTCTACCATGTACTATTTGTCGGTATAAATATATATGGTATTGATTGTCAAAAAAATGTCTCTAATTTATAAAAATTTAGATAAATCTAAAACCTATTTAATATATAGATTTATTCACATTTTGGCAAATCTACGGCATCTATTTTAAGACGGAGGGAGTAATACTACAGCAAGTAAATGACTCACTGCCATGTCAAGTTATCACTATAGCCAACAAGTATAATAATTAACTATAAACATGCATTATTTTACTAATATATGGCCACATTTCACTTTCATAAAATGCTATAAATACAATGATGGTTTGTTAGAGAGTACTAATTATGATAGTTGATTAATTTATGGACTGCACTTTATATGTACTGTCATAACGTGTAATTGCTAAATTTGTATAGATCTTCCCAACTATCTGGCTAATGTTACCGCAAGCTGCTATAAGTTTTTGAGTTAATCTGTCTATCTGGCTTCTGAATCATGATCATATATCATGTTAGATATGATTGAGTCTGAATTAGCTTAGCATGATGTGTACTATTTAAAATGGTTTACAGACCGGAGACGGTCACTTTAAAAAGTCACTTCGAGGCACACTAGTTCTGAAAACGGTCTTTATTAGAATCCGACTCAGGTCGTCTAACTATTGGAGCCGGTCCCTAGTACAGGATTTCTGAGATTGAAGAGTTCTTGCAATCGGTCAGCACTACTAGCCGTCTCTAGCTCCTACATGTTAGAGGCATTTTCCTTTTTGCATCATCTGAAGTTGCGTATCTTAAAGCCGTAAAGAAAAACTGGCTCATGTGGTATGCTCTTAGAAGCTATGCGCTTCATCCAAAACGAGAAACCGGCCGAGGCCTATGGGCAATTGACATCTCTAAGTAACGCGTTTATACTAGTGTCAATAATACTCAAATGTTAGGATCATCAAAATTCGAAGGGTCCAAATATATGCGGAGTGTCCGAATATATTGTTATGATAGAGACGGTTATTTTTATAGGCCGCCTCCTAGAGAATCCCCCCTTCCATTTATTATCGAGAAATCCCTCACAGGTCGGCTTCCTCTCTTCTAGATCTAGCTCCCCCTCCTACTGCCCCTTAGTATAGAACGAGGATGCCGCCACGCATCAACGCCGACAGGTTCAACGATGTCCATATCGAGCACGAGGTGGCATCAGCATGGTGCGAGTACAAGACATATTTTGACGGCCACATCTTCTTCACCGTTGACGGGTGGACTAACTTCCTCCAAACCGAGCATTTCCAGATTGGACAAGCCATACTCGTCACTGGTAGGTTGACCACGCGTAGGGACCTTCATAAGATGTTCGTCATTGACATCATCAATGATTTGGCATCCCCGTCGGACGCGGACTCGTAGGAGAGATACTCGAAGGAGTACGTCGTGTGACCTTAATAATATTGTTTGCTAGATTATTGTCTAAAACAAATTTGGCCATCCTGATCTAAGCCATGCGGGCCAGATCTGGGCCCAATCTAGGTAAAGGAGGCACCAACCATTTTGCCTGATGGTGGAAACTCGTGGTGGTGGCATCGGGAGTCTAGGAGGTGGCCTTCTGCCTCTCCCCTTGCAACGCGGACATAGTGTGGATTTTTTCATACCAAAACTCAGCCCACTTGAAACCATTGACAATCTTGGTCTTGACAACGACGGTGTGTTGCTGTTCGATTCATGTTGAGGCACTCCCGGTGGTGCGTGGGGTTTTCTTGTCATCCTTTTGTCTTATATTCTCACTTTGTCGTCACCACTCACTGTCCTCGTTGTCCGCTGGCAGGATTGCCGCTCCATGGCCCAGAACGAGAGGGCATGCGTCCCTCTCTGGCAATAATTTGGTGACCCATGTGCGACGATGTCCGGTGGTTTCTCAAGGAGGCCTTGTGGCACCTCCATTTGGTAGTGCTTCTTCGGGGTGCGAGTACTCTGGTGATTTTGTTTATGTTTGATCTGTTGCGTCGGTGGATTTACTCATCATTCTGGCTATGATGTTCGTTCATTCCGTTATCTCTAAGATGGTGAAAGTAGAGGCACATGGAAAAATATTTCAAGATATTGATTAATCATATTGGTGTTTTCTTGTGGCCCGTCGCGTTTTCTTTGTGACTAGCGTGCACGTCACATTGTGCGCAAGAACGAACAGATTTGAGACTAATCCAACTATGACGCGTAGTTGTGTGCAATTGGCACTGAACTAATGTAGCCGTTCGTACAACTCGGACTAGTGTCTTGCTCAAGAGTAGGTAGCCACACGCCTACACCAACACAAATGTGTGCTAGCATTGCAATGACTATATAAGGACATACTACTTAGCTTCTGCAATGAGCTATATCGGGTACCTAATGGCGGTGCGTGTCACAACAGACTGCCTAATTAATTAGCCCTATAGGTACGTACATTTAATCATGCCCGATCGAGCGAGGTGCCGCTGGTGATTGACTTTCCTGAGTCGTGAGGTCCATTAGGTATCTACTATCAAAAGGTTACCTTACTCATGCGTGCATAATATAGTACAGTACTATTGGTAGTGAAGGCGTAGAAGAAAAATATCATTGAATTAACGTGGATGCATGCCCTACATAATTATCCCAGATGACAGCGTTGCATAGCACTCCTTGGATTCCAAATGAATTGAAATTCGAGCTTTGTAGGAAGTCAAAGAAATTAAGTTTGACCAATATTATGGAGTATATAGTATAAACTTATACTTCCTCCGTCTGAAAATAAGTGGTTTGCAATTTGTCTATATTCATATGTATCTATACACTAACTTATTTCTGAACGAAATAAATATTTTAAGAGAGATCTAATGAAACTAATTTGGTACTGTTTAACAATGTTCACAGAAGTATTGCCGATATTGATATATGGGGGGGCGCGCGTCGTGGCCTGGTTTTTCAAACTACCAAAATTGGCAGTGAAGGCGTAGAACAAGAAAAATCATTGAATTAACGTGGATGCATGCCGTACATAATTATCCCAGAGCTTTGCATAGCACTCCTTGGATTCCAAAATGAATTGAAATTCGAGCTTTGTTCACAGAAGTGGTGATTTTTTTTGTGTACACAGACGTCATAATGCGTGCATAAATCAGTTTTTGACGTCTGTGAACATTGTTAAACAGTAAACTGAAGTGGTGATTTTTTTTGTGCGATTTTGTATGTTTGATGAGCCTAAAATACATAGTATTTCGACCTAAAAATGTACATACTAGTATAATTCATCATTGGCTACATACAGGTATATTTTTTTTAGAATTTTTTCACAAACTTTGAAATCAGAATTTTCCGAGCTTGAGAAAAAGGTGGAAGGGCTCCACCTAGGTTCCGAACCGCTTATTAGTTGATATATGTTTCTACATAATTGATCAAATATATTGAGTTTAGAATAGGACTAAGCCAAAACTTTCATTTATTTGGAATAGTGGAAAGTACATTTTAGTTATCTTGGCGAGCCAGTTAATTATTTTATACCGAGACTCCGAGAGTTATGTCAAAATTGTCAACTATATTGGTCGTTCCTCGTGATGCATAGATAGGTGACATGAATCAAAATCCTTACTTAACTACGGTATTTATATGGAGTTTCACGTAATGTATGGAGTTTGACCCAAATTAAAGAAGCTGAAAAAAAATCAAATATATAGGCATATCCGCTAACGTAATATCTTGTTGAAAGTCTTCACAATAGTAATCACTAAGAGAGCAATTATGAGGGATGATTTTTTTGAAGAATTACAATATGCTTTTGTTTAAAGTATATTCATTTTAAGTGTTGTGGTAATAATGTTACATGAAACCTTGCATGACCGGATGGTCGATTGGTCATGTCTCGCGGGGGATCCATCCCCCCCCCCCTTTTCTTTCTCTCCCTCTCTAAGCTACAGTAGTTTGGCCTCTCGGTGGTTCTAGGCCAAACTGTGCCCCCCTCGGCGATGATGCTGTCAAAAGTGGACTAGGGGCCGGGCCGGCACATGTAGTTTAGGTTTAGATTTGATTTCATGCAGTCTGGGAGTAGGTCATTGAAGTTCTTCAACCGACTCTGATGTATCTTAGGCCTCACTTTCCTTGCCACGGCGCTCTGGTGGCAAGGGCCTTCGTCAGTGGGGAGCCCATCCCAGGGACCGATGTGGCGCCTGTTCAACCTCCAAATGAGGATCTTCTCTGATGGCTCGACGATGGCATGGTTCGTCGCCTCCCTCCCAAGTGGCTCATTCCCTGGCGAAGGAGGTGATGGTCGGTGTGCGAGTTCACCCCGCAAGATCGGTGGAGGTCATAGGACCTGATTGCATTTCCAGTTCAAGTTCTTAGGTCCTTAGTGCAAAGCTTAGGGGCCATATTATAATTTTATTTTATTTTGGGGCCTCCATGTAAGATGTAACTCCACCGCTTCAGGTTTAATGCAGGACCGACCTCTTCTTAAAAAAAGATTGGTCATGTGTCGAGTTAACTATTAGGGCATGTCAAATGGTTGATAAGACAGTCTTATCTTATACAGGACATATAATCTTGATACGATGACAAAACATTATGCACAATGGATCATTTTTTAGCCTTATCTCCAGTGATAGATATAGGACCGGCCCTGGGAGGGGGCAGGGTGGGCGGCCACCCCGGGCCCTGAACCCATGGGGGCCCCAGCTAGGTATACGTATAAGGTTGAGGGGAGTTCTTGCTGTCACGCCATTAAAGACAGGTCCGAGCTTTTCATCCGTGCGGTTCAGGCTTCATTGAGAAGAAAGGAACCCTCACGTCTATCTAGTAGGCTTTTTTGGTTAGTACAAGTTTGGGCCTTGTATCTTTTTATCAGCCTCTACGAGGTGATTAAATGGGTGGTGCCGGTGGTGTAGAAAATGGGACCTTGACTCCTTGTATCGATTTTTTGATAAGCCTCTAGGAGGTGATTAAATGGGTGGGACCGGATGGTGTAGAAAATATCTAGAGTTCGGCAAAAATAAATTAGTACACGATCTTTTTTTTCTGCTTAAAAACATAGGTCTTCTTTTGGGGAGAATTAGCACACCATTTAAATACGTCATGTCCATAATTCCCATACAGATTTATTATTACCTTTCAGGCCAGTTCCCCTATTTTTGTCCAAAGGTCAAATAACCAATCCTAGTGTGATAAGTGGCATATAATCTTAGAAGGGCCAAAAAAGGCGAATAACCAAAAAGACTTGTCTGAAAAAATGAGAATCTCATATCATATAGCATTTCAAAAAATGAACAAAAGACTACAAGGTCATGACCATGTACAAGTCTAATTGTTCATTCGTTTTGTGTCCTTCACTCTGCCATTTCACTGTTCCATGAAGACGCCCCATCGCAACGCCCCATATGCAGTCACGCCGAGAAGCGAGAGACCCGACTATCTCATTGCACCGCTCAACCACCACTACTGCATGAGTTCAATTAGAGTCGGCTGATAACGAGTAAGAGGATTATTGACGTACAATTACAAGCAAGTTAACATCTTGGTCTGTTAGAACAAACCTTTAACACAATATGTATAAATTGTCCGTTGATACCGCTTTTTAACAAACTTCAGTGGCTTAATAGTTTATATACACATGTATTAGTAATTATTATGATATTTATATTGAGGGCCTCGGGTTCTATTGTTGCCCTGGCCCCCGAAATCTCAGGACCGGCCCTGGATAGATATCCCTAAATATATGGTAAGACATGTCGTGCTAAGATATCATCTCTTGGCTAAGATAAGACAAAGGTCTTTTTTTGTGTCTCCCTCCTCCAACTCAACAATTATCTTATGTGGCATTGCTAAGGTAAAACCATTAGGGCATGTACAATGCTATGGAAGACATGCATTCTCTTAGCTTTTCACATCATTTAGAGAAGACACACTACATAACTTGACAATGCATTATCTCTTATTGCTATCTCTAGCAAATAATGAGAATTAACTATTTTTAGTAAGAAATTAGTTGGCATTTATTTCGATCGTTTTTAAATTTTTTATTCCCATTTTAAACTATCGTCAAACTTTGTCGAGCAGCGGGCATGAAGGTTCTTAGCTCGAGGCCAAGCCTTGCTAAACTTGCATTGGATCTTTTATAAAATAGCATATTGTGAACCTAAAAATGATTTTTGTAAAAAAACATGGGCATCGGATCATGTACCTGTAGTTCATATCTAACCCACTTCCTGCCGATTCGGCAAAAATTTGTCTTTCTCACCACAGGTAGACGGAAAGGTTTCAAATCCCCCTATTGGGACATTGTCCATATAAGGTGGTCTAGTATTTTTGTAAAATGTGGTGGTAGTATTTTGAATTAGCCATTTGGTGGTTGCTTCACAAAACCGTCTGTTTTTTTTGCTCGGAAAATGGAAAATATCCTTTTGGTGCGGCAAAAAGGAAAACTTCATCCTGCAACATTATTCGCCATCCCATGATGCACATGGATGCACAATATGGGGACATTATCATAAACTATGCCTTGATTCTAGCTATAACATTGGTCATTTGACCCGAAAGCCAAGAAACCTCGAATGAGATAGGTCATTTTGTGAATGTTTTTTGAGACATAATCAATATACCAAGTTTGATATTTTTCCTTTTAACTATGTCACATAATATAACACCACGTGAAGGTTCCACATTGTTTCGATCGTTTTTGAATTTTTTATGCCCATTTTAAACTATATATAATGTTTTATGTTTTACTTAATTTTTATTTACAAATGTGTAATATTTGAGTGTAGATAGATAGATCTTATTTTTCTGCAAATTTTGATATATTATTTGTATTTTTCCAAATTAGAATGATTTAGTTATGATTTTTTAAAGTTTAATGAGGTAAAATAAATAATAGCTACGCCGAGGGGGCAGCCGTCGGCGTAGCATAGGATACGCCGAGGGTAATTCTACGCTGACGGCTGCTTGGCGAGGCTGGCCTGAATGATGGCTACGCCGACGGCCTCGACGTTTGGTCGTCGGCGTAGCATACTATTCCTGTAGTGACGTGATAAGTATAAGAAAAAGATGATATCACCGCATTATACGTGTCCTTGTACGTTGCCCTTAGGTGACCTTCGTCAGCTTGATCAACTGGGTTGGTACCTGGCTCTAGTACGGTGATGTGTGCGACAACAATAAATGTTACTTCAGTTTTGGGACAAACAGTGTTGCGTGTCACGTCGAGTGTCGGTCCAAATTAATCGTGGTCGCATTATCCATGCAAACTAGTACTCCCTCCGTTTAGAAATATAAGATGTTTTAGGTTTGTGAGTGAGATGTATCTAGACAGGCACCTTTTAGTGTATAGGTACAAATAAATCTAGACACTAAAATATGTCTAGATACACTCCCTTCACAAACCTAAAACATCTTATATTTCTAAACGGAGGGAGTAGTACTAGCACAATCGTTTTCGCTTAACGCAAGCTACAAGCAGAGTGAGGCTGAGACCGACGCCAAACCATACGATCCAGCCAAACAATATCTGCGGGATTCTTGTTAAGCTGCTACTGCATGTTGATTGCACCATAGCATCCAAATTACTTGTAGAACCAGGCTTTATCTCTACTCATATATAGATGACTTTCCAGAATGTTGTGAATTCAATTTTTTTATAACCAAGTATGATAATCTGCCTATAATATCTTTTTGGCAAAGGAGATTTCATTAAGCATTAAGGATCAAATGTTGCTCGAACCTCAGCTCTAGAACCCAGGCACACTACAGTATGTTATGCCCTCGCAAAGTTGGTGCGGCAATGACTAACCCTATTTACTCACTATCCACTTTTACAATATTGCATTGAATTCTTTGTGCAAGTAACCATCTAATGTTTGAGAGTAGGTTATATGAAGAACAATCTGCCAAGTAAATTAATATAATTTGGCAATTGTGATGGTAAATTAGTCAAAACATATTAACAAGACATCTGGTTTACAAGATCATGTTGCACGTTTGGTTTGTAATATCCTCCATTTTATTTTAGTCTATATTATAGGGTTTTTAAAAAAACTTGTTGAGATATTTTATGATGGTAGATTTTTGTTCAGAGAAATCATGTTTGGAGATCGAGAGGGTAGCACATAGCGATAGAGATTTATACGGGTTCGGGCCCCAGACGTATAATGTCTGGTGTAAATCTTACTCCAATTTGTGGGTGTGTAGAATTTATCGTAGTGTCTTTGAGTGATCTTGAGGTAAAGCTCGATCTCACCTATGATGGATGGTTGTATGAGGTAGGAGAGATCAAGATCGATCTCAACTATTCTAGTTCCGATGTCACTCAAATTGTTCTCTCCCATTCGGCATCCATTCCCTCTTATATACACGGTGGGTGCTACGGTTACAGAGTGTCAAGATGGTTTTACATGGGGCTGATGGTGCCAATACAAAACCCTACCATAAATATCTAGATCCGATCTCGGTCCACTCCAGAGGTCTGAGTCTTGCCACTATTGTTCTAGGTGGGCCACTTCCGGCTGTCTAGGACCACCCGGTACCTATGACCTCCTCAAATCTACATTCTAGATTTTAGACAACAAAAACAAAGAAATTGAAGAGGTACGGCTCTCTATACTTCCATTGTAGTTTGGATTGATGATTAACATATCAAAGTACTACCTCCTTCACAGTTTGCAGGGCGTCTAATCAAATTTGGGTTTTTCCAAAACTGCAACGTTCCTAGGCGCATAAGAATTAATTGTTAATTAATATGACACCTTTTCTCCTAACTTTCTATGCATGCAACAGTCTTCCACCAATGCATGCGTCTTAACCACTCACTAATAGCCTAATTTTCAGCCAATACGTACACGCCTAGGTCCGTGAGATTTTTGTAGAACGTCCTGCAAACCGTGAAGGAGGAAGTACTAGTATTAATAAATAAAGTGTTAGTTTGTCTGATTTTTTCTAGAACGAAGATAGGAGTGGAACGAAAATAGTACTCCCTCCGTCCCAAAATAGATATCTCAGATTTGTCAAAATTTGAATGAATCTATATACTAAATAGTGTCTAGATTTAACCAAATTTTAACAAATCTAAGACATCTATTTGAGGACTATTTGTGGACGGAGGGAGTATATAACGAAATTACAAGTAAAGAAGGTACATCAATCGGTGGAAGAAAAAACAACAGTTAAAAGGGAAACTGACGAGGACCCTTCACAAAACATGACCGACACAAACGAAGGACAATAAAAAATCAATCAATACCACGCTTTTACGAGGTCCTTGTCATTATTGCCGCAGCAGGTACGTACGTAGACAGAGCCCATCCAACGAACCGCGTGAATCATGTATGCCTAGTAATTGAGCGGGAACTTGGTCTTGATGGCCTCGACCACGCCGCCGTCGATCTGGAGCGCCCTTGCCAGCACGTCCGTGGGCACCGGCGGCGACGCTCCGAAAAGTGACATGGCAATTGACTGCGTGCCAGGAAGTTGGCTGTTGAATGCCGATATGGCCACGGCCGGCGCGCCGCCATTGTTCTTCTGGAAGTGGACGAGGCCTCGGGGGAAGACGAAGAGCTCGCCCTTGCAGACGGTGCGGGCATAGAGGTACCCGTCGGTGGTGACGAAGCCGACGTCGAGGGACCCCTCGAGCACGAAGATGATCTCTGTGGCACGCGGGTGGGTGTGCGGCGGGTTCACGCCCCATGGCGCGTAGTCGACGCGGGACATGGACATGCCCAGAGTGTTGAGCCCCGGGACCTTCTCCACGTTCGCCGCCGTCACCGCCGAACCAACCGGGTTGCCCGTGTTTCCTGGGGAAGCCAGCACGTCGGAGAAGAAGTCGTTTGCCGTCACATTCTCCGGCCGCTTGCACGGGAACCCGTTCAACCGCAATGCTGTGTGCACTCACATAATATACAGTCTCTGTTAATGCATGATCTATACATGAAAGTCCTGAGAAGATGATCATGCGTGCAAGAAATGATCACACTTACGGCCTTCCAGGGATTTGTAGTCGGCGACGCAAAGTCCTGGAGCATGTCAGGGTCGCCGGCGAGCAATGGCACGGCGAGTGCCAGGAGGACGGTGCAGATGGCAGGCAGGACAGCGGAGAGACGCTTGGGCGCCATGGTCACGACGTCTTGTCTACTAGTAGTTGATTAGCTATGTGGATGCGGAAGTGGAAGTAGCTGGAGACTGAATAATGTAGATGATGAGGCAAAGCATGCAGCACAGGTATTTATAGTGCAACAAGTAGCGTAATGGAGACGTGATCGATCGATCGGTTGATCGATGGATGTGTGACGAACTTGATTGGACGTGCGATTAATTTTCGGGAACATGCATGCAAGTTGCCAATCACCACACCACATGTGCCATTGGATCGTAGAGCGATCTTGACTTTTTTAAATATTGGAGAACTTTTTTTTCAAAATTTAAAATATTTAATTTTCAATTTAATACTTTAGGTCTCTGAGCTCCATAAACGGTCAGGGCGTTGATACCTTTCATCCGATCAAACTCTTCTCATTTCTACTTTTTCCAACTGCACGGTGTTAGCTTTCCTGTGACTAAATCGCTTGCTTGTAGTCTCAGATCGAATCAATGGACCAGGCGCGTTAAGGAGGAATTAGGGCGACTTTTCCTGTGACTAATTACACTTTAACGTACGAGCAGTACTCTATTGCCTATACCTCTACCTCGATCTCTTCTGTTTGTGTAGTGACTCGACTGCAAGAGGCAGTAGTACTACCAGCTTGCACTGTCGATTAGCTTAGCTAGCTACATCCACTTTCCTGCGCCATAGGGACGGTTAATTACTTCCTTAATCTAAATGATCGATGAATGGAGGGAGTACTCCGAGGGAGTTAATATATTACGATGTGCCGGTCTACTTTAACGAGTAGATCGGCTAGCTAATGGCGGTGTTGGAGTTAGGCCTCATTAATTAGCTAGAGAGGCTTCGTATTGTACAACTGAACTTGTTCGATAGATTATTTTCTGACGCGATCAGACGGGCAAGGGTGGCAAACGTACGTATACCTGTAAACAAGCATGAGTCGAGAAACCTTGAATGTTAACGAGTATATATACTACGTACGTACTAGTAGCCAAGGCGTAGAAGGATCAATACACTAAGTCACGTACTTAACGGGCTGATGTGTCGGTGGAGATTATCGATACTCGATCGTACTTACAGATAAGTTAATAGCTACCTTATGTTGTGCCAAAAAAGTGAAAAAATTGCTGGTGTATTGGGTTAATCTTTACAAAACGGACTACGAATAACATTTTAATATTCAAATTACATATTGCATAAAAAAGTATAGATTTGTCTCGATTATTAATTTTAGAAAATCATCGTTTTATTGGATTTTATACATATATATAACTAGCTACAATCAAAGATTTCGTCAAAGATATGTCTTAAAAGTACTTCTCCTCAACTGCCATCATGGTGGTCCCTTCATTAATCCGTAGTGCATGAAAATGTCATGTCAAGTGGATACATCTGTGATCTGTGACGTGAAAAAATCTTGCATGTGTTAATTAAACATTGACAGTACTGTTAATTGTACTTCAATGCTTTTAAAACACGACCAAGTACTCATTTTTGCGGTCACATATGCATGTCAGACGCCACCAACCATCACTCATTTTTGCTCTTAGACAAGCAACCGACCTCGATCTATGTTTTATTGGGCATGAGTTTGATCAAGTCAAATTGTCAAGTAACAGACAGGTACATATGGTTGGAGCTCGATGGACGAACAGTGTCAAATTATTTGTTGATGCTACTTTATTTGTGTTTGTCAAATAGACATTATTGTTATCCTATATTTTTCAACTTTGGTATTACTATTTCCATCCCTCGTTTTCTATGTGGTTACATCTCATAAAAGTCATACCACATTAATGGGATTTTTGCGATCGTGCATATGAAGTCCTAGGCTAGATAGGGCTAAATGTAGTATTGCTATTCATTTTTTTAACAAGTGGGTAATGGGTACCCCGCGGTACCTAGCCCTAAGGGCAGGGTATGGTCACATTTTGTTCCTGTCTGACCAGTACCAATATCCTACCTATCAAGTCGTGAGCAGCGCATGAGTATAGTCAGTGGCGAATCAATAGAACCAAAGGGGCTAAAGAGGCAACGCTTGACAGCGTGAGCTCGCCCCCACCCTTTCCTCCATCGCCACCGCCGGCCAGTGGCGCCGGGCGAAGCCTGGGCGATGCCGGCGGCGGCTGGACCTTCGCCGCGCCAGGGTGAGCGCGTCGAGGCTCGGTATCCCTAGGCGGTGCAGCTCGGGAGGGGCTGGTCCGGCGTGGCCGGGTGATTGCTGGTGGCGGCGTCGACATGGTGGCATCGGCAAGGCAGGGCGCTTTGGGTACCGAGCTCCGCCGGCGGATGTCCGGCCAGATCTAGCCATCTGGCGGGTCCGGATGGGCTTGCAGGCCAGGCATGGCGGCGACTGTGCTTGTTGGAGGTGGAGGCGGCGGTGCTGGGCGGGGGCGGCGGCGTCGTGCCCGCTTGTTGTTGCAGGCGACCAGGGCTTTATGGGCCGCCGTGGCCCGGCTGGGCCCCGCCAAGGCCTGGTGTGCCCTCGTTGTTCTGTCCGGTCGATGACCACCTGTCAGCGGTGGAGGCGGGCTCCTCTCGCGTGGCTGTGAGGCTGCTGTCACTCGGTCCGGCGATGTCGTGTGTCTCCGTCCTATAGGTCGTGCGCCAGTGTTCACGAAGTGACGTTATTGGTGACTTCCAGATCGTGGCGGTGCATGTTGGTGGGCGGCAAAGTATGGTGGTGTTGCGCCATTGTGCCAGGTTTTCTTGTGGGCAGGGGCGGGAGAAATATCTGTCGGGTCGTCCGACCCTGACGCGGTGCCGCCTTCGAGTGGCACCATTCCTTCCTGGACGCCCTCCAGGAAACCCTAGGGCCAGCGCGTCCGGGCAGCAGCTCCGTGTCGATGGTGCTCCCCTTCTTGAAGGTGCTGCTTGAGCAGCTCCGTGTCGATGGTGCTCCCCTTCTTGAAGGTGATGCTTGATACTCGGCGCTACGGGGTGCTTGGGAGTGTGGTGGGCATAAGTTGGAGGGTGCAGCGATCGCGAGTCATCACCTTCTGTCAATTCACCATTGTCTTTGTTTCTTTTTTCTTTGGGCATGTTTGTGTTGTTGCCCCAGCTTTTCTTTGTTCAAACTCTTGTATCAGTGTGTGTGTGCTATATTAATATAGCGAGACGAAAGCCTATTTCAAGTATAGTCAGTGGCGAATGAAAAAATTAATAAGGTCGGACAAACTCTAAAGTATCTAAAAATATTGATAATATATTATTTTCAAGCAATATATTGAAATTTAGATTGCCAATCTCTCTAGTTCATATAGCATTTGTACGTACTTTCATCATGTGTGCTTGGTTTCCGGGTGTTTCCACTAGCAAGTGGCACAAAATACTTCTTCAAATCTGCAATTGAAAACATTATAGTTCAATTGACCACAAATTCAAAGTTGCTTCAATAGTTCAATTGACTATAAAATCATAAGTTATACCTATCCCCTTTGAAGCTTCAGGTGTCTTCCCCTTCTTGTCCATCTCTACCACAAATTCGCGAAGCCTAGAGGCCGCTAATGGGAAGGAGTGTAACATATATTTTGAAGGAGGATAATATGGATAGACTTCTCTCCAGGTCTTCGCGTGGTAGGGAAGCTCCGAGGCCTAGCTCCCTAGGCGTAAGCTCTCTTGACACCTCGATCCCCCGTCAGAGGGGGCGGCTAGATGGGACGTTCATGGCTATGAGGGCCGTGAACGCACACTCCCCGGGCAGAAGTCTTCGTGACGGCTTGTCCATCGGGATCCGAGGACCCAGGTTCCACAGATACAATGAGTGTGAGCCTGTGAACTACCATGCAATATTGATTTACCCGAGTGGATATTTATATGTGCAAATTTTATATCCATAGTTAAGGATTTAGATAGATTTTTATACCCACAATCTATAAGGGTATGTGTATGGTATGGCATGTCCATCCTTAATTAGTCCACATCAAGTTGCAAATGTCATAGGATCCCGTCTTTTATGTGCATTGTTTCACGAAAAGGAGGTTGTGCACAAGCCAGTGAGAAATGGGAAAAACTACTGAGAAGCAGGTGTGATGATGGTTTAAATGATTGTCGAATTAGGGCTGAGATCCTTAGAGCAAAGCGGTGTGACCAGGAATTCATGTTAGCCATGGCATGGCAACAAATATTAGATTCACGACTATCATAATTACTAAAGACAATATGATTCAAGTGTTCATACTCACCACATGAAAATCATGAAAACAACATTATGTATGTAATTGGTGATTCCATGGGGTTAGGAATGCCATCAGGTCGAGCTTAGTCCAACCTTAAGAAGTTTCCATACAAACATCACTACTCAGATATTCAAACAATAACTGGGCACCATTCACCACTACAAACAATCTCTAATACACGTAAGATATCATTATTCTTGTTGGGAAATGGGCGACTGCAATAAGACCTCGCGCATAGGTGTCCCTTAAATTTAATAGAACTGAATTTAGTAAAACCACCACATGTCATTGTTTAATATATTTCATCGGTGTGAGAGTTGTAACTCCATGGAGAAGGAGAGACCATGTGAATTAAGTGGAGACTTAATTCAGGACCACATTGCAAAGAACAAATCAACCCCAAAGGAAAGTGGAGATGAGCACTGTTCGGGCAAGTAATGATAGGGATGAAAGCGAGGGGCAAACCTAGCTGAGAAAGGCTAGGGGAAACAGAAAATATGAAAGGTTGGGGGAGGACAAATGGTTCTATTTTTCATATGACTCCCTAATTTCTTTGCTTCAGTAAATTTCCAAGTATGGGGGCGGTGCCCCATAACTTATACATAAGCGCTGCTCGTGATCAAAGCAAAGAACATAAGTTTACGAGGGACGTCGGAAAGTAGTACGGATATGGTAGTGGTGCAAACTAGTCTGTACAAGAGAGAAACATGGTGTCATTTTATGTCTCTTCATGTGCAAGTCACCAAATTATCACGACACTAAAGGTATTCAAATATCTTAGAACAGAACCAGCTAAGATAGACATTTGTGTATCACATAATTCTAACATGATAACTTGTTTTCAAGATCGACAAGCACATGAGTGCATAAATCATGGCAATGTAGGTTAGTCTTGTGGTTAGAAGGAGTGAGTTTGCAAATCTAGAGATATAGAGGAAGTGGGTTTGCACATCACTTCTATGTCAGGGGATTTGGTGGTGGAGTTCTCAGTCAAGAAAACATAAAATGGAAAAAAATGTGTCCATTAGAACTGCGGTTATTTAAATATACTATAAAATACACTTGTGTTGCTAAATTATTAGTTAACCTAGAGAGACATGAAGTACATAATTGACTATGGAATAATAACAAATCAAGCAATGTGAATTATTTAATTAAAAACAAAATTATATATACACCACGTAGACTCAAGAATGTTCTGACATTACATAAAACATCTCTCTCAAGATATTTGTTAAACCATGAATTTTAGAACTCTACGGAAAGGTATTTGAGAATAGAAGTACAATAGGGGACATACATACACACTATAATACATCAAAGTGCCAAATATTAACTCATAAAGGCTTGATTTATTTTTTTAGGGATGTTGATAGATTGGTTTTAATGATGGGGTTTAAATAAAAAAGAAGAAGGAAAAATAATGTAATTTCCATTGTAGATGGTTCAAAATTATTGCAATTGTAAATGGATAGCTAAAATTGTATATCAAAAAAATTTGTTTTTTGGCGTCACTTTTATATTTTTCATTTGTTAATCATATATAAAGATATACTAGGTTAAGTTGTATATGTAGTAAATGAGTTATAAACAAGTAAAAAAATTTAGTATAAATAAATGATAATCATTTTTTTAAAAAAATCTGCCACATGGCAGGCCACGAACATTAAGACCAGATTTTTTTGTTTAATAAATTACAATAACTAATTTTATTAGGACTGTGAAAATTGCAGATTGGCCAATTTAGATCTTAGTGAATCTGATGTTTTATTTTATGGAAATATGTTGTATATAATTTTTGTTTAATAGATAATAAGAGCTAATATTCTCATTCCGGATTGTGTATTAGTTCATCTTATCTTGATTAAGCTTGGATGTTAATTGGCATAAAAAATATTTGAGAAATTATCATCCATTGGGTTGATTGTGCAACGCTATTGGTGATTGCTCCCGCAACGCCTCAACTTAATCTCGTAATTATCTCCACTTCCTTTTTATCTTCTTGTATTTGTTTTACAAAAGGATTAAGGAGTACCCTCCCCATCCACTGCTATATAGCTTGTTCATAGATGATGATGCTCCTTCATAGCTCCTCCTTGACTACTCTACTTTCGCAACCTGATGAAAACACTCGGTACCATGGGCTCAAGTTGGATTTTCAAAAGAGGTAACCCATGATGTTGAGTGTGGGGAATATTCTTAGTCTAGGGGGTGGATCGATGGTTGCCGACTCCGATGTGGCTCTGATGTGGCTCCGATGAGCCAAATTGAGGTTGGTGCTCTGATATCGGCATTTCGATTGCCAGTGTCATTTTACCCATTGGTATTGGCACTTATGTCTAGCAACTTGTCCATAAAAACCCATTGAGCCAAGCAAATTCTTACTTCAATGAACCTTGACTTGATCTAGGAAGCCATGGCTGGCACAAAAAAATTCCTTTTTGTTGCCCATGCCGGCTAATCCCTACCTAGAGCCCACATGGTGGTGCATCCCAAAGTTTCGAGTTGGATTCAACTTGTGTCGTGTCTCTTGTCTTGGTAAGGGTTTGCAAAACTTTCATTACAATATTGCATAAATACCACAAAGGAAATATATATTATTTGTGGTGGATTGGTTGATACTGATTTTGTATTTTAGATTTTAATATTTCTATCTATAAAATTTATCAAATTGTAAAAGCATTGACTTCTGACGAAATTTATGTGCCTTGGTTTTTTTGAAACGGGTAGACTATATGTTAATTAATTCATGTAATCTTTTGGTTGTCCAAATTTCATATAGTTTTTCTTAGGACAATTATTGGGTAGATAATTTTTCTGTGTCTGCACTTTGAATCGTAGTAAAAAGATGATGTGAAACCCTAGTTGATCATGCCAATATGGCCAAGTTAATTATAAATTTAAACATACAAATACATTAATGTTTTGCAATCATATCATTCGCGTAGGATCTGAGTCACATGTTTTGTGTATTTTGTGGGTTCCATCAAAATGGCAATTCATGGAACCAGTAGTCTGCAAATCGGAAACGGATTGTGCTGAAAAAACAAAAATCAACTTCGAGGGACACATGCATGCATGGTAGTGATCCGAAGCGGATTCCACTTCAAAAGCAGTCCAAACCGGACAAACATGTTGACAATGCATCTAAATACATCAGACGTGTATACGAAGAGAAGAATCGATACAACCATGATCGACTCGATGCCGTCGCCGGGTGAAGTAGCCCTGGACGACGACGCGGTATGGGAGATCCTTCTCCGGCTACCGTCAGCCTCCGTGCTCCGCTCCCGGGCCGTGTGCAAGGCGTGGCGCCGCATCACCACCGACCGCTCGTTCCTTGCAGCCCACGCCGACCGGCAGCCCGCCGAGCTGCTTGTCGTATCAGGAGGACGGCCTCATCATCAACTGGCTCTCGAGACCATCCCGCTATCCCTACAGGTGGACGAAGATGACGACTCGACGAGGAGCCGGCGTGAGCTCAAACGCCCCGAGCACTGTAATGCCAACTGCCTTGTGTTCTCCTGCCATGGGCTATTGCTGTTCGACATACCCCCGGTGAGGAAGTACCACCCCAATCTGTTCATGGTGTGCAACCCGGTGACCAGGCAAGGGACTTGGCTGGACGTGACGCCACCTGCCTGTTGCGGCTACCTGGTGCTGCTCTGCGGCTTTTACCACCACGGCCCATCCGGCCAGCACCGGCTTCTCGTCCTAGCCAATGAACAACAAAGGCTAACCCCCTTCCTCCCGGAATACCTAGACCGCTTCGTCGACGAAGGCTCGGCGGCGCACTATGTTTTCTCGGCCGTGTCTTCGGGAGCTCCTCGCCGGCTAGGACCGGTCGCCGGGAACATCGTCGTCCAGCCATACAGCCCGGTCCCCAAACGCTGCGTCAACTACCGGGGAAAGCTTCACTGGATGGAGCATCCTCTAGCGACGAGCGCCGGGAAGATCCTGGCGTTCGACACGGTGTCGGAGTCGTTCCGGCTCATGCTGCGCCCGGATCGGCAGCCGGGGGACCAGCACTACTATAACGCCGGCGATCTATGTCTCCTGGAGCTGGACGGCAGGCTTGCCGCCACGGTAACCGCTGAAAAGCGTCCAGATTCGATGGAGCTCTGGGTGCTCGAGAATTACGACGACGACCAGAGCTGGTCACATCGCCTCCGGATCGACCTGCCGCCGCTATTCCATGCACGTTGGTCGACGGGTACCGGCTTTCCCGACGTGATTCTTGTTGCCGCTGCACCCGATACGATTGTTGCCTCGAGTTCCGCCGCGTTGTACCATCTCACGGAGAAGAGGATCGTCAAGCGCATGGAATTTGTTAGCGGCAACCCGGCCGGTGGTCACTTCGTCTTCAAGGATAGCCTTGTGTCTCATGATTTCTTTCGTTCATATTAAGGTCTATATATGCAGTACACATTATTTCCTGTTCTTCAAGTATGGAGTACCAAATACTCTCTCTGTTTGGGATTATAAGTCCCGCGCGGATAACTAGGTTGTCAATTTAAACAATAAAATATAATAGTATATCATAAAAATTATACCATTAGAAATTTTAGAGGTTATATTTTCTAATGATATAACTTTTGTGATAAATAAGTTATATTTTGTTTGTTAAATTAACAACCTAGGTATCTGTAGGACTATAATCGAACAAAGATACTAACAACTGGAATAACACGGTGGATGTTTCTCAGCACGGTATCCTAGGTATTTTGGTTATGTGCATGCTATATTTAATAAAGAAAGGATTGTTATTGTATCTTAGATAATAGAAACCTTCCATTCCATGACCTCAAATCACGCTTACACCGCCACCAAATTAATGGCCAATCCTATTCCACACAACCAACAAACCTTCTATAAACCCCAAATCATAACACCACACGTTGAGCTACCTACCATCTCTACAGAAACCAGGAGCCTAGATTCTACAATGTAAATATGTATTTTCACTAGATGGAATTATTTGATATCAGAGACAAAAATGGGGTCTTGGTCATGTAAGACAAGCCAAAACTTGGCTCAGCATCTCGGGATTGAGGGGGTGTTTGTTTGGGCTTTTGCCAGCTTTTCGGTGGAAAAAGAGGTAAAATCGAACCAAACGATGTGCGTTAGCTGTGGGCTTCAAGCCAAGCCAGAGTAGAATGCACTGTGGAGAAAGCACGATTTGAGGTGCTTTGTGTGGCTTCCGCAGCTTTTTACTTAAAACCAAACCATTTTTCTGTTTTCCCATTTCATTCATAGTAATTACGTCTAGACTGCCAGGCCTTCTCTCTCCTCAACTGGGACGGACCGTTATCTCTGTCTGCTGCATGCTTCTTCGCTAGAGTCTGCTGCTGCTGCCGATTAGCACTAGTCCTTATTCGCTGATGCTGCCGACTAGTAGTAGTTCTGCATGTACACCCTTGATGCTAATGTAAACATACGTACATGATTTGCCATCTAGTGTGTAGGAGTAGCAGTATTACGATGTATATTCTTTTGACTTTTGACTTTTTGCATCGGTCTATAAATCTTATACTCCTTCCGTCCTAAAAAGAATGTCTCAAGTTTGTCTAAACTTGAATGTATCTAGACACTACTTAGTATATAGATACATTCAAATTCAAACAAACTTGAGACATCCTTAGACGGAGAATATTCTTTGACTTTTTGCATCGGTATACAAATCTTGTACTCCTTTCGATCCATATTAGTTGACTTGGATTTGTTTAGATTCAGATGTATCTAGCACTAAAACATGTCTAGATACATATGAATTTAGACAAATCCAAGTCAACTAATATGGTCGAAAAGAATATTCTTTGACTTTTTCATGTATTATTTGACCAAAATGTGACATATGGTACTTAATAACAAGATATGTGTTTATGCACTTTAATAGTAAAATGTACATATTATATAAATTACAGGGGCATTATAGACAATTCTCTAGCACACAGCCAGACAACCAGCCAAGTTGCCAAACAGTTAAACTTAGAGAAGTAGCTTTCTCTACACAACAGCTTTCCCTACACAGCTGCATAGCCAGCCACAGCCAGCTAGCCACAGCCCAAACAAACAGGCCCTGAATCTGCAAGCACTTAAATCGCCTAAACTTTGCAAAGTACTGTTGGAAATTTTCCATGTACCCAACAGATCAACCCAATGGAACAACTGCAACAACTGAAACAAGTAACCATTGTCGACAGTTATATCAATGCTTACAAAAATTGGATGAAAGCGATGAAAAGATGAATATCTTACTTACCTCAAGGTTTCTTTCTTGATCAATTGCCTAGTGGTATTAAGGATCATATTAAACACAATGTGCTATGTCAGAAGACAACAACACTCCCGTCAACATATGGGTATGCCGAACAATATGGAAAATCATATTTGTCAAATACAAGAAAAAACACACCTACTACTCCAAGAAATCCATTAGTAGCGAAAAATGGGAAATTCAGGAAAATTGGGAACAAAATTGTAAATAACATACCTAGAGAACCTAAAAAGTGCTTGTATTGTCCGGAAAACCAGGTTTTTTTGCCACAAATGACACCCATGTAGAGGGATTTAAATTCCATCCATATGCAATGGACTGATGATGAACTTGAGGAAGAACAGTTACAAAAAATTTAACTAGAAATTGAGGTTAGAGAACTCGAACAAATACAACAACAAGGGGCCAACAATAAAAGGCCAAATCCATGGCCTGACAGACACATGCCTATCTCATCTGCAGCCTATACAGGCTCAACAAGTGATTCAACAATAACGCTGCTATTATCACTAAAAGGAGCATAAGGAATTTCCTTAACATAGAGAGCACCAACACATTTCTAAATTATGGCATTCCATTCAAACATAACATTCAATGAAGAAAGCACCTAAAATAGTCACGGTAGGAGGAGGAGGCACACTTGTTACTAAGGCAGTTGCAACAAACTGTTGTTTCACCATTCAGTAGAAAAAAGTTTCAAGATGATTTCACAATTATAAGGACATCGATAATATGGAAAAGAGTACATGCTAGGTAACGAGGAGGTTTGACCTCAGAAAATGTAAATTATCGAGAAATAATACGACGACTATCGAGGAGTAATACGAGGTTCACACAATAAAAATCTGAAAAATGAATCAAAAGTTAGTCATTGCAATCTGAAATGAGTGTCCACCCCCTCATTGGGGATGCATGCAATCTCCACTTATACACATTACTTTCCTGATAATGCACCCAGATCTTTTCTGGTTAGTCTTTTCAGTGATATAGTCAAAACAAACTTTTATTACAAAGGTGACAACTAGGTATTTGTAGTCCTCCATAATCTCAATGACAGTCCACTCAGTCAATTGTAGGGATGTCCTGTCAAAGTGTGTCACTTCGCATGTCCTCGTCTTCATCATCATATCTACATCTCATTTAAGCATCTTCACCATCCTCTTCCTCATCAGTTTTATAGTTGGGCTCAAAGTCCGAATCAACCAAATATTTCCTACTTTCCATCCGATCAGAATCGGCAACAACATCTAGATATGCTTTCTCGTCATCATCTCTGAACACAAAATCATCCTTAGTGCCTCCATTTCTATGTCTTCATGCTCGCTTGACAAGGCATCATGCTCAAGGAGAAGTTGGTTGCGCTCGGTACATGAGGAAAGGCTGCTCTGTTATGGTTGGTTAAGTTGTTTTTGTCCCAGGTGGTTCAAAACAATTGCTAACGGTCTCTTCCATGATCTCTTTATTAACAATGTGGATAGACATCAACACGATCGTAGTCTCGGATGTTTACCCCATATCATTGCCAAGGTCGTTGGTCCTGATATAGCAGAAAGTCAGAGAATTTGTATCGTAGTACCTGGATACGAATTCCTCATTCTCTCTAATGGAGAACTTTCTAAATTCCACATATACAAGTCACATAAGTTACGTTTTTCACGTCTACTATCAATCGATAATCAAACCGGCGCTAACTGCAGTTCTACCATCGGCCAAGGTTGTAGTCCGAGACCCGTGCCAAATCTTTAGTACAAATTCGGATGTGGAGGACGTCCTACGGTTATAAACACACATCCTCGCTATTACCACTAGACTAGAGTCGCTAATTGAAAAGGGAAGATATAGAATTAGAGTTCTTACCTTTCTGGGAGGCCAAAAGGCACATTTATCGAGCTCCAGAGCTGAAGAGCTTTGTTCCCGTGTCCTTTTCCCCTTTGTCGCCCTCTTCCGTGCTCTCCTGTCTTGCAGGATCCATCTTTGTGTTGGATCAACTTCACGTCCAACGTCGTGGTCGTGCGACCAACGGTCGGCTCAACTTCTCGTTCTAGCCTATTGACCACTCTAGGACATGTCATGGCGGGAAGAAGAGAGGAAGGAGGGATGGGAGCGAGGTGAATAGAGGTCGAGGGAGGCGGTGCATGACGGAATGGTGCGGTGGGGGAGGGACAAGAATAGTGGAGTGGAGCAGGGAAATATGGGAAATTGATGAATAATGCGGAATCGGATCCTTGAACCTGGGATGCGTTGTCGACATCTCAGGTGGCGGGGCCCGCTCGTCAGTATAATTGTCAGAACAATGGCTCCGTGTGATGGGACACACATGTAAGAAACTGAGTCAACCAGACGGCAAGTTAGACACCCAGAAAAGATGAGATAACAGTTGTGTATGCTTAATATTTTGGAGAATTTTCCGGTGCCTCGTTTACATGTTGGTATGTCCTTTTTTCGAGGTAGAGATCCATTTGGAAATTTGTCGTGGGCCTAGAATATAGGAGATGTGTAGAAACTAACATAAAAAACTTACTAATATGATGACTCTAAAAAAAAACTGAATATGAAAAGAGAAGAAAAAAACACTAGTGATTAAGAGATTTTCAGGTCAGTTCATATTATATCCAACGTCAGATGCTGTATATGGATCATGGGATTTGGTGTTGTTTCTTCAAAAATGTATGCCTAGATAGAACATCAAACCGACTCTGAAGATGGCAAGGAACCAGCAGGTCATGGACATGATGCGATCTTATATACACGCGTACGGACGTGTTACGTCGCTCGCTCGCACTACCCCAATCGGACGGACTACAAGATGGACCGCACTCCCGGACAATCTCGTCATCGAGGTGCTCGCGCGCGTGACGGATGTTACCGCGCTGTTCCGCTGCGCCATGGCGTGCATGCACTGGCGCGGCCTCATCACCGACCGCTCCTTCCTCCGATGCTGCTGGCCGGACAACACGACCCACCCGTCCTTCCTCGTCGGCTTCTTCACCCAGAGCCCGTGGTGCCACGGAAGCGAGGACGACGACGAGTATGTCTATGACCCCGACTCGCCGCCGGTCTTCATCCCGGCGCCACGCTCAGTGCTTTCCCGTGGCCTCCGCTTATCGTCGTCGACAGGCCTCCTGCACGGCGCGACGCCGCTCACTGCGCGCGGCGGCCTCCTCCTGGTGCGCCTCGCTCCGCTTGACGACTTCGATGGCCCTCTTCGCCTGGCCGTGTGCGACCTGCTCGCCGGCACATGCGACGTGCTTCCTCCGCTGCTGCAGTGGCAGTGCGAGCACAAGTCGACGACGTCCACGAGTTACGCCCTCCTAACAGGCGAAGACTGTCGCTCATCAGACGGACAAAAGCCACCGTCGCCGGTGCCAGAATACTCCGCATTCTTCAAGATGGTGGCCGTTGTCCTTGCCGACGACCGTTACGGTGGTCTGGAGTATATAGCGCACGTGTTCTCGTCCGCGGAGCCGGAACCGCGCTATGGCCGTACATGCAGCGCCATGCCGCCATGTCCTGCCACGGCATGGCTCACTGGCTCTCGGGTGAAGGGTATCCAGATGACGATGACCAATCAAACATTTTGACCATTGATAGTACCATCCCTGAGGATGGCCGTGCCTCCTTAACGGAGCTATCTTTGGCTTCGATTGAGCAGCCCGCCCGCCGGAATTGTAAGGTGGCTACCGTTGATGGAACCCTTTGCCTGTCTTGTCTGCGCACGGAAAAGGGAGATCTCCGGCTAGAGATCTGGGCATGGAGGGACGACGGCAAAGACTTTACCTCACTAAGGTGATAGAGCTTAAACCTCCGGAGAATAAACCTCTTGGTGACGCCTTCTGCTTGTTGTCCGGTGAAAAGAGCGGCACATTGCTCATCGGAGACTCGAGGCCTTTCATATACGTTGCTTATCTTCAAACGAGCGAAATAGAGGAAATTTCAAGCCAATTCTGTGACATGCTTGGGGATGTTGTTCCCATAGAGATGGATTGCCCATCTTTATTCGTGTCTCGGCTTGTTGGAGGCTTCTATTAGCAGACAGCAACAGCATGTTGGAACATATCAACAACATTATTAGGTTGACATCTAGTGCAACTTAAGGTGTGGCGACCCACCCGGTGCATCTCCAAGTAGATGTGTTGTCGCTATATAACACAACAACATTCGATAGAATTCAACATGTTTGTGCGATTGGTGTGAACAATTGAGCACCATCCTTCATATCTCGACTTTGGAAAACCAACCATCGGTTGGATGTCTACTAGGCCCGTAGATGCACTAGTACGTGCACTAGTACGTGCTAGAACGAGAGATCAAATCTTAGGTTTTTCAGTGGCGCAGATTGTTCTTTAAGTAAGAGATGATTTTTGTTAGATGTATATATTTGTATATTGTATTTCCCCATATGTTAGGGGGCTTCCTGCATATTTGCCCTGTACCTGTACTATATATTGTGGCCTTTGGCCCCAAGAGGAATACATGTTGTATATTCCTGACATGGTATTAGAGCTAGGTTAGACAAATTTTTCTGCAACATCGTCACAGCCGTCACCGTCCCTGTCGTCGTCGTTCATCCGACGTCGCCGCCGCCGGTTACCGCTGTTTCTGGTCCTGTAGATCGGATCCACGACTCTCTGGATCGATTCCTCCCTGGATCGATTCATCTTCACGGCTGTCAAATCGGCCGCTCCTGGATCGATTTTCTGCTTCGTCTTTGTCGGTCGACGCCCGTGCCCTCTCTGGATCGATTGCTCCTTGACGCGGGCCGCCCTCCTGCGCGCATCTGATGCGGGACGTCCTCCTGCTCTCCTGCGCGCATCCTCCAGACGCCACGTCGGCCTCGGTCTTCACGCCGCCAGAGAAGCCCACGCGGGATCGATCCGTTCCTCCTGCGACCCCGCCTCTGCTCCCTGACGCGGGACGTCCTCCTGCGCGCATCCTCACGCCGCAAGTCGGCCTCGGTCTTCACGCCGCCAGAGCCCACGCGGGATCGACCCGTCCTCACGTCGCCAGACGAGCAGACCACGCGGCGCGGGATCGACAGCACTGCCCTTGGTCTCCACGCCGCCACCGCTGCTTCCTGACGTCGCCCCGAGCCCTCGGTCCGCATCTGGAGGCCTGGTCCGTCCGCCGGCTGCCTGCCCGCCGCCGGCAGTCCGCCCCCACCCTGCCTGCTCCGTCCGTCTACGGCTCTGCCGCCTCTCTGACAGTTGACTTTTCCGATTGGATCTGAGAGTAAAAAAATTTGAGAGAGATGTCTTCTGCATCGGGCTACGTTGCGATTCCTCGCTGCCCGGTGATCTTCGATGGCGCGAATTATCCTGATTTCGCTGCCTTCATGCGCGTTCATATGCGCGGTCTCCGTCTTTGGGGTGTGCTCTCTGGCGAGGTCTCCTGTTCGTCGTGCCCTCCTGCTCCTGTGGCTCCCCTTCCGCCGACGCCGATTGTTCTTGGTGCTGATGCTTCTCAGGAGGCCAAGGATGCTGCTCAGAGTGTTGATGATAGTGCCATTGTTGCTTATGACCTGAAGTCCAAGCAGTACTCTTCTGATCTCGAGGCCTATCGCCACGCTCTGACTGCCTACACTTAGTGGGTTGATGAGGATGCTCGTGTTGCTGTTGTTCTCACATCCAGCGTTCTGCCCCAGTATGCTGCTGAGTTCATGAGTCTCCCTACTGTTGCCGCTCAGTGGTCCCATCTTCGTCAGCGCTACCAGCCGTCTGGGGATGCTCTTTAGTTGTCTGTGGTCCGCCAGGAGCATGCTCTCCAGCAGGGTGATTCCACTATTGATGAGTTCTATACTCAGAGTGCTGCTATCTGGCATCAGCTTGATTCTCTCCGTACTGCTGTTTGTGGCACATGCTCGTGCTGCCAGATTGTGCGCTCGGATTTGGAGTTTCACCGCATCTATGAGTTTTTGTCTCGACTTCGCCAGGAGTTTGAGCCCCGGCGTGCTCAGCTGAATGCTCGTGGTCGTGTTCCGCTCTCTGAGGTGTTGTCTGAGCTTCGGGCTGAGGAGACACGTCTCCGTGGTGCTGGTCTTCTTACGGTTCCATCTGTGCTTGCTACTCGTGGTGCTCCTTTGCCGCCTGCTCCCTCGACTCAGCCGCGGTCCCCTGTGCCACCGCTGCCGATACTACCCACTCCTCCAGGTCAGGGTCAGGGTCAGGGTCAGCTTCAGCAGCCTCAGGGTCAGAGTCAGCACCAGCAGGCTCGTGGTCAGGGTCGTCGTGGTTCTCTTCGTCACTGCTCTTACTGCAACAGGGATGGCCACACTTGGGCCACCTGTTATACACGGGACCCCAGTCTACGTCAGCAGCACCAGGCTCGTGGACAGCCGGCTCCTTCCGGGTCTTCAGCAGTTGCTCTCTCTGATCAGAACATTATCAGGAGTCTTCGCGGTCTGCTTGCTGCTACAGGCTCTTCTTCGACGGGCACTGCTGGTTCTGTGACTGATTCTTCCGGCACTGCGCGACCACCACCTTCTACACAGTCAGGTACGTCCCCGTGGTATCTGGATTCTGGAGCTTCCTTTCATATGACATCTGAGTCTTCTTTTCTGTCTGCTCTTCGTTCTCTCCCTTCTCCTGTCCGTGTCTTTACAGCTGATGGTACCTCTCTTCCAGTTTCTAGTCGGGGCACCCTTTCTACTTCTTCCTTTTTTGTTCCTGATATTTCTCATGTCCCTCTTCTTAAGATGAATCTGTTCTCTGCCAGCTTCTTGACTTCGCTTGTCGCGTCATTCTTGATGCGATTCTTGTGTTATCCGGGACCGTCGCTTTACAGGCCCTGGTTGGAGCTAACCCTCGCAGTGACTCTTGAACTTTGGGAGTTAGGCGGCAGCGTTCCTTCGCTGCCACTTCATACGCAGTTCTTCTCCGGTTGTCGCCTCTACTACCAGCTCTTTTCAGCAGTGGCATCATCGTCTTGGTCACCTCTGTGACTCTCGCCTATCGTCATTAGTTCATCGTGGTCTTCTGGGGTCTGTCTCAGGAGATGGGTCTTTGCATTGTCAGGGCTGTAGGTTGGGTAAACAGATTCAGCTTCCCTATCCTACTAGTGCGTCTGTATCTCAGCGACCTTTTGATTTAGTTCATTCCGATGTTTGGGGTCCGGCTCCCTTCGCTTCGAAAGGGGGCCATCGCTACTATATTTTATTCATCGATGATTTTTCTCGGTACACTTGGTTGTATTTTATGCGCTCTCGTAGTGAGGTGCTCTCCATATATCAGCGTTTTGCGTCCATGGTTCGCACTCAATATTCTACCCCCATCCGTGTGTTTCATGCTGATTCTGCTGGTGAGTATATCTCCCAGATGTTGCGAGGTGTTCTTGCTGAGCAGGGCACTCTTGCTCAGTTCTCATGTCCTGGTGCACATGCCCAGAATGGCGTTGCTGAGCGTAAGTATCGCCATCTTCTTGAGACCACTCGCGCTATGATGATTGCTTCTTCTCTCCCGCCACATTTTTGGGCTGAGGCTGTCGCTACGTCGGCTTACCTCATCAATATTCAGCCTTCTGCTGCCTTGCAGGGTGGTATCCCTCTTGAGCGCCTCTCTAGACAGTCTCCAGACTACGCCATGCTTCGCTTGTTTGGTTGTGTTTGCTATGTTCTCCTTGCTCCTCGCGAACGCACCAAACTGACTGCTCAATCTGTTGAGTGTGTCTTCCTCGGCTACAGTGATGAGCATAAGGGCTATCGTTGTTGGGACCCTGTTGGTCGTCGGATGCGTATCTCTCGTGATGTTACTTTTGATGAGACGCGTCCTTTCTATCCTCTTCCCACCGCTGGTACTTACCCGGTGGAAGATATCTCTTTTCTTCTCTTTCCTGACACACCTCCTTCTACCTCTATTGTGTCTTCTTCAGGATCTCCTCCCCCTGATGTCTCTTCTTCGACACCGTACTCTTCTGCTCTGTCTAGTTCTCCTAGTTCTCCTTGTTCTCCGGAGTCTTCCTCTCCCAATCCCTCTTCTTCATCGTCGTCTCCTGCGTCGTCTTCCTCTGCTGATCTTCCTCTACTCTCTCGTCATTGGCGTCGTGCCCCCAACCGTTACTCTCCTAGTCGGTATGGTCTTTCGTTGCCTCCGAGCCGTCCTCTTATCGGGATGCTGAGCATCATCACGAATAGCAGCTGGCCATGGCGAGGAGATTGCTGCGCTTGGCGACCGGCACTGGGATCTTGTTTCTCCTCCTCCCGGTGTTCGTCCTATCACGTGTAAGTGGGTCTATAAGATTAAGACTCGCTCTGATGGATCTCTTGAGCGCTATAAAGCGCGTCTTGTGGCTCGTGGTTTTCAGCAGGAGCATGGTCGTGACTATGATGAGACCTTTGCTCCTGTCGCTCATATGACCACTGTGCGTACTCTTCTTGCTGTTGCTTCTGTTCGTCACTGATTTGTGTCCAACTTGATGTTCAGAAGGCCTTTCTTAATGGTGAGTTGAGTGAGGAGGTTTATATGCAGCCTCCTCCTGGGTACTCTGTTCCTGAGGGGATGGTTTGTCGTCTTCGACGTTCTCTTTATGGCCTCAAACAGGCTCCTCGTGCCTGGTTTGAGCGCTTTGCTTCTGTAGTGACAGCTGCTGGTTTCTCTCCTAGTGCTCATGATCCAGCGTTGTTTGTTCACACTTCTCCTCGTGGACGCACTCTTCTTCTTCTCTATGTTGATGATATGATCATTACCGGTGATGATCCTGAGTATATAGCCTTTGTTAAGGCTCGTCTTCGTGATCAGTTTCTTATGACTGATCTTGGTCCTCTTCGATACTTTCTTGGGATTGAGGTTTCCTCCACTTCTGATGGCTTTTACATCTCTCAGGAAAAGTATATTCAGGATCTTCTTGCTCGTGCTGCTCTTGGGGATGAGCGCACTGTTGAGACCCCTATGGAGCTTAATGTTAAGCTTCAACTTCTTGATGGTGATCCTCTTCGATCCGACGTTATCGTCATCTTGTTGGGAGCTTTGTTTATCTTGCTGTCACTCGTCCTGACATCTCTTATCCTGTTCATATTCTGAGTCAGTTTGTTTCTGCTCCTACCACTGTTCATTATAGTCATCTTCTCCTTGTTCTTCGTTATCTTCGTGGTACGATCACTTGTCGCCTTTTCTTTCCTCGTTCCAGCTCCCTCCAGCTCCAGTGCTATTCGGACGCCACGTGGGCGAGTGATCCTTCGGATCGTCGTTCACTTTCTGCTTACTGTGTGTTTCTTGGTGGTTCGCTCATTGCTTGGAAGACGAAGAAACAGACAGCGGTTTCCCGTTCGAGTGTTGAGGCTGAGTTGCGTGCTATGGCCTTGTTGACTGCTGAGGTGACCTGGTTACGGTGGTTACTTGCGGATTTTGGGGTCTCTCTTACCACACCCAGTCTGGTTTTCGGCGATCTGGTGCTATTAGTGTTGCACGTGATCTGGTCAAGCATGAGCTTACCAAGCATATTGGTGTTGATGCTTTCTATACACGTGCTCAGGTGCAGGCTCAGGTTGTTGCGCTTCAGTATGTGCCTTCAGATTTACAGTTGGCGGATTTCTTCACGAAGGCTCAGACCAGAGCGCAGCATGATTTCTTACTCTCCAAACTCAGTGTTGTGGATCCACCATGAGTTTGTGGGGGGGTGTTAGATGTATATATCTGTATATTGTATTTCCCCCATATGTTAGGGGGCTTCCTGCATATTTGCCCTGTACCTGTACTATATATTGTGCCTTTGGCCCCCAGAGGAATACATGTTGCATATTCCTGACAATTTTACCATCGATAGGTCATTAGTAATAGCTACTATGTGTGCGTGTGTATGATTGCATGTGTGTGTATATATCTATGTTTTAGCTGGTCTTTCTAAAAACCCTCACAGACTTTGAAAATAGATTCGTATATGAAATTATGAATACTACTGAGATTGGTGAAATGAAAATATATATCATAGTAACGGCTCATAGAGTTGCATGACTAATCCTATATAGTGGGAAGTCGTCGCCCCATATGACTGAGTTCGGCATGTTTGTGCGCTAAGGTTCCAGTATTCAACTACAAACCGATTCTAAACACCTCATACACTCAAGAATATTCAGACAAAGCATAAACATTCTCCTAAGATATTTGTTAAACCGTGCATTTTAGAACTCTTCATAAAGATATTTCAGATTACACAAGTACACGAGGAGACATACGTATACACTAGTATAATACATCTAAGTGCCACATATTAACCCATAAAGGCATGGGATTTTATTTTTCACGGATATCAAAAGATTCATTTAATGATAGTGTTTAAATGGAAAGTAAGAATGAAACAAATAATTTTAGACCACGGTTCAAAATTATTGCAATTGTAAATGGATCATTAAAATTGTATAACAAAAATATTGTGTTCTTAACATTATTGTTATATATCTTTTCATTTGTTAATCATATATAAATATATATTCACTTTAGTTTTATATATTGTAAATAAGTTATGAAAAAGTATAAATATTTAGTATAAATAAATGATAGTCATTTATTTTAGCTTGTACGCCAGCACATTGAAGATGAACGCCATTCCGGCAAGATTCTTTTTTTTCTTCAAAACAATTATTAAATCTTATGTTTTATTTTAAATGTATTATATGTATTTATGTTTAATAAATGTTAACAACTACTTCCTCTGTACGGGATTATTAGGGGCCGGAGGGCCATTTTGCTTAGACCAAGGTACAATTCTATTGGATATAAAATGGCTCAAAGTCTTTGACGAGTGATTACTGCTTCCTGTAATTAAGGTCCTGATTTGTTGTTTCCTGTTTTTTAGCCAACCGTTGGACCCTTGGAACTGCATGCATTGGTCCGCTGCAAAGCTCGGCAGGGTTTTCTAAGTTTTCGCATTCTAGTGCAGTTAAGTTTGACACGGGAATTAAGGAGAGTAAATGTTGTGGACCAATATTCTCGAAATACCTAAAAAACGTCTCCGGCCCTGTATTCCCAAACGGAGGGAGTACTCTTTTTGTTCTTTCTTATGAATTAATCTCGTTTTATATTGATTAAGCTTGTGTGTTATTTTTGTGAGAAATCAATGAGCAATTATGATCCATTGGCTGATTATGCAACATGGTTGGTGATTGCTTCCGCAAGGCATCTTCGTAATTTTCCCCACCTCCTCATTTTTATCTTTTGGTATATTTGTTTTATGATGGATGAAGGAGTACCCTCCTCATCCACGTATTCATAGCATCTTCTTCGATGAATATGCTCTCCATAGCTCATGCTCGACTACTCTAATTTGTAGCCTGATGAAAACACTCACTACCATGGGCTAAAGTTGTACCTTCAAAAGTAGGGAATTTATGATGTTGAGCTTGGGTAATATGCTTAGTCTAGGAGGATGGTTCCACCCTAGCCTGATCCGACTCCGGTGTTGCTCAATGAGACAAATTGTTGTTGGTCGATGTGTGCATCCTTGTTGATATCAACATTTCGATCTCTAGTGTCTTTATCCTCTATATCGGTGCTTATGTCTAGAAACTTGGCAATGTAAGAGCGTTGAACCAAAGGATTTCTTCAATGAGCATTGCCTTGGTCCATGGAGCTGTGTTAGGTAAAGTTACTGCCTTCGTTTCTTAATATAAGGTGTATCGTTTTTGAGAAGAAAAAAATCTAAAATGTAAGGTGTATTACATTGAAGCAGTCATTTGGATAATATGTTTAAGGATTTTATTACATTTTCTTATCTTAGGCAAGCTCCTCTATTTTCTCATGCCAATTCGTGAGGTGTAATCTCGCCTAAAACATGTGTATATCTTACCCTTCACGCGCATTCTTTAAATTCTGTGCCAAAACTAAACACCTTATATTTAGAAACATGGGGGTACCATTTTGTTGGCTAATGGCTATGCCGGCTATTACCTACCTAAATCCCACATGGCGGCACCTCTCTAAGTTTTGAGTTCAAAATCGTTCCATGTCTATTTTCTTCATACAAGGGTTAGTAAAACTTGCATATACGATATCGAATAAATACCACTGGAAATATTATTTGTGGTGGATCGGGTCATACTAATTTTTTATTGTGGATTTTAATATTTTTATTTGTAAAATTAATTAAACTCTAAAAGCATTGACTCCTTGCTAAATAAGATGTTTTCTGGTACCTTCAAATGAATTACAGCCCTCCATTTCAGTGTATCTAAAGGCCTATATCACTTTATACTAGTACAATTTATACTACTGGCCTCAAGAAGGCAAAATCGGTACAACACCAGGAAAAATCCCATACGTGCACAAGCCAGGCTCGGCCCAACACCATCCTTACGTGACTAGAGTGTGGTGTAGTAGACAAAAAAAATTACTTTTGTAACCTAAATCCTAGTTCGTCCCCAGTACACCCCGGATAGCCACCGCATTCCAGTGATCCTTCTTGGCCACAGGTCATCAGCGGAAGCACCCATCGCTTCATTCGCATGGCAGAACGCCTCAGCTACGTTCGCAGGGGCCGCCTAGTAGGCGATCCCCCGTCCCAACTCTCTTTTCTCTGGTCTCTTCATCCCTTGCAGCTCCATCGCACTGTCATCGGCTTCCTATCTGTCTGCGGTGGCGGTTGTCCGGTGACGCAATGTGGGTGGGATGAGTTTGACGATGGCATCCACCTGTACTTCACCAGCAGGAACCCGTGGATGTCGTGGGCGACCAGTGCAAGCAAATGCCTCGCTGATGGTACAGATCATTGTCTGTCCGATGGAACAGATCAATACATTAAACTGGTTATAGTAAATGTTGACTTGCCAACAATCATCGTACCGCTTTATGCAACAAAACAATAGCCTCTTTGAAGATTTTGTTCAAAGATCGTTTCTCTGAACTTGTTGGGTTTGGAGATGAAACCTCTGTTTTTTTAATCTTCCTGATCAAGGTAGCTTTTGTAGCTACATCCCTTTTCATCAGCGGTGATAAAAACGTACTCCGACATAGATAAGTTCAGGAATGTGTCATTTCCTATTTAAAATGATATCTAGAACCTAAGGTTGAACTATTCTATAGCTAAACAAACACTGGCGTGGTAATAGCTCCAAACTTTTGACAGCATTATGTGCCATTTGACAACATTTCAGCAGTATTTTGGCAATTTGTTCAAATGTTGGCAGATATTTTTCCACAAAGCCAACAATAGATATATGGAAGAAATAGAAGAATGAAGTCACTGGACATTTCCAGATCACATTTCACATGTCAGTATATGAAAGCATCAACCAACTGTTGGAATGTTACAATCAACAGCTTGTTCCACACAAAAGTACACGTACGTAGCCTGAAAATACAGATACCAAGTTTGGTATTAACACTTAGTTCTACAAACACTGCTCCACATCGTATGGGCCATCCAAGCACACTCGAAACACACTTGTTTATTATTTAGTCTTCATCATCGTGCCACAACAGTCGATGAGGCTTTTTTACTTATATGAAGTAACACCTAGAACCTGAACAACCAACATGAACAGAGTAATCTTGCTATACACACTATTTCGTAGTGTAGGTCTTGCCAGAATGATATAGTTCTTTGAGGTGTGCTTCGGTCCCCCCCCCCCCCCCTAAACTTAAGCTTCTTGGGCCGTTTTATTTCTTTGATCCGTCGAAACCCATATCGAGGCCACGTATATCTCTATATATGTGTACTCGGTCGAACCGGGTATAATCCACGCTCCGGACGGCTGATCCCACCTCCTATTATCGCGATCTACGTCTTTGCATGTCATATTTAAATTTTTTGTTGTTGTTGTTATATAACTTACGATTTTCGCATTCTGGAGGCATATAAGTATACGTGTACGGTGAGTATACGTATAAGAGGACCATATATACTTCGGGTGAGTTCGTATGGTCCTCTAAACAATCGATATCGAGTTTTTGTTTGTCAAAGTTTGAAAAGAAGGAGGAAGGAGGGGGGACCGAAGCAAAAGTGTAGTTCTTTAACTAACCACTTAAAACTCACTAGAGAATGAGAGAGTATCCTAGAGTTAATTGCTTGTTTATTTCAAATAACCAACTGCCTGGTTTTTCAATAAAAAGAGACATTAAACAATTTTCATAGCTATACCAGAAAACAAATTGGCAGAAAAAATAGCTATAATGAAGGAAACACCTAGTGCTTCACCCAATGGAGCATACGAATAATTATTTTCATACACCTAACTTTGTCCTTGGAATTGAGTATCTCGTAGAATGCACTATGCCTCTTCTTGCATTAAGCACCTCTTGGTTTAATCTGTATCAGATCTAGGACACGCAAGTATTTCGACCTCTTACTTTATAACACTGAACCCTTTCACATTAGAATAGTCATTATTGAATTGGAATACTTTCTCCTCATTTCTGAAGGTCTTACTGAAGGGTTTCGTAGCATGGAAAACAAAAAAATTCTACCGCATGCACACAAACAAGCCAAGATCTATCTACTAGATTGTAGCAACGAGTCGATAGAAGAACTCACCCTCGAAGATTCCAAAGCGGTTAACGAGAGCATATTCTCGTGGGTGATGTAGTCGTACACTTGCCGATCTCAAGATCGCGTAGACGATCCTTCCGACGCTGCTCCGCTGACGCTTCCACACGTTCGGTACTCGATGAAGACCTTCCTCTTCCTTGTTCCAGCAGGCAGCGGAGGTTGTAGCATTCTCCTCGTGATTCCGACAGCACGACGGCGTGGTGTCGGAAGTAGAGGGGAGATCTCGCAGGGCTTCGCCTTAAGCCGGAGCGAGTATGGTGGAGTATGAGAGAGGCCTTGGCGATCTATGGTTTAGAGGGCACCAAGGGGAGGGTGTGGCCGGCGGCTAGGGCTTGGGGAAGCCCCAAGTCACCGAGTTGGAGGGGAAACCCTAGGCGGCGGCTGCACTTGGAGGTGGAGGCGCCAGGGCTAGGGTTTGAGGTGTGTGGGTAGGGGCAGCCCTAACCCTCCTTATATAGGTGGGAGGGAGGCGGTTGGGAGGAGGGAGTCCTCCTCCAACTCCTCCTCCTTGGCCGGCGGGTGGAGGGAGGGGACTTCCTTCCCAAGTAGGTTTCCTACTCTCCCTCCACCAAGCAAACTTGAGATTTGACTTTTCAAATTGGTGTTTGACTTTCAAACTCTGATTTGATTTCTCTCTTTATTTTGCCCAGCCAAGTGACCTAGTACATGATGCAACCATTCCATATTGTCATGACACATTCATGTACCCTTCCCCTCTGGAGTGCCGGACCTTCCAGACCCTTCTAGAACATTCCCGGTGAAAACACCGGAATCATTCCCGAACTCCGAAATAGGACTTTCCTTATATGAATCTTATTCTCCGGACCATTCCGGATCTCCTCGTGATATCCCGGATCCCATCCGAGACTCCGAACAACATTTGGTCTCTTACTCATCGTTCCATAACTACTCAACAACATCGAATCCTTAAGTGTGTCTCCCTACAGTTCGTGAATTATGCGGACATGATCGAGACACTTCTCCGATCAATAACCAATAGAGGAATCTGGAAATTCATATGGCTCCCACATATTTCTACAATTACTTTGCGATCGAATGAACCACTTACATACGATACCAATTTCCCTTTGTCTCATGATAGTATACTTATCCGAGGTTTTGATCGTCGGTATCTCTGCATACCTAGTTCAACCTCGTTACCGATAAGTACTATTTTCTCGTTCCCGTGATATGTGATCCCTTGTGAGCCAGTGACATGCTTGCAAGCTAATTGGATGACATTCCACCGAGAGGGCCCAGAGTATATCTATCCTTCATATGGATGGACAAATCCCACTCTTGATCCATGTGCCTCAACCCATACTTTCCAAACACTCAATGCCACCTTTATAACCACCCAGTTATGGTGTGGTGTTTGATGTCATCAAAGCATACTTCCGGTGATGGTGATTAGCATGATCTCATGGTCGAAGGAATTAGGTTACTATGTATCATAAAGCTTATAACAAATGAACTATTTATCTTTATGCTACACTTATCCATAGGAGTATGTCCATCACACCATTCTCCTAATGATCTGATCTTGTTGTTAACAACATCTCAATGTTCATGATCAGGAAACCATAATCATCTATTAACCAACAAGCTAGTATTATAAAGAGGCTTTACTAGGGACTCTAATTTAGTTTACAAATCACACAACTATTAATGTTTCCGGTTAATACTATTATAGCATGAATGTAAACATTTATCATAAACACAAAGATATAATAATAACTACATTTATTATTGCCTCTAGGGCATATCTCCAACAGTCTCCCACTTGCACTAGAGTCAACTAATCTAGATTACATGGTAATATTGTAGGGTTCGCAGCATAGAAAACAAAAAATTTCTTACGATGGGAACTATGTACCAAGATCTATCTACTAGATACAAACAACGGGCAGATGTATATCCGTAGAGAACATACCCTTGAAGACCGACAAAGCTTAACGAGTTTAACTCGTGGTTGATGTAGACGATCTCTTGCCGATCTCAAGATCGAGAGGAAGTCCTAGCGCCGCAAAGCAGCAGCGCATCCGTGCTCGCACACACGTATAAGACACCGGGCAACCTCCGCCTCGCTCCAAGTGATGCAGCGAAGCACAACCCTTTCTTGCCGAATAGCCACCGGGAACATGTATCTCGCTAGTCCGAGACCATGGGGGATAAATTCTAGAGGGGGAGAGAGATCCTTCACGAGGAGGTGTGAGAGACAAGTGAGGAGGGGGGCTCCTTTTATAGGAGGAGGGGGGCACCCAAGGGAGTGGCCGCCGGCCATGGGGTTGCCCCCTCCCCTCCTTCATTCATGTGGGTGGACACTCCACTCACAAAATTTCCTTTAAATTCCCTCCACTCAAAAGTCCACTCAAATTCCCATTAAATTTCCACCAAATTTAATGCAAACTCTCATTAAATAAAACTCTTTTATTTTTATTCAGAATTTTGTCAATTACTTTAATGACAAACATTCACAAATAACCCCTTGGTAGAATTCCATTTCACATGCATAACCACTTTATGCAATTTCACCCGAAAACCTGTTTCGGTATCTAGTGAAATAAATTTCTGCGATTGTTTATTCTTTCGGCATGAAACATTTGCTCCAACTGGATGCCAGTGTCCCTTAAGTGTGTCACCCTACGGTTCGCGAATAATGCGGACATGATCGAGACCTTCTCCGATCAATAATCGAAGCGGGACACGAGATCCCATCGACTCCCACACATTCAACGATGACTTTTCCTGTGATCGTCGGAACCTTTTACGCTTGTATCTTAATCCCTTTGTTTCACGATATATTACATGTTTGAGATTCGATCATCGGTATCTCCATACCTAGTTTGATCTCGTTACTGACATGCACTCTTTTCTCATTCCCGTGATATAACATTCTAGTGATCAAATCACTTGCTTGCAAGCTAACCAATGTGATATCACCGAGAGGGCCCAGAGCATATCTATCTGTCATCGGGATGAACAAATTCCACTCTTGATCCATGATTCTCAACATAACACTTTAGTAGCTTTGAAGCCATCTTTATAATCACCCGATTCGGAGTGACGTTTGATGTCAACAAGAAACTCTTCCGGTGTTAGTGATTGGCATGATCTCATGGTCTAAGGATTAGGACTACTTCATAGTTTGTTTATAGCAATATAAACTCAATGACTTTGATCATAATGCTATACTTCGGATGAATGTTCATCACACCATTACACTAATGTTGTGATCTCGTTATTAACAACATCCAATGTCTATGATCAGGAAACCATGATCATCTTGTTAATCAACGAACTAGTTTATGAGAGAGGCATAACTAGGAACTTTCTGTTTGTTTATTAAACACACATGTATTAACGTTTCCGTATTAATACAATTATAGCATGCAAAATAAACATCTATCATATACTTGGAATACACATAATAAACATTTTATTATTGCCTCTCAGGGCATATTCCCTTCAGTCTCCCACTTGCACTAGAGACAATAATCTAGTTACATTGTGATGTATCTAACACCCATGGAGTTCTGGTGTAGATCATGTTTTGCTCTAGGGAGAGTTTTAGTCAACGGATCTGCTACATTGAGATCCGTATGTACTTTACAAATCTTTATATCTCCATCCTTGACATGCTCGCGGATGGAGTGAAACCGGCGCTTAATATGCTTGGAATGCTTGTGAGACCTTGGCTCTTTGGCATTGGCAATGGCACCATTGTTGTCACAATAGATCACCATTGGGATCAACGCGTTTGCAACCACACCTAGTTCGGATATGAACTCCTTCATCCAAACTGCTTCCTGAGCCGCTTCTGAAGCAGCAACATATTCAGCCTTCGTTGTTGATCCCGCCACCACAAGTTGTTTGGAGCTCCTCCAACTAACCGCTCCGCCATTCATGAGAAATACGTATCCGGATTGAGACTTAGAGTCATCCGGATCGGTGTCAAAGCTAGCGTCGACATAACACTTAGCGACGAGCTCTTCTTCACCTCCGTATACAAGAAACATATCCTTAGTTCTTCGCAAGTACTTAAGGATATTCTTGACCGCTTTCTAGTGTTCTGAACCTGGATCGGATTGGTACCTACTAGTCAAACTAATAGCATGTGCCACATCCGGTCTTGTACATAGCATGGCGTACATTATAGAGCCTATGGCTGAAGCATAGGGGACCTTGTCCATTATATCTCTTTCTTCCATCGAAGCCGAACTTTGAGTCTTACTCAATGTCGTGCCTTGTGTCATAGGTAAGAACCCCTTCTTACTATCTTCCATTTTAAACTTCTTTAAAATCTTATCAAGGTATGTACTTTGCGATAGCCATATTAGGAGCCTAGATCTATCTCTATAGATCTTTATGCCTAATATGTATGACGCTTCACCTAGGTCCTTCATTGAAAATTTATTGTTTAGATAACTTTTAACACCGTTTAAAAAATCTATATCATTTCCGATCAATAATATGTCATCCACATATAATATCAGAAATGCCACATTGCTCCCACTCACTTTCTTGTAAATACAAGCTTCTCCATAAGTTTGGACAAATCCAAACTCTTTGATCACCTCATCAAAGCGGAGATTCCAACTTCGTGATGCTTGCTTCAATCCATAGATGGATCGCTGAAGTTTGCACACCTTGTTAGCATCCTTAGGATCGACAAAACTCTTTGGTTGTATCATATACAACTCTTCTTTAATATTACCATTGAGAAACGTGGTTTTGACATCCATCTGCCATATCTCATAATCGAAATATGCAGCAATTGCTAACATAATCCTAACTGACTTTAGCATCGCTACGGGAGAGAATGTCTCATCGTAGTCAACTCCTTGAATTTGTCGAAACCCCTTTGCGACAAGTCAAGCTTTATAGACGGTTACATTACCATCTGCATCAGTTTTCCTTTTGAAAATCCATTTGTTCTCCACGGCCTTTCGGTCGTGAGGTAAGTCCACCAAGTTCCAAACTTGATTTTCATACATGGATTCCATCTCGGATTTCATGGCTTCTAACCATTTGTTGGAATCCGGGCTCATCATCGCTTCTTCATACGTCGCAGGGTCATCATTTTCATCAACCATGAAATTCATGACAGGATTTCCGTACAGCTCGGGAGCTGCACGCGTCCTGCTTGACCTGCGAGGTTCAGTAGTACTCTCTTTCGGAGTTTCATGATCATTATCATTAGTTCCCTCTTCAATAGGTGGAGCCAACTCCGGAACAACTTCCGGCGCTGCGCTACTCGCCATACTTTGAAGAGAAGGTTACATAACCTCTTCGAGTTCTACCTTCCGACTACTCACACCTTTCGCGAGAAACTCTTTCTCTAAAAAGGATCTATTCTTGGCAACAAAAACCTTGCCCTCGGATCTGTGATAGAAGGAATACCCAATAGTTTCCATAGGGTATCCTATGAAGACGCATTTTTCCGCTTTGGGTTCGAGTTTATCCGGTTGAAGTTTCTTCACATAAACATCGCATCCCCAAACTTTAAGAAATGACAGCTTAGGTTTGTTTCCAAACCACAATTCATACGGTGTCTTTTCAACGTATTTAGATGGTGCCCGATTTAAAGTGAATGCAGCAATTTCTAGTGCATAGCCCCAAAATGACAACGGCAAGTCCGTTAGAGACATCATAGATCGAACCATATCTAATAAAGTACGATTACGACGTTCCGACACACCATTTAGCGGTGGTGTTTCGGCAGGTGTGAGTTGTCAAACAATTCCACACTCTTTCATGTGAGTGCTAAACTCGTAACTTAGATACTCACCTCCACGGTCGGACCGTAGAAATTTGATCTTTCTATTACGATGATTTTCCACTTCATTCTAAAATTCCTTGAACTTTTCAAAGGTTTCAGACTTGTGTTTCATCAAGTAGATATAACCGTATCTACTCAAATCATCCGTGAAAGTAACAAAATAACGATATCCACCTCGCGCCGACACACTCATTGGACCACATACATCAGAATGTATGATTTCCAATAAATCTGCCGCCCGTTCCATTGAACCGGAAAACGGCATTCTAGTCATCTTGCCCATAAGGCATGGCTCACATGTATCAAATGATTCATAATCAAGTGATTCCAAAATTCCATCCGAATGGAGCTTCTTCATGCGTTTAACGCCAATATGACCTAGACGGCAGTGCCACATATATGCGGATATATCATCATTTAGTTTAATCCTTTTAGCATCAACATTATGAATATGTGTAACATTATTATTGAGATCCAAAATAAATAAACCATTCATCATCGGTGCATGACCATAAAATATTTCATTCATATAAATGGAACAACCATTGTTCTCGGATTTAAATGAATAACCACTTCGCATCAAACACGATCCAGATACAATGTTCATGCTTAGTGCAGGCACCAGATAACAATTATTCAAGTTTATAACTAATCCCGACGGCAAGTGGAGAGGCAGCGTTCCGACGGCGATCACATCAACGCTTGATCCATTGCCGACACGCATCTTGACCTCACCCCTTGCTAGCGGTCGCTTGTTCCGCAGCCCCTGATTCGAGTTACAAATATTAGCAACTGAACCGGTATCAAATACCTAGGTGCTACTGCGAGCACTAGTCAAGTACACATCAATAACATGTATATCATATATACCTTTGTTTGCCTTGCCGGCTTTCTTGTCTGCCAAATACTTGGGGCAGTTGCGCTTCCAGTGGCCAATCCCCTTACAATAGTAGCACACGGTATCAGACTTAGGTCCAACTCGGGGTTTCTTTTCAGGCACGGCAACAGGCTTGCCGCCCTTACTTCCCTTCCGTTTTCCCTTCTTGTCTTTCTTGAAACCAGTGATCCTATTGATCATCAACACTTGATGTTCCTTTTTGATTTCCACTTCTGCAGTTTTAAGCATTGACAGAAGCTCGGGGAGAGACTTCTTCATGCCTTGCATATTATAGTTCATCACGAAGCTCTTATAGCTAGGTGGCAGAGACTGCAGAACACGATGGATGCCTAAGTCAATGGGAATCGATATTCCCAAGGACACAAGCTTATCGGCGTAACCCGACATCTTGAGTACATGCTCACTAACGGAGCTGTGCTCTTCCATCATCTTGACTAAAGAACTTTTACAGGCGTTGTAGCTCTCTACAGCAGCATGTGTGTCGAAAATCATTTTCAACTCACCCATTGTATCAAAAGCATTGCCATTTTCGAAACGCTTTCGAAGTTCCGGCTCTAGCCCATACAATATGCCGCAATGAACTAAGTTGTGGTCCTCCTGACGAGTCTGATAGACATTCTTCTCCTCGTCAGGGGAATCATCTAAAGGTGGGGGGCCTAACGGCGCTTCTAGCACATATTGCTTTTGTGCAGCAGAGAGGAGAATCCTCAAATTCATGGCCCATTCGGTAAAGTTGCTACCGTTCGTTGCAAGTTTCTCTTTCTCCATGAACACATTGAAATTAAAAGCAGGTGGTGCCATCTACAACAGAATTTGTAAAGTTTAGACTAAGTGTATGATAGATTGAGTTCAACTAATCCATATTACGAATGAACTCCCACTCAAAAACGACATCCCTCGTGCCTTTTTGGTGATTACATGAACCAAATCCACTACACCAAGTCCGATCATCATGTGAGTCGGTGTAGCTTCAAAGGCGAGCATCAAATGGGCATCATATCAACTATATGACTCATGCTTAACCTTTCGGTCCGTGTTAGAGGCCATGTGCATACATGCTAGGCTCGCCAAGTTAGAACCTTAGTATTCGTGTGTGTAACTGTTTTACACCCGAAATATGGTCATGGATCCAAGAACACCCGATCATCACGTGATGTCTTGGAGCGACGAAAACATAATCGGTGCATACTAAAGGAAGAACACATTCTTATCTTGATATTTAAAAGAGGGATCATCTTATTATGCTAACAAAGCGCTAAACAAGCAATATAAGATGATATCAAACATCACATGTTTATTAGTGAAATGATATGGTTCCCGCATATGATCTCTATCATGTGCACCGTGGTATGATCACTATCATACCTATATGTGTAAATCCAAGGTCTATAGATTTTACACGCTATGTGTGTTGTAAGAGTATCATCTCATACTTCTACTTACAACATCACCATATCATAACACTAGCCCAGCAACAATCTAAACTAGACGCCTCTAATTTATCCATTGCAAGTTTTACGTGGCTTGGGGCTTTCGAGATAGAACCGTTCTTACCTACGAACATGAACCACAACGAGGATAACCAAATTGTTGACAACTCGTTTGCAAAATAGATATTGACTATAGTAGGAGAGACAGACACCGCTAGCCACTTATGCAAACTAGTTGCATGTCAAGCGTGGAACAGGTCTCATGTGCGAGGACATGTAAAGTTTGTCCGGGCCGCTTCATCCCACTATGCCACCAATATCCAAAATTACAACAAAGGAGCAACAACATGATCATCATCGCCCACATACTCATATGTGTACTACCCGTGTAAAGCATCTACGCATAAACCTGGCTCTGATACCACTGTAGGGTTCGTAGCATAGAAAACAAAAATTTTCCTACGATGGGAACTATGTACCAATATCTATCTACTAGATACAAACAACGGGCGGATGTATATCCATAGAGAACATACCCTTGAAGACCGACAAAGCTTAACGAGTTCAACTCGTGGTTGATGTAGACGATCTCTTGCCGATCTCAAGATCGAGAGGAAGTCCTAGCGCCGCAAAGCAGCAGCACATCCGTGCTCGCACACACGTACAAGACATCGGGCAACCTCCGCCTCCTCGCTCCAGCGATGCAACGGAAGCACAACCCTTTCTTGCCGAATAGCCATCGGGAACATGTATCTCGCTAGTCCGAGACCATGGGGGATAAATTCTAGAGGGGGAGAGAGATCCTTCACGAGGAGGTGTGAGAGACAAGTGAGGAGGGGGGCTCCTTTTATAGGAGGAGGGGGCACCCAAGGGGGTGGCCGCCATCCATGGGGCTGCCCCTCCCCTCCTTCATTCATGTGGGTGGACACTCCACTCACAAAATGTCCTTTAAATTCCCTCCACTCAAAAGTCCACTCAAATTCCCATTAAATTTCCACCAAATTTAATGCAAACTCTCATTAAATAAAACTCTTTTATTTTTATTCAGAATTTTGTCAATTACTTTAATGACAAACATTCACAAATAACCCCTTGCTAGAATTCCATTTCACATGCATAACCACTTTATGCAATTTCACCCGAAAACCTGTTTCGGTATCTAGTGAAATAAATTCCTGCGCTTGTTTATTCTTTCGGCATGAAACATTTGCTCCAACTGGATGCCAGTGTCCCTTAAGTGTGTCACCCTATGGTTCGCGAATAATGCGGACATGATCGAGACCCTTCTCCGATCAATAATCAGTAGCGGGACCTGGAGATCCATACCGACTCCCACACATTCAACGATGACTTTTCCTGTGATCGTTGGAACCTTTTACGCTTGTATCTTAATCCCTTTGTTTCACGATATATTACATGTCCGAGATTCGATCAGTATCTCCATACCTAGTTTGATCTCGCATCGACATGCACTCTTTTCTCATTCCCGTGATATAACATTCTAGTGATCAAATCACTTGCTTGCAAGCTAACCAATGTGATATCACCGAGAGGGCCCAGAGCATATCTATCCGTCATCGGGATGAACAAATTCCACTCTTGATCCATGATTCTCAACATAACACTTTAGTAGCTTTGAAGCCATCTTTATAATCACCCGATTCACGGAGTGACGTTTGATGTCAACAAGAAACTCTTCCGGTGTTAGTGATTGGCATGATCTCATGGTCTAAGGATTAGGACTACTTCGTAGTTTGTTTATAGCAATATAAACTCAATGACTTTGATCGTAATGCTATACTTCGGATGAATGTTCATCACACCATTACACTAATGTTGTGATCTCGTTATTAACAACATCCAATGTCTATGATCAGGAAACCATGATCATCTTGTTAATCAACGAACTAGTTTATGAGAGAGGCATAACTAGGAACTTTCTGTTTGTTTATTAAACACACATGTATTAACGTTTCCGTATTAATACAATTATAGCATGCAAAATAAACATCTATCATATACTTGGAATACACATAATAAACATTTTATTATTGCCTCTCAGGGCATATTCCCTTCAAATATACCAAACACCCATGGAGGTTTGGTGTTGGTCATGTTTTGCCCTCGGGAGAGGTTTAGTCAACGGATCCGCCACATTTAGATCTGTGTGTACTTTGCAAATCTTTATGTCACCATCTTGGTCATGCTCTCGAATAGCGTGAAAACGTAGCTTGATGTGCTTCAGCTTCTTGTGTGACCTTGGTTCTTGCGCATTGGCTATGGTGCCCATGTTATCACAGTAGATAGACATTGGGTCCAGCGCACTTGGAACCACACCAAGCTCTGTAATGAACTCCTTCATCCATATTGCCTCTTGTGAAGCCTCCGAAGCAGCTATGTATTCCGATTCAGTTGAAGACCTCGCCACAACGCTTTGCTTTGCACTCCTCCAGCTAACTGATGCACCATTCAAAGTAAATACGTATCCAGATTGAGATTTAGAATCATCCGGATCGGTGTTCCAACTAGCATCGGTGTAACCATTAACAACGAGTTGTTCATCACCTCCATAAGAAAGAACCATATCCTTAGTTCTTCTCAAGTACTTAAGGATGTTTTTGACCGCTGTCCAATGATCCACTCCTGGATCACTTTGATATCTGCTAGTCAAACTAACAGCATATGCAATGCCGGGTCTAGTACATAGCATGGCATACATTAGAGATCCTATGGCTCAGGCATAGGGAGTCTTTCTCATCCTTTCTCTATCTTCTGCCGTTGCAGGACTTTGAGTTTTACTCAAGGTCGTATTGGGCAACATGGGCAAGAACCCTTTATTGCTATCTTCCATTCCAAACCTCTTTAGAACTTTGTCCAAATATGTACTTTGTGACAATGATATTAGGCGCCTCGATCTATCTCTATAAATCTGTATGCCTAATATGTAAGTTGCTTCGCCAAGATCTTTCATTGAAAAACTATTTTTCAAATAATCCTTGACACTATTAAGAAGGTCTACATCATTCCCAATCAACAATATGTCATCTACATATAGTATTAAGAATGCTACAGAGCTCCCACTCACTTTCTTGTAAATACAAGCTTCTCCATAAGTTTGTATAAAACCAAAACTTTTGATTACCTTATCAAAACGTTGATTCCAACTTCGGGATGCTTGCTTTAATCCATATATGGACCGTTGAAGTTTGCATACCTTGTTAGCATCTTTGGGATCGACAAAACCTTTGGGTTGCATCATATACAACTCTTCATCAATGTCTCCATTGAGGAACGCCGTTTTGACATCCATCTGCCATATCTCATAATCATAATATGCAGCGATTGCTAACATAATCCTCACAGACTTTAGCTTCGCTACTAGTGAGAAAGTCTCATCATAGTCAACTCCTTGAATTTGTCGAAACCCTTTTGCGACAAGTCGAGCTTTATAGACAATAACATTACCATCAGCATATGTTTTCTTCATGAAAATCCATTTGTTCTCGACAGCCTTCCAGCCATCTGGTAAGTCCACCAAAGTCCATACTTGGTTTTCGTACATGGATCCAATCTCGGATTTCATGGCTTCTTGCCATTTATTGGAATCTGGGCTCATCATCGTTTCCTCATATGTCGCAGGGTCATCGGTGTTGTCCACCAACATGACACTCATAACGGGATCATACCAATCAGGAGTGGTATGATTTCTCGTCGATCTGCGAGGTTCTGTAGTAACTTCAACCGAAGTTTCATGATCAACATCATTAGCTTCCTCTCTTATTGGTGTAGGCGCCACAGGAACTACTTCCGGTGCTGCGCTACTCGCAAGTTCGAGAGAAGGTTCGACAACCTCGTCGAGTTCTACTTTCCTTCCAGTCACTTCTTTCGAGAGAAATTCCTTCTCTAGAAAGGATCCATTCTTGGCAACGAAGATTTTGCCCTCGGATCTATGATAGAAGGTATACCCAATAGTTTCCTTCGGGTATCCTATGAAGACGCATTTTTCCGCTTTGGGTTCAAGCTTGTCCGGCTGTAACTTCTTTACATAGGCTTCGCAACCCCAAATTTTAAGGAACGACAATTTAGGTTTCTTCCTAAACTATAATTCATACGGTGTCGTTTCAACGGATTTAGATGGTGCCCTTTTTAAAGTGAATGCGGTTGTTTATAATGCATAACCCCAAAACGATAGCGGTAAATCAGTAAGTGACATCATAGAACGAACCATATCTAAGAGAGTTCGATTACGACGTTCGGACACACCATTATGTTGTGGTGTTCCCGGCGGTGTCAATTGTGAAAGTATTCCACATTTCTTAAAATGCTCGCCAAACTCGTAACTTAGATATTCACCTCCACGATCAGAATGTAGAAATTTAATCTTCTTGTTACGTTGATTCTCTACCTCACTTTAAAATTCCTTAAACTTCTCGAAAGTTTCGGACTTATGTTTCATGAAATAGATATACCCATATCTACTCAAGTCATCTGTGAAGGTAAGAACATAACGATAACCACCGCGCGATGCTACACTCATTGGGCCACACACATCGGTATGTATGATTTCCAATAAGTCTGTAGCTCGCTCCATCATACCAGAAAATGGAGTCTTAGTCATTTTATCCATCAGACATGCTTTGCATCTTTCAAGTGATTCAAAATCAAGTGATTCAAGAAGTCCATCGGAATGGAGTTTCTTCATACGCTTCACTCCAATGTGACCAAGATGACAGTGCCACATATAGGTCGAGTTATCGCTCAATTTCAAACGTTTATCTTCAATGTTATTAATATGTGTATTTCCACTATCGAGATTCAATAAGAATAGATCATCTATCAAAGGTGCATGTGCATAAAACATATTACTCATATAAATCGAACAACTATTATTCTTGGACTTAAACAAGTAACCGTCTTGCAATAAACATGATCCAGATATAATGTTCATGCTCAACATAAGCACCAAATAACAATTATTTAAGTATAAAACTAATCCTGATGGTAGATGAAGAGGTAGCGTGTCGACCGCGATCACATCAACCTTTGATCCATTTCCAACGCGCATCGTCACCTTGTTCTTCGCTAGCTTCCGTTTATTCTGCAGCACCTGTTTCGAGTTACAAATATGAGCAACCGAACCAGTATCAAATACCCACGCACTACTATGAGTACTAGTGATATACACATCAATAACATGTATATCGGATATACCTTTCTTCTTGATGTTGCCGTTCTTCAAATCCGCCAAGTACTTTGGACAATTCCGCTTCCAGTGACCCTCTCCCTTGCGGAAAAGCACTCAAGATCGTGCTTAGGCCCAGCCTTGGTCTTCTTCGCCGGCGCGACAACTTTCTTACCGCCCTTCTTGAAGTTTCCCTTTTGCTTAGACTTGCCTTGCTTCTTGAATTTGGTGGTATTATTGACCAACAACACTTGGTGCTCTTTCTTGATCTCCACTTCTGCAGATTTCAACATGGAGAAGAGTTCTGGCAACGTCTTGTCCATGTTTTGCATATTGTAGTTCATCACAAAGTTCTTGTAACTTGGTGGTAGTGATTGGAGGACACGGTGAATCCCCAAAGAATTAGGAATCACTATACCCAAACTTTGAGTTTTGCGTGCTGCACATCTTAAGCACGTGCTCACTGACGGAGCTGCCCTCTTCCATCTTGTAGTTAAAGAACTTTTCAGAAGCCTCATAACTCTCAACCGTCGCGTGAGCCTCAAATATCATTTTGAGTTCACGGACAATATCATGTGGGTCATGGTTCTCAAACCTTTTCTGAAGCTCCGATTCCAAACCATACAAGATAGCACACTCAACTGTGGAGTACTGATTCTTCCGAGTGAGGTAAACATTCTTTACTTCATCGGTAGCAGTAGCTGCAGGTGGGTCACCCAGCGGTGCATCCAGCACATAGGTCAAATTACCAACATTGAGGACAATCCTCAAATTGCGGAACCAATCCGCGAAGTTGCTTCCATTGTTTTTCAACTTTTCTTTCTCTAGGAACGCATTAAAATTGATGGTAGGGGCCGCCATTGATCTACAATATATTTGTAATAGTTTAGACTAAGTTTATGACAAATTGAGTTCTAATTAATAGTTAAATTAATCTAGGTGAACTCCCACTCAAAACAATATCCCTCAAATTGTTTTAGTGATCACACGAACCAAATCCACCACATCAAAACCGATCATCACGAGAGTTGATGCAAATTCAATGGCGAACAATCAACATGTTCATCATATCTACTATATGACTCATGCTTTACCTTTCGGTGATCCGTGTTCCGAGAACATGTCTATACATGCTAGGCTCGTCAAGATCAAATCTTAGCTTCCGCATGAGCAAATCTGGCTTGCTCACGTTGTATACACTCGTAGAATCTAACACACCCGATCATCACGTGGTGCTTCGAAACAACGATCTTTAGCAATGGTGCTTACTAAGGATGAACACTTTAGAACTTGAAATTTTGTGTGCTAGAGGGATCATCTTATAATGCTACCGTCGCAAACTAAGCAATACAAGATGCATAAAGGATTAACATCACATGCAATTCATAATATGTGATATGATATGGCCTTTCTTCTTGTGCTTCCGATCTCTATCTTCAAGCACGAACATGCTCTCCATCATCACCGGTATGGCGTCAAGGTCAATGGCGTCATTTCATGGTTGTCGTCCACCAGCTTCAACTATTACAACTAATTTGAATAGACACGTAGGTCTTAACAGAATTTAAAGACAACCATATGGCTCCTGCCGGTTGCCAACTTACAATAAGGGACATTGCATACATCATATATAATCACAATCATGGCCATATCACATCACATCACACCCCTGCAAAACAAAGTTAGACGCCTCTAATTTTCTTTGCATATTTTACGTGGTTTGGGGCTTTCAATAAGTGTCGATCTAACTTACGAACAAGAACCACAACGTTGATGTTTGAACTATCAAGTGCCCGTTGTAAATTGGATCTACACTATAATGGGAGAGACAGCCACCCACAAAACCACTTATGCAATACAAGTTGCATGTTGAGCGTGGAGCAATTCTCATGAACGATGTCATGTAAGGTTAGCCCGGGCCGCTTCATCCCATCATACCGCAAGATGCAAAGTACACAAAAAGCAATTGATAATAAAAGCACCACCGCCCACAATGACCATTGTGTTATACTCGTGCAACAGATCTACATATAGACACGACTCTGATACCACTGAAGGGGTTCGTAGCATGGAAAACAAAAAAATTCTACCGCATGCACACAAACAAGCCAAGATCTATCTACTAGATTGTAGCAACGAGTCAATAGAAGAACTCACCCTCGAAGATTCCAAAGCGGTTAACAAGAGCAGATTCTCGTGGGTGATGTAGTCGTACACTTGCTGATCTCAAGATCGCGTAGACGATCCTTCCGACGCTGCGTTCCGGCAGCGCTTCCGTAGTCGTTCACACGTTCGGTACTCGATGAAGACCTTCCTCTCCCTTGTTCCAGCAGGCAGCGGAGGTTGTAGCACTCTCCTCGCGATTCTGGCAGCACGACGGCGTGGTGTCGGAAGTAGAGGGGAGATCTCGCAGGGCTTCGCCTTAAGCCGGAGCGAGTATGGTGGAGTATGAGAGAGGCCTTGGAGATCTATGGTTTAGAGGGCACCAAGGGGAGGGTGTGGCCGGCGTCTAGGGCTTGGGGAAGCCCCAAGTCACCGAGTTGGAGGGGAAACCCTAGGCGGCGGCTGCACTTGGAGGTGGAGGCGCCAGGGCTAGGGTTTGAGGTGTGTGGGTAGGGGCAGCCCTACCCCTTCTTATATAGGTGGAAGGGAGGCGGTTGGGAGGAGGTAGTCCTCCTCCAACTCCTCCTCCTTGGCCGGCGGGTGGAGGGAGGGGACTTCCTGCCCAAGTAGGTTTCCTACTCTCCCTCCACCAAGCAAACTTGAGATTTGACTTTTCAAATTGGCGTTTGACTTTCAAACTCTGATTTGATTTCTCTATTTATTTTGCCCAGCCAAGTGACCTAGTACATGATGCAACCATTCCATATTGTCATGACACATTCATGTACCCTTCCCCTCCAGAGTGCCGGACCTTCCAGACCCTTCTAGAACATTCCTGGTGAAAACACCGAATCATTCCCGAACTCCAAAACAGGACTTTCCTTATATGAATCTTATTCTCCGGACCATTCCTGATCTCCTCGTGATATCCCGGATCCCATCCGATACTCCGAACAACATTTGGTCTCTTACTCATCATTCCATAACTACTCAACAACATCGAATCCTTAAGTGTGTCTCCCTACGGTTCGTGAATTATGCGGACATGATCGAGACACTTCTCCGATCAATAACCAATAGAGGAATCTGGAAATTCATATGGCTCCCACATATTTCTACGATTACTTTGCGATCGAATGAACCACTTACATACGATACCAATTTCCCTTTGTCTCACGATAGTTTACTTATCCAAGGTTTTGATCGTCGGTATCTCTGCATACCTAGTTCAACCTCGTTACCGATAAGTACTATTTTCTCGTTCCCATGATATGTGATCCCTTGTGAGCCAGTCACATGCTTGCAAGCTAATTGGATGACATTCCACCGAGAGGGCCCAGAGTATATCTATCCGTCATATGGATGGACAAATCCCACTCTTGATCCATGTGCCTCAACCCATACTTTCTAAACACTCAATGCCACCTTTATAACCACCCAGTTACGGTGTGGTGTTTGATGTCATCAAAGCATCCTTTCGGTGATGGTGATTAGCATGATCTCATGGTCGAAGGAATTAGGTTACTATGTATCAGAAAGCTTATAGCAAATGAACTATTTAAAATGACTTGATCTTTATGCTACACTTATCTATAGGAGTATGTCCATCACACCATTCTCCTAATGATATGACCTTGTTGTTAACAACATCTCAATGTTCATGATCAGGAAACCATAGTCATCTATTAACCAACAAGCTAGTATTATAAAGAGGCTTTACTAGGGACTCTAATTTAGTTTACAAATCACACAAGTACATTTATTATTGCCTCTAGGGAATATCTCCAACATCCATGACTGAGGCAATTTATCTTCTTCTCCCTGTTTAAAATAAAAAAGTCTCTGCAAAGGAGCATGTCTAGCACTGGGAGGAAAATATTTCTGGAAGAAAGAAGCAATCAAAAAATCAGGGCTATCAATTGAACCAGGAGGTAATCTATTAAACCAAGCCCTAGCTTCTCCTTTTAGTGAAAAAGGGAAGATCTTAGTAACAAAGTACTTGCGCATCTTAAAATCATCAGAGAATAAAGCACTCATAGTAGAAAGCTCATTCATATGAGCCACAACACTCTCATTTTCATTCCCACAAAAAGGTTCTGTCTCAACAATGTCCAAATAGGATAAATCAAGAGAGAAATCATAATCTTTATCTTTAATATCTATGGGAGAGGTGGCAAACTTAGGATCAGAGAACAACTTAGGAATAATGGTGCGTCTCGCTAGGAGGTTCTTAATAGCACTAGTACCATGTGTGTTTTGGCACTCTTCAATAATTTCATCAGTAAACTCAATGTAACCATCATTAATATCATAACTCTCTCTAGACTCAGGTGAGCTAACAGGTGTAACAATGTCTTCACTAGTATTTTCAGTATTTCCTAGACTAGCCATAGTAGCATCTAGGAAAGGACCTAATGAACTACTCGCATCAAGCACAGTAGAAGTAACATCATGAGTATCAAAAGCAGTTTCAGACTCAGCAGTAGTAGCAGTGTGTGTAGCATATGTATGTGGTGGTGGTGTAACAAGCTTACTTATAACAGACGGTGAATCAAGAGCAGCAGAGGTGTTTAGGACTATACCTCTTCTTGTAGTGGATGGTAAAATAGGAAACTTTCCATCACGAGACTTCCCCATGATGAAAGTAGTAGCAGTGAACAATAATAGATCCAAGTGAACTTACAAATAAAGCTATTCTCCCCGGCAACGGCGTCAGAAAATAGTCTTGATGACCCACAAGTATAAGGGATCGCAATAGTCTTCGAGGGTAGTATTACCTAATTTATTGTTTCGACACAAGGGGAGCCAAAGAATACTTGCAAGCCTTAACAACTGAGTTGTCAATTCAGCTGCACCTGGAAATAGTTCTTGCTCACAGAAGTTTATCAGTAGCAACAGTTTTGTAGTAGCATCAGAAAAATAATAGCAACAGTAAAACAAGAACAATAGTAACAGTAGCAGTAAACAATAGGATTCGAGTGCGGTAGGCATAGGTTTGGATGGACGGGCGTTGCATGGACGATTCTAAACATGTAACTTCAAGATCTAGGGCATTGCAGATAAATAAGAATAAGCATCCAAGTACTAAACAATCCTAGGCATGTGCTCCATATATAGTCATGCGTGCTCGCAATGAGAACATGCATGACATCTTCTGTCCAGCCAGCCCGTTGCAGCGGGGCCTCAAGGGAACTACTGACAATTAAGGTGCTCCTTTTAATAAAGCACCGGAGCAAAGCATTAACACTTCGTGAACATATGTGATCCTCACACCACAACCATCCCCTCAGGTTGTCCCAATTTTTGTCACTTCGGGGCCTTTAGATCTTGACAATGATATGTGTACACAACTTGCAGATAAGATCACAAACAATACTATCATAATGATTTAATAATAAGTTCAGATCTGAGATCATGGCACTCGGGCCCTAGTGGCAAGCATTAAGCACAACAAGTTACAACAAAGTCAAATAACACTAATAGAGATACTAGGCACTATGCCCTAACAATCTTATTCGATTACATGATAAAACTCATCCAATCCCTACCATCCCCATAGCCTACAGCGGGGGATTACTCACGCATGGATGAGGGAAACATTGATGGTTGATGAATAGGCGTTGGTGATGACAATGGCGATGATCCTCTCCAAATTTTCCGTCCCGTCAGGGTGCCAGAACGGAGTTCCTGGATCCGAATCTTGGTTTCTGATGGTGGCGGCGCAGCGGAACTCTTTCTGAAAAAACGTCGACCCCCCTGAGTTTTTAGGTCAGAAGGCATCTTATAGGCGAAGAGGGAGGCCGAGGGGGTGCCTGAGGTGGCTGCACCCCCCAGGCGCGTCCAGGCCTAGCCCGCGCCTGGCAGGGGTGTGCTCCCCCAGGCCTCCTCTCCGTCTCGTATTTTGACACCGTGGATCTTCTAGTGAAATAGGATTTTTGGCATATTTTCCCGAATTTTTCCTAATAGTTGATTTTCTCCACGAAACTAGACACCAAGGTAATTCTGTTGAAAACAGCGTCAGTCCGTGTTAGTTGTATCCAAATCACACAAGTTTAGAGGGGAAACAATAGAAAAAGTGTTCAGGAAAGTAGATACGTTTTGGACGTATCACAAACATACCCGACTCAACCGAGAAAGATCCACCACGATGAAAAAGGCTTCCACCTTGGAACATTGGGAGATACATAATGTCTGTTCATAGTAGCTTGATTGTTAATTGTGTTATTGTATCAAATACTGGCTTGGATAAAAGAATAGCGATGGGAAAGGTTGTCCATTATATAAGCAAAACAATCAGATGAAATATTATTACCTCCGTTATATTAATTATCGATTAGTACCATGTGCACAAAAAGAGGCCAGTATATTTACTACTCATAAATACCAAGTAAATATTGAAAAGTAAATAAGTACTCCCTCCGGTCCATATTAATGTTCTCGATTTTATCTAGATTTATATGTACCTAGTTAAATATTTAGACTAGGTGCATTTGTATCTAGACAAAGTTATGTATCTAGACAAAGTTAAAGCCATTAATATGAACCAGATGGAGTACTAGTAAAATATATGAAACTTTTCACAGGGAAAAAGATATGGGAATGTCTGATTTTGTGGGTGCCACATCCTGTAGATATCATTCCATTATAAGACACACTAGACCTTGAACGTGCGCGTTGCCGCGCCCGTCCATCATGGACAGTAGAAACAAGTATATATCTAAGAAATATAAAAAGGTAAAAGTTTTCTATGAAAAATTGAACAACTCAAATGTTATAGAGATTTTGCATGTTTACATAATTTATTGTGAATGCCAACCCTGTTACAGATTTTATAAACATAACAAAAGTATTATAAATATCTAAACAATAGGTTATGGTTAAAAATAAGCATGCAGACACATCTTTAGTTTTATTTGCAGCAGTCCAAATGAAATTTCATGAGCTAGTGTTCCTAACATTTGACAATTGATCTTCTTTCAATCAGATGTTGCCATATGGATGCCCGTAAATTATCAGCAGAAGATATAAACATTGAAAATTGAGAGGCACAATGTGGAGCAATATAAGGTGTTATAGTACCTAACCTTTTCAAACCATCTTTCTTTGTGTTGAACCCAGCTAGCATCAGTAGTTACTTCTGTGCAATGTTCAACAACAGACGGTGTTGAGTTACCAAAAAATGAAATAGCACAATAGTGTAGCGTCTATAGAAGGAGAAAACAGAAGTACACAGGGAGGACATATACATCGTGATATACAGGTCTAGCAGCCAGAGGTGTTTTCTACATTGTAAAAAAGGGAGCATGGCACTTTCTGTCGTAGCAACGGAGTCGGAGGGGTTAGCGACTTCAGATTTAACCTGGTAGCAAAGAAAGCGAATTCGATCTCTCCTTTTCCCTGGCACCAATGACATGGAATTTGTACGTGGATTAGCACATATGGAAGAAACCATCCACATGAAATAATTGACATACCTTGGACTTGGAGTAGCATGAGAGTAACACATTGTACTGATCATCGTCTGCTAATGGAACTGTACTCGTCAAAATACCTGGTTTCTTTTGATCAATCATTACCTAAACATATGTTTTTTTTCTTTTTGAAAATTCTGAGAATACGTAAATTAAATATATATTAGCACAGGTAGATCGTAATTTAACATATGGGTACATTATTACCTTCACGGTCTTTCTATCTGCCCATGTCCTGATCCTGATACTCATCGTCGTCCTTTAACTTGTATTAGACAGGAAAAGCAGGAAAGAAGTACCTATGGCTAATTCATGAACAACAGATGTTGTGGGAGCATATCGTATGACTAATTTGATTATAGATACAACTTGGAATGAAAAACAAAAGATGCATGCAAGTACATGATCGATTTCCCACATGATCACAATTCACAAACAATAGGTCTAAACACATGAGGGGGTAAGAAAATATACTGATATAAAAAAAAACGCTGATTCAGGTCATCTTCTTTAAGTAATTGATCCAGTACTCCAACTCCCCGCTGTTGATCCCACCGAGCCTGTCGCTGGAAAGGCTAACCGTACAAGCAGTAAAGCATCCCTAGGCATAATTTCCATCGGAAGCATACAATCAAAAACAACATTAATCTCGGATTGGTTAACTTCTTGATTCAGGAAGCACCGATGGGAGCAACTACCATTCAGCCTTAGGGTTTGAATAGGTCAAACTCAATCCCGGCCGGCGGACAGTGACAGGGTAAGGGTTTGGCAATTGGCATGGTTGTACGGCGACGACAACACAAGGAAGAGAAGAGTAGGTAAGAACGGCGAGTAGGACATGGGGCGAGACATATTACCCAGAAGGAAGGCGTGACCCATAAGAGCTCCATGTTGAAGATCGCGACAGCGCACAGAAGGAGCCCCAGGGGCAAGAGCCGAGCCATCTCCTCCTTCGTTGTATGAACTATCACCAAGCAAAAAAAACCATGGGAAACAAGGATTAAAGCACAAGGGAAATCCACCAATACACAAAAAAAAAGAAACTGGCGTAAATTAAGAGGACCTCCGCGGCATATACTGCTCCGTCTCTATGTCTCCGCCTCCGGCATTGATTCAACGCACTAATAATAGGGATCCTGACCGCCATGCCCCTGTAACCTAATGCAGAGAGTAGACCCACAAAACTAAAGCCACCCCCTCGTGGTCGCTCGGCCCATGGAGTGTTAGCCAAATCGATGAGGAGACGCCGAGTTCCATCTGCAGAGTAGCATCCCAGTTACGTTTCTAGCCGGGTAACACATAGTGACCGCGTGAATGAGACCCAAAGGGATGCTTGACACGCCTAGAGGATCCAGTCCGTTCAGTAGTAGGATCCAACGGATGATAACCTCAGATCGCTGAGAGGGCTCCTAGCTAGGTGAGTTTGTAGTAGGATCCAATGACTGATAACCTCAGATTGCTGAGAGGGCTCCTAGCTAGGTGAGTTTTACTCTTTTTTTAATGGCAGTAAAAAGAAATAACCGAGACAAAAAGGACTTCTTCCATATGAATGTGTCAACTCCAACATTTCAATACTCCCTCGATCCAAATTAATTGTCTCAGATTTGTCTACATCCGAATATTTCTGAATCTAGGCAAAACCAAATCAACTAATTTGGATTAGATGGAGTACTATTTTTTTTTTAACATTTTCGATCCACACGCCCCTTCCAATTTCAATACCGATCCACAAAGTTACCTTTTATGTACGGTAACTTCTTATTTTATGGGTTCCAAATTTACACAATATTCGAAATTCAAGCTCTAGCGAGCATTCGAAATTCAAACTCTAGCTGGATTTTGCGTAAGGAAGCTATTTATAGATGCTCGGGGAAAGGCAATGGAACCTTCCTCTTTTCGAACGGACGGCCGTGATTCGATATCCGAATCCATCTCAGACCGGCGGGGATACTAGAACAGTACTAGTACTGCTCCCCTCGTCTCCTCGCAAAATCTTTCTCGTGTCACGCGTGAACCCAGCCGGATCCCCCACCTCTCCTTCCGCCCCGACGCCTCGCGCCGCCGCGGCGCCGACGGAACCCCTCCGCCGCCGAAGCTCGTGGGCTGGACTGGACTGGACTGGACTGGACCGCGGCTCCTTTTTTATCGGTAAGAGAAATCCTAGCTTCCTAGTCCTGATCTACCGAGGCGGTTCTGAATCTCTCCTAAATCGATAATCAACTGCCGTGCCCTACATCTGCTGCTGCCGTTCTGTAACTTAGCGTCGCCGCCGCCGCCTCGATTCCTCGCGGCTGCCCATCCGCCACGATTTCGCGGCAGAGGGAAACAGGGAAGCAGATCTGACGGGGGAGCGAGGAAGGGGATAGGTGGTGCGGCAGTAGAGGAAACTGCAATTTTAGTTAAATCCCGCTAGGAGACCTCCAGTACTTGTGGGTGTGCCGCTGCACAACGTTTAGATCCGCCCCTGGACTCATCAGTGTTGGCTCACCGCTTACGTTTGTTCCTGCAGGAGTAGGATACTCTGAAGCACCTGGGCTAACTTCCTGATCTTGCCGTCAGGATGAAGACACATGAGCGCGCTGCTAACTTGGCTCTCGCCAGTATGTTTCTTCGCAATTCACGCTTCGGCGGTGCTCGCTACCTCATTTTGACCATCTGATGGGATATATAATGACGCCCAGTCCTAATGTGTATCTTGGCATGCGCAGGTCTGAGCTTGGCACCGCTTGTGATCAACGTGAACCCGAATTTGAATGTGATACTGACCGCATGTCTTACTGTCTATGTGGGCTGTTACCGTTCGGTCAAGTCAACCCCACCCACGGTGAGCAACATGTTCACCTCTCTAATCTTTTCATGTTAACGTATCTCCTGACTGGTCAATGTGATGACAGGTTAACACAAAATTGTCATGTATGGTGCTAACCCACTTAACTTCTTCATTTCTTCTTCTTATGCAGGAGACAATGTCCAAAGAGCATGCTATGCGGTTCCCTTTGGTGGGGAGTGCTATGCTTTTGTCGCTGTTCCTTCTGTTCAAGTTCCTCTCCAAGGACTTGGTCAATACTGTTCTCACTGCCTACTTTTTCGTTCTCGGCATTGCCGCACTATGGTAATTCTAACTGTTCTTTGAAGAGTTTTTCCACAGATGTAAATACTTGTAAGTGTAAATGCGAACTTGTGATTATTTGTGTGCCCTACTCTTTTTTTCAGTGCAACACTACTTCCTTCCGTCAAACGTTTCCTTCCAGAAGAATGGAACAATAATGAGATTGTCTGGCGTGCCCCATATTTCCACTGTATGATCCCCACCTTCATTTTTATGCCCGCTCACTTTGCTCTACATTATGTAGCTCATTTCAGATTAATGCAGAAAATTCTATTACCAATCTACTATCTAATAGTAATATGCTAATGAAAAAGAAGTCCATACAGTGACTTATTGAGTGTCCTAACTAGAATAAACAGAAATAAACTTCAGCACCTGATTCTTTTCAGACCAATTCATTTCAGATGGGAACTAGAAAACTTTGTACTCCACTCTAGCAGCATGAAAGTACTCATTGCTCTGTGGGAAAATGTGATAAATTTTGCAAAGAGTAAAAAATAAGTCAAAGAGTAAGTTTGTAAAATATTTTTTAATAATAATTTATAATTAACTGGCATGTAAACACACATTTTTGTGATAATGCTTCATTTGATATGTGGTCTCATTTTTCTGGGTGTAGTGGAGTCTGGATAAATTTGCAAGATTTGTGATGCTTTTGCTCCTTCTAGTACTGTAATATTATGACTCTTTCTCGAGTTTGTTATCAACTTCAGCCTTGTTGGCAAAAGCAAATTGATTGCCCCTTTTTTGATCATATTAGAGATTTAGAATCCATGCTATTCCCTTTACAAGCTTGCTTCTTGATGGTGATTTAAGCTCATTAACTTCATATTTCAGCACTGTCGGTGGAGTTTACCAAGTCTCAGGTTGTTGCTTCAGTCCCAGGATTTTTCTTTTGTGTATGGTATGCCATGAAGAAGCATTGGCTAGCAAACAATGTTTTGGGAATTGCATTCTGTATTCAGGTTTGTCCTTACTGCTACTTTAAAATGTAATGTTAATATGTACTCCCAGAATGGGCTGAAGCCTTCATAAACATGATCTGTTTTCCTCCCTGTTTATTACTTGCTCAAAGCCTCATTACTGTAGTTTTTATATTGCAGGGAATTGAGATGCTATCATTAGGGTCATTCAAAACCGGTGGTATTCTCTTGGTATGTGGTCCCTCAAACTCTGTAATGAACTGGAACTTATGTATTCATATTTTTCTGGTGGTACTTGTAAACACCTTTCATTATTTGAGCCACCCACATATGTTTCTCTTTTTTTACCTCTCTGCTATTGTAACACTCTGGATCATGGCATGTGTATACCCTAAATATAACATGAGATAAATAACATGACATGTAGGTGCCGTAAATATAATTTGATCTGTCTGATATTGTAGAACTATCGCTTTCCTTTCTTTTGGCTATGATAAGAGAAATCTACCATCTTTTGTAGGAAACCAACGTTATGTAGTACTTGCTAACCGTAGTCATGGTCTGTAGTTTGCGTCTCTAGTGAATTGGACTTATCATGTTCTTGCATACCTTTTTTTTCATAGTCTAAATTTGCTAGCAGCTCCCCATATGCATTGTAAAATAATGTTCTTGTCCTTCTTTTCATGATTTGTTTGTTATATGGAATCAATTCAATCTTGGATTACTTTTACTGTGATGATGATGATGTTATAAAGGATCATTCTCTATTGACTCAGTACTTCAGAAAAATTGGTTCTTGTGGTATCGTGATTGCCTTTTCATGTAAATAGTCTGTAGTGTACATGTCCTTAAGCAAAAATGGTTCTTACTCGTGGTATTGTTATGTGAATGGTTGCTCAATTCCTTTTGCAATTTCAGGCTGGACTTTTTTTCTACGACATCTTCTGGGTTTTCTTCACTCCAGTTATGGTCAGTGTTGCTAAATCATTTGATGCTCCAATAAAGGTTAGTGTTTTGTTTGAGTGAGTTCACTCTTTTGCCATTGACATTTTGTTCCATTTCAGCACAAATAGATCAATTCATCCATCCATTCTTCTCCTTTTTGTGTAGCTTCTGTTTCCCACTGCCGATGCTGCACGCCCGTTCTCTATGCTTGGCCTTGGTGATATCGTCATACCTGGTTAGTGATAAACGTGTTGGTTAGTTTTGTCCCATAATCCAAGTGATATTGGATTTTCTTTTGTGATTTCCAATTTAGTTGTACTGCCAGCTACATTTTGAATGATAGCTTTGTGCCTTTGTTCTAATTAATAGTCTATGGATAGAGAGCTGTTAGTCTAACTGTCATAACAACTGTATTTCTGTTGATATAAGGGGATTTAGCTGAGGAAAGAAACCTGCTTCTGCACTCATTTTATTTCATGTATTCAAATATTATTGACATAAAATATTGTATTATTATTATATTTGTATGGGAGATTCTATTGTAATTTCACCACATGACCGGTACCATTTTTCACTATAATAGAAATTGCAACAAATCTAATTATGATTTTAACTATTTCCAGTTGCACATAAAAATGAATTTTCCAATCTGAGTTCTGGTGTTGTTGATATGGAGATAACAAAAATGAGTTTGGAACTACTATTGTACAATGGTGATGTTTGCTGTCTTTCAGCCACAATGAACGCTTGCTTTTTATACATATCATAGGAACTAGATTGAACCAGAAGTTCAACATTGATGCCCTGACAATTGATTCATCCTCATTTCCCATGGATGAGTTTGGTTGTTGAAAATATTTTGAGTCAGTATGCTGTGTTAACTTTTCAGTATACCGAGAACTGAAGAGCTTTCTGCAAAGCAGTTCTGCATCATTTTTCCAATATATATCTCTGCTAACATGCAAACCTAACATATAATGTATATTTATATTTCTGATTCCAGGAATATTTGTTGCACTTGCCCTTCGTTTTGATGTCTCGAGGGGGATTAAGAACCGTTACTTCAATAGTGCATTCTTGGGATATACTGCGGGTTTGACAGTAACAATAGTTGTGATGAACTGGTTTCAAGCTGCACAGGTTTGTTCTGTTACATTTCTTATCATCTTGTTACTTGTGATCTCTGAAATATCAACACCTGTTTCTTTCCCCATTTTTTGTTTTTGATATCCAGCCTGCTCTGTTATACATCGTTCCTGGCGTAACTGGTTTTGTTGCTGTTCACTCTTTGTGGAATGGGGAAGTAAAACCGGTAAGGCCTCTGACCGGCTTCCTACCTTGTCCTTTACTTTAGACTTTGAGTGTACACAAGGAATGTCATCACATGATAGTGAACGCAAACTGATACTTCTGCGTAATTTTTTTTAATGTTTGCTCTGAAAAGGCTTATTGTAAGATATGTGTTAACGAATCAAAATACTTGGAGATTACTTACAAGTGCTTGTATGAAATAAAGATTATCTCATGACAGAGTTGCTCCAGTTTGATGAATGCAAGGCTTCTTTCTGACTGTTTTATGTTGCAGCTATTGGAGTTCACTGAGGCACAAGCGGAAGAGGAGGGAGCCGGTGAGGAAGAAAATGAAGATCCTAAACAGAGCAAAAAGGTGGACTAGCGCTCGCTCGCTGTAGCTGTGCTCAGGTCTGCTAAATTAGGAGAATGCAACCAATACAACCAAAGCAGGGATTTAAATAGGCTGGTTGATCCTGAGAACTGAGAAACGAATCGGATGATAGAACCCTTTTTGTTTTGAAATATTGTTGCTATTGGTTCTGGTATACTAGTAGATGGAAGAAACGGAACATATGCGAAGAGACTTGCCAACAGAATCCAGTTCAGTGACATGACTTATACCTGCGGCTGCCCATCTTTTGTTTTCTGACTGACTTGTTCATTCTGGTGGGTGGTGGCAGCAATGGAGGATTTTGTCTGAATCATACCCTATATTCAGTGACATGCTACTCTAAATTCGAAAGCTGTCAGTGAAATTCTGGGAAATATGTTTGTATCCTGGTTGGATCATTAGGGCAGTTGCAGATGCTGAACCGTATCTAAAATATGTTATGACTCTTCTTAGCAATCCCGAGACGAAATAAGCTACACCCTAATCCTGTGCGAGCTCTGCCTGATGCCCATGCCTTCTCGTCTCTGCCATCCTTAGCCCCTCCCCCTTTTACCACGCAACGATGATCCTCCAAGCTTCTATGCCAATGCTATGGCAACAACTTTCTTATTGGTCATGCAGCCTTTTCTTGATTTTTGCTCAATCAACCGGGTCATCACTGACTACCGCATGTGCTCCGCCAAATCGAATGGCCCAGTTGTTGAATTCACTGCGTTCTGGTTCCATGTGGTCCCTTGATGCATTCATGCGAATTCTCATGCTGTGGATTGCGAGTTCTCGTGATCATCTTTGTTGATTGTTGTCAGCAGCGTGGGGAATAATTTTTTTTAGCGTGGATGACATTGTCATTCTTCCTATCAATAATATTCTTGTCATCACATAGTATATATATCTCCAAATGTCTGCTCAAAACTATCACTCGAATAGTGGCTAATGTAATCTTAAACATCAAGCTATTAAAGGATGATAATGGTGGGATTACACTGCTTTAGTCTCACTATGTGGAAAATATATTGAGTCGCTTCGGGTATAGCGACTACAAGTTTTGTCCAACGCCTTATGATCCGAGTGTGCTACTTCTAAAGAATCAAAGGATTGCTAAAGATCAATTAAGATATTCTCAAATCATTGGCTCGCTCATATATTTAGCTAGCGCTACTAGACTTGACATCTCCTTTGCTGTAAGCAAACTAAGTCGATTTGTGTTAAATCCTAGAGATGATCATTGGCATGCTCTTGAGAGAGTTTTGCGCTATTTGAAAATCACTGCGAGTTATGGTATTCACTATACTGGGTATCTACAGGGTACTTGAGGGATATAGTGATTCAAACTGGATATATGATGCTTATGAGATTAAGGCCACAGGTGGTTATTTGTTTACACTTGGTGATGACGCTGTTTTCTGGAAGCCTTGCAACCAAACCATCTTAACAAGGTCAACTATGGAAGCAAAACTCACAACATTAGACACAACCACTGTTGAAGCAGAGTGGCTTCGTGAGCTCTTGATGGACTTACCTATGGTTGAAAAATCAATACCCGCCATCCCGATGAACTGTGATAATAAAACTGTGACCGTCAAATAAAACAGTTCTAAGGATAATATAAAGTCATCAAGAAATGTGAAGAGGAGATTGAAATCTGTCAAAAAACTAAGAAACTCCAGAGTTATTGTGTTGGATTATATCCAAACATCTAAGAACCCGGCAAATCCCTTCACAAATGGTTTATCACGTAATGTGATAGATAATGCATCGAGGGAGATGTGTTTGAGACCCACACTATGAGTTGATCGCAGTGGTAACCCACTCTATGTGATCGGAGATCCCATGAATTAGAGTTGGGAGACAAGCTGTTGATCATCTGAGAGGAGAGTGATGTCAACACACTTCTATTCTTGTAGACAATTGTTGGGCCTCCAAGTGCAGGGGTTTGTAGAACAACAACAAGTTTCCCTTAAGTGGATTACCCAAGGTTTATCGAACTCATGGAGGAAGTGGTCAAAGGTATCCCTCTCAAGCAACCCTGCAATCAAGATACAAGAAGTCTCTTGTGTCCCCAGCACACCCAATACACTTCTCAGGTGTATAGATGCACTAGTTAGGCAAAGAGATAGTGAAATACAAGTAGTATAGATGATTATAAGTGGTAACGGTGCCAGAAAAGACTTTGATGGCGTGGAAGAGACTAAAGGCAATCTGAAATAAAGATGGAATTAAGCAAACATGTAACATATCTAGTTGTAAACGGTGTTTTAATGCTTAGAAACAAGACCTAGTGATCATACTTTTACTAGTGGACACTCTCATATAAATATCTTCTCTTCATGATACTACTCTGAACTACTCTCCGGTTGGATAACTCTAATCCACAGCAGGGCTACAAAAACACTCCTTAAAGTTTGTAATCTCCATCTAGATAACCCCACACTGTCACCTTGAGCGCTAGATGGTCCTTCAAACACCACAATTTCATAGAGACATCCAACTCCAAATATAACTCATGACAATTATCTATATAATCTTTAGCCTAAGTGCCACACGGTGTGCACGCTGTCACTTTTACACACGTGGGGATAGCCAAGATCTATTAAAGCACTTGAGTAGCAGAGTAGATCTACTTAATTACAAAGCTCATGATCACAATAAGATCATGAATAGAGAGAGAGAGATGAACACATAGCTGCCGGTAGAGCCCTTAGCCTCGAGGAAGAACTACTCCCTCCTCATCATGGGAGTCAGCAAACGACGATGGATATGGTGGTGGAGATCGATGGAGATGGCTTTGGGGGAAATTCCCTGTCCCGGCAGGTTGCCGGAATAGAGACTTCTATCCCCCGAATATCCTCTTTGGTGGCGGCGGCGCTGCGAAACTTTTCGTGGATGTATGCTGGATGTTTGAGGGTTTCTGCATCGGTGGCTTCTGATAGGCGAAAGGGGGACGTAGGTGGCCGCTAGGGTGGCTCACACGTGGTGGTGGTGCGCCCAGGGGGCCCGCTCCACCCTAGGGTGTGTCCACCCTGGTGTCCCCCTTCGTCTTTGCTTCGTGTTTCCGTATTGCTTCGGGAAAAATAGGCAGATTGGCTTTTGTCCTGTCCAATTCCGAGAATATTCATTTTTTAGCTTTTCTGAAACCAAAAACAGCAGAAAACATGCAACTGACACTACGACATCTTGTCAATAGGTTAGTTTCATAAAGTGTATAAAAATACCTCAAAGTGTAGACAAAACATAAGACAAATGATATAAAACAAGCATGGAGCATAAAAAATATAGATACATTTACAACGTATAAAGCATCCCCAAGCTTATCTCCTGCTCGTCCTCGAGTAGGTAAGTGATAAAAAGAATAATTTTTAAGATGACATGCACCATCACAATCTTGATCAAACCATTTGTAAAGCATTGAAAGTTGAGATAAAAATACTGTAAACATGAGTATAAAAGATAAAGTTCTAACAATAAGACAAAACAACTATGTTGCAACATGAAAAGATACAGACAAAAGAGGGGCGAATGTGTGTTCATGGTGGTAGCTGCGCATGCATGTGGACAGCTGTGCATGCGTGCAGTCGTCCAATGCAGGCAAATCAACGAACGTGTTGTCCCTAACAAGATTCCTTCACGCATCCTGACTCCTGGGCTGCGCACCATAGGCATGCATGCTACATGTTCTTTATGTCGTCATTGCCTCAGGGACTGCGCATTCACTGACTGCTATGACATAGTCCTTCACCATAGCTGGGCATGCGCATGTGACAGGTCGGACACACTAAACTCCGATTAGTATTAACTAAAAAGGCACGTATGGGCTTTCTAATTTTGCTCGCAAGCGAGGATAGACGAGAAAAAAGTATTCTCTCTAATCTAAATTATTTGACTTAGATTTGTTTAGATTCAAACGTATTTAGACATGTTTTAGTACTAAATATATCTAAATTTAAATAATATAAGTCAACTAATTTGAATTGGAGGAAGTAGGTTTCGTGTGCCAACTAGTCGTTGCTCCTGCTAGTCTAGACCCTTGGAATAAAATATGCCAAGATTGTTTATTCGGCTGCATGCAAAGACTTCCGTATCTTACCCGTGGACCATGGTGTGCTCACGATGTACACTGGGGTATGGGTATCTGGTACACTTTGATTCTCTGCCACCTGACCAGCTGGGACTGGAGCAGCTACCTATATTGCCATTGCCATGTGTTGCATGTACGTGGTGTGCGCATCTATCATCCATGATATAGAATTATTCTCGACAAACAAAAATTATGAATAACAATGCATTGAAAGATATTTGTTTGTTTCACATATAGAAAACATAGCATAGTGGTATTCAGCTTGTCCCTCATGGAGTAGCAAAACATAAATGCATAGGACACCTTCAAAGTTCATAAGGGTGACTAGATACAAATAGTTCAAGGACAAGCAATATCAACATCATGAATCAATCAATAAGTTTTTGGACAATCCACATAGAACTAAGAATGATAACTATGCTGTCTTAATTGGTGCACAAAGATAGAAGATCGAGGCTCAACATAAAAGTAAGAAGAAAGGCCCTTTACAGGGAAGCAGGGGTTTCAAGTTTCATAAAGAGCTTTCAAAAATTATGGTACTTATTAGCTTTCATCTCTCATTGCCCCTATCATAAGCATCTTAAAGTGATTAAAGTTAAAGTGAACAAAGTATAGAGTATATGCTTGACAAATCATAAATTGCAATCTCATGTCCCTTGAGTACGAGGCCGTTCTTCATGCTACTCAACTTTAGTTACCGGTAAGTTCTTGTCATTGTAAATATATATGTATCATAGAGAACCGCCAACGGGGTACCCCTTGCCCCATCACACAGGAGCTATCCCATATCAAAATGACAAGGCAACAGACAATGAGCATCTCAGCAATCTTCTAATTTACCATGGGAAAATGGTGATTTTTTCTCTTCTTTCCTCTTTTTTGTCTTTTTTTTTCTTTCTCTCTTTTTTATAAGAAGAATGCTTCATAGATTGCTCACTATGGTGATGCTTCAGTTTCCACCATGATTAGGCATGGCTTAGGCTAGCGGCTCAGGCGTTTCTCTAACACATATACATAACTCCATGGACTTACAACTCCCCTTTTATTTCACACCACCAACATCCATAAACAAAAGAGCATGATATCAACTAGGTAGATATTGACAGGTGTTGAAAGCGTTCCCCGTGACAACACGGTTCTGCTAATTCCCAACGTATAAGTGCAAGCATATATAACATAGATGACACAATGGTTCAAGTTTATTAGGGACAAGAAAAATAAAGCGTGCCATCAAATTTGTGAGAGCTTTAATCACTAACTTCCACATAACAAGTTTAATTTGGAAGATAGATAATACAAGAATATACTTAGAATGGTGTAACACACCATGCATAGGAATTTATAGTGAACTCTTTATAATAACTTGGTTTCTTGGGAGTTGGATGCATGAGTAGAGCTTACTCAATACAAGTGGAGGCTAGCAAAAGATTTGGAGCGACCAACTAAGAGAGCAATAATGTCCATAATCATGCAGAGCGACAAAACATTATTAATCAAAGCATAAAGTGGTACCACAAGTCAAAAACTAAATGATCATAGAGGTTAAGGTGACTGGTTTATAGTCATAACATGGTGTGAACATGTGCCAAGTCAACCCAAATAAAGCATCAAAGGAGAATACCACGATATTATACTTTTGTATGCTAAAACAACGCATGATTCTTTCAAGACACATTAAGCAATCTCAATTATTGGAGACAAGTCATGCTACAACAGTAATCACTAAGCATAAGGTCAAAGCAACATATAACATGACATGATAAAAACTAAGCCACAGTTGCAAGCTCCTTTTTGTACCACTTGCATGAAGCTTCCTACTCTCTTCCAACACCAATCGACTTATTTAAAATAACTCACAAAGATAATAATAAATAAAGATCAGTGAGCTTGTCTCACAAATCTCCAAAGAAGAACTAAAAAGTTCTAAGAAAAAAGCATAAGAAAACTAAGGCTAAACACAGTGCTAGCAAAAGAGAACACTCACAAAACAATAAGAATGAAAACTAGAATGTTCTAGGCAATAAAAACAGAGTGTGTCTCTCTCCAAAATAAGTGTGCTGGGATCCAACCAACTTATTTCAGCAAACAGATCAAAATAAAACTAAAAACAAAAACAAAGACGCTCCAAGAACAACACAATAATGCATGAAGCAATAAAAATAAAGTGTCTAGAAAGAAGACCTGAGATTTTTATTGATGAAGAAGGGGATGCCCAAGGCATCCCCAAGCTATGACGCTTGTACCTCTCGAATATTTCTTGGGGTGACACGGGGTGGAATCCCCAAGCTTGAGCTTTTGTCCATTCTCCATCTCATTATATCATTCTTCCCCTACACTTGAAAATTTCCCTTCATACAAAACTTCGCAAAATGTTCATTAGCAACATTAATGCATTCAAAAGTAATAGACATTTGGGTTTAGTTTCAAAACAGCAAAACTTTTATTAAAAACACAAGCTACTGTAGCAATTCCCTTTAACAAGCTCAATTTACCAAAGAGAACTCAAAAAGAAATCGATAGGAGACAAATGCAAATAATGGCAGAAATCTGTCAAAACAGACCAGCAGGTGAAAACCGATTTTTTCGAAGACCTTCTGTTGCTCAAATCAAAAAGTGTTGAACTAATGAAAGTTAGCTAATAACCTGGGGGATTTATTTAGAAAATTACAGCTCAATCCGACATACAGAGATTTTTCACTAATTTTTACAGTGAAGCACAAAAATCTGTTTCGGGACAACAACTTCCCTAAATCTTACTTCTCTCTCATTAGAGGTTAGTCTTGGCACAAAAATCAAACAAAAAGGATAATGAGAGTTTATTACAGAGGTAATAACTTCCAAAACTCAATAAAACTATTGGGTTATCTCTCAAGAAGTATTTTTCTTTAACGCCTTTATGTTAGGCTTGATAGTTTGAGAAGATGGTCACATAAGAAATATGAATTGAAGTAAAAGAGAGCATCAAGAAGCAAATTCAAAACACATTTAAGTCTAACCCACTTTCTATGAAAAATAATCTTTTAAAGAAACAAGTCATGAAAGCACAAAGCAACAAGCATAGGAAAGCAAAACAAGTGCAACTTCAAAATTTTCAACATAAAGAGGGGAAACTTAATAATTTTGAGATACATATAACCATGTTTCCCTCTCTCATAATAACTTTCAGTAGCATCATGAATAAAATTAACTATATAACTATCACATAAAACATTCTTATCATGAGCCACATGCATATAATAATTATTACTCTCCATATAAGCATAGTCATTCTTATTAATTGTAGTGGGAGAAAATTCAACAAAATAGCTATCATTATTATTCTCATCACCATAATCATCAAATATAGGAGGCATATTGTAATCATAATTAATTTTCTCCTCAATAGTAGGTGGACTGAAAATATCATATTCATCATTGTAATCATCATATATGGAGGTATAGTATCATCTTAGAAAATTTTCTCCTCTAAAGTTGGGGAACTAAAAAGATCATTTTCATAAAAACTAGTTTTCCCAAGCTTAGACATTGTCATAGCATTAGCAATAATGGTGTTCAAAGAATTCATACTAATAACATTGCTATTAGCATGCAAATAAAGTTCCATATGTTTTTTAATTTTCTCTTCAAATACTTCATGTCCTAACTCAAGATAAATACTATAAAGATCTCTAATTCTGTTGTTGTTTTCCATTAAACCTAACTAGTGAAAATAAAAACAAGAAACAAAAAGATATAATTACAGAATTTAAAAGAAATAACTTCGAGCACTCACACACCAGCAACAGTACTAGAAGATAGCTTAGTAGCCAGAGGATGTGAGTAAAATTTACCTTACCTCCCCGGCAATGGCACCAGAAAAGAGCTTGATTTCTAGGCACTTCTATTCTTGTACACATTTGTTGGGCCTCCAAGTGCAGAGGTTTGTAAAACAGCAGCAAGTTTCCCGTAAGTGGATTACCCAAGATTTATCGAACTCATGGAGGAAGTGGTCAAAGGTATCCCTCTCAAGCAACCCTGCAATAAAGATACAAGAAGTCTCTTGTGTCCCCAACACACCCAATATACTTGTCAGGTGTATAGGTGCACTAGTTTGGCGAAGCGATAGTGAAATACAAGTAGTATGTATGATTATAAGTGGTAACGGTGCCATAAAAGACTTTGATGGCGTGGAAGAGACTAAAGGCAATCTGAAATAAAGATGGAATCAAACAAACATGTAACAAATCTAGTTTTAAACGGTGGTTTAATAATAGAAACAAGACATATGGATCATACTTTCACTAGTGGACACTCTCATATAAATATCTTCTATTCATGATACTACTCTGAACTACTCTCCGGTTGAACAACTCTAATCCACGGTAGGGATACAAAAGTACTCCTTAAAGTTTGCAATCTCCATCTAGATAACCCCATACCGTCATCTTGAGCGCTATATGGTTCCTTCAAACACCACATATTCATAGAGACATCCAACTCCAAATATAACTCATGACAAGTATTTCTATAATTTTTAGCCTAAGTTCCACACGGTGTGCACGCTGTCACTTTTACACACGTGGGGATAGCCGAGATCTATTAAAGCACTTGACTAGCAGAGTAGATCTACTTGATTACAAAGCTCATGATCACAATAAGATCACGCATAGAGGGAGAGATGAACACATAGCTACCAGTAGATCCCTTAGCCTCGAGGAAGAACTACTCCCTCCTCATCATGGGAGTCAGGAACGACGATAGAGATGGTGGTGGAGATCGATGGAGATGGCTCCGGGGGCAATTACCCGTCCCGACAGGGTGCCGGAACAGAGACTTCTGTCCCCCAAATCTCCCCTTCGGTGGTGGTGGCGTTGCCGAACTTTTCGTGGATGTATGCCAGATGTTTTAGGGTTTCTGCATCAGGGCTTCTTATAGGCGAAAGGGGGACGTCGATGGCCGCCAGGGTGGCCCACACCTGGTGGTGGCGCACCCAGGGGGCCCGTGCCACCCTGGTGTCCCCCTCCGTCTCTGCTTCGTGTTTCCGTATTGCTCCGGGAAAAATAGGCAAATTGGCTCTTGTCCCGTCCAATTCCGAGAATATTCATTTTTAGCTTTTCTGAAACCAAAAACATCAAAAAACAGGCAACTGACACTACGCATCTTGTCAATAGGTTAGTTCCAGAAAGTGTATAAAAATACCTCAAAATGTAGACAAAGCATAAGTTAAATGATATAAAACAAGCATGGGGCATAAAAAAATATAGATATGTTTACAACGTATCAGAGAGTATCCCTATATTATATTTAAATCTTCATAAAGATGCAATACTCTCTTAATCTGTATGGCAGGTTGATATTTATCTTAATGTGTTCCAAGTGGCTTTTATAAGTAGAGATGTTGTCCTGCAGAACATCTCCTAAGAAACACACCTATATGAGTCTGACTGTCAAAATCGTGAGAGTTGGGTGCTATCTAATAAACTCATGAAAGATCCTGGGGTATGGCGCATAAGCTCCAAACTGCGGAGAAGTCCTGCGGTAGCCCTGTATCGGTCTAGATTTCATGTAAAACTAGTGTGCAGAAAACTTGTACGTAGTTTAAGGCATAGTTCACTATTTAAGTTGCTATCTAGTGTAGCATGAAGTTTATCATGGAAGTTCAACTTAATAGTCTCCACTATACACCGGTATATAAAACAATGGTCTTGAATAAAAGTGATGTGATGTGCCAATAAGACTTTGTGGGAGATTGTTGGAATTTGGTGAGTATTGGGCCGTTGGCCTATTAGACAAATTCTGAAATTCTCTTTGAACCATTTGTGCATGGCAGCATATGACTGTGCTAGTGATGCTAAAGTTTAGTTCCACATTGCTAGTTGAGTGAGAGTTACACCTCCTTATATACTAGGCTGTTGTACCACTCACTAAGGTGTGATAAGAAGAGCAGCTCTCGCACACTCCTTCTCTGACGCCGCCCGCCTCGCCTCGCCTTGCCTCACATCGCCTCGTCACGACGCGCGCGCCGCGGGTTGCGGAAATCTCGCCGAGCCGATCTTTATTTTTCTCTTCAAAAATAATAATCATGGATTAATTATGAGTCATTAACAGACGTGTTAATAAATTAGACGTTTATAGATTTTCTGGATCATGGGTTGTGCCCCACGACCTCCCCTGGCCTGCACTATATAAGCATCTATGCTAAACCTAATCGGTACTTGTCACACGTATCTACTTCCAGAACCTTGTGCCGCCGCCTTCGTCTTCCCCATTCCGGCTTGCGGCGTGCATTGCATATCGGGACAGTAGGCCTCCAGAACCCCGCCTCTCGTGAACCTGTATGGGTGAGGGGCGATCAGGTTTTTGGGAAGTGATCAAGCGCGACTATTGACAACCACGACACCATCCGATGATTTCTTTCCGGACGTCACCGACCTTTTTGGCAACCTCAACATGGGCGACACCGCTACGGCTTCTACCGCCGTCGCTGTTATTTAGCCTAACCTGTATGTGTTTTCAATCTATCTCTTTTGATTTATGCTAGAGTTTCTAGTTCTAGCGTTTGGTATAGATATGATAGGTTTATCTTGTATAAATGTAATCTATTCATCTACTTTATTGATTTGCATGATTAGTTTTGGTACTATTTGTATGATCATGCTTTATTAGTTTATTATTCGGATTAAATCATATGGATTATTGCTTATATTTTCAACATTACTTGGATATGTCGAACACTAAGTATGTCTAGTAGTGGTGCTGCTGTTAGGGGTTAAGAGTCACACATGCAGTCTCTTTTGTTTATCACGGATAATTTCTACTCCCTCTATTTAGAAATATAATACATTTTAGTTTTGCGAAATGAACGTATCTAGACGCCTTTTAGTGTATAGGTTCACTCTGAATCTCTACGAACCTATACACTAAATAACGTCTAGATATATTCGATTTACAAAGCTAAAACATATTATATTTCTGAACGGAGGGAGCAAGATTTATCATGTATGATAGGGAGGAATCAAATCCCCCAAGCAGAGGTTCACGCCAGAAATGAATCTCGTATTGGCAGCAAAGATTTTATTTATTTTAATTCCATAAATACCGGAGTAGTGAACCCATCTAAGGCCAGGCACAATACCTCACATGCACTATCTTTTTTACCAATGTACATGCACTGGTTTTTAATGCACACATTTTCTTTTGCGAACCTTTAATGCACACATTCTCCTGTCGATCCTCTCCACCCTCCCGCATCTCTACTTTTACTATCGCTGTAAAAATAATAATTTACTTTCAATTACACAATAAGAGCCCCCCTTCCCTAAAAAGTTAATAGAATAATAAAATATTACTAAAAAGCATTTTAATGATATATTTATCCAAATATTCAATAGTCCAACACACATCCATAGAGTAACGACTATGTTTGAAATATAATAAAATACTATATGAACAAGCCGGTCCCACCACTAATACACAATCCACGCATATATATACGCTAAATCTAGATGCCATATATGATGTGATCGGTGCAGACTTAAAGGTGATGGCTTCGCCCGGAGCTGGTGCCGGCGCCGGGTTAGCAGCGTCAAAGACATCGTCGCAGACGGGGTGCACCTGCATAGTCTTCGCTCTCGCCTTCCTCCAACACCGAAGGTCCCGGATACAACAGTAGCATGCAACCCAAAGAGCAGGACTGGTTCATAGATTTTTGGGGCCCTACGGCGATACGACACCAAAGTTCCATTGTTTAAAGTGGCAAAGTTTCACTGAGTGGGGTGGGTGGTGGGGGGGTTGGGGGGGGGGGGGGTGAGGGTGGGGGCAATGGCCCCCTGATTTTAGAAAATTGCTTAAATATATCTATATTTTTTATGATATTTTTAAGTATTACTCAAACTTTCAGCATAATTAGCGTTCATAGGCCTCTAAATAATTATATAATTTGTATATCCGATAGATCCATGATCTCTAGAATCTCAACATTCGAAACTATTTATTTCTATTGATTAAGCAAACTATTTAACATGATATTTATTCCTATCAATTGCTCTTGTGTACATGTGTATATGCATATGTACCTCTAGACGAGAAGTTCGCAAATGATCGACTCCCCAGCAGCCAGCAAATCACATGGAGATATGGTGGATAATTAGTATCTGGAGGAGAGCGGAGGCGGCAAATCCCCCGCCAGGTGCAAAGCTCGTAATGGAAATTATATCAGAACTACCTACAGGAGGAGGAGGGAGCAGGCCGTGTGCGGGGAAGAGTGAGCTTGCTAATGAGCCAGGAGCAGGGTTTTGCTTACGGCCGGAGTGCGGAGCAATCTGACGAAGATCGATTGCTTGCCCATCTCACCGATTGCCAAATTGATCTGCCACCTTCCCCATGCCATATCGAATTATGCTGGGATGTCCATTATCTACTTTTACTCAATACGGCATCATCCAAAACTAGACGTGGTTAGTTTTGAGTAAAACCAACCGCTTATGTAGGCTATTAATTGAAACGTATGGGGATGTACTGCAATGTTTACACATCAAACTTCAGACCTCTTTAGGCTACTCTTTCCGGGTTACCTGACCGCATATACATGAACCTTAATTATTGTGTGTGCTAATATGGACAAAGTTCAAGGGTGCACTACATGTGCGGTGAAGATGCACCCGAAATTATTTCAGGTACGTAGGATTCCTTATTTGTTCACTTCTTACAATTTGTGCTTCAGTTATTATATCTTTTTGGGTGCATATATGTTACAGGTTATTTTACAGTATAATAATCGCTGTAAAGGCTGGTGTACAGTATAATAATCGCTGTAAAGGCAGGTTATTTTAGAAACTTGTCACGATGAGAAGCCCAACTAGAAAGGTTGGCAGAGATACTGCAGGTGAGGTCTGCCAATTCAAAGTTTAGACCTATACCCAAGTTTATTTGCGTAGTGGCAGAATGCTAAGAGTATAGGTCCCTCATATTTATGAGCTGTGATTTTATTTCTCGAACGCTTTCGTTCCATTGAAGATGATGCCCTCGCAAATGGGGTAGGTTCGGAGGCGGTAATGTTGGCTGTGACCTCGGCGCTAGGCGAGATGCTCAAACTGGGATGTGTAAGAACAACGAACCTTAGATTGAACATTATAATAAACCTTGGATTAAGAACAACAACTAGGAAGAGAAAGAACAATTAACAATCAGTCCGGTATACGCCTGGGCTCACCTGCAATAAAAAAAACGATTGGGCTCATTCGATTTTCCTCTATTCTTATTTTGCAGGATTCGAGCTGATCTATCTACAGAACAAGGGAAAGCAAACAAGGTAGTGTTAATATGCTCACTTCACCATGCATGCATCCTTATTTCCCAGTTCTTCATGCATCCTGCTCGCTTGGCGTCATTTTATTTTCCTTACTTATTTGCAGGGTTGAACTTGCATTTATCCTGCTATATATCATCTGTAGAACAAAGGAAAGCTAACAAGGTACTAATTTGCTCTGCTTGTATCCTCCTTCACTTTCCATGCATCCTTATTCTCCCCTTCTTTATGTTAGAAATAATAGGCTAAATTATTAGACCCATGTGTGATTTCAGTTTTTTCCTAAATCTCAAAGCCCATGTGTGTGGAAGCCTATATGTGATTTGGTTTAAGTTGGTGGCGGCTCACATGTTGTGTGGCAAGAGTAGTGGGAGCTAACGTTTAGACCCATATGGAAAGTTAAAAAAGAGTTGCACCACCTCATATGGAGTGTTGCACCACTTTGCAAGTGAGCAGGGGTAGACCCACTTAAATTCAAGGGTATTCAAGTGAATACCCAAAATTTTTGGCAAAAAACTAGTCATATATAATATATAACAGGTATATCAATGAAAAATAGAAAAAGTAGAAGAGCGGGCAGACTATTTGGCAACCAAGGCCACTTCCTGTCCATTCTCTCTCGTGTTATGATGCCCATCTAGCAAATTAGCCCAATAACAGTATAGGAGCATCGCTACTTGCCTCTCTCGCTTGGAAACAGATGGGTTGGAATAGACTGTGTCGGTTCGTTTGTTTGCGCCGCTATTCGTATCACCCCCAATTCCCCAAACCGTCTCAGCGGCATCGATCTGGAACCGGAGGACGACGACGGATTCGCTGCATCGACATAGCAGTCGACAGTCCTATCTTCGTCTCTGTCTCCCTGCTCGGCTCCTCCACGACTCGATCAGGACATCTGCGGCTGCGGCGGCTGACCGGTTCATGTTTGTCGCCGCCTCGCCGGTTGGAGCAGTGCCCGTCGCCCCGGCCCTGCCGACCGCTGCTACTCCTCCTTCTATTTGATTGCTTCCCTCTCCTGGTCCTAGGAGGCTAATTTGCTCCCTATTCCAGCTTATCTCAACCCTGCCGTGAGGTGAAATTCAGAAAAGTTCAGATATGATGTCCGAAATTCAGATGACTTAATTTTTTTTTCTTTTTGTATTTATTACAGATTGTACAAGTATTATTTTGTCTGAAGCATGAAGAGAAAGATTGGTCCTGTTGTTGATCTGAAAACTTTCATGGAAAGAGCTGCTGCAAGGAAGAGACGGACTGAAAATCAAAATGAGAATCAGGACAATATGCAGTTGGTGTTATTCCAAGGATAGTTGACAGTGGGACAAACATGAAACCTGAACCTGAACCAGATATGCCGGAGAGAGCTGCTAGCACAGAGCCGGAGATTGATGAAATTTCGGAACATGATGAATCCAGTGATGAATTTGATGACGATGGCAATTATGATATTGAGCATGATCCTGGATTGACATCTCCTATCTCCGGATATGCTGTCAATGATAGAGATTCAGTTAGAAGGGCATACATCGCATTAGGGCCATGTCGACCAAAGATGAAGAAGGAGGATTTTCCCCAACAAAATTGTGGAGGTATGCATAGCTTTCAACCAAAGTGGTTTGATGAGTTCAAGTGGCTTGAGTATAGTGTAGATAAATATGCTTCATATTGTTTTGTTTGCTATCTGTTCAAAGAGGGCACTAATGCCGGTGGAGATAGTTTTGTCAATGGAGGGTTCAGAAATTGGAACATCAAAGTTAGATTCCGTAAGCATGATGATGAAATCAATAGTGCTCATTGTGAGGCCGAAGAGAAATATAATATGTTCACATCACCTAAAGCATCAATTAAGGAGTCCATTGCCGCAAATACTGCACAGTACAAGGCTCGCTACTTAGCTCGCTTGAAATGGTCACTTAAGTGCATAAGGTATATTTTGCGCCAAGGTTTAGCTTTCCGGAGTCATGATGAGTCAAGAGATTCAAATAATAAAGGTAATTTCAAGGAACTTTTGCAATGGTTGGCAGGTAACTTTGAATAAGTTAATGAGGTAGTTCTAGACAATGCTCCACATAATTGTCAAATGATAGACCATAAAATTCAGAAACAACTCATTGTTTGTTGTGCTCGAGAAACAACTAAATTTATCATAGAGGAAGTTGGTGATGAGTGTTTTGCAATTCTTGCTGATGAATCTAGTGATGCATACCAACAAGAACAATTGGATCTTTGTGTGCATTTTGTCAATAAAATAGGAGAGCCAGTTGAGCGATTTCTTGGTCTTGTCAAAGTTGAGGATACTACATCATTGACTCTTAAAGATGCAATTCAGTGTTTGCTTCTTAAGCATCAGTTGCCCTTATCCAAGGTCCGTGGGCAAGGGTATGACGGTGCTAGCAATATGAAGGGTCATGTCAATGGTTTGAAGAAACTAATTATGGAAGATTCTCCTTCTGCGTATTATGTGCATTACTTCGCTCATCAACTCCAGCTAACCCTTGTAGCTGTTGCTAAGGAGAATATTGATTGTCAGTGGTTATTCGGGCAACTAACATACTTGTTGAATGTCCTGGGGATGTCTTGTAAAAAGATCTGCATGCTTCGCGTAGCTTAAGCTGAGTATATGATTCAAGCTTTGAGGCTAGGTGAAATCGAAAGTGGCCAAAGTTTGAATCAAGAGATGGGCTTATCAAGGCCAGGTGATACACGGTGGGGATCTCACCACCGAACTGTAATGCATGTCATGTCTTTGTATCCACCAATCAAGAAAGTTCTTTTCGGGGTTGGAAAAGAAAGTAAAGGGGCCGAGGCTTTAGGAGCTCAAACTACGCTAGAAGTATTTGAGTCATTTTAGTTTGTCTTCTTGTTGCATCTGATGAATGAAATTTTTGGAGTCACAAATGGATTTTGCAATGCTTTGCAAAAGAGGGATCAAGATATTGTGAATGCAATGGATCTTCTTGCGTTCACAAAGAGAGAACTGGGGGGTCTGAGAGAATATGTTGGATGGAAAGAATTCCTTATTAAGGTTAATTCTTTTTGTGTGAAGCACCACGTTAGAGTTGTGGACATGGATGGGAAGTACAAGCCTATACAGAGAGCAAAGAGATTTTATAAAGATGCCATTAATTACCACCGATTTCATGCTGATATGTTTTTGGGTGTCATTGATAGACAAGTTCAAGAGCTTAATAACAGATTTGATGAGGTAAACACAGAGCTACTTAGATGCATGGCATGATTCAGTCCAACCAAGTCATTTTATGCTTTTAATGTTGAGATGTTGGTTAAGCTTGCTCAGTTCTATCCTCATGATTTTGAAATGGAAGAATTGATTCAACTTCCTTTTCAACTGAATCGCTATATTAATGATGTGAGTACAGATGAAAATTTCAAGAACTTGAAAAGTCTAGCTGAGCTTTCTATGATGCTTGTTAAAACAAACAAGGTTCTTCGATATGATATTGTTTACAAACTTCTGAAATTGGTGCTAGTTCTCCCTGTTGCAACAGATGGTGTTGAGCGGGTCTTTTCTTCAATGAACTATATAAAAAACAAGCTACAAAGAAAGATGGGCCAAAAATTCTTGAATGGTTTCTTGGTTACCTTCATTGAGAGGGATTTATTTTTGCAAGTCAAGGATAAGGACATCATCACTGGTTTTCAAGCCTTGAAGAGTCGGAAAGTTATCCTTTAATTTGTAAGCTCTCCTTTCAAATTTCTATTTTCTATCATCTAGATATTTTTTATGTTGTCCGTTTTATATGTTGGATAGTTTCAAGTTATGATCTCTTCTCATGAAGCAATAGTATTACAGTCAAAATGTGCTACATAGTTAAAACTATATGTTGTTCCTACAATCAGTTGTACATGCCAAACACTAGCTCGAGTGTCAAAACTTTTTTTTTGACCCTTTGGAATTTTGAATACACACGCTACAAATTCTGGGCCCGCTGTTGCAAGTGAGTGACAATAAGAAAACTACACGCGCGCTCCTCTTCCGACGACGCTGGCACGTCACGAGCGCCGCGGGTTGCGAACGTGCACGACGTGGGCTTGGTCCACATCATGTCCTGTACAGGATTTTTCGAGCCACTCTATATAAATACCTGTGCGGCTTCCATGACACCAAACCAATCTAGGATTTTGCCAGCGTCTCTAACATGAGAGCAGGTCTCCGGAATCACTTGCCTTTGTGATCCTGTATGGGAGAGAGCAAATAAAGTTTTTGGAAGCTCTTTGTACGACTGCTCGAGTTCTTCGTCACGGGTCGTCTTCCATCCAAGTCAGGTGGTGCTGCCTATCGTCGTCTGCTTCGATCAGTCTTTCTCAACGTTAGTACGACGACTTCATCGGCAACTGATCACCGTGATTCAATCAGTTGCTATACTATGGATGTTAATGTGTTTACTCTGCTACTGTTCATGTTGATCGATACATCTAGTATGTTAGAGGTTTACGTAATTATAGCTGTTGCTGTCATGATTTATATTCTGAAATTAGTTGTGAAAATTATGCTCAATAATCCAACACTTTCTGCATCCAGCGCATGGCCTCATTCGATTTCCCTCACTTTTTTGGAGGATTGAAGCTGATCTGTCATCTATCAATAAAATCTAGAACCAATGAAACTAACAAGATATTAATCTGCCCCGCTTGCTTGTGTAGAGTATCCACGCTGACATGCATCAAAGGGCGCGTAGCATTTGCAGCTCTGACCTCTGAGAGGCAGGATGTCCCCAGGGATCCATCCGCAACTTAGAAAAAAAAATAGCATCACAGAGAACGTTGTGTCTTTTTTGTTTGAAGCAGAGAACGTTGTGTTTTGTCTATTATCAACGTTGTCTCTTGTCTAGTGGCAATATAAAAATGTTTTTTAAGGTACAAGGTTGATTCACATCACCTAAATTATCTTGATAGTTAAATTTAAAATTTATGGTCAAGATTTAATGAAGGATATTTAGTTGTGTAACCACTAGTAGAAAACAGGCTATCCGTTCGCGCCCCCTAACAACATTAGTCCCGGTTGCGCCACAAACCGGGACTAATGTTGGCACGCGTCTCGGTTCAAGCGGGCACGCAAATCGGGACTAAATGTTGGGCGTCAGCCACTTGGCGTATGATCTCGCCCTCTATAAATACGACGCCTCAGCCCTCTGCCTCCCCTCTGTTTTTTCTTGGTGGAAGGTGTGAGAGGTGTGCTAGTTTATTTATTTTTCCTATGCATGCATTCAAGGTGTTTGATGAAATGTTTGAGTGAATGATCCCGTTCAATTTTTCATAGAACAAAAATACAGAAGGTGTCCGAGACGCACTTGAGCTTTCACCTCTTTATTTCCCTCGATTGAGGTTAGCAATCTTATCTTTTCTGTCATTGATACAATGCATGTGTCGATGTGAATTGGTCATTTCACTATTTATGATGTCCTGTTTTTGATAAACTTACTTATATGATGCATATGAACGGTCGGGAATGGATGTACGATGACCGGCGTGTACCCGGGTACATTAAAGGCATGGATAAATTTATCGATGTGGCTACGGCAAACAAAGAGAATGGTTTTATACGTTGTCCATGTGTTCAATGTCGGAACAACAAGGAGTACTCTTCCTCGAAAATCATTCGCGGCCACCTGGTTATGAAAGGTTTCATGCCAAACTATAATTGCTAGACCAAGCACGGGGAAAGAGGGGTTATGATGGAAGACGATAACGAAGAAGACGACGATAACAACTATCATCATATGTTTCATGAATACAGTGATACTGCAATGGAAGACAATGAAAAGGAAGGAGGTAAAGAACGGACATCAGATGAGCCCGCTGATGAACTTGGTAGGGTCATTTTTGATGCAAAGCGAGACTGTGAAACAGAAAATGAGAAGTTGAAGTTAGAGGACATGTTAGAAGATCACAAGAAATTGTTATACCCAAATTGTGAAGATGGTAGCACAAAGCTCGGTACCACACTGGAATTGCTGCGATAGAAGGCAGACTGTGGTCTAACTGACTCCTCATTTGAAAAGATGCTGAAAATAATGAAGCCGAAGTTTCCAAAACATAACGAACTTCCCGAGAGTACCTATGAAGCAAAGAAGGCTCTCTGTCCTCTAGGATTAGATGTGTAGAAGATACATGCATGCATTAATGACTGCACTCTCTACCGCAGTAAGGAGTATGAGAATTTAGATAAATGCCTGGTATGCAATGCATTACGGTATAAGATCAGACGAAATGACCCTGGTGATGTTGAGGGAGAGCCCCTTCGGAAGAGGGTTCCTGCTAAGGTTATACGGTATGCTCCTATAATACCAAGGTTGAAACGCATGTTCAGAAACAAAGAGCATGCCAGGTTGTTGCGATGGCACAAAGAAGACCGTAAGAAAGACGGGAAGTTGAGACACCCTGTTGATGGGTCACAGTGGAGAAAAATCGAGAGAGACTTCCCGGACTTTGCAGGTGACGAAAGGAGCTTATGGTTTGGTCTAAGTACGGATGGCATAAATCCTTTTGGGGAGCAGAGCTGCAGTCACAGCACCTGGCCCATGACTCTATGTATCTACAACCTTCCTCCTTGGTTGTGCATGAAGCGTAAGTTTATTATGATGCCAGTGCTCATCTATGGCCCGAAGCAACCGGGCAACGACATTGATGTGTACCTTAGGCCATTAGTTGAAAAACTCTTACAGCTGTGGGACAAACCAGGTGTACATGCGTGGGATGAGAACAAACAAGAGCCATTTGACCTACGAGGGTTGCTTTTCGTAACCATCAATGATTGGCCTGTTCTTAGTAACCTTTCAGGACAGATAAACAAGGGATATAAGTCATGCACACACTACTTAGATAAGACTGAAGGTACATATTTGCATAAATGCAAGAAGGTTGTGTACCTAGCGAATCGACGATTTCTTCCGACCAATCATCCCGTAAGAAAGGAAGGCAAGCATTTCAAAGGTGAGGCAGATCACCGGAAGAAGCCTGAACTCCCTGCTGGTGATGATGTATTTGGTATGGTCAAGGACATAGAAGTAATCTTTGGAAAGGGTCCCGGCGGTCAATCAGTTCCGAACGATGTCGCTACAGGACACACACCCATGTGGAAGAAGAAATCTATATTTTGGGAGCTCCCATATTGGAAAGTCCTACGTGTACGCTCTTCAATCGACGTGATGCACGTGACGAAGAATCTTTGCGTGAACCTGCTAGGATTCCTAGGCGTGTATGGAAAGACAAAAGATACACCAGAAGCACGGAAGGACCAACAAATTATGAAAGATCCAAAGAACATGCATACACGGAACAAGACGGATAAAGGGCGTCACTTAAGTCGTGCCAGCTATGCTCTTACCAAAGCAGAGAAGGAAATCTTTTTTGAAGTCCTTTACAGTATCAAGGTGCCGTCTGGATTCTCATCTAATATAAAGGGGATAATAAATATGGCAGAGAAAAAGTTCCAAAACCTGAAGTCTCATGACTGTCACGTGATTATGACGCAGTTGCTTCCGATCGCATTGAGGGGGCTTCTACCGGAAATTTTTTGAGTACCCATTGTGAAGCTGTGTGCATTCCTTAATGCAATATCTCAGAAGGTAATCAATCCAGATATTTTGCCAAGGTTACAGAAGGATGTGGTACAATATCTTGTTAGTTTTGAGTTGGTGTTCCCACCATCCTTCTTCAATATTATGACGCATCTCCTGGTTCACCTAGTGGAAGAGATTGCCATTCTCGGTCCTGTATTTCTGCACAATATGTTCCTCTTTGAGAGGTTCATGGGAGTCTTAAAGAAATATGTTCATAACCGTGCTAGAACAGAAGGAAGCATCTCCAAGGGATATGGAACACGGTCATTGAGTTTTGTGTTGACTTTATTCCTGACCTTAAGCCGATTGGTGTTTCTGACTCGTGGCATGAGGGAAGACTAAGTGGAAAAGGCACGCTAGGAAAGAAAGCAATGATATGTAGGGACGGGGATTCTTTCACTAAAGCACACTACACAGTTCTACATAATTCCACCTTGGTAGCTCTGTATATCGAGGAACACAAGAATATTGTACGCTCCAAAAACCCGGGGAAGCCTGAATCATGGATTACAGATGAACACATGAAGTATTTTGGTGGTTGGATGCGGACACATCTCTTGAATGACACCACTGTTGGATATCAGCTATACTTGTTGGCCGCGTCACCATCTTCTACTATATTGAATTTCCAAGGGTACGAAATAAATGGTAATACATTCTACACGATCGCCCAAGATAAAAAGAGCACCAACCAAAATAGTGGTGTCCTCTTTGATGCAACAGACGAGAATGGGCAAAAGGACACATACTATGGTTACATAGAGGAGATATGGGAACTAGACTATGGAGTCTCTTTTAAGGTCCCTTTGTTTCGCTGCAAATGGGTCAACCTGAATGTGGAAGGGGTAAAGATATTAGGGAGTGCCTCTATGACCAGTTTCTTGGAGATGCCGGAGTACTGGGATCCGGCGGCATCTCCCTGAAACTGGTCGTAGTGGTGTCCCTGCTCTCGCACACCATCTTGTAGCTTGTAACTTCTCTAACTAGATCAATACACCTAGGAGCTAACTAATTTCACATATTAGGGATTGCCTCTATGTCCAGTTTCTTGGAGATGCCGGACTGGGATCCGGCGGCATCTCCCTGAAACGGGTCGTAGTGGTGTCCCTGCTCTCGCACACCATCTTGCATCTTCTAACTTCTCTAACTAGATCAATACACCTGGGAGCTAACTAATTTCACATATTAGGGAGTGCCTCTATGACCAGTTTCTTGGAGATGCCGGAGGACTGGGATCCGGCGGAATATCCCTAAAACTGGTCGTAGTGGTGTCCCTGCTCTCAAAAACCATATTGGAGATGCCTCAATCTGGCTGGAGGACTGGACTCACAAGGATGCCTATTTATAGTACAAGCAGCTCGGCATAGTGTCGACACTTACGACATAATGTCGACACTCACCCCTATTATTAGTGCTGACTCGTGTTTTTCCCGGTTGGTGTCTCCTGAAGGGTTTCGCAGCATAGTAAATCAAATTTTTCTACGGAAGCGAACAGAGGGAAAGCCAAGATCTAATCTAGGAGATGCAAACAACGAGAGAGATTGGATTAGATCTTCATACCCTTGAAGATTCGCACAACGGAACGTTCGTCGGAACGTGGGTGATGTAGTCGTACTCGCTTCTCCTCCTCGCGATCCGATCCGATCTAGCACCACAAGTGGCGGTGCCTCCGTGAGATACACATGTGCAGCACCTCGACGTATCCTCCTTCCTCGGACCAGCGAGTATGGTGGAGAGATGGATTGGATCTACAACACGACGGCGTGGTGTATATGGTGGAGAATTTCTGCAGCAGGGCTTCGCCTACAAACAGTCGGGAGGGAGAGTGGAAGGCAGCAGGGCTACTAGGGCTTGGAGGGAGATGTGTGTGAGGGGGAGGGGGCGCACCAGCCCTCTATATATAGAGGGGGTGGCGGCGGCCAGCCCTAGCCCCTCCTCCAAGCCTATCTCTAGTTTAAACGATTTAAACTCTCCCTTATCTAGAAATTCTATCCCTAGATTTAAACGAGTTAAATCTATCTAGAATCGGCTGGGCCCTATGGGGCCTTGTGCCCCTGGCCCAATGCGGCCAGGACACTCCCTCATAGGCCCATGCCCCCTCCCGGAAGGTGGGACCACGTTGGCCCCCTTCCAGAAGGTTCTAGAAGCTTCCGGTACAATACCGATTAATCCGGAACAATTCCGAACTCCAAAACTGCACCTTTATATGAATCTTATTCTCCGGACCATTCCGGAACCTCTCGTGATGTCCCGGATCCCATCCGAGACTCCGAACAAAAACTCATAAACCAATTATCCAATCTATCCTAGCGTCGAGACACGTTAAGTGTGTGACCCTGCGGGTTCGAGAATATGCAGACATGATCTTCTATCAATAATCAACAGCGGGGTCTGGGCACCCATATTGACTCCCACACATCCATCGATGATCATATCGGATGAACCACGATGCCAGGATTCAATCAATCCCATATATATATTCCCTTCGTCTCGCGATATTTTACTTGCCCGAGATTCGATCGTCGGTATCGTCATACCTAGTTCAATCTCGTTCACAGCAAGTACTTTACTCGTTCCGTAATCCGATATCACTTTGTGATTAACTCCTTAACCACATGCTTGCAAGCGTTGTTGATATCGACACGAAAGTGGGCAAGTATATCTCTCCGACTTGGGAGGGACAAATTCCATCTCGATACATACAACCCAATGTATACTTTCCGATCACCTGAGAGACACCTTTATGATCACCCTCTCATAGGATGACGTTTGATGACCTCAAAGCTTTCTTTCGATACCAGGGAGTTGTATTATCTCATGGTCTAAGGAATACAATATTTGACATAGGAAAAGCTTCACAAAGATAAACACAATGACACGATCTAATTGCTTCGCTTAGTTTGGGTCTGTCCACCATATCATTCTCCCAATGATATGATCTCATTATCAATTGACAACTCATGTCTATGGTTAGGAAACCTTAACCATCATTGAACAATGAGCTAGTCCATAGAGGCGTACTAGGGACACGGTGTTGTTCACAAACCACACAAGTATTAATGTTTCCGCTTAATACAATTCTAGCATGGAATATAAACTTTATCATGAACAAGAATTATAATAATAACATCTTTATTATTGCCTCTAGGGCATAATTCCAACAGTCTCCCACTTGCACTAGAGTCAATAATCTAGTTTACATTTGGCAACAATCTCACACCCATGGCACGGAGGTGCTGATCATGTTTTACACGTGGAAGAGGTTTAGTCAATGGATCTGCGACATTCAGATCTGTATGTACTTTGCTGATCTTCAGATCTCCATCTGCTATATAATCTCGGATTATATGAAACTTGCGGTTGATATGCTTGGTCTTTGGATGATATCTTGGTTCCTTAGCGAGTGCTATGGCGCCAGTGTTGTCACACAATATCTCTAGTGGGTCCAACGCACTTGGAACCACACCAAGCTCAGTGATGAAGTTTCTGATCCAAACTCCTTCACTCGACGCTTCTGCAGCAGCCATGTATTCCGCTTCTACTGTAGATCCCGCGATCACGCTTTGCTTGCAGCTTCTCCAGCTCACAGCTCCTCCATTCAAAATATACACGTATCCTGTCTGAGATTTAGAATCATCCTTGTCGGTGTCGAAACTAGCATCGACGTAACCTTTTACGACGAGCTGTTCATCACCCCCATAGACTAAGAACATTTCTTTAGTCCTATTTAGGTACCTTAGGATGTTCTTCACGGCTGTCCAAATGTTCCACTCGGATCACTTTGATATCTGCCACAAACTAAGAGCATTGGACACATCCGTCTAGTACACAAGATGGCATACATGATGGAACCTATGGCCGAGGCATAAGGCACTTTGCTCATAGCTTCCCTATCATTTACCATAGCTAGACACTGAGCCTTGCTCAATATCTTACCTGACAACATAGGCACTGAACCTTTCAATGCCTTATCCATTCTGAACCTTTTCAGAACTTTGTCTAGGTATGTACTGCTTAAAGCTATCAGCCTTTGTCTATCTCTATAGATTTTGATGCCCAATATATAAGCTTCACCTAGGTCTTTCATTGAAAAACACTTGTTCAAATAACTCTTCACATCAAGCATGTTGATGTCATTTCCAATAATCAATATGTCATCCACATATAGTACCAAAAACGTCACCGAGCTCCCACTCACTTTCTTGTAGATGCAAGCTTCGTAGCAATTTGGAACAAATCCAAAGCTCTTGATCACTTGATCAAAACGAAGGTTCCAACTCCGAGATGCTTGCTTCAGTCCACAAATGGAACGCTGAAGTTTGCATACTTCATCAGCATCCTTAGGATCGACAAAACCTTCGGGTTGCATCATATACAACTCTTCATCAATGTTGCCATTGAGGAAAGCAGTCTTGACATCCATTTGCCATATTTCATAATCATGAAACGCAACAATTGCTAATAAAATCCGAATGGACTTAAACATCGCTACGGGAGAGAGAGTCTCATCGTAGTCAACACCTTGAACTTGTCGAAAACCTTTCGCAACAAGCCGTGCTTTATAGACGGTAACATTACCATCCGTCCGCTTTTCTTCTTGAAGATCCATTTGCACTCAACGGCCTTTCGGTCGCTAGGAGGGTCCACCAAAGTCCATACTTGGTTTTCGCCATGGATCCCAATTCGATTTCATGGCTTCTAGCCATTTCTTAGAGTCCGGCTCATCATCGCTTCCTCATAGTTCGTGAGGTTCACCGTCTTCTACTAACAAGATACAAGACAGGTTGCCGCATTACCACTCAGGAGGGCACGCGACCTTGTCGACCTCGACGCTCAAGAGCAGACATCGTCCGAAGCTTCATGATCCTTGTCATTTGCTTCCTCTATTGTTGGTGCAGGCGGCACTGGAACAATTTCAGGTGCTGCGCTACTCTCCAATTCAAGAGAAGGTTCAATAACCTTGTCTAGCTCTACTTTCCTCCCACTCACTTCTTTCGAGAGAAACTCCTTCTCAAGAAAGGAACCGTTCTTTGCGACAAACACTTTGCCTTCGGTTCTGTGATAGAAGGTATACCCAATAGTTTCCTTGGGGTATCCTATGAAGACGCATTTCTCCGCTTTGGGTTCGAGCTTGTCCGGCATCAACTTCTTGACGTAAGCTTCGCATCCCCAAACTTTAAGAAACGACAACTTAGGTTTAGCACCAAACCACAGTTCATACGGTGTCGTCTCAACGGATTTAGATGGAGCCCTATTTAAAGTGAATGCAGCGGTTTCTAATGCATAACCCCAAAATGATAACGGCAAATCAGTAAGAGACATCATCGATTGGACCATATCTAATAGGGTTCGATTCCGGCGTTCAGACACACCATTGCGCTGTGGTGTTCCGGGTGGCGTGAGTTGTGAAACGATTCCACTTGCTTTGAGATGCGTGAGAAAATCATAACTCAAATATTCGCCCCCACGATCGGATCGTAGAAACTTAATTTTTCTGTTACGATGGTTCTCCACTTCATTCTGAAATTCTTTGAACTTTTCAAACGTTTCAGATTTATGTTTCATTAAATAGATATACCCATATCTACTTAAGTCATCGGTAAAAGTGAGAAAATAGCGATATGCACCGCGCGTCGAAACACTCATCGGTCCGCATACATCGGTATGTATGATTTCCAACAAGTCCGTTGCTCGCTCCATCATACCGGAGAACGGGGTTTTGATCATCTTGCCCATGAGGCATGGTTCGCATGTGTCAAATGATTCAAAATCAAGAGACTCCAAAAGTCCATCAGAATGGAGTTTCTTCATGCGCTTTACACCAATATGACCTAGACGACAGTGCCACAAATAAGTAGTATTATCACTATCTACTTTGCATCTCTTAGCCTCAATGTTATGGATGTGTTTTTAATCCCTTTCGAGATCTAGAAGAAATAAACCATTCACAAGAGGTGCATGACCATAAAAGATGTTACTCATATAAATAGAACAACCATTATTCTCCGATTTAAATGAATAACCGTCTTGCAATAAACACGATCCAGAAATAATGTTCATGCTCAACGCAGGCACATAATAACATTTATTAAGGTTTAAAACTAATCCCAAAGGTAAAACTAAGGAGAGCGTGCCGACGGCCATCACATCAACTCTTGATCCGTTGCCAACGCGCATCGTCACCTCATCCCCTAAGCCGCCGTCTATTCCGTAGCTCTGCTTTGAGTTACAAATATTAGCAACTGAACCGGTATCAAATACCCAGGCACTACAACGAGGGCTAGTAAGGAAAACATCAATAACATGTATATCAAATATACCTTTGATGGTGCCAGCCTTCTTGTCCGCTAAGTACTTCGGACAGTTGCACTTCCAGTGACCCTTGTCCTTGCAATAGAAGCACTCAGTGTCCGGCTTGGGACCAGACCTGAGCTTCTTCTCAGCAGGGGCATTGCGCTTGCCGCCGCCCTTCTTGAAGGGCTTCTTTGCACCTTTACCTTTCTTAAAGGAGGGCTTGTTGACCATCAACACATGATTATCCTTCTTGATGTCCACCTCCGCAGCCTTCAGCTTTGCGAAGAGCTCGGTGATCGTATCAGTGGAACCAATCTGATTATGAGTCACTACAAAACTTTTGTAGCTGGGAGGGAGTGATTGCAGAACCCTGTCAATCTTGAGCTCCTCTGGAATCTTGCAGTCCAGTTGCTCAAGGCGTTGAGTGTAGCCCGACATCTTAATGGCGTGCTCACTAACGGAACTCCCTTCCTCCATCTTGCAGTTAAAGAACTTCTCAGAGATCTCATATCTCTCAGAACGGGCCTGAGTCTGAAACATGGTTTTCAGCTCCTCGAGAATCTCAAAGGGCCCGGGATAGTTTTCAAAACGATTTTGAAGTTCCGGTTCCATAGCAAACAACATGGTGCTCTTAATCACACCATAATCATCTTTGCGCGACTGATAGACAGCTTTCTCATCAGCCGGCGCAGTTGCAGCAGGGGGGTTACCTAACGCTTTCTCAAGGACATAGTCCTTTTGTCCGCCAGACAGAATGATTCTCAGATTGCGGAACCAGTTGGTGAAGTTAGACCCATTGTTTCTAAGCTTTTCTTTCTCAGCAAAAACGTTGAAGTTGAAGTTGGACTTGGCCATGTGATCTACAGTATTTGCAAGTACAACTTAGACTATGTTCATGATAAATAGTTCAACTTAATCAAATTACTAGATGAACTCCCACTAAATTCAACATCCCTCAAGTTGTTTAGTGAACACGATCCAAATTCACCACACCTAATCCGATCATCACGAGAAGAGATGTGGTTTCAATGGTGGACAACGAAGTGTCGATCATATCATTCATATGACTCATGCTTAACCTTTCGGTTCTTGTGTTCCGAGGCCATGTCTGTACATGCTAGGCTCGTCAAGCTCGACCCAAGTATTTCCGCATGTGCAAAACTGGCCTGCACCCGTTGTATGTGAGCGTAGAGTCTATAGCACCCGATCATCACGTGATGCTTGGACACGACGAACTTTCGCAACGGTGCATACTTGGGGAGAACACAGTTTTTATCTTGATCTTTAAGTGAGGAATCATCTTATAATGCTACCATTGCGATCTAAGCATAATAAGATACATAAAAGAATAAACATCACATGCATATAACTTTATGTGACATGGTATAGCCAATCTTCGCGCAATGATCTCCATCTTGTGCGTTCCGGCATGATCTCCATCACTCCACCATGATTGCCTCCACCACGAATAGCAACTACAACTATTGCTAACTACTTAGCGATAAAGTAAAGCTATTACATGGCGTATAAGAAGTTGACTCGCAGGTCATACACAATTATAAAGACAACCATATGGCTCCTGCCGGTTGTGTACTCATCGACATGCAAGTCGTGAAACATTACAAAACATGATCATCGCATACATTATACACATCACATCTTGGGCCATACCATATCACAGAAAACACTCCCTGCAAAAACAAGTTAGATGCCTCTACTTTGTTGTTGCATGTTTTACGTGGCTTATGGGAGTATATGCTAAGAACGATTCTTACCTACGGAAAGCCACAACGGTGATATTATGGTTGCCAAACTCCGGTGTTAATCCCATGACAACTATAGTGAGAGAAACTGACATCCACCAGCCGCATGTGTGGTACAAGCCACACGTCAAGTGCGGAGCCGGTCTCGCGAACGACGTCGCGTAAGGTTGGCCTGGACCGCTTCAATATCACTATCCCGCGTCATAAGAAGAACACAAACAAGAGGCTTGCAACAGAAAACATCAACGCCCGCAACAACCATGTTGCGTTCTACTCGTGAATCACATCTACGCATAGATCTAGCTCTGATACCACTGAAGGGTTTCGCAGCATAGTAAATCAAAATTTTCTACGGAAGCGAACAGAGGGAAAGCCAAGATCTAATCTAGGAGATGCAACCAATGAGAGAGATTGGATTAGATCTTCATACCCTTGAAGATTTGCAGCGAACGCTCGGAACGTGGGTGATGTAGTCGACTCGCTTCTCCTCCTCGCGATCCGATCCGATCTAGCACCACAAGTGGCGGTGCCTCCGTGAGATGCACACGTGCAGCACCTCGACGTCTCCTCCTTCCTCGGACCAGCGAGTATGGTGGAGAGATGGATTGGATCTACAACACGACGGCGTGGTGTATATGGTGGAGAATTTCTGCAGCAGGGCTTCGCCTACAAACAGTCGGGAGGGAGAGTGGAAGGCAGCAGGGCTACTAGGGCTTGGAGGGAGATGTGTGTGAGGAGGGGCGACCAGCCCTCTATATATAGAGGGTGCATGCCAGCCCTAGCCCCTCCTCCAAGCCTATCTCTAGTTTAAACGATTTACACTCTCCCTTATCTAGAAATTCTATCCCTAGATTTACACGAGTTAAATCTATCTAGAATCGGCTGGGCTCTATGGGGCCTTGTGCCCCTGGCCCAATGCGCCAGGACACTCCCTCATAGGCCCATGCCCTCCCCGAAAGGTGGGACCACGTTGGCCCCTTCCGTAAGGTTCTAGAAGCTTCCGCACAATACCGATTAATCCTAACAATTCAACTCCAAAACTAATCGCCTTATATGAATCTTATTCTCCCACCATTCGAACCTCTCGTGATGTCCCGGATCCCATCCGAGACCAACAAAAACTCATAAACCAATTATCCAATCTATCCTAGCGAGACACGTTAAGTGTGTGACCTCGAGTTCGAGAATATGCGCATATGATCTTCTATCAATAATCAACCGGGTCCAGGCACCCATATTGACTCCCACACATCCATCGATGATCATATCGGATGAACCACGATGCCAGGATTCAATCAATCCCATATATATATTCCCTTTGTCTCGATATTTTACTTGCCCGAGATTCGATCGTCGGTATCGTCATACCTAGTTCAATCTCGCTCACAAGAAGTACTTTACTCGCTCCGTAATCCGATATCACTTTGTGATTAACTCCTTAACCACATGCTTGCAAGCGTGTTGATATCGACACCGAGTGGGCACAAGTATATCTCCGACTTGGGAGGGACAAATTCCATCTCGATACATACAACCCAACAGATACTTTCCGATCACCTGAGAGACACCTTTATGATCACCCTCTCATAGGATGACGTTTGATGACCTCAAAGCTTTCTTCCGATACTAGGGAGTTGTATTATCTCATGGTCTAAGGAATACAATATTTGACATAGGAAAAGCTTCGCAAAGATGAACACAATGACACGATCTAATTGCTTCGCTTAGTTTGGGTCTGTCCACCATATCATTCTCCCAATGATATGATCTCATTATCAATTGACAACTCATGTCTATGGTTAGGAAACCTTAACCATCATTGAACAATGAGCTAGTCCATAGAGGCGCATTTAGGGACACGTGTTGTTCACAAACCACACAAGTATTAATGTTTCTGCTTAATACAATTCTAGCATGGAATATAAACTTTATCATGAACAAGAATTATAATAATAACATCTTTATTATTGCCTCTAGGGCATAATTCCAACATCTCCAACTGGGACTAAAGGTTCATCTTTAGTCCCGGTTGGTGACACCATCCGGGACAAGGTACACACCACACGACATAATATCGACACTCACCCCTATCATTAGTGTTGCCTGGCCCAGCCTGCCGAAATCCCTCCAACCGGGACTAAAGATGAACCTATCAATGTTGTTGTGCCTATATTATGCATGCATGTGGACACTAGTATGGAGAACAATGTTGCAGGAGGAAGTTTTCCTTTTCGTCGCACGGAAAAGCCATTTTCCATTTTCCGAGCGCAAAAAAGGGTCGTTTTGTGAAGTAACCATCAAAATACTGTTTCAGAATGCTACCATCCCATTTTTCTAAAATACTAGACCACCTTACATGGACTATCTCCCAACTGGGACATCTCAAACCTTTTCGTCCATCCCGGGTAAAAAGGACAAATATCTGCCGAATCGGTAGGAAGTGGGTCCGGTTTGTACTACAGGTACATGATCTAACGCCCGTGAGTTTTTGAAAAATCATTTTTAGACTCGCAATATGTGGTTTCTTCAGAGATCCAATGCAAGTTCTAACGATTCTCGTCCCCTATCTTCATGCAGGCCGGTTCGACCATAGTTAGAAATTCCAAAAATTCAAAACGGGCATAAGAAATTCAAAAAAAATCCAAACAATGTAAATCCTCCGCGTGGTGTCATATTATGTGACATAGTTGCAAGGAAAAATACCAGACTTGGTATATTGATCATGTCTCGAAAAAACCTTCACAAAATGACCTATCATGTTCGAGGTTTCATGGCTTTCTGTCCAAATGATCGATGTTATGTGCTGAATCACGGCATAGTTCGTGATGCTATGCCCATATTATGCATGCATGTGGGCATTGGTATGGAGAACAATGTTGCAGGACGAAGTTTTCCTTTTCTTCGCACGGAAAAGCCATTTTCCATTTTCCGAGCGCAAAAAACGGGTCGTTTTGTGAAGTAACCACCAAAATGATGTTTCAGAATGCTACCGTCCCATTTTTCTAAAATAATAGACCACCTTACATGTACTATCTCCCAACCGGGACATCTCAAATCTTTTCGTCCATCCCAGGTAAAAAGGACAAATGTCTGCCGAATCGGTAGGAAGTGAGTCCGGTTTGTAGTACAGGTACATGATCTAATGCCCGTGATTTTTTGAAAAAATCATTTTTAGACTCGCAATATGTGGTTTCTTTAGAGATCTAATGCAAGTTCTAACGATGCTCGTCCCCTATCTTCATGCACGCCGGTTCGACCATAGTTAGAAATTCAAAAAATTCAAAACGGGCATAAGAAATTCAAAAAAAATCCGAACAATGTAAATCCTTCGCGTGGTGTCATATTATGTGACATAGTTGCAAGGAAAAATACCAGAATTGGTATATTGATCATGTCTCAAAAAAACCTTCACAAAATGACCTATCATGTTCGAGGTTTCATGGCTTTCGGTACAAATGACCGATGTTATGTGCTGAATCACGCCATAGTTTGTGATGCTGTGCCCATATTTTGCATGCATGTGGATATTGGTATGGAGAACAATGTTATAGGAGGAAGTTTTCCTTTTTGTCGCACGGAAAAGCCATTTTCCATTTTCTGAGCGGAAAAACGGGTCGTTTTGTGAAGTAACCACCAAAATGCTGTTTCAGAATGCTACCGTCCCATTTTTCTAAAATACTAGACCACATTACATGGACTATCTCCCAACCGGGACATCTCAAACCTTTTTGTCCATTCCGGGTAAAAAGGACAAATGCCTGCCGAATCGGTAGGAAGTGGGTCCGGTTTGTACTACAGGTACATGATCTAACGCCCATGATTTTTTGAAAAAATCATTTTTAGACTCGCAATATGTGGTTTCTTCAGAGATCCAATGCAAGTTCTAACGATGCTCGTCCCCTATCTTCATGCACGCCGGTTCGACCATAGTTAAAAATTCAAAAAATTCAAAACAGGCATAAGAAATTTTAAAAAAAATCCAAACAATATAAATCCTTCGCGTGGTGTCATATTATGTGACATAGTTGCAAGGAAAAATACCAGACATGGTATATTGATCATGTCTCGAAAAAACCTTCACAAAATGACCTATCATGTTCGAAGTTTCATGGCTTTCGGTCCAAATGACCGATGTTATGTGCGGAATCACGGCATATTTTGTGATGCTGTGCCCATATTATGCATGCATGTGGACATTGGTATGGAGAACAATGTTGCAGGAGGAAGTTTTCCTTTTCGTCACACGAAAAAGCCATTTTCCATTTTCCGAGCGCAAAAAACGGGTCGTTTTGTGAAGTAACCACCAAAATGCTGTTTCAGAATGCTACCGTCCCATTTTTCTAAAATACTAGACCACCTTACACGTACATGATCTAACGCCCGTGATTTTTTGAAAAAATTATTTTTAGACTCGCAATATGTGGTTTCTTCAGAGATCTAATGCAAGTTCTAACGATGCTCTAAAAAACCTTCACAAAACCCTAAACCCTAAACCCAAGTTTCTTCCCGCCATTTCTTTCCGCGATTTCTTCTCGCAGTTTTTTCCTGCCATTTCCTCCCACAGTTTTCTTCCCGTCAATTCTCAGTATATATATGTAGGATTGTACTCCATTGTCATTGTACATCTCTAGACTCATATCTGCAACATCATCACTCTTTCCCATGGCTTCCACCATACGACTAACCCCCAGGGAGGCGGACGCGCTTTGCGCCTCGAACTACCCCTGCCCGCCGGGCTACTGCGTCCCCGTCGGCTGGATGCTGAGCGCCGGAGGCGTGCCGGTTCCTCCTGTCCCTCTAGGTGTGGCGCGCCGGATGGCCATCACGAACCACTACTACTTCGAGCTCACGCCGGAGTAGCGGAGGAATCCCAACTGGCATCCCGACTATTTCCCGACTTGGGAAACCTTCTTTGGGGATCGGCGTGAGAGGGCGCTCGCCATTCACGAGGAGGACGGCCCATCTCCTCCGGACTTCAACGAGGCCGGCCGTCGGCTGTGGTGGCGCGGCCGGACTCTCCAGAGCGTCATGGCCTACGACACGGTCGCCGACTCTAACCCCCACCTGCGCTACGCTCAAGTCCAGCCCACTCGTACTCAGCCTTCTAGGTTCAACTACGGCGACCCCGACGACGACAAATGACGGCAAGTAGTACGACGACTACAGTGGCGAGTATTACAGGTGTAGGCAGGAGCATGACTGAATCACGCCAACATTGCAAAACAAGTTCGCTCGATTGTGACTTAATCTGGCCATGTATCTTAATTTTCAGTTCTTTTATGTATCTTAATCTTCAGTCCTGTTTTATGTAACTTAGTGTTAGTTGCGTTATGTACTTTAATTCCAGTTCTATCGCAATAAAATTTTCTTCCCGCCCATTGTTTCCCGTCCTTTTTTTCCCGCCCATTAATATATAAAAAATATAAGTTAATTCAAATCCAAATTAAAAACAGAAAATGGTTTTGAATTAGTTATTCAAATCCAAACACTTTTTATGTTTAAAGTTTTTCTAAATTCCAAATTAATATTCAAAAAATATAAGTTAATTCATTTTTAGTTTTAAATGGTTACATTAATTATTTTTAAAAACAAAAAATGGTTTTGAATTAGTTATTCAAATCCAAACACTTTTTATGTTTAAAGTTTTTCTAAATTCCAAATTAATATTCAAAAATTTAAACCCCAAAATAAAAAATATGGCGGGAACAGAGAGAAAATTCCTGAAGTTTTTGAAAACAGGGTCATACGTCCCGGTTGGAGCCACCAACCGGGACTAAAGACCGCTGCGCGTGCCCCTTGGGCTGATGAAAAAAAGGTGGAGTATACGTCCCGGTTGGTGGCTCCAACCGGGACGTATGAACCTTTAGTCCCGGTTGGTGCCAACAACCGGGACAAAAGGCCCTTCGTTTATAACTACGCGCCTCCTCTTCTTCTTCCCCATCTCACTTCTCTGCTTCTCACCGACGCGCACACAGGAACCGCACCCGACGCCGGCAGGCTGCCCGCTCCGCTGTTGCCGTGCAAGCAGTAGAGGCCACCACCGCGTCGCCGTTGCATCCAACGCGCCCGGCCCGGTCGCCACTACCACCAAGGTGCGCGCCGCCCCCTCGACGGTTTCTTCCCCAACCCCGATGAGGTTCGCCACCGTCCATCAGCCCGATTCCGACCTCGCCGTGCTTCCCTGACCCCACCACCGCGCTCAGGGTGAGCCACCGGTCCTCTAGGACCCTTCCCTTCCTTTCCTCCCTCTCTGGTTTGCTCTAGCCTCGAGCGCTGCCGTCGGCCACCGCTAGACCTCGCCGTAGACGTAGCTCTGTCTACCAAATAGGAGCGGCGCCGCCTCTATATCGTTCGTCGTGCTACTCTGGTTCGAACACGCACAGCCCCACATTCCCGCGCGCTCCCCAGGGTTGCCGTCGACCACCGTCCGCCGCGCCTCCCGTCGTGGTGACGTGGTGCTCGTGTGGCTACCGCGTGGCCCCAGTCCCACCTGCCAGCCTCAGAGGCTAGGTGCCTCTGCGGTGCAAATAGTTTAGGTTAGGGTCTGACCCCGTCAAGCCCTGGTCCAGGTCCTACCTGCCCGCGTTGAGGCTGAGGTGGCCACGGGCCCCTCTGTCAGCCACTGTGGCTAGCAGTGGCCTCGGTGTAAAAAGGTTTTCAGTTTTGCTTAAATTCATAAATGGTTTAATTAAATCCAGAAATTGATATAATGTTGTAAATTCAATAATTAATTATTTATAACTCAGAAAAATACAAATAATATATCAAAATGTTCAGAAAAATGAGATCTACTATTTAACCTATAATCATGCATTGTTCAACAACTTTGAAGACAAGTTTAATTAGAGAACAAAATCAACCCCTCTTATATACTCTGGAGTTTCGCCGAGTTAGGGTTTTCACCCCTCGGAACCCCGTTTAAATTGCCGAGCATGTCTTAGGGTTACTTTTCAATACAAATTAACTTGTCATATCATCATCCTTGTTTGATCATTGCATTGATGCCATGTGTTGATTGTTCCCCTCTCTTTCTGGTGTTCGGTTCTTCGTGGTAGAATACGAGATTGAGATCAAAGACCGAGGTCAACACCATCAAAGATAGAAGATTTCTTGATAGCCATCGTATTGTAGATGCTTAGCCATGATATTAGTTGTCATAGACCCCAGTTGAATCGATGTTGCACCTAGGGTTAGCCGCTGTGTCCTCGCCAGGGCATCCCGAACCCGAGGGTTGATTGATTGCCGCCTTTCTTTCCGGTATTGGTTCTTCGCGATAGGATCCGAGCCCAATGGTTTCTCCGAATTAGGGTTTCTGATATTGTAAATTCATTTTTATTATTGTGTATGCATATATTAGGGTTTCTCCGAATTAAGGTTTATATCTCTCAACACCGTACCTAACATTCTCCCTTAGCCGCTTTGACTTATCCGTTTTTCCACCTATGCAGAAATTATGGACCCACACGATTGAGACGAAGAAAAGGAAGAGTTGATCCAAGGTGTGATCCGCGGGGAAGAAAATTTAGATGTATCGACGTTTCTGAACAACTCCGGTGTGGGTGATCCTCTTTTTGCCGGAAGAGATGACTTGTTTGAGGTTGAAGGTGATGCCTTCCACGAGGGAGAAGGCGATGCCTTGTGTGATCGAAAAGACGACCACTCCGGTGAGGTGCATGTAATATAATTAATTCATTAATTAATCATCTGCTATCTATATAGAAATAGTAACGACGATCTTTCTTGTTTTAGCCCTCTAGATCCAAGAAATCTACTAAAAAGAGAAGACAAGGCCCAACCAAAAAGTTGAAAGACCATGAGAGGTTCAGGATCGAAGATATCGGTGAAGACGGCAAACCGACGGCTCTCGAAGTTGTCGCAAACAAATTTGTGACACAATGCGGAGTAATCGTTAGGGACTTAATCCCGATCACCATTCGAAATTGGAATAGGCCTGCTCATGCGGAAGAAGAGGGAACATGTTTATTTGTCCCTAACATGGCCAAAGATTTACTGTGGAAGAGGCTCGTGCTTAATTTCAAACTACCAAAGATAGAGCTGGATCCAAATGCGGAGGATCCAGTTGAGGAAGCCTTAGAACATGGGAGAGCCATGGAGATGAAGGTCAGGGAGTGGGCTATGAAGAAGATGGCCCACTGTTTAACCAACTGGAAGAAAAGATTGCACCTTGACTATGTCGTGAAAGAGAAGACTCCGGATTTCGAGAAGATTTAGTATCAGAAGTTAAAACCATTCTGGGCTGAGTTTGTGAATTACAAGACATCAGAAAAAGCTAAGAAAATGTCTGCAACGAATAAGCTGAATGCTGCTAACAAGAAGTATCAGCATACTATGGGGCAAGGTGGCTACAGGGCTGGCATTTCTAAGTGGAAGAAACTTGAGCATGAACTGCATGCTAAAAAGATCATCCCATTACAAATGGTTTTGAATTATTTTTAAAAACAGAAAATGGTTTTAAATTACTTATTCAAATTCAAACACTTTTTTGTTTAAAGTTTTTCTAAATTCTATAGTAATTATCATTTAAAAAACATTACAAATTTAAACCCCAAAATAAAAAATAAGGCGGGAACAGAGAGAAAATTCCTGAATTTTTTTAAAAACAGGGTCATACGTCCCGGTTGGAGTCACCAACCGGGACTAAAGACCGCTGCGCGCGCCCCTTGGGCTGATGAAAAAACGGTGGAGTATACGTCCCGGTTGGTGGCTCCAACCGGGACGTATGACCCTTTAGTCCCGGTTGGTGCCAACAACCGGGACAAAAGGCCCTTCGTTTATAACTACGCGCCTCCTCTTCTTCTTCCCCATCTCACTTCTCTGCTTCACCCGACAAGACAGAACCGCTTCGACGCCGTGGCTGCCCCGCCGCTGTTGCAAGCAGTAGAGGCCACCACCGCGTCGCCATTGCATCCAACGCGCCTGGCCCGGTCGCCACTACCACCAAGGTGCTCCGCCGCCCCCTCGACGGTTTCTTCCCCAACCCCGACGAGGTTCGTCACCGTCCATCAGCCCGATTCTGACCTCGCCGTGCTTCCCTGACCCCACCACCGCGCTCAGGGTGAGCCACTGGTCCTCTAGGACCCTTCCCTTCCTTTCCTCCCTATCTAGTTTGCTCTAGCCTCAAGCGCTGCCGTCGACCATCGCCAGACCTCGCCGTAGACGTAGCTCTATCTACCAAATAGGAGCGGCGCCGCCTCTATATCGTTCGTCGTGCTACTCTGGTTCGAACACGCACAACCCCACATTCCCGCGCACTCCCCAGGGTTGCCGTCGACCACCGTCCGCCGCGCCGCCCGTCGTGGTGACGTGGTGCTCGCGTGGCCCCGGTCCCACCTGCCAGCCTCATAGGCTAGGTTCCTCTGCGGTGCAAATAGTTTAGGTTAGGGTCTGACCCCGTCAAGCCCTGGTCCAGGTCCCACCTGCCTGCGTGGAGGCTGAGGTGGCCACGGGCCCCTCTGTCAGCCACTGTGGCTTGCAGTGGCCTCGGTGTAAAAAGGTTTTCAGTTTTGTTTAAATTCATAAATGGTTTATTTAAATCCAGAAATTGATATAATGTTGTAAATTCAATAATTAATTATTTATAACTCAGAAAAATACAAATAATATATCAAAATGTTTAGAAAAATGAGATCTACTATTTAACCTATAATCATGCATTGTTCAACATCTTTCAAGACAAGTTTAATTAGAGAACAAAATCAACCCCTCTCATATACTCTAGAGTTTCGCCGAGTTAGGGTTTTCACCCCTCGGAACCCCGTTTAAATTGCCGAGCATGTCTTAGGGTTACTTTTCAATACAAATTAACTTGTCATATCATCATACTTGTTTGATCATTGCATCGATGCCATGTGTTGATTGTTCCTCTCTCTTTCCGGTGTTCGATTTCGTGGTAGAATACGAGATCGAGATCAAAGACCGAGGTCAGCACCATCAAAGATCAAAGATTTCTTGATAGCCATCGTATTGTAGATGCTTAGCCATCATATTAGTTGTCATAGACCCCAGTTGAATCGATGTTGCACCTAGGGTTAGCCGATGTGTCCTCGCCAGGGCATCCCGAACCCGAGGGTTGATTGATTGCCGCCTTTCTTTCCGGTATTGGTTCTTCACGATAGGATCCGAGCCCGATGGTTTCTCCGAATTAGGGTTTTTGATATTGTAAATTCATTTTTATTATTGTGTATGTATATATTAGGGTTTCTCTGAATTAAGGTTTATATCTCTCAACACCGTACCTAACATTCTCCCTTAGCCGCTTTGACTTATCCGTTTTCCACCTATGCAGAAAATATGGACCCACACGACAGAGACGAAGAAAAGGAAGAGTTGATCCAAGGTGTGATCCATGGGGAAGAAAATTTATATGTATCGACGTTTCTGAACAACTCCGGTGAGGGTGATCCTCTTTTTGCTGGAAGAGACGACTTGTTTGAGGTTGAAGGTGACGCCTTCCAGGAGGGAGAAGGCGATGCCTTATGTGATCGAGAAGACGACCGCTCCGGTGAGGTGAATGTAATATAATTAATTCATTAGTTAATCATCTGCTATCTATATAGAAATAGTAACGACGATCTTTCTTCTTTTAGCCCTCCGGATCGAAGAAATCTACTGAAAAGAGCAGACGAGGCCCAACCAAAAAGTTGGAAGACCATGAGAGGTCCAGGATCGAAGATATCGGTGAAGACGGCAAACCGACGGCTCCCGAAGTTGTCGCAAACAAATTTGTGGCACAATGCGGAGTAATCGTTAGGGACTTAATCCCGATCACCATTCGAAATTGGAATAGGCCTGCTCATGCAGAAGAAGAGGGAACATATTTATTTGTCCCTAACATGGCCAAAGATTTACTGTGGAAGAGTCTCATGCTTAATTTCAAACTACCAAAGATAGAGCTGGATCCAAATGGGGAGGATCCAGTTGAGGACGCCTTAGAATATGGGAGAGCCATGGAGATGAAGGTCAGGGAGTGGGCTATGAAGAAGATGGCCCAGTGTTTCACCAACTGGAAGAAAAGATTGCACCTTGACTATGTCGTGAAAGAGAAGACTCCGGATTTCGAGAAGATTTAGTATCAGAAGTTAAAACCATTATGGGCTGAGTTTGTGAATTAAAAGACATCAGAAAAAGCTAAGAAAATGTCTGCAACGAATAAGCTGAATGCTGCTAACAAGAAGTATCAGCATACTATGGGGCAAGGTGGCTACAGGGCTGGTCTAACATCCCAAAAATATAAAACTTGGATCATCAAACTCTAATCATCAAAATTAGGGTTAACAAAAACTTTCCCAACTAAAAATATGAAAGCATTCATATGTGCGTGTATTCAAAATTTGGATTCTTTTGAATTTCCATGGTTCTGTGTTTCTTTGCTTGTAAAATGATTCTTAGGTAAAATAAACATCATCTAAACAATCCCCAAACTTTTCCCCAAAGACAAACAACTCAAAATGAATAAATTAAGTGAATGGTAACTTTGGCCAAATTAACTCCCATGCCTACTTTGGTTATCCCTAGTTTTCAAAACTCAACAAAAACATGTATGGATCTTTGCACCCCTTGATAGTACTCATAATAAGGTACCAAGGCCCACTTTGTGATCATCCAAAAACATTCAAATGCTAAGTTTAAATGACAGTTTAAAATTGAACTATCTCATATGGAAAGATCCCACTATTTCAAAAACCACTCAAACAAGCTCAATTTTCAAAATCCAAGAACCCACAGAATCTTCAACACATGCCTATCACACCCATCAAAAATCTTTTCAAAACTCAAAAATAAATTTCTTGCGGCCATTTCATCAAACACTTGGAGACAGAAAATCAAATTGGCCAAACTTCACTGTTTGGAGTAGTAATTTGGCTAAGCATTATTCACCATTGATCACACTTGTCTCCCCCAGTGCCAACCAGTGCCTTGACCACCCCTAGCCCCTACCCATTGCACCATGCCATGCCAACCCGAAGGAACCCTTGCCAGCCGACCATGACTAGCTAGCCAGAGCAAGCACCAAGCCTAAATACCATGTCTAGGACGCACGCCACCGTCCACTGCCACCCCCTGTCCAGCGCTTGAGCCCTGCCAGCCACTGGACCACACGCCCAAGCCATGCCAAGCTTCTCTGAGAGCATGCTGAGAGCGCGCCAGAGCGCCACCCTGGACACACGCCCACAGACCGCGCGTCGCCCTCGCCGCGTGCACGCGTGATCACCACCACCCCAGCAACCCTGCAGACAAGCCCGTTCGCCGCCGCGTGGACCACGCGCGCTGTGCGCTATCAAAACCTCCGTCAGACCTGCTCAGAGCGTCGAAGCGTTCCGACCGATTAACACCGCCCCACGCCTCGCCACCACGCCATTGAGCTTCTCCAGGGAGCACAACACCGCCCCCTACCGTCGCCCATGCCAGTAGCCCTCTGTGCCGTCGACCACGACGAGCTCAACCCGTGCCCGTCGGTCCCCTCTCGCCACTATAAATAGAGGCGTCCCCCGCTCGATTTCTTCACACCAGTTCTTTCCCCTCTCTCTCAGAAACATCCCACACCCTTCCCCGGAGCAAGGCGAGCACCATGTGGCCGGAATTGCACTGGAGTTTGCCGCTGCAGAGGAGGAGAGGCGCCGTCGATTGGAGCCGCCCAGGAGGAGCTGCCGGTGCCAGGAGAATCGCCATCGTCGACTTCGTCATTCGCCCCCATCACCGACCCTCGCTTGAGCCCCGGTGAGCCTCCCACGACACCCACTGAGCCGCTAGGGTTCGAGCTCGCCGGTGACATGTTCATCGTCGACGACGACCCTCAGCCGTTGATCACCCTTCTAATCCAACGACCCACATAGCCCCGTACTGCTTCGCGTGTTATGAGCCACTTACGGGTGGAACCCCCTGTCAGCTGAGCCCCGCGCTGCGGAGTGACACTGGGCCGGCCCATTAGCATCTCCCGCGCAGCCCAACCGTTTGAATTTAGATTTTTCTATTTTCATTCAAACTCAGCTCTGTACCTAGTTTCAAAAATCAACCCAGCTCGATTCAGTGAACCAAATTGCATGAAACCAATTTTGGTAGAAAGGTACTGAAATGCTTAATCGAAGCCCGTTGGATTCAAATCATTTGGATCTGTAGATCACCCTTGGTAAAAATATCAAGTCAGAAGCTTTTCTCCATTCAAACATTTTTCAAATTTCAACCATAATATCTTTTGAGTTGATTCCAACTCTCAAAAATCACATTTTATCATACCTTTTAGAATATATAAAAACATTTGGGTTTAATTACATAAATAATGTCCAAGTAATAAAAGAATGCCACATATGCATTTCTAGTCACTTTATTTAATTATAATAAAAAGGTTAAACCTTATTAAATTGTGACACCACTTTAAATCACATTCCCATATACTGAAATATGTGGTGATGACATGTGTCAACATGATCCCATGTTTGGTTTGGAGAATATTAAATCTTAAGTAGTTTTTCAATGAGTAGAAATACTTTTCTAAAAATAAAATAAATAAGACAAAAGCTTTAAATCTTGTAATGTTAGTGATGATGCTAGATCTTCTATAGTACCCTTTTGTGTGATGATTGAAAATAGTTAAGTATTGTTTGGTGATTGTGTACCTCGTATTGATTTATAGACGCTAGTACCGACCAAGGATACGAGGAGGAAGGAGGATACTACGAAGAAGAAGCCGAGGAAAACTTCAACCACTGCTCTGCACAAGGCAAGCCTAATACTACTAGTTGATTGAACAAGCTAACACTTGCAAGATACCTTACTTATGCAAGCTAATACCTGCTTGTTACCATGCCAACTATATGCCTTAAGCATATGTGATCATACCCACTTGATAACCCAATCCTAGTTTTACTTGCAAGCTTTCTACTTTATTTCTTTATGAAAACTATTTCTTAGAGTTTACTTAAGTGACTTGTAGATTCTAGGAGGATAATTGAATGTTGCATAAAGAGCATTAAATTTGGCCTAAGCTAGATACTCTTGATGTCATCCTAAGGCATGCGATTGAACTTAGTTAAACTCCACTTGTTTACCACCCCTCATTAGTACTTACCCCCACCTGTAGATGCTAGTGCTAAGCATAAAACTTGATCAAGTTTAGATGGGAACACTTGGTGAAAATGGTTATAAAAACCTTGGAATGATGAGTCATTCTACTGAAATGTTTTGACATGTGTTTTCGAACACCAGATGATTTTGATGATGAAAATGTTGAGGCATGAGCCTTAGCCCTTTATAAAACTGATGGTTGTCTGGATGCGATACCACTCCAATTTTATCGTACAACCACAATACCCGAAAATTTGGGTAGGGCTTGAGTAGAAACTTATATACCTTAGTATGGGTTCCCTCACGACCAAGGTCTGAGCTGAGGCTACCTTGTGAAGATTGTCCACCTGTGCAGTACCCAAGATGACAGTTGGTCATGGTTGGGAGGCCAAACTCACAGGAGAGGTGCCTATACTAGGGCGTGTAATGGAAAGGTTAGGATTGATTATCCGCATACTGAGTATGGTGGATTCAGGATTTGTTCCTGACGGATGTATCGAATGTTGTGGTGAAAGTGTACAATCTCTGCAGAGTGTCAAACTATTCGAATAGCCGCGTCCGCGGTTATGGACAGTTGGATTGGCCATACCGTTCCCCCGTCAGATGTTTTCAAAATGACTTGTGAAATGAATTGAGACTTTGACTTGACCACAACAGAGTTGTGATATGAAATTCAAGTTCCCAATTAGGTGCTATAAAACTTCAACTAGCTTTCTTTGCTTCTAAACTTAGTAGAGGTAAATCTGGCTTCTTGCAAAACAACCCTAGAGCTTAGTGTCCTACTACAAAAACCCCCTTAACTTGTTAGTATTAGTTTGCGAGTACTTAAAGAGTACTCATGGCTTTGTCCCTGGATATTCCCGTGGCTAGACTATGAAGAGGAGTACCAGGATGATGGACCGCAGGAAGGTTACGACAACTAGGATCATCTCCCATCGTCAGCATTGCCTGTGACCCCGAAGATGGAGCTTCGCCTACGCTACCTTTAATATTACGTATTTCCGCTGCTTGAATTGTATTAAGAACTGGATCATGAGATCCTTATTTGTGGAAGACTTTATGTATGGTTTGTAATGGATGATGTACTGTGATATCCAAATCTGTTATGTCTCGCAAAAATGGTAATCCTGGGATTGCGATGTATGGCATAACAGGCATCTGGGATTAAAAATCTGGGTGTTGACAAGTTGGTATCAGAGCCATCCTGACCATAGGAGACCCTAGTTAGACTGGACGTTTGAATCAAAAACTTAGTTTCAAAACCAAAGAAAGCAAATATTTACAAAAAAACTTATTCCCATTCTTATCACTTTGTTTCTTTCATAAAAATTCATGTTCCTCAAAAACTCTTACAAAATACATAAAATTTGACACACTTGATCACTCTACTAACTTACCCATCCTATATTCTTATAGATGGACATGAAGTACATCAAGTTTTATCAGTTGGGGAATGGAGGAGACCTCATTTTTGAGCGGGATTTGGACCAGCTTTCGGAACTTCTGGAGCGTCCACACCCCGAGTTCTTCGGAGCTCAGCTCAATGATCAAGGAGGAGAAGATCTGAAGTGGCTAATAGTTGCAAGTCTCCAAGGAAAGATTGAACCTCCCACTGCAGAGGGAATTCAGTTCACCTTAAGATAAAACAACTGGCTCGATGGACTTGCCAGGGCCATGTAGGAAGCACTTTCCCGTCTGTGTGGGCAGAGTATCAACCAGATCAAGGGTACCCGCTTTGAGTTCTTTCCAAGGAGTGATGCTATTGTAGGGTTTCGTAGCATGGAAAACAAAAAATTTCTACCGCATACAAACAAACAAGCCAAGATCTATCTACTAGATTGTAGCAACGAGTCGATGGAATAACTCACCCTCGAAGATTCCAAAGTGTTTAACGAGAGCGGATTCTCGTGGGTGATGTAGTCGTACTCTTCCCGATCTCAAGATTGCGTGATTCTTCCGATCCTAAGGCGGCAGCGCTCCCACAGTCGGTCACACATTCGGTACTCGACGAAGACCTTCCTCTCCCATGTTCCAGCAGGCAGCGGAGGTTGTAGCACTCTCCTCGCGATTCCGGCAGCACAACGACGTGGTACCGGAAGTAGAGAAGAGATCTCGCAGGGCTTCGCCTTAAGCCGGAGCGAGTATGGTGGACTATGAGAGAGCCCTCGACGATCTAGGGTTTAGACACGCCGAGGAGGGGGCTAGGCCGGCGGCTAGGGTTTGACCTAGGCGGCGGCGTGGCTATAGAGGCGTGGCATGGCTTGGGGCTAGGGTTTAGAGGTAGGGAACTTGTGTGTCTAGGAGGGAGCCCTGCCCTCCTCTTATAGGTGGAGGGGCGCGCCAGGAGGGGAGTCCTCCCAACTCGGACAAGGTGGGCGGTGGAGGTGGAGGGACTCCTCCCCAACTCGGATTCCACCTCCCCTCCACTTCCCAAAATTAGCGGTTTGACTTTCAAATTGGCGTTTGACTTTTCAAACAAGGATTTGATTAAATCCTCTATTTTGTTCAGTAATGACACTTAGTACATGATGCAATCATATCAACTAGATATAACATATTCATGTACCCTTCCCCGCCGGAGTGCCGGACATTCCAGAACCTTCTAGAACATTCCCGATGAAAACACCGGAACCATTCCCCAACTCCGAAACAGGACTTTCCTTATATGAATCTTATTCTCCGGACCATTCCGGATCTCCTCGTGATATCCCGAATCCCATTCGAGACTCCGAACAACATTCGGACTCTTTCTCATCATTCCATAACTACTCAAACAACGTCGAATCCTTAAGTGTATCTCCCTACGGTTCGTGAATTATGCGGACATGATCGAGACACTTCTCCGAACAATAACCAATAGAGGAATCTGGAAATTCATATGGCTCCCACATATTTCTACGATTACTTTGCGATTGAATGAACCACTTACATACGATACCAATTTCCCTTTGTCTCATGATAGTTTACTTATCCGAGGTTATGATCGTCGGTATCTCTGCATACCTAGTTCAACCTCGTTACTGATAGGTACTCTTTTCTTATTCCCGTGATATGTGATCCCTTGTGAGCCAGTCACATGCTTGCAAGCTAATTGGATGACATTTCACCGAGAGGGCCCAGAGTATATCTATCCGTCATATGGATGGACAAATCCCACTCTTGATCCATGTGTTTCAACCAATACTTTCCAAACACTCAATGCCACCTTTATAGCCACCCAGTTACGGTGTGGTGATTGATGTCATCAAAGCATCCATCCGGTAAAGGTGATATGCATGATCTCATGGTCGAAGGAATTAGGTTACTATGTATCAGAAAGCATATAGCAATTGAACTATTAAAATGACTTGATCTTTATGCTACGCTTATCTATAGGAGTATGTCCACCATATCATTCTCCTAATGATATGATCTTGTTGTTAATAACATCTCAATGTTCATGATAGGGAAACCACAATCATTTATTAACCAACAAGCTAGTGATGTATAGAGGCTTTACTAGGGACTTCAATTTAAGTTTACAAATCACACAAGTATTAATGTTTCCTTGTTAATACTATTATAGCATGAATGTAAACATTTATCATAAACACAAAGATATAATAATAACTACATTTATTATTGCCTCTAGGGCATATCTCCAACAGTCTCCCACTTGCACTAGAGTCATCTAATCTAGATTACATGGTAATATACCGAACACCCATGGCAGTTTGGTGCTGGTCATGTTTTGCCCTCGGGAGAGGTTTAGTCAACGGATCCGCCACATTCAGATCTGTGTGTACTTTGCAAATCTTTATGTCCCCATCTTGGACATGTTCTCGAATAGCGTGAAAACGTAGCTTGATGTGCTTCAGCTTCTTGTGTGACCTTGGTTCTTGCGCATTGGCTATGTCACCCATGTTATCACAGTAGATAGACATTGGGTCCAGCGCACTAGGAACCACACCCAGTAATGAACTCTTTCATCCATATCGCTTCTTGTGAAGCCTCCGAAGCAACCATGTATTCCGATTCAGTTGAAGATCTCGCCACAACGCTTTGCTTTGCACTCCTCCAGCTAACTGCTGCACCATTGAAAATAAATACGTATCCAGATTGTGATTTAGAATCATCCGGATCGGTGTTCCAACTAGCATCGGTGTAACCATTAACAACGAGCTGTTCATCACCTCCATAAGAAAGAACCATATCCTTAGTTCTTCTCAAGTACTTAAGGATGTTTTTGACCACTGTCCAATGATCCACTCCTGGATCACTTTGATATCTGCTAGTTAAACTAACAGCATATGCAATGTCGGGTCTAGTACATAGCATGGCATACATTAGAGATCCTATGGCTGAGGCATAGGGAGTCTTACTCATCCTTTCTCTATCTTCTGCCGATGTCGGACTTTGAGTTTTACTCAAGTTCGTATTGGGCAACATGGGCAAGAACCCTTTCTTGCTATCTTCCATTCCAAACCTCTTTATAACTTTGTCCAAATATGTACTTTGTGACAATGATATTTGGCGTCTTGATCTATCTCTATAAATCTTTATGCCTAATATGTAAGCTGCTTCGCCAAGATCTTTCATTGAAAAACTATTATTCAAATATTCCTTGACACTATTAAGAAGGTCTACATCATTCCCAATCAATAATATGTCATCTACATATAGTATTAAGAATGCTACAGAGCTCCCACTCACTTTCTTGTAAATACAAGCTTCTCCATAAGTTTGTATAAAACCAAAACTTTTGATTACCTTATCAAAACGTTGATTCCAACTTCGGGATGCTTGCTTCAATCCATAAATGGATCGTTGAAGTTTGCATACCTTGTTAGCATCTTTAGGATCGACAAAACCTTTGGGTTGCATCATATACAACTCTTCATCAATGTCTCCATTGAGGAATGCTGTTTTTACATCCATCTGCCATATCTCATAATCATAATATGCAGCGATTGCTAACATAATCCTCACAGACTTTAGCTTCGCTACTGGTGAGAAAGTCTCATCATAGTCAACTCCTTGAATTTGTCGAAACCCTTTTGCGACAAGTCGAGCTTTATAGACAGTAACATTACCATCAGCATCTGTTTTCTTCTTGAAAATCCATTTGTTCTCGATGCCTTCCGCCATCCGTAAGTCCACCAAAGTCCATACTTGGTTTTCGTACATGGATCCAATCTCGGATTTCATGGCTTCTTGCCATTTATTGGAATCTGGGCTCATCATCGCTTCCTCATATGTCGCAGGGTCATCGGTGTTGTCCACCAACATGACCCTCATAACGGGATCATACCAATCTGGAGTGATACGAGTTCTCGTTTACCTGTGAGGCTCTGTAGCAACTTCAACCGAAGTTTCATGATCATCATCATTAGCTTCCTCTCTTATTGGTGCAGACACCACAGGAACTTCTTACGGCGCTGCGCTACTCGCAATTTCGAGAGAAGGTTCGACAACCTCGTCGAGTTCTACTTTCCTTCCGGTCACTTCTTTCGAGATAAATTCCTTCTCTAGAAAGGATCCATTCTTGGCAACGAAGATTTTTCCCTCGGATCTATGATAGAAGGTATACCCAATAGTTTCCTTTGGGTATCCTATGAAGACGCATTTTTCCGCTTTGGGTTCAAGCTTGTCCGGCTGTAACTTCTTTACATAGGCTTCGCAACCCCAAACTTTAAGGAACGACAATCTAGGTTTCTTCCCAAACCATAATTCATATGGTGTCGTTTCAACGGATTTAGATGGTGCCCTATTTCAAGTGAATGCGGCTGTTTCTAATGCATAACCCCAAAATGATAGCGGTAAATCTGTAAGTGACATCATAGAACGAACCATATCTAAGAGAGTTCGATTACGATGTTCGGACACACCATTACGCTGTGGTGTTCCCGGCGGTGTCAATTGTGAAAGTATTCCGCATTTCTTCAAATGCTCGCCAAACTCGTAACTTAGATATTCACCTCCATGATCAGAACGTAGAAATTTAATCTTCTTGTTACGTTGATTCTCTACCTCACTTTGAAATTCCTTAAACTTCTCGAAAGTTTCGGACTTATGTTTCATGAAATAGATATACCCATATCTACTCAAATCATCCGTGAAGGTAAGAACATAACGATAACCACCGCGCGATGCTACACTCATTGGACCACACACATCGGTATGTATGATTTCCAATAAGTCCGTAGCTCGCTCCATCATACCAGAGAATGGAGTCTTAGTTATTTTACCCATCAGACATGCTTCGCATCTTTCAAGTGATTCGAAATCAAGTGATTCAAGAAGTTCATCGGAATGGAGTTTCTTCATACGCTTCACTCAAATGTGACCAAGACGACAGTGCCACATATAGGTCGAGCTATCGCTTGATTTCAACCGTTTAGCCTCAATGTTATTAATATGTGTATTTCCACTATCGAGATTCAATAAGAATAGACCGTCTATCAAAGGTGCATGTGCATAAAACATATTACTCATATAAATCGAACAACCATTATTCTCGGATTTAAACAAGTAACCGTCTCGCAATAAACAAGATCCCGATATAATGTTCATGCTTAACGCAGGCACCAAATAACAATTATTTAAGTATAAAACTAATCCCAATGGTAGATGAAGGGGTAGCGTGCGATCAGCGATCACATCAACCTTTGATCCGCTTCCCACGCCGCATCATCACCTCGTTCTTCGCTAGCTTCCGTTTATTCGCAGCACTGCTTCGAGTTACAAATATGAGCAACCGAACCAGATCAAATACCCGTGCACTACTACGGTACTAGTGAGATACACATCAATAACATGTATATTAGATATACATTTCTTCTTGATGTTGCCGTTATTCAAATCCGCCAAGTACTTTGGGCAATTCCGCCCAAAGGACCTTCTCCTTGCAGTAAAAGCACTCAAGATCGGCTTAGGTCCAGCCATGGTCTTCTTCACATGGTAACTTTCTTACCACCCTTCTTGAAGTGTCCCTTCTGCTTAGACTTGCCTTTCTTGAATTTGATGGTCTTATTGACCAACAACACTTGGTGCTCTTTCTTGATCTCCACTTCTGCATATTTCAACATGGCAAAGAGTTCTGGCAACGTCTTGTTCATGTTTTGCATGTTGTAGTTCATCACAAAGTTCTTGTAACTTGGTGGTAGTGATTGAGGACGGTAAATCCCCAAAGCATTAGGAATCACTATACCCAAGCTTTGATGTTTGTTTATGCCTGCACATCTTAAGCACATGATCACGAGAGTTGCCCTCTTCCATCTTGCAGTTAAAGAACTTTTCAGAAGCCTCATAGCTTTCAATTGCCGCATGAGTCTCAAAGATCAATTTGAGATCCTCGACAATATCATATGGGTCTGAATTCTCAAACCTTTTCTGATTCTAAAACATACAAGATAGCACACTGAACTGTGGGGTACTGAGTCTTCCGAGTGAGGTAAACATTCTTTACTTCATCGGCAGCATCAGCTGCAGGTGGGTCACCCAGCGGTGCATCCAGCACATAGGTCAAATTACCAGCTGTGAGGACAATCCTCAAATTGCGGAACCAATCCGCGAAGTTGCTTCCATTGTTTTTCAACTTTTCTTTCTCTAGGAACGCATTAAAATTGATGGTAGGGGCTGCCATTGATCTACAACATATTTGCAATAGTTTAGACTAAGTTTATGACAAATTGAGTTAAAATTAATAATAAAATTAATCTAGGTGAACTCCCACTCAAAACAATATCCCTCACATTGTTTTAGTGATCACACGAACCAAATCCACCACATCAACACCGATCATCACGAGTTGATATAGTTTCAATGGCGAACAATCGACATGTTCATCATATCTACTATATGATTCATGCTTTACCTTTCGGTGATCCGTGTTCCGAGACCATGTCTGTACATGCTAGGCTCGTCAAGATCAAACCTTAGTTTCCGCATGAGCAAATCTGGCTTGCTCACGTTGTATACACTTGCGGAATCTAACACACCCAGATCATCACGTGGTGCTTCGAAACAACAAGCTTTAGCAACGGTGCTAACTAAGCGTGAACACTTTATGACTTGAAATTCATGTGCATGAGGGATCATCTTATAATGCTATTGTCGTCTACTAAGCAATACAAGATGCATAAAGGATTAACATCACATGCAATTCATAATATGTGATATGATATGGCCTTTCTTCTTTGTGCTTCCGATCTCCATCTTCAAGCACGAACATGATCTCCATCATCACCGGCATTGCATCAAGGTCAATGACGCTTCTCCATGGTTGTCGTCCACCGGCTTCAACTATTACAACTACTTTGAATAGACACGCGGGTCTTAACATAAATTAAAGACAACCATATGGCTCCTGCCGGTTGCCAACTTACAATAAGGAACATTGCATACATCAAATATAATCACAATCATGGCCATATCACATCAAGACACCCTGCAAATCAAAGTTAGACGCCTCTACTTTCTTTGCATGTTTTACGTGGTTTGGGGCTTTCAATAAGTGTCGTTCTAACTTACGAACAAGAACCACAACATTGATACTAGCATTGTTAATCACCCGTTGTAAATTGAATCTTAACTATGCTAGGAGAAACAGCCATAAAGCCACTTATGCAATACAAGTTGCATGTCAAGCGTGGAGCAAGTCTCATGAACGATGTCATGTAAGGTTAACCCGGGCCGCTTCATCCCAACATCCCGCAAGATGCAAAGTACACAAGAAGCAATTGACAATAAAAGCATCAACGCCCACAATGACCATTGTGTTCTACTCGTGCAACAGATCTACATATAGACACGGCTCTGATACCACTGTAGGGTTTCGTAGCATGGAAAACAAAAAATTTCTACCGCATACAAACAAACAAGCCAAGATCTATCTACTAGATTGTAGCAATGAGTCGATGGAATAACTCACCCTCGAAGATTCCAAAGTGTTTAACGAGAGCGGATTCTCGTGGGTGATGTAGTCGTACTCTTCCCGATCTCAAGATCGCGTAGACGATCCTTCCTTCCAAGGCAAGCGCCCCTGCAATGGTCACACGCTCGGGTATGACGAAGACCTTCCTCTCCCTTGTTCCAGCAGGCAGCACAACGGCGTGGTACCGGAAGTAGAGAAGAGATCTCGCAGGGCTTCGCCTTAAGCCGGAGCGAGTATGGTGGACTATGAGAGAGCCCTCGGTGATCTAGGGTTTAGACACGCCGAGGGGCTAGCCCTAGGGCGGCTAGGGCCTATAGAGGCGGCGGCGGCTTAGGGCTAGGGTTTAGAGGTAGGGAACTTGTGTGTCTAGGAGGGGAGCCCTACCCCTCCTCTTATAGGTGGAGGGAGGCGCGCCAGGGGAGGGGAGTCCCTCCCCAACTCGAACCCAAGGTGGGCCGGCGGTGGAGGTGGAGGGACTCCTCCCCAACTCGGATTCCACCTCCCCTCCACTTCCCAAAATTAGCCGTTTGACTTTCAAATTGGCGTTTGACTTTTCAAACAAGGATTTGATTAAATCCTCTATTTTGTTCAGCGATGAAACTTAGTACATGATGCAATCATATCAACTAGATATAACATATTCATGTACCCTTCCCCTCCGGAGTGCCGGACATTCTGGAACCTTCTAGAACATTCCCGATGAAAACACCGGAACCATTCCCTAACTCCGAAACAGGACTTTCCTTATATGAATCTTATTCTCCGGACCATTCAGGATCTCCTCGTGATATCCCGAATCCCATTCGAGACTCTGAATAACATTTAGACTCTTTCTCATCATTCCACTACTCAAACAACGTCGAATCCTTAAGTGTGTCTCCCTACGGTTCGTGAATTATGCGGACATGATCGAGACACTTCTCCGAACAATAACCAATAGAGGAATCTGGAAATTCATATGGCTCCCACATATTTCTATGATTACTTTGCGATCGAATGAACCACTTACATACGATACCAATTTCCCTTTGTCTCACGATAGTTTACTTATCCGAGGTTATGATCGTTATCTCTCGCATACCTAGTTCAACCTCACATCGATAAGTACTCTTTTCTCGTTCCCGTGATATGTGATCCCTTGTGAGCCAGTCACATGCTTGCAAGCTAATTGGATGACATTTCACTGAGAGGGCCCAGAGTATATCTATCCGTCATATGGATGGACAAATCCCACTCTTGATCCATGTGTTTCAACCAATACTTCCCGAACACTCAATGCCACCTGTATAGCCACCCGCCACGGTGGTGTTTGATGTCATCAAAGCATCCATCCGGTAAAGGTGATATGCATGATCTCATGGTCGAAGGAATTAGGTTACTATGTATCAGAAAGCATATAGCAATTGAACTATTAAAATGACTTGATCTTTATGCTACGCTTATCTATAGGAGTATGTACATCATACCATTCTCCTAATGATATGATCTTGTTGTTAATAACATCTCAATGTTCATGATAGGGAAACCACAATCATTTATTAACCAACAAGCTAGTGATGTATAGAGGCTTTACTAGGGACTTCAATTTAAGTTTACAAATCACACAAGTATTAATGTTTCCTTGTTAATACTATTATAGCATGAATGTAAACATTTATCATAAACACAAATATATAATAATAACTACATTTATTATTGCCTCTAGGGCATATCTCCAACAACTATGGGACAGCCACTGGAAGCCCCATACCACCACGAGCTGAAGACTCAGTTGGACCACCTTAGCTTCATGATGTATGATCGTCAGCCGGAGTTGGACAATGCCCGTGATTACTCCAACCACAAGTCCGCCATCATCAAGATGAAGGATCAGACCATCGCCATGCTAGCGAAGGATTGCAAGTCTCGTCGTCGTCAGCTCGATAAGAAGGACCGCATCATTGCTCGTCTTTGCCACCGTATCTCGAATTTGGAGGAGACCATCCACGAGAGAGACATGCAATTGGAGGAAAGGGAGAATGCCGGAGAAGATCTTCGTGGAGACCCCTACTCCTATCTTAGCGATGATGATGATTTTCTGGAGGATCAGGCCATGGACTTCTTCACCGATGAGGATGACTTCGCCTTCATCGATGACGATGATGAGGATGACGACTACACCGAATCCGAGGAGTAGTAGCACTTGAGCACTAGCGTAGGGAGTTGTATCCGGTCCCACTGTATCGTAGTTTCTAGAATGGTTCTTAAAACCATCCGTTTCCCTTTGTTGTGGTGTGTGTTGTATCGTGTGCTATGAATGAATGAATGAAAAGCAAGTTGCTAGAAAATCTGTGTCAAACATTAAAAGCTTTTAAAAGTCCCTGAACCTTAGAAATTTCCCTCTTTTCTCATGATCTATCTCAATCTTTAGATGCCACGCGGACGAAGTGGTTCATCCCCGGACCCGATGTTGCAGATCCTGCAAATGTTAGTTTCTGACCGCGAAGCTGAAAGAGCGGAACGTCAAGCCAACCTAGCCACCCTTCAGTAGATAGCTCAGCTGGCCCACAACAATCAAGGCCAAGGAAATCAGGACAACCATGGATCTAAGCTCATGAATTTCCAGAACACCAACCCACCTGTTTACACTAAGTCGGAAGAGCCCTTAGACGCAGATGATTGGCTGCAAACCATGGAAAACAACCTGGAAGTCGCCGGAGTGGAAGCTAACGAGAAAGTTCTGTTCGCCGCCCACTATCTAGCCGGAGATGCAAGAGCATGGTGGAACAACATTCGTGCAATGACCAGAGGACAGATGATGACTTGGGAGGAATACAAGGTCAAGTTCAACAGAACCCATGTGCCACCAGGTTTGATCAAGAGAATGAGAGATGAATTTCGAGAACTGAAGCAAGGAAGGATGACCGTAGTTGAATACCATGACAAATTCTTGTCATTAGCTAGGTATGCCCCGGATGAGATCGACACTAAAGCCAAGAAGAAAGAAAGATTCCTGAATGGTTTGCATGATGAGATGCAGACGGTGTTGGTCAATATCCCCTTTGCTGATATTGAAGCCCTAGTCGACTCTGCCATCCATATGGAAGGAAAGATCAACCAAGCCAATGAGAACCGCAAGCGTCGCATGATGCATCAGCCAGGAACCCATCATACCCCAAAGTATCGCCCCAACCCATCTCCAGGATTTGCCCCGGGAACTAACAGACCCCCGATGAACCGTCCGACCTATCCCAACAGTGGAAACCCGAGGCCCGGAGGAAATCACAACAACCCCGGCAACTCTGGCAATTTCAATCGTGCACCACCCAAGTTCAACAACAACAATGCTGCCACTAACACCAACACTGTCCCGAGGACTGGAAGCAATGTTGTGCCTGTGGCAGTTAAGGACAAGTCGCAAGTGACTTGTTAAGACTGTGGAAATAAGGGTCACTACTCCAATGAGTGCCCAAGAAGAATGCCGCAACCTCCAATGCAAATGCCCCAGCTCAGCAGCAGCGTCGTGTTCAGCCCGGAAGAAGGTTTGCCCCAGGGAATTCGCTCAACCACAACGGCCTTCTTTTTCTCATGCATGCTGAAGAAGCCCAGGAAGCGCCAAACGTTGTGCTGGGTATGTTTTCTGTTAATTCAGTACTTGCTAGAGTGTTGTTTGATTCTGGTGCATCGCACTCATTTGTCACCGAAGAATTTGCATGCACTAGTAACATTCAACCAACCAAACTAAAGCATGTTATGATTGTTCAAATACCCAGTTCAACCACCAAAGCTAGGCAAATTTGCAAAGCCGTCCCTATCTGAATCCATGGCATAGATTTTTATGCTAATCTGATAGTACTCGGAACTAAAGGTTTGGAAGTAGTACTAGGAATGGATTGGATGTCCAAACATAAAGGATTGATTGACTGTGCCAAGAAAGCCATAACCATGACCAGTACAGCCGGAATATCAGTCGAGCATGTATCTGAAACCTTACCTCGTCAATTCAAGTGCAACAAGAGTATAGCCCAACCTACTATTGACCAAGTCTGGATAGTCTGTGAATACCCCGATGTATTTCCAGATGTTTTGCTCGGTATGCCCCCAAATCGGGATATCGAGTTTATCATTGAACTAATCCCCGGGACATGACCCATAGCCCAGAGACCATATAGTATGAACCCGTCTGAACTAACAGAACCGAAGAAGCAACTAGATGCCATGTTGGAAATTGGACTGATTCAACCAAGTGCGTCACCATGGAGATCACCTATTTTGTTTGTGGACAAGAAAGATGGAGGTAACCGTTTGTGTACGGATTATCGAAAATTGAATGATGTCACTGTCAAGAACAAGTACCCATTGCCCAAGATAGAAGATTTGTTTGATCAGTTGACCGGTGCCAAAGTGTTTTCTAAGATTGATCTTAGAACATGCTATCATCAACTCAAGATTCGCGCAGAGGATATTCCCAAGACTACCTTTACCACCAGATATGGATTATACGAGTATACTGTCATGTCTTTTGGATTAACCAATGCCCCCGCTTATTTCATGAATCTCATGAATAAGATTTTTATGGACTTCCTGGATAAGTTTGTCATTGTTTTCATTGACGACATTCTGATTTATTCCAAATCAGAAGAAGAACATGATCTACACCTAAGGACCATTCTTGGAACCCTGAGAGAGCATCAGTTGTATGCCAAGTTTAGCAAATGTGAATTCTGGTTACAGGAGGTAGGATTCCTCGGCCACATTGTATCAGCCGGAGGAATTGCCGTTGACCCTGCAAAGGTAAAAGATGTTGAAGATTGGCAAGCCCCAACCACTCAAACCCAAGTTCGTGCATTTCTCAGATTGGCGGGATACTACCGCAAGTTCGTAGAAGGATTCTCGAGTATCGCCAGACCCATGACCCAATTGCTGAAGAAGGACAAGAAGTTTGAATGGACGGACAAATGTGAAGCGAGTTTTCAAGAACTCAAGAGAAGATTGATTTTAGCCCCAATCTTAATCATGCCGGATATCACAAAGCCCTTTGACGTGTATTGTGATGCATCCAAGATCGGTCTCGGATGTGTGCTAATGCAAGAAGGCAAAGTTATATCTTATCTATCTCGACAACTGAACAACATGAGCAAAATTACCCAACCCATGACCTCGAACTCGCAGCCGTAGTTCTAGCCCTGAAGACATGGAGGCAATACCTGATGGGAAATCGTTGCGAGATTTATTCGGATCACAAGAGCCTGAAGTATATATTCACTAAGAAGGAGATGAATATGAGACAAAGAAGATGGATTGAGTTAATCAAGGATTACGATATGGACATTCACTATCACCCCGGTAAAGCCAATGTGGAAGCATATGCCCTTAGCAGATTGCCGTGCCGCTTGAACTCCATGATTCTGAAGGAGCAACCAAGTCTGCACAAGGAGATGGAAGATTTCCGAATGGAATTAGTGAGTGAAGGATTTTTGGCTAGCATAGAACTTCAACCCACTTTGATCAGCCAGAACAAGGAGGCACAGAAAGGAAATGCTAGTATCGACGGAATCAAGCATCGTATCGGTACATGCAAAGTACCCGGATTCACGGAAGACGAAGAAGGAGTTTTGTGGTACAAAGGACGCCTTTGTGTACCAGCAGATTCTGAGTTGAAAGAAGTTATTCTGAAGGAAGCCCATGATACTCTTTATTCTATCCACCCCGGAGGAACGAAGATGTATCAAGATTTGAAAGAACAATTTTGGTGGCATAAGATGAAGAGAGAAATCGGAAGCTATATCGCCAAGTGTGATATATGTCAGCGAGTCAAGGCGGGACATCAAAGACCCGCTGGATTGTTGCAACCATTGCAGAATCCAGAATGGAAATGGGATTCAGTTGGAATGGACTTTATCACCGGATTGCCTACTTCTAGTAGGGGAAATGACTCTATATGGGTCATAGTTGACAGATTGTCCAAAGTCGCCCATTTCTTACCAGTCAAGACCACATATCAGAGTTTGAAGCTAGCGGAGTTGTACATCGCTAGAATCGTTAGTTTGCACGGAGTCCCCAAGAACATCGTATCGGATCGAGGAACACAGTTTACCTTGAGATTCTGGAAGAAAGTCCAAGAAGGTTTAGGAACCCGACTAGATTTCAGCACAACTTATCACCTTCAGACCGATGGACAAACGGAGCGAGTAAATCAGATACTCGAAGACATGTTGAGAGCATGTGTGTTAGAGTATGGATCTAAATGGGAAGACTGTCTGCCGTTTGCAGAATTTCCATACAACAACAGTTATCAAGCTAGTTTGCAAATGGCCCCATTTGAATTCATGTATGGAAGAAAGTGTCGCACCCCTTTGAACTGGTCGAAAGTAGGAGAGAGTCAGATTTTCGGACCCGACATCCTGCGAGAAGCAGAAGAGAAGGTTCACGAGATTCGTGAGCACCTCAAGACAGCCCAGTCAAGACAGAAGAGTTACACCGATAAGAGACGTCGAGACCTCGCCTTTAACATCGGAGATTTTGTGTACCTAAAAGTGTCGCCATTGAAAGGAATGCAGCGCTTCCAGCTGAAAGGAAAGTTAGCCCCCAGATATATCGGACCCTTCAAGATTCTGAACTGTCGAGGAGAAGTGTCGTATCAATTGGAACTGCCCGAAGAAATGTCAGCCGTGCACAATGTGTTCCATATCTCATTACTTCGCAAGTGTCTTGAAGTCCCGGAGAAGACTGAAGTGTTCAAGAACATTGATCACCGGACCATAGAGATCAACGATGACCTGACCTATCCCGAAGTGCCCATCCGTATTTTGGAAGAAGCTTTCATAACTACGAGAACCCGAAGCATCAAGTTTCTCAAAATTCAGTGGAGCAACCACACAGAAGAGGAAGCTACCTGGGAGCGCGAAGATCACATCAGGACAGAGTTTCCTGATCTCTTCAAATCCTAGGTAATCTTTTTCGTACTTTTTCAAATCTTGGGACGAGATTTTGTCTAAGGGGGGAAGGTTTGTAACATCCCAAAAATATAAAACTTGGATCATCAAACTCTAATCATCAAAATTAGGGTTAACAAAAACTTTCCCAACTAAAAATAGGAAAGCATTCATATGTGTGTGTATTCAAAATTTGGATTCTTTTGAATTGCCATGGTTCTGTGTTTATTTTCTTGTAAAATGATTCTTAGGTAAAATAAACATCATCTAAACAATCCCCAAACTTTTCCCCAAAGACAAACAACTCAAAATGAATAAATTAAGTGAATGGTCACTTTGGCCAAATTAACTCCCATGCCTACTTTGGCTATCCCTAGTTTTCAAAACTCGACAGAAACATGTATGGATCTTTGTAGCCCTTGATAGTACTCATAATAAGGTACCAAGGCCCACTTTGTGATCATCCAAAAACATTCAATTGCTAAGTTTAAATGACAGTTTAAAATTGAATCTATCTCATATGGGAAGATCCCACTATTTCAAAAACCACTCAAATAAGCTCAATTTTCAAAACCCAAGCACCCACAGAATCTTCAACACATGCCTAGCACACCCACCAAAAATCTTTTCAAAATTCAAAAATAAATTTCTTGTGGCCATTTCATCAAACACTTGGAGACAGAAAATCAAATTGGCCAAACTTCACCGTTTGGAGCAGTAATTTGGCTAAGCATTGTTCACCATTGATCACACTTGTCTCCCCCAGTGCCAACCAGTGACTTGACCACCCCTAGCCCCTACCCATTGCACCATGCCATGCCAACCCGAAGGAACCCTTGCCAGCCGACCACGGCTAGCTAGCCAGAGCAAGAACCAAGCCTAAACACCATGTCTAGGACGCACGCCACCGTCCACCGCCACCCCCTGTCCAGCGCTTGAGCCCTGCCAGCCACTGGACCACATGCCCAAGCCATGCCAAGCTTCTCTGAGAGCATGACGAGAGCGCGCCAGAGCGCCACCCTCGACACACGCCCACAGACCGCACGCCGCCCTCGCCGCGTGCACGCGTGATCACCACCACCCCAGCAACCCCGCAGACACGCCCGTTCGCCGTCGCGCGGACCACGCGCACTGTGCACCATCAAAACCTCCGTCGGACCCGCTTAGAGCGTTGAAGCATTCCGACCGATCAGCACCGCCCCACGCCTCGCCACCACGACGTTGAGCTTCGCCAGGGAGGATAGCACCTCCCCTACCATCGCCCATGCCAGTAGCCCTCTGTGCTGTCGACAGCTACGAGCTCAGCCCGCGCCCGTCGGTCTCCTCTCGCCACTATAAATAGAGGACTCCCCCGCTCGATTTATTCACACCAGTTCGTTCCCCTCTCTCTCAAAAACATCCCACACCCTTCCGCGGAGCAAGGCAAGCACCAGGTGGCCGGAATTTCACCGGAGTTCGCCGCTGCAGAGGAGGAGAGGCGCCGTTGATTGGAGCCACCCCAGGAGGAGCTGTCGGTGCCAGGAGAATCGTCGTCGTCGACTTCGTCATTCGCCCCCATCGCCGACCCTCGCCTGAGCCCCGGTGAGCCTCCCACAACCCCCACTGAGCCGCTAGGGTTCGAGCTCGCCGGTGACATGTTCATCGTCGACGACGACCCTCAGCCATCGATCACCCTTCTAATCCATCGACCCACATAGACCCGTACCGCTTCACGTGTTATGAGCCACTGACCGGTGGAAACCCCCTGTCAGTTGAGCCCCACGCTGCGGAGTGACACTGGGCCGGCCCATTAGCATCTCCCGCGCAGCCTAACCGTTTGAATTTAGATTTTTCTATTTTCATTCAAACTCAGCTCTGTACCTTGTTGGGGATATGCTATATGGGTATCCTCATAGCATGTCTCTTATCCGACTAACCCGGGTGGCCCATAGTCGGTAGCATGGCCTATGGCCTGCTGGGCGGCCCAGTTAGGTGGATCCAGAAGGGAGGCCCATGCCGGATAAAGGAAGGCTACGGTGGAGTCACTAGCGTACCCGGAGCCTTGGAGTGCAAGATACACAAGACTAGTAATAGACGGTGTAGAACTCTGTAACCTGTCCGGCTAGGACTTTTCCCTATAACCCTAGGACCTGACGACTATATAAGTCGGGCCTATGGGAGCCTTTAGGGCATCATTTTACACACACCTCCCACAGCGAACCTAATCTCTGTAACTCGGCATATTGCCATTATAGTGATTTATAGCAGGAGTAGGATTCCGCCACCGTTGTGGGATCTGAACGTGGATAAGCTGTGTTACCTCGTACCCGTCAACCGTCCGCCTTACCCCACGTCTCTAAACACGCACTGTGAGGACCCCTCCATGGCGTACTCATCGGCAATACCACGACATACCTAGTTTCAAAAATCAACCCAGCTCGATTCAGTGAACCAAATTGCCTGAAACCAATTTTGGTAGAAAGGTACTGAAATGCTTAATCCAAGCCCGTTGGATTCAAATCATTTGGATCTGTAGATCACCCTTGGTAAAATATCAAGTCAGAAGCTTTTCTGCATTCAAACATTTTTCAAATTTCAACCATAATAGCTTTTGAGTTGATTCTACTGAAATGTTTTGACATGTGTTTTCGAACACCAGATGATTTTGATGATGAAAATGTTGAGGCATGAGCCTTAGCCCTTTATAAAACTGATGGTTGTCTGGATGCGATACCATTCCAATTTTACCGTACAACCACAATACCCGAAAATTTGGGTAGGGCTTGACTGGAAACTTATATACCTTAGTATGGGTTCCCTCATGACCAAGGTCTGAGCTGAGGCTACCTTGTGAAGATTGTCCACCTGTGTAGTACCCAAGATGACAGTTGGTCATGGTTGGGAGGCCAAACTCACAGGAGAGGTGCCTATATTAGGGCGTGTAATGGAAAGGTTAGGATTGAATTCACCATACTGAGTATGGTGAATTCAGGATTTGTTCCTGGCGGATGTATCGAATGTTGTGGTGAAAGTGTACAATCTCTGCAGAGTGTCAAACTATTCGAATAGCCGCGTCCGCGGTTATGGACAGTTGGAGTGGCCATACTGTTTCCCCGTCAGATGTTTTCAAAATGACTTGTGAAATGAATTGATACTTTGACTTGACCACAACAGAGTTGTGATATGAAATTCAAGTTCCCAATTAGGTGTTATAAAACTTCAACTAGCTTTCTTTGCTTCTGAACTTAGTAGAGGTAAATCTGGCTTCTTGCAAAACAACCCTAGAGATTAGTGTCCTACTACAAAAAACTCCTTAACTTGTTAGTATTAGTTTGCGAGTACTTAAAGAGTACTCATGGCTTTGTCCCTGGCTATTCCCGTGGCCAGACTATGAAGAGGAGTACCAGGATGATGGACCGCAAGAAGGTTACGACAACTAGGATCATCTCCCATCGTCAGCATTGCCTGTGACCCCGAAGATGGAGCTTCGCCTACGCTACCTTTAATATTACGTATTTCCGCTGCTTGAATTGTATTAAGAACTGAATCATGAGATCCTTATTTGTGTAAGACCTTATGTATGGTTTGTAATGGATGATGTACTGTGATATCCAAATCTGTTATGTCTCACAAAAATGGTAATCCTGGGATTGCGATGTATGGCATAGCAGACATCTGGGATTAAAAATCCGGGTGTTGACAGCTGGCATTCCTAAGTGGAAGAAACTTGATGATGAACTGCGTGCTAAAAAGATCATCCCAGAGACAGACGATTGGATCGAACGTGCAAAGAATTGGTTTTACGGGCATGGGGGCACGTTGGACTCAGAAGGGAAGTGTATATATAACATACGACATAAAGAAGACCCCTTGCCAATCGAGAAGATGAGAAAAGCAGTAAAGGCTGTTAAAGATGGGGACTTCATTCCCGATAGAGAGAATGATGAGCTCACACTCGCCCTTGGAAATAAGGAACATGATGGACGAACACGAGGCACAATAGGCTCCAAACCATGGAGCACTGGGTTTCCCGAAGAGAGGAAGAAATATCCTGATAGAAGCCGTAAGAGGAGAAAGGACAAGGTGGAAGTTGAAGCAGATATTAAGAAAGAGAGAATGCGTATAATTGAAGAACGAATAAAGCAACAACAAGATCAAATTAACGCACTTAGACAGCAAGGTACTACCGGCCCATCTCAACAGCACATGGTGGTAGAACCTGCATTCGATGCTACCGGCCTATCGAATAATCGAAAAAGCAGTGTGGCTTCCACCGAGGTCCCGGGTGATGACAATGACGATGACGATGGTGCACCGACGATGGCTCCTGTTGGCTACCCAATGGATGATATCACACAGATGACACACTGCGAGCTACATGTCAAAGTTGTGAACATATCAATGAAGGTGGTGGTCGGCTATGCCTTACCAATTGGACCCACACCAACTTACCACTGTCGTCCGGTTCCATAGGGCTACACTATTGTCGGGGTGGATGAAATCATGCCCACCTTTGAAGCTTGACTACCCTGCAGGTGAAGGGGATGTGACTGAACTGGGATAAGCAACAAACTTAACCATTCTATGGCCAAAGAAATGTATCGTGCTTCCAAATCACACGCCAAGGCCATCTTCTCCGCCGCCTCACCCGTCTCCAGCGAGGTCGTCGCCGCCGCGGCAGTCATCTTTGTCGCCTCACCCGGCTCCGTCGCCTCACCTGTCTCCATCGCCTCACCAATCTTTGGTGCAACCATCGCCGCGACAGCCATCGCCGGTGCCTCGGGATAAAAAGCTTAAGCGTACCACCGCTACTCTGCGTCGTCGTAAGCGATCGCCAAAATGTAAACAAGAGCCTCTTCCAAAAGTACCAAAGGTTCCTCCCAAGAGAGCTTATGACTGTAATGAAGAGGAGACTACGGCTATCATTGATGCAGAAACGACATCTTTTTTCACTAAGCTGGGGCAGCCGAAAGAGCCAGAGTTCCCCAGAACCAAAGAAGAAAAAGCCCGAGTGTTCAAAATGCTAAAGACTCTTCATCAACCCGAGCCAAAGCTGTCATCAGACTATGAGCGTTCTATTCTCAAGTCACATGCGGCATAACAAGCCTCGAAGAGCAGTACTGATGCAAGCGAGAAATCTGTTGCCCAGCTCGGAGAACAAGAAAAACAGTCTTGCGCCCCTCTCAAGGTGATTTCCCATACCAATGTGGGGTCGAGCAAATATGCGTCAAGAGCGATGATCCAGATAGTTACTGTACGGAGAAGTCAGCTGCTCAAGGTATGAGTATTGCCCAAGACTTATCCTGATTGATGCTTCCCGTGTGAAGTAGCATACAAATACCAGTACGACAAACCTCTCGTCAAACCTGAGGAGGTAAATAATCTTCCAACAAAAATGTGAAGATTTCATAACTGGTACATGCATGCCACAAAGGCCGGGGCTAACTGGATAATGCTGAGGGTTACAAAAAAGCATTATGGGAAATAAATAGATGACATGATATCCATTGAATTTGATGAACTATTTCAATTATTCAATCAAGACGCCTTGGACAAATCGATCATCAGTGCCTATTGTCTATAAGTACTAATTCTATAATTAATTAAGTCTCTAGCTATTTCACCTCGTTTATTGCATGTATATAATCATACTATAATATGCAGAATGAAGATTCTCGAATGCAGCAGAGGACAAATCTATGACATTGGGTTCATTGACCCATATTGGGTTCATCAAGCTAATCTCAAATCAAACCCCTAGGATACAGAGGATAATATCGTACACACGTTAAGGTTTCAAGAAATCAAAAGGGAAATACTATTTCCTTACAACTTCGAGTGAGTGTTATTGTCTTGTATACACTTTCTATTTTGCTTACTCGATGTTAAGTATATAATTGATTAGTTATGCATGCGCAACTTCCACTATATTCTGTTAATCATTCAACTTGACAAAGGGCGTGTACTAGTTATGGACTCGAAACATAAACCCCTTGAGTCGTGGAAGGACATGCAGATGATTCTCTAGCGGTAATTCTAATCATTACAACACTATATCGACAAAGTTCGTGAATTTTATGATATCAAGTAATTAATAATTTCTTTTATTCATTTTCTTCGCTGGGCAGCGCTTGAAAACGATTCACCAACAAGGCTAGGGGTGTTTGGAAAGAGGAGCTTACATTTCAACCACTAGATGTAAGCACCACTAGCTATATCCGCGCATCTCTTTGATTCTAGTTTTGATACCGTTATTATCATGCTTGATTTTTTTGATTGAACTCTGTTCTCGTAAAGTGCCTGACGCAGGGACCAGGGAACAATTTATTTGGATACTATGTTTGCGAGTTCATCCGTCAGACGTGCTGTGAGAAGGGAAGAAATTTAGAGCAACTCCATGTACGTAAACAATTTCTATAGTTTTTAATTACCATCAAATTGTGTTTAGTTTCATTCATATAGGTTGACTCCTTTTTAAATCAGATCGAACGTCTACGGGATGGTCTTCTTCCAAAGGATCGCGTACGAGCAATTCAGGAAGAATTGACGGGATTCTTGGATGCAGAAGTCCTAAACCCAAAAGGAGAATACTATTCGGGTGTGTATAAACAATAGGGATTGTACGAAGAGCTTATTTTGTATGTAGTATATGAACTCCATGTATCGAATGTAATATGTTCGACACTTGGATCTATATTGTCATGATGATCTTGTGTAATATAATGGTTCCTTCATTGATGAGCGCAAAACACAAAATAAAAAATAAAACAACATAAATGAATTCTCTGCCGCGGCACAAAAAGTGGCCAAAATGCTCTCGCGGCAAAAAAAAGTTGCCAAAATGAATTCTCTGCCGCGGCAGAGAAATGTGTCAAATCTCTGTTGTGGCAGAGGGTTATTTGTCCCGGTTCGTGTTACGAACCGGGACGGTTGCTCCTCCCCCCTCGCCACCACGCAGTAATGCCCTTTGTCTCGCGGGGCAACCGGGCCTAAAGGTTGGGGCTTTAGTCCAGATTGCCCCGTCCCGGTTGGGTAACCGGGACTAAATGCCCTTACCAACCGGGACACATGGGGCGGTTTCCACTAGTGAACCATGGGTTCCGTCCATCACATTTTATTATCACCGGTGGAAAACAGGCCTCCAGTCCCGGGCCACAACTGGCTCTAGTCCCGGTTTTGGGCCCAAGACTGCAAAACAGGACTAGAGGCCCCCCTCTAGTCCCGGCTCGCTACGGCCCGCGACAACAGCCACGTGGCTATTTCAGCGAGGCGGGGGGGTGGAAACCCTCTAGTCCCGGGCCTTAACACCACCCGGGACTATACGGTTTCCTGCCGCGGCAGAGAATTGTGTGTTTCTCTGCCGCGTCAGAGATTGTGTGTTTCCTTTTTTTGCCATTTCGTTCTTTTTTCGTTTTGTGTTTCACTATAATTTCAAACATATATTTCAGTACACATATTCTATGCTACTACATACACAGTACACGTTGATGCATCTATATAATTAATCGATCCCTTGCAAGCATACATATAATCAATCATATCAAAAGGAAGAAATATTTTCAAATTACATGGTCATTGATGATATATATGTCATATCAACTACATGGAGATCACTAAGGCATATCGAGTTCCACGCCATCCGCATAATGTTCTCCATGTACATCAAGGACCTCCTTCATCAGAAATCCCGCCAGCTCCTCTTGAATTGCTCGTATGCGCTGGTCTGGCTCTAGTTTCTCCCGCAAATCATAAATATAATGTGAATCCACTTTCCGCTCACTGGTCAACTCGCGGATGTACTCGCAGACGTAGTATCCACATAAATGAGTTCCCGGTGGCTGTTGTAAACTCTTCACCATTTTATAAGTTAGCCCCTCTTTGAATGGACCTGGTATTTTCTGTCTGAACCATGTCCAACACCTGCTCGGCAAAGAAAATGAACAAAAGAGTTATTAGTTACTTGATATCAGTAAATGAACGAAAGAGGTCGATATAATGTGATAATGATTGAAATTACTTATGGAGCATTGCTTTCATGTCGCTCCACTTCTCTTGGTCCCAACTTAATGAGTCGTGGACTTCAACTAGGGACTTGTCAACTTGAATGTTTACCAAGATCCAGTGGAATCTACGGACGTTTGCATAAGCATACATGCATAGCTCTCATCGAGTAAGAAAAAATAAAATGTGTACAAGATAGAAACACTCACTTGAAGTTGTAAGGAAATAGTATTTCCTTAACAAAATTATTCTCGGTTAAGAACCTGCACAGGTCTTCCTCCACGTCCTTGGGGTGATTCTTTAACGTATATTCATTAATGATATATGGGTCAATGAACCCAACGTCATATCTTCTAGATCTTTTGCATTCAAGCATCTTCATTCTGCAGAATATAATATCATACAAAAGGATATATAGTTAGGATAATATATTAAATGCAATGAACGAGCTGAGCTACAAACTTAATTATAGAAATAAATCACTTACAGACAGTAGCAACCAATAATAGATTTGTCGAGGGCGTGCTGGTTGTATAACTGAAACAGTTCGGTCATTTAAACCTGTATAGAGTATGGTTTAAAGTGATGCTCCTTTCTAACGTCCACCACAAACCAATCTTTCTGATGCTTTTTTCTGTTTGCACCATGTACCATGTGTGCAGATGTCGCATATGTGTGGATAGATGCGCGAGCTCCTCACTACTGACTAGATCCTCCCCTTTAACATACTTCCGTACTATCTGATCCACTGGCGTATCTTCATAGCTTAAATATTGACCAAGAGACATATTTTCTTCGTAGGCAAGTGCTTTGGCCTCCGATATAGTGATGCCCATTAGTGCAGCATTAATACTGGCTCTGGGGTCCATTATTTGCATGTCCATATCCATTTCAGCTCTGAAGGCCTTGTCGAGGTCTAAAATCACTTTGAGGGGGGTGCGATTGATTCTTCTGTTGTCCGAGCTGGGCAACTTGCTTCCCGCTTTTTGCGCTTGTTCTTTTTTATTATTTGCTTGCTTAATAATCTCCCGGTCATAGTCTGATTCCAGATTCATCAATATCTGGGATGGTTGCTCAAGAAAGGACTTAGCCTACTTTTTGTTTTTTTCATCATATATCGTTTTTGGCTCAGGCTTTTTGGGTGCAAAATGCGCCTTAACTTGGGCAGCAACATCCGTGGCAATTTCCTCATCGGTCTTGTCATAAGGTCTCTTTGGAAGAGCCGGCGGGATGTCAACTATCTTCGCCGTTTGACCTTTCTTCGATGTGGGGCGCGGGGGAGCATCGGCCTTCCGTTTCTTCGACGAGGTAGTAGTATTGCACGGAGGCAGATGCAGATATCGAGTATTGCATGGAGGCGGAGATCGAGTTGATGTACTCCTGCTGCGGCGATCGTCGGCAGGGTGGGATGGACTTGGAGGTTGACGATAATCGGGTTGGGGTGGACTTGGAGGTTGATGATATTCGATGCGAGGTGGACTTGGATTCCTCAGAGTCGGTGGCCTTGGCGCCGAGCCTGGAAACTTGATGTACTTCTTCTTCCATAGAATGATGTTGCGCTTGACATCTCCTAGTTTCATAAGGCCTTCAGGCGTAGCGATGTCAATCTCTAGGTCCGCAAAATCCTCCACTATGTCATCCACCGTGACACGAGCATAGCCAGATGGAATCAGAATTGAATGGTGGAGTGCTCCAGGTAGGCAAGGTAAAGCAGTGACGATCGCCACCTTGAAGGACAAGTTGTTCATTGGCTGATGTAGCTCACATTGTGCCATCTCTATAACATCATCCACGGGGTAGCGAGGAGCCGGTGCATCATCCAGCAGTGCTTGATCACTAGCCCGGACCTCCGTGGAAGCCACGCTGCTTCTCTGCTGGCTAAGATCCAATGCAGGATCATCAGCCCGCGTGTGAGTTGACGACGGCCTTTGGCTAATTTCTTGCATGAGGTTCTTCAAATTAGCTAGGTCCTGCTCTACCTTGGAGATCCGGTCTTCCTCCCGGTCCTTCTTTCTCTGACGGCTTCTGTAACTGGCATCATACTAAGGAAATCCTTTCTTCCACAAGACACCGGCGCCTTTGCCTCGTGTTCGTCCACCCTTTTCAGGATTCCCAGGGGCGCGTGTCAGCTCATCGTTCTCTCTCTCGGGATGGAATAATCCCAATTGAGCATCGTTCATTTCTTGAACAAGGTCTTCGGAGGTTTTTAGAATTTTTTCATGAAATAATGTCTTCCCTGTTTCTGGGTCCAACGATCCCCCGTGCATGTACCACCAATGCTTTGACCTCTCGGGCCATCCATCTGTACCAGGAGTGACACCTCTAGCCCTCATGTACTTCTCCATAGTTTCCCACTTAGGGATGACACTCTTGTAGCCACATGTCCCCATTTTATGATGGTATTTATTTTGGGCAGCATTTAACGCATTCTTTGCTGACTTTGCCTTTTCTTTATCACATTGCTTGTACGTTACAAAATCGGGCCACTGTTCTCTGAACTTCTCGTTTGATCCTTTGAAGTCTAGAGTTTTCTTTTTCGCGACATATTTCGCGTATAAACTTTTCTTGTGGTTCCGGTATAGTTCGGCCATCTTGCTCAGAGCCCACTCCTTGACTTTCGCTCTTTTTTCAAGCCCACTCGGCCTTGGGGTAATACCATCTACCTCAAATTCTTCATACTCTGGAGGTAGTATGAAATGCGCTATGAGCTTCTGCCAAAGGTCATCTTTGGCATCATCGGTGACATAGCTGTTGGATTCTTTACCAGGTTTCTTTGACTTATTCCATTCTTGGATGGTGATCGGCAGGTTGTCCCTAACAAGCACCCCGCATTGATTTGTAAACATCCTCCGGTGCTTCTCTGGAGCAATCGGTTCACCATGATCATCTATTTATTCGATGGTGAACCTCTGATTACCATCCAACTTTTTATTCGGCCCTCGTTTCGTTTGAGCTGTCGTTTGCTTGGATCCGGTGGGCTAAAAGAAGAAGAGAGAGTGATTAATATATATATTGATATATCTAGATCAATTAATAAATAGAGGTGATACGAGGCTTTATATATATGTACCTCGCCGGATCCTGTCGAGGGGCCATCATTATAGTTGTTATTTGTTTGCCCTTCGTCCGCCCGATCTTCCCTTTGGTACATCAGGTTTTCCTCTAGTCCATCACCGGATGGATTCAGATATGAGGAAATCTCTTCCTCGAGCAAAATATCTTCACCGGTAGTAATATTAAGAGGAATTGTGATCAATGCATGACTTGTTTAGTACGCCATCAATCTGTTTCCCAATTTTATTCAAAAGTGAAGAAACGTCATGTCAAGTTATTTTTGGATGGTGACATTATAATTTTTTGTAGTGATAACATAATGTGTATCCAAGAAATATTGTATCTTACCCAAGAAACAGGAAACCTTGCAAAGCTATCACCAGCATAGTGAGGAGCGACCGAATAACAAACAACTATACTGTCTATCTGACCTTCTGGTCCATTATTTATTTGAATCCCTGTTCGATTAAGATCCGTGTTATTTGTTTTCACCTTTGGCTCATAAACATTTATTGTAGCTCGCATGCCATATAAATCATCCAAATATTTTATTCATGCCTCCTACGAGCCAAGGAAAATAACTGTTAATATAATGACTAAATACTAACCACATACAATCCAATAGTATATGACATCAATGACTATATTTAACTTAATGTACTGAATTAGGGGTTGTGGAGGCCAATGTATATATCAAACTTTTAAAGAAAGTATTGGAGAAGCATTCCTTCACACACGATTGATAGAACATCAATATATAACTTAATTTTTCGTTTAGTGGTAAGAAATATCTAAAGTACACTAGTGGAAACGAGGCCTCTAACACCGGTTCGTAGAGGCCTCTAACAGCGGTTCCAGAACCGCTGGCGCACGTGGGGCTGCCGCAGTGCTTAGCCCCCTTTAACACCGGTTCGTAACACGAACCGGTGTTAAAGGTTCTTTGCCGCGGCAGAGTTCTGTCGCGGAAGGAAAACGACATAAATCTACGCCACGCCTGCTCGCGTATTTCGCGGCGCATGTGACGAGGGGAGGGGGAATCGATCGGGAGACATATACACATACATCGTCGTCGGTACATACGAGTACATGAATAATTAAGCAACTATTATTATACACAAACATCATCATTGTAGTATTCTCCGTAAATGTTGAAGCATCAAGTACAAGACAAACACGTTCAAGCATATATACAACGTTCATTTTGGTGGATATCTAAAGAGTACTCCGCCAGGCGTGACGACCTCATCAAGTATGAACCCCGCCAATTCCTCTTGAATGGATCGTATGCGGTCAAATGGTAGGAGTTGGTCCCGCATTCGTTCGATCTAAATATATATGAAGAATGGGGTAAATATATATATATATAAAAATAAAACTCAACACAATTGATGGTAATAAAATAATATTGTGTACTTTGTTTACTTACACTAAGTTGTTCTAGTGCGGCTTGACCCGTTGCACATATCGTGTTGCGAATGAACTCGCAAACATAGTATCCATGTAAGTTATTGCCGGGTCCCTGATGCGCGCACTTTACGAGAATAGAAAATTCAATCAAAATAATAATCAATAAAGCATGATATAATGGAATTGGAAGCAAAATCAAAAAGATACGTAGACCTAGCTAGCTAGTATTACTTATATTTTGGTCTATAAATTTTAGTTCTTCTGACCATTCATCCACGGCTGCCCGTGAACCTTTTCCAAACCCTGTCCGGCAAAGAAAATGGATAAATGAGTAATTAATTACTTGTTGTCACGAAAGTTGCCGATCTAGTGTGATAATATGATTCAAATTACCTCTGGAGTATCTCTTTAAAGTCTTCCCATAGCTCTTGGTATTTTCGTAACGAGTCCATGACAAGGACTTTTCCTGATTCAACTTGAATGACTAGCAGAATAAAGTGGAACCTGCGCAAGCATAACTCATCATCAGTTACACTTAACATCGAGTAAGCCGAAACAAAATGTGTACAAGAGAGGGTAACACTCACGAGAAGTTGTAAGGCAATAGTATTTCCCTTTTGGTTTGTTGTCTTAGTAAAGACGTTAGCAAGAAATCTTCTGTTTGCCCAGGTTTGAGTTTTACCACTTCTTCATGAACTCTATTTGGGTCAACGAACCCAATGTCAAAAGGGCCTCCTTTCATGCATTCCATAACCTTTTTCCTGCATAATAGTATATATATACATATATGGTGAGCATATATATACATGAAATTAATGTATTGAATGAGATGATATAGAAATTACAGAAATAGTACTTACACACAATAAAGGCTGATGGTAGCTTTGTCGAGTTCCTTCTGATTGAATAGAAAATGCAATTCTTGAATGTTGAAGCTGATCTCGTCGTCTCCGCACAAGAAAATCTGATCTCTTATATGCGCCATGATCCATTCTTCCTTTCTCGTCTTGCAGAAATCAAGGTACCACTTATGCAATCTTCGCATCTTTGTTGGTAGATTCTTGAGCTCCTCTTTCTTGACGAGATTCTTCTCATACTTCCATGGATGTATGGGGTTGGAATCGCCTTTGGGAAAGTTGTGTCCCATGCTGTTCAAATATGCAATATAAGTCATCCCCATCTCATTGGCCTTTCTTTGTATCTCTTTCTCGTAATCATTTACAGGAGGAGCGTTCCGTGTGTCGAACACTTGGAGCGGGGCGCATGATTGGTTTTCCTGCTCTCCGAGCATGGGAACTGTTTTCTAGGGTGCCACATGACTATTACTTTCATACTCCCTCCGCCTTGCACCCCCCTTCATAATCTGGCGCTCGTAGTCCGGCACAAGTGGGGTTTCAGGTTTCAAAAGATTATTGTAAAACTTCTCCACCACTGCTGGATCTAGTTTCTCCTTTGGCTCGGCCCGTCTAGGTGCAAAGAATTTCTTGACCTCTTCTTCTGAGATCCTATTTGTCTCCTCATCGCTACGATTCCACGGTAAAACCAGCAATGGCTTGGCGGAAGGCTGCGGGACGTAGTTTCTTGAACTCTTTGGCGTACGGTTTCCTGCGGATTTCTTCGTGGCAGTGCTAGTGATCCTCTTCGTGGCAGTGCTCTTCCGCTTACGCTGAGGAGATGGCTGAAGCGCCGGAGATTGCTGACGCACAGGAGATGGCTGGCGCGCTGGAGATGGCTATCGCGCAGGAGATGGCTGAAGCGCCGGAGACGACAGGGGAGTATTCTGATGACTTGGAGACGGCTGAGGCGCTTCATGCTGCAGCTGGCAGCGCGACGGGGTGCCAGTGGCCTCCAATTTGGAAGCACGATGTGTTCCTTCTTCCAAAGGATGGTTGTTTTCACTGCAAATTTGAGTTGAGTTTCCCCTTCACCTGTAGCATGGTCAAGTTGTGCTTCCTCATATTCCTTCACAACCTCATCCACCCCGACAATAGCATAGCCATCTGGAATCGGCCGGCAGTGGTAAGTTCCACCAGCTACAGGAGGCCGGCAGTGGTAAATTTACCAACAACGAAGTCCAAAGCGTTTCTTTGGATCTTTCATCGACAAAAGTACCGTCGCCCTTCTTTGGCTTATTCCAATTTTCAATTATGATTAGGATTTGGTCCCTAACAAGAACTCTAGCCTGACATATAAATTTGTCTGCGGCCTTCTTGGGCTCCATCGGTCTGCCATCACCATGGACTGTTTTGATCATGAACTTTGCACGATCTTTCAACCGATGGCTCGCGCCTCGCTTGCTCTTTTTCGTAGAAGAAGATTGTTGCTGGCTGGTCGATCCAGAGGGCTAAAAGAAGAAAGAAGCATTAATTAATACATGTACATATATATACAAATCAATCGGTGCAAGTCAACAGAGGCTTAATCCATGCATATACCTCGACGGACTTTGTAATCACTAAACTGCGTTCACCGGAGTCGTCATCTTCTCCATGACTACTTGAGCTGTCATCATGTCCCTCCAAGTTCAGATATTGTGAGGTGTCCTCATGGATCATGTTCTCCATTATTTCTTCCTCTCAAGGTTTCTACTGAGTGGATCCATAGTTTCTGAAACAATAATATTATCACACAAATATCAATAATACATCTATTGAAATACTCGAGCAAGGATGATGATATGACAGGTTAAAAGTATTGAAATGTAACCCTAATAAATGCTTGGTCATTCCAAACCCTAATTCGGAGAAATCCCGGATTCATATGAGAGATTACATTTAGTTCTTCTAATTACGGCGTCTAGCGGCGCTAGGGCAAGAGCGGGGATGCGTGGGGGTGTGCGGGGATGCGTGGCGATATCAAGGTGGTGTCACTGGAGGGCAGTGGCGGTATCTGAAATCAAGGCTTTCATTCTTTTACTATAGTTTACTTTAAAATATGAATATGCTAGATATGAAAATGGTATGTGTATATTAATATATAAAAAAATTAAGTATTAAATATGAATAGATTTTTTTGCATATTACATGTAAAAACCGTATTTATGGGGTACATGACACAAATCAAACATAGACAATCTACTACGCAGAGGAGTATACCAAATTTGTTAGAGCCAATGCTAAATTTTGTATGGAATTTGGAACATAGGAATTCAATCCATGAAATTTGTTAGTGTCATTCCTAAAATATAACTTATCGAGCATTGGGTCATGATAAATTTATACCAAAATCTGACAATGCAAAGAGATCCTATACAACATAGAGAAACTTCTATCATCATACACGAAGGAGTTAGATGTTAACTGTTTTATGAGATTAACAAAGCTTGTAGATGCAAAAATTATATGATAATTCTTAGAGTATTCGAGCCCTAAAAAACTATATGAAAATCGTACGATCCAAAGATAACACATATAAAAGGAAACTCAGAGAAACTACCAACCTCATATTACTTGTTTTATAAAGCATAAAATATGTTTATTGGGTGGATCGAATAACATTAATCCATATCTGGATATGCAAATGTCTCTTGATTTTTTAAATTCTATATAAAAATGTGGTGGTACAAAACACGCAATAAAATAAATCATATGGAAAATATATCATGATTTTAAGTATGTATTTGTATTTACCTCAGACAGTACACTTACAATATGTATCTATTTACAGATTTCTTGACAATAAATGCAACAAATTTTAGTGGACCAGAGAGAGTACCACATCTAACATCAGAATGTTCCATAAATTAATTTATATAAATTATCCAAAAAAATCATTTCAAAATTTAAGCATAATAAAGATATTCCTTTGTATCACAAATCGAAACATTGAGGTTTTATGAGAAGACTTCTAAGAACAATGATGAACAAGTGGGCAGAATTTTGTGTCGTGAATGGTCGAGTATACCGAGGTGGGGCGCTGGAGGGCAGTGGCGATCGAGCGTGGTCGGGGCGGCGCGAGGACGGCGAGGACAGGGAGGCGGAGAGGGTGGACGCGGCGGCGGACGACAGGGCGGCGATGGCGAGTGGCAGCTGTGGACGGACGTGGCGGCGGACGGCGAGGGCAGACGCAGCGGCGTGGACGGACGCGATGGCGGACGGCAGGGCGGCGACGACGAGTGGACAAGCGCGAGCTCCTCTGCTTCTTCCTCTGTTCGATCGATCTGGCTGGGGGGAAGAGGAAGAGGAAGGCGCGCTGCATTATAACCCCCCCTTTAACACCGGTTCTAGCCATGAACCGGTGTTAAAGGGGAGGATTCGTTGTGCCAAGATTTCCCCTTTAACACCAGTTCGTGGAACCGTGTTAAAGGGGGTGACATGAAACAAATAATGTTCTTTAACACCGGTTCGTGGATGGAACCGGTGTTAAAGGGGGGGCATTTATTTTGTACATTAAAGGGGTGGGGGCTTTTTTAATGCAAAAAATAGGATAGAATTTATAAAATTTATATCTTTTTCATTTCAACTCAGAAAAATATGAATAATATATCATAATTTTCAGAAAAATAAGATCTATCCATTCATATAAAATCATTTTATAGTTACTGTAGATGAAAATTTTCAAAATGATTAAAACACTTACATATAAATTTTGATTATTCAATTAAAACAAAAATAAAATAGTCAAGCCCTAAAACTTTGAACATAAGAAATATTAAGCATCTAAAAAGGAATCTAACCCTATTTTATTAGAGAAAATCATATTTTATTTTGTATTAACATTTTTGAATTGTTTGGTCGACAAAAAGGAAAACTTCCTCTTGCAACATTGTTTGCCATCCCATGATGCACATGTATGCACAATATGGCCACATTATCACAAACTATGCCTTGATTCTAGCCATAACATTGGTCATTTGACCCGAAAGCCAAGAAACCTCAAATGAGATAGGTCATTTTGTGAAGGTTTTTTGAGACATAATCAATATACCAAGTTTGATATTTTTATTACGATAGAACTGGAATTAAAGTACATAATGCAGCTAACAGTAAGTTACATAAAGCATGACTAAAAATTAAGAAACATAAAAGAACTAAAAATTAAGATACATGGCCAGATTAAGTCACAATCGGCCGAACTTGTTTTAGAATGTTGGAGTGATTCAGTCATGCTCCTGCTTACACCTGTAATACTCGCCACTATAGTCGTCGTACTCGCCGCGGCCGTTGTTGCTGTCGTCATCGGGGTCGCTGTAATTGAACCTTGAAAGCTGAGTACGCGTGGGCTGGACTTGAGGGTAGCGCAGACGGGGGTTAGACTCGGCGGCAGTGTCGTAGTCCATGACGCTCTGGAGAGTCCGACCGCGCCACCATAGCCGACGGCCGGCCTCGTTGAAGTTCGGAGGAGGTGGTCCGTCCTCCTCGTGCCTGGCGAGCGCCCTCTCACGTCGATCCCCGAAGAAGGCTTCCCAAGTCGGGAAATAGTCGGGATGCCATCTGGGATTCCTCCGCTGCTCCGGCGTGAGTTTGAAGTAGTAGTGGTTCATGATGGCCATCCTGCGCGCCAAACCTAGAGGGACAAGAGGAACCGACACACCTAAGGCGCTCAGCATCAAGCCGACGGGGATGTAGTAGCCCCACGGGCAGGGGTAGTTCGAGGCGCAAAGCGCCTCCGCCTCCCTGGGGGTTAGTGGTACGATGGAAGCCATGGGAAAGAGTGATGAGGTTGCAGATATGAGTCTAGAGATGTGCAATGACAATGGAGGACAACCCTACATATATATATATAGTGAGAAATGACAGAAGATAACTAGAGGGAAGAACTGGCGGGAAGAAATGGTGGGAAGAACTGGCGGGAAAAAAATGGAGGGAAGAAATGGCAGGAAGAAAAATGGCTCAATTAATACGTATAGTCAATCTTATTATAATCAACACCATTTAACAGGATGGTTGGGTCAGTCTTCACTCTGAAGGGTGGAATTTCATCAAACTTATTATAATCTTCTGACATGTCTGTCTTGTCCTCCACTCCCACGATGTTTCTTTTCCCTGAAAGAACTATGTGTTGCTTTGGCTCATTGTGTGATGTATCTGTTTGCTTATTTTTTCTTTTTTCGGTTTGGTAGACATGTCCTTCACATAGAAAACCTGAGCCACATCATTGGATAAGACGAATGGTTCATCTAAGTTCTTGTCTACCTTCATAAGATTGTTGAGATCCACTGTTGTTATTCCGTACTTCTTGTCTACCTCAACCCATCCTCCTATTAGCTTGACCCATTTGCACCGAAACAAGGGGACCTTAGAATTAGGTCCATAGTCAAGTTCCCATATCTCCTCTATAAACCCATAATACGTTGTCTTTTGCCCATTGTCTTCTGCTGCATCGAAGCGGACACCACTGCTTTGGTTGGTGCTCTTTTTATCTTGGCCTATCGTGTAAAATGTATTCCCATTTATCTCGTACCCTTGGAAAGTACATACAGTCAAAGATGGTGTCCTAGCCAACAAGTACAGCTGATCTCCAACAGTGGTGTTATTCGTGAGAAGTCTTTGCAGCCAGCCGCCAAAACTCGCCATGTGTTCACTTATAATCCATTCATCAGACTGTCCCGGGTGTTTGAGGCGTATAACATTCTTGTGTTCATTGATATACGGGGCAACCAAGATAGATCTTTGTAAAACCGTGTAGTGTGCTTGATTGAGAGAATACCCGTCCCTACATATCATTGCTTTATATCCTAGGGTGCCTTTTCCACGCAGTCTCCCCTCATGTCGTGATTCTGGAACACCAATCGCCTTAAGGTCAGGAATAAAATCAACACAGAACTCAATGACCTCCTATGTTACATAGCCCTTGAAGATGCTTCCTTCTGGCCTAGCACGGTTATGAACATATTTCTTTAAGACTCCCATATACCTCTCAAAGGGGAACATATTGTGTAGAAATACAGGACCGAGAATGGCAATCTCTTCTACTAGGTGAACCAGGAGATGCGTCATAAGATTGAAGAAGTATGGTGGGAACACCAACTCAAAGCTGACAAGACATTGGGCTACATCTGTCTGTAATTCTGGTAGGCTTTCTGGATCGATTACCTTCTGAGATATTGCATTGAGGAATGCACATAGATTCACAATGGGTACTCGAACATTTTCAGGTAGAAGCCCCCTCAATGCAATCGGAAGCAATTGCGTCATAATCACGTGGAAGTCATGAGACTTTAGGTTTTGGAATTTTTTCTCTGCCATATTTATTATTCCCTTTATATTCGACGAGAAGCCAGACGGGACCTTGATACTGCTCAGACATTCAAAAAAGATTTTCTTCTCTGCTTTGGTAAGAGCGTAGCTGGCAGGAGTTAAGTGGCATCGTTTACCCTTCTTGTTCTCAGGATGCATAGGCTCTTCAGGGTCTTTCATACGTTGCTGGTCCTGCCGTGCTTCCGGTGTATCTTTTGTCTTCCCATACACTCCTAGGAAGCCTAGCAGGTTCACGCAAAAATTTTTCGTCACGTGCATCATGTCGATTGAAGAGCGTACCTCTAAGACTTTCCAATAGGGTAGGTCCCAAAATATAGATTGCTTCTTCCACATGGGCGCGTGTCCGGCATCGTCATTCGGAACAGATAGACTGCCAGGACCTTTTTTAAAGATTACTTTTAGGTCCTTGACCATACCAAATACCTCCTCGCCGGTACGGAGGACAGGCTTCCTCCGGGGTTCTGCCAGATGTTTGAAATGATTGCCTTTCTTTCTTACTGGATGCAGGTTCGGAAGAAATTGACGATACCCTAGGTACACAACCTTCTTACATTTATCCAAATATACACTTTCAGTCTCATCTAAATAGTGTGTGCATGTATTGTATCCCTTGTTTGTCTGCCCTGAAATGTTACTAAGAGCAGGCCAATCATTGATGGTTACGAAAAGCAACGCTCGTAGGTCAAATGGCTCCCCTTTGTGCTCATCCCACATACGTACACCTGGTTTGGCCCACAGCTGTAAAAGTTTTTCAACTAATGGCCTTAGGTACACATCAATGTCATTGCCGGGTTGCCTCGGGCCTTGGATGAGCATTGGAATCATAATGAACTTCCTCTTCATGCACAACCAAGGAGGAAGGTTATAGATACATAGAATCATAGGCCAGGTGTTGTGACTGCAGCTCTGCTCACCAAAAGGATTCATACCATCTGTACTTAGACCAAACCTTAAGTTCCTTGCGTCACGTGCGAAGTCTGGGTACTCTCGCTCGACTTTTCTCCACTGTGACCCATCAACGAGGTGTCTCAACATCGCGTCTTTCTTACGATCTTCCATGTGCCATCGCAACAACTTGGCATGCTCTTTATTTCCGAAAAGACATTTTAACCGTGGTATTATAGGAGCATACCACATAACCTTGGCAGAAACCTTCTTCCTAGGGCCTCGCCATCAACATCGCCAGGATCGTCTCGTCTGATCTTATACTGCAGTGCAGTGCATACCGGGCATGCATCCAAATTCTCGTACTTCTCACCGCGGTAGAGGATGCAGTCATTAATGCAGGCATGTATCTTCTGCACGTCTAATCCTAGAGGGCAGACAACTTTCTTTGCTTGGTATGTACTGTCGGGCAACTCATTATTTTTTGGAAGCAGATTCTTCATTTTTACCAACAACTTTGAAAATGCTGTTGTCACACGTTCTGCCTTCCATTGCAGCAAATCCAGTGTGGTACCTAGCTTTTTGTGGCCATCTTCGCAAGTTGGGTACAACAAAGTTTTGTGATCCTTTAACATCTGCTCCAGCTTCTCCTTCTCCTTTTCAGTTTCACATTCTTTCTTTGCATCAGTAATGGCCTGACCAAGATCTTCATCAGCGGGCCCATCTGCTGCCTCTTGATCTTCATTATCTACCCCCGTTGCAGTATCATCATATTCAGGATACATATTATGATAGTTGTTACCATCCTATTCTTCTTCTTTGTTGTCTTCCATCACAACTCTTTTTCTCCGTACTTGGTCGAACAATTATAGCTGGGCATGAAACCGGATCGAAGCAGGTGGGCGTGAATGGTTCTTGTATTTCAGTAGTCTTTCTTGTTCTGACAGTGAACACATGGACAACACATAAAACCATTGTGACCACGGTTTGCATTAGCCACAACGATGAAATTTTGGAGGCCCGTAATATACTCGGAAGTGCGTCGGTCACCGTACATCCATTGCCGGTTCATCTGCATTAATATATAGTATATCAAAAATTAATAGGGAGATGACCATTTATATATAGTACATCAATGACACATGAAAGGATTATGTTGCCGACCTTGACCGAGAAGGAAAGAGCAGTGAGAAAACTTATTTCGAGCTCTCGGGCATTTCACCGAACACCTCTTGTGCATAGGAAAAAAACACAAACTAGCACACCTCTCACCCTCTTGCTAGGCTCCAAAATGAGAGAGTGAAAAAATGAAAGAGAGGGGCGTGGGCTGCGGTGTTTTATATAGCCCCCCCCCTTTAACACCAGTTCAAGCCACGAACCGGTGTTAAAGGGGGGGCTGCGCGGGCCACTGGTGCAGGGCCTTTAATCCCCTTTAACCGGTGTTAAAGAGGATGCTCCTTTTTGCTCTATGGACCACGCTGGTACGGGCACCCCTTCTACGAACCGGTGTTAAAGCTCATTTCCGAACTCAACCAAATGCCTTGTTTCCACTAGTAAGTGTGCGACAAGATGTTGAGCAGCAAACACAAATAGATAGCTCTGGCCTACAAATGAATTTATTAGTCATATACTAGCACACATCACACTAGTACAGATCGGATCTATTAAGGGATTTAAATTCATCATTAGTCATTAAACTTGTCTGTCAAATCAATATGGTCAGTGTACAACGGGAATACGAGTTTACGATCACTAAAGACGTGTCGGAGATTCACTCGCGGTGACCGCTCGTGTTGTAGAGACGTATTTTTATGACATGGCACTGAGTGGACCCACTGACTAGGAAAGTAACATATAGAAAAAGAATAACCATGTATATGAGGACATTTTTGCAAAGTCGGCGTCCCCTTGTTCTCTGTTTTGCTCTATCCCCACCCTGTCCCAGGCCACCGAAAAAATCCGGCGCCGGCACAGCCACCGCCGATGGAGCAAGCCGGCGCGCGCTCCCACACCTGCCCCACGTCGGTGCACCGCCCTCCCGCTCCCACGGCCTGTATCCCGTAGGCATCCAGGCGCACGCGTCGGCGCACCACCTGGGCATGGCCCTGCCGGCACCGGCGGAGCGGCAGTAGCAGTAGCAAGACCAGGCCTGGGCGAGGGCGCTGCTGGACCCGAGGCCGTTCCTCGTGGCCGCTGACGAGGATTTACTATTGCAGTTTTAAACCATTTCCCAACCCACAAACAAACCTTGGATACGTACGAGTCGGCCATTCAGTTCAGTTTGAAGGAGCACATGCATCACTACATCAAAGGACTTGTTGGTGGAGCACGTACTCGCGGACGCCGGCGAAGCCTGAGAACCTGAGATGTAGAGAATGAGAGTAGCACCGTCGGCCACACGATTGTCTGTCGGCGAGTCGCGGACGTCCGTGAGCTTGATGTGGCGTCGGCAGAACCCAACGCACAAGGACGCGCGACATGGCAGCGAGGAACGGCTGTAGGGACGAGGACGGATACCGCCAGAACAGGGACCAAGGAGGACGGGTAGAACGGCAGCAGGAACCGCCGTCTGGCCATGGCGAGGTAGTTGCGAGCTCGAGGTGGCGGGGCTCATGCGCTGAGAAGACGCGGCCATGCATGGAGGGGGATGAGGAAGAAGTGGCGAGCATGTCCTCGTAGCGGCGAGCATGCACACGACGGCGAGCACACGTGACCAGCGAGCGAGGGGGCGGCAAGCACGTGTGGGCAGCGTGAGGGGCGGCTCCGAGCTCGTATGTTCTGCAGGAGCGAGTGCGAGGATGTAGAGCCGGGGACAGAACAACGAGGTCAAGGTCAAGGCCATGGCTGTGGGAGAAGCAGCTCGAGGAGCAGGGGTTGGGGAGGAGCATGCATCAGGGAAGGCAGTCGGCGGCGAGCTATCGAGGTAGGGGGATTGTCCTGCAGGAGACGACGATGCGGTGGGCTGCTGCTTTTATTTACTCGAGGGGCCTTTTGGCAAAACAACACAGCCTTACCAGTGGGTCCACTCAGCGCCACATTATCAAATACGCCTCTACGATGTGAGCGGTGACTGCGAGTGAAGCTTCTATGCGTCTTCAATGACCGTAATCTCGTATTTCCGTTATACAATGATCGTATTGATTTTGCTAGACAAGTTCAATGACTAACGATGCATGGATTTAACTCCTATTAAGGACCCGCATATCGCATAAAAGAGATGTTCCGTGTGTGCGTGGTTAAAACGAGATCTCTTACGGGTTAAAATATTCACCGTATGCCCATATATGTTCTAGGCGCGCCCAATCACGTGTACATCGCAGCACATGACATAAAACCGCTCATTAATTACGCTTTCACACACGATTTTCCGCCGGACGAAAACTGTAAGCTAGCATTGTACTCACACATCGCACACACGATTGAAACTGCGACTATTTTGCTATATGGTCACAATGTTGGTAGAGTTTCAGTCAGATCTTCTCAGATGGGCAGGATATATTTTGTAGGAATTTAGTCAATATATACAGATAGGAGATATATAGTATAAGAAATCTGTGGAATCACAACTTGTTGTTAATTAGGTCAATGCGCAGAGCAATATATGGTTCATACTGTGGCCAATACATGCACCATGCATGCAGAGGGGGGCCGGAGATTAAATATACTGCTAGGGGACGAGGAACATCACTTGACTTGACTAGGAGTCTCTCACACTTGTTGCATAGGTGCGGCTGGGGCAGGTGCCTGCGTCGCTGCGTCGAAGACGGCTTGAGTGACAGGGTGTACCTTCTGCGCCTTGAGCCTGTCCTTCCTCCATCGGCTGATTATCTTCAAGCAAAAACAGCAGCCGATGATGGCCGCGATCACCGCCAGTACGACAAGCATAGTACCGACGGCGATCTCGGCGCTTCGGGAAATCTTGACGTGATCGTCCCACCATCCTCCACTGACGCCAGAGGCGGGGGCATCCGGATACTCCTGATTCCCGGTGAAGGTCTTCATCATCTGAAAAAAAGGCGTAGCAGATTTCAGTGGACAGCTAGCGCGAAACCAGCAGATTTTCTTTAAAACAAGAGGATGAACGAGCAGAGCTTGTGAGAGAACTACTCAACAACAAACTCCGAGTAAAAGATGAACTTGCCCATACGTCAGAGCATGAAAACCAGCAGAGCTTGTGAAGAATGTACGTACGGCCGAAGTTGTACTTGGCTGGCGGCGTCCGAGATGACGATCGACGGGGATGCTTGGTGCTGCTGTTCTTGATTGTAGCGGCCGGCGCGAGCTGGAGAGCTAGCTACCCAAGTGCACGCGATCGGGTCCGGATTATATATACTACTAGCTAGTAGAGGCCGAGGTGCCTCCACGAGACTTCACCAGCGCATGCGAGTGAAACACCAGATCGATGCTTATATTTCTGCTCTTTAGCAAAATTATTGATGTCTGCTTGCCTTTTCCCAAGCTAGCGATTGCTTCTTGGCACTACTATGCATGGTACCAAAATTAGATGTACAATAATAAGGACGACACGCGATGCCGCCACTTACTCCGTCGCCATCACATTAATTGTTCCCTCGTACGTCTTCCCATCGCCATCACACTCTTCCCTGTCCGGCAGCAGCTGCTAGGTAAATGGACGAAATGTATTGTAACGTTTTTCAAAGTGCCATGCAGGCTTGCAGTTTAGTTTGTTGAAGATTTGTCTTAATTACCCAACAAATGAAAGACGATAGCTAGAGGTCTCGCTAGCTAGCTGTGCATTTGATTAGGTCTTGCACCTATTCTCGACGTACGTGGTCTTGCATCAGGTAATAGGTCATTTGAAAATCTAGCGCCATCAAAGTCTCTTTCTCAGGCAGAATATATGGTGGCGATTCGTGTCTGGGTCAGCATCGCTATCAAAGGATAAGCTAGCTATATGGGGCCAGCAGAGACATCCATTCCTGAACGATAAATCCCAAGCTAGCGATCGCTTGTTGGCACTGGTATGGTACCAAAATTAGATGTACAAAAATAAGGACACGCAAGCTGCAGAGTGTATATATGGGCGGCATCGACGCCACTTAGTACTCCCTCACCATCTCACTCTTCCCCTGTCCGGCAATTTAGTTTGTACGTACATCTAATTGCCATGCAGTTTAGTTTGTTGAACATTTAATTTGTGTCTTACCCAGCAAAGATAGAGGTGGCTGCGCATTTGATTCTGTCTTGCACATATTCTCGATCGACGTGGTCTCTTTCCCCAGCAGAATATGGTGGCGATTCATGTCTGGGTCAGCGTCGCTATCCAAGGATAAGCTAGCTAATGGTTGCGATTTATGGGGCCTAGCACATTTGGAACCAAAGGTACACACGAGCGAGGCTTCCAGCGCAGACATCAACTCCTGAACGTCGTCAGCTAGTGGAATTACTTAAGGATGACCACTTGCCATTACGAGCGTAGCGTACATACAAGAGAAATATCGTGGTGGCGAGCCAGGCATGCATGGAGCCTGATAATAGCGTACGCGTTTCTCTTCATTAATTACGTGCAGATACATTTATATGCATGCACATGCCTCTTCTTCCTTGGTTATTTGATTGCTTCTTGGCACTAGTATTACGAGAAATAGATGTGTGGAGCTATCTACTGCTCACGAGAATATATAGGCACACAAAGGAAAATTGACACCTCCATCCTGACCTACTCCCGGTGACGGTGATTTAGGGTTACTCACATTATAAACTACTTTGGTGGCCTATGAAATGCGTTTACCAACGTACAAATTATGAACCCTGATAATCCTATGTAGTTACTGAAATAACACTAGTATATACTAGGAAAGTACTCCCTCTGTTTTAAAATATAAGATGTTTTAGTTTGTAAAGAAGATGTATCTAGACTTATTTTAGTGTATAGATTCATTCCAAACTTGAGTGAACCTACATACTAAAATTAGTCTAGATACATTTATTTTACAAAGCTAAAACATCTTATATTTTGAAACGGAGGGAAGTACACATTACGTACTGCATAGTGCATACAATCTTCTTCGTGAGAAAATAAGGCCATGGTTTTTAAATCTTAGTATGTACAGCGGCAAGGGGCAGCCGCAAAAAGGAAATGCGTTCACCCAAGTGGGTTCTTTTCATCTACTTCCTCCGTTTTAAAATATAAAATATTTTAGGTTTATAAAAAAAATGAATCTAGACTTCTTTTAGTGTATAGATTCACCTCAAAATTAAATAAACCTATATACTAAAACAAGTCTAGATACATTTGCTTTATAAAGCTAAAACCTCTTATATTTTAAAAACGGAGGGAGTACAAGGAATTCTTTGCTCTCGAGCTGTGATCCAGTGCGTTGTTTGCCGTGGTCTACGGAGCAGGATGCTATAAAAAAGGCAGCAGTCAGGCCGCGGCAATCTTGGAGCAGAGTTTTAGAAGAAGCTGCAGAAAAGCCGAGTTTCAGAGGTATCCTTCTCAAAAAGAAAAGCAGAGTTTCAGAGTAACCAGGATTGGAAGAAGCAGTTCATTTCGTTATGGACTTGGATTCAGCAAGTCACCATAACTGTCGAACCAGAAAAGGTCAAATGGAACTACACTGCGGATGGTCATTACTCGGCTAGCTCAGCCTACAACATTCAGCTCAGTAATCACATCAAAATGCTAGAGCTCAAGCCGGCCTGGAGGATTCAGGCCCAAGGAAGGTTAAGTTCTATGGCCGTTGCTACTGAACAGGTTATGGACTCCACTTAATACCGAGGAAATTTTCCTTTTCGTCGAACAAAAAAGCAATTTTTTATTTTTCGAGTGCCAAAAACATGATGCTTTGTGAAGCAACCATCAAATAATTTTTAAAAAATAATACCACCCTATTTTTTTAAAAATACTAGACCACCTTGCATGTACCAACCAGAGTATTTTAAACATTTGCATCCAACCCTCGTAAAAAAGATAAATTCCTGTCAAATCGGCACGAAGTGAGTCAGGTTTAAACCACAGGTACATAATCTGATGCTAATGATTTTTTGGAAAAATTATTTTTAGGTTCACAATGTGCTATTTCATCAGATATACACTACAAGTTTAGTGTGGCTCAGCCCGAGTTAAGAATCTTCATGCCCGTCGTTTTAACCGTAGTTTGAAACATGCATAAGAAAATTAAAAATGATCCAAACAATGTAAAACCTACGTATGGTGTCATATTACGTGACACAGTTGCAACTAAAAAATCAAACTTGGTATATTGATTGCATCTCAAAAAAAATTCTCCAAAATAAGCTATCATGTTCGAGGTTTCATAGCTTTCAGGCCAAACGACCAATGTTATGGCCAGAATCATAGCATATTTTACGATAATATGCCTATATTGTGCATGCATGTGCATCATGGGATGGCGAAAAATGTTACAGGAGGAAGTTTTCCTTTTTATCGCACAAAAAAGTCATTTTCTATTTTCCGACTGCCAAAAACAGGGTGTTTTATGAAGCAACCACGAAATCAAAGTTTCAAATTGGTATCATCCCATTTTTCTAAAATACTATACCACCTTGCATGGACTATGTCCTAACCGGGGTATCTTAGACCTTTTCGTCCACCCCTCGTGAAAAATACAAATTATTTTTAAATCGGTAGGAAGTGGGTCAAATTTGAACTACAAGTACATGATTTGATGCTCATTTTTAAGTTTAGAATATGCTATTTCATCTGAGATCCAATGCAAGTTTAGCGACGCTCTGCCCCGAGTTAAGAATTTGTGTGCCCATGTTTTGACCATAGGTTGAAACAGGTATAAAAATTTAAAAACGATCCAAACAATGAAAAACCTTTGCGTGGTGTCATATTATATGACATAGTTGCAAGCAAAAATATCAAACTTGGTATATTGATTGCATCTTAAAAAACTTTTAAAAAATGAGCTATCATGTTTGAGGTTTCATGGCTAGCTTTTAGGCCAAACGAACAATGTTATGGTCAAAATCACAGCATAATTTGCGATATTTTGACCATATTGTGCGTGCAGGTGCATCATGGGATGTAAAACAATGTTGCAGCAGGAATTTTTTCTTTTCTTCGCACAAAAAAACTATTTTATATTTTTCGAGTGTCAAAAACAGGGTGTTTTATGAAGCAACCATCAAATAAAAGTTTCAAAATGGCATCACCCTATTTTTCAAAAATACTAGACCATCTTGCATAGAAAATTTCCCAACTAGAGTATCTTCAACCTTTCCGTACACCCCTCGTAAAAAAACAAATTCCTGCTAAACCGTTAGAAAGTGCGTTAGATTTGAACAACAGGTACATGATATGATACTCATAATTTTTTGGAAAAATCATGATTATGTTCAAAATATGTTATTTCATCAGAGATACGCACGTTTATCGAACTTAGCTCCGAGTTAAGAATCTTCATGTTTGCCGTTTTGGTCATAGTTTGAAACGGATATAAGAAATTGAAAAACGATCCAAACAATATAAAACCTTCATGGGGAGTCATAATTTGTGACATAGCTGCCAGAAAAAAATATCAAACTTTATATATTGATTGCATCTCAAAAAAAACTTCTCAGAAATGAGCTATCATGTTTCAGGTTTCATGCTTTCAGGCCAAACGACCATGTTATGGCCAGAATCATGGCATAGTTTGCGATAATATGCTCATATTGTGCATGTATATGCATTATGGGATGGCGAACAGTGCTGCATTAGTAAGTTTTTGTTTTCGTCGCACCAAAAAGCTATTTTCCATTTTCTGAGTGTCAAAAAGCTATGAAGCAACCAGAAAATGAAAGTTTCAAAATGGTACTACCCCTTTTTTAAAAAATACTATACCATTTTGCATGGACATTGTACCAACCAGGGTATCTTAAACCTTTTCGTCCACCGCTCATGCAAAGATAAATTCTTGTCACATCGATAGAAGATGGGTCCGATTTAAGTTACACGTACATAATTTAATGCTCATAATTTTTGGAAAAATCATTTTTAGGTTCACAATATACTATTTCATTGAAGATCCAGTGCAAGTTTAGCGAGGCTCAACCCTGAGTTAAGGATTTTTTAGAATCCACAAATTCAAAAAAGAATTTTTTATATAAATTTTATTTAAAAAGACATGATGCATGATTAAAAAGATGATAGGGATGTCATGTTTGGATTCTTCTCATTTTCTGATCGATTTAGACATATTATTTGTCGAATTCCAATTTAGATATGAATTATTCCATATTAAATTGAAAAAGACAAAAACCCATTCATTTTATAGTTATTTCAATTCAAGATTATTATTACTTATTCATTTTTTACATAAATAATTGTTTGAAATTTAAAAATTAAAGTCATGCGACAACATGATCCAAGGGTTAATAGGATTAATATGATAGTATTATCAATAAGATCTAATTTACTTTCCGGAAAGCTCATCTGGAAGGATTAAGCATGTTGAGACTGGAGTAGAGTGAGGATGGATGACTGATTGGAAGTTTGATCACGAATACAATTTGATTAGAGATTAAGCGGACTTATAGAGTTAAAAAAAGACGCTTGTGAGATTAACGAGTCAAATAATTTTAAAAATACGCTTATCAGATTAACAAGTCAAACTATTAAAAAATAATTAAAAGCTTTTTTTAAAAACAAAATAGGCCGACGGCGCCTGCCTAGTTTCCTGTAGTGTCTTGTGACACTGTTTCCGAGAAACACGGCAGAACCTACAAGAGGCTTTGGCCTGCTTGCTATTAGTTGGCCTACTAGCTAGCATCCTGTTTCTTCAATGGTACCTTCAACCCATCCAGCCTGTTACCTGAGGCAACAGTTCAGTGAGATTACTTGGCTACCTATGTTGATCGCCCTCGCCTGCGGGGCAAATTGACATGGTGGAGTCGGCCTCAAGTCTAGTACGGAAGTGTAGAGGAGATTGAGGTATCCAACACCGGTTCTTGAGCCTTCCTTGTTTACGCTAGCGGAGGATGAGTTGCAAGAAGGTTGGACGCTCGTGTATCGACGACGAGGACCATCAGGTTACGGAAAATTCATCCATTGTCACCGGTCCGAAATTAGTGGAAGTTTCAAAAACAAATGGTGTTGGGCCCTGGCAAGAGGGGCTCAGGTGCGTTGGGTACTTGCGAGGCTGAGACGGCCGATCGACCACTGGGTCGCTGGCAAGACCCACTCGCATAGGTGACAAACCTCTAGCGATTATCCCCTCTACCTAAAACCTCGTCGCTGGACAGGTGTGGAAAACATCTGCTAGGTTTCCGATCGGAGAAAAAATCACTACTTCTTTCCGCTCCGGTTTAAAAATAACTTTAGCCATTAATTTTGGTCAATAAATTATATATTATATATCATAAAAATTATACGATCGGATTCATCTTTAAAAGTAGTTATCAATGGTATATTTTTTTGACATATATTGCATATTTTATTGGTCAAAATTGATGGTCAAAGATTTTCTTAAACTACGTGTGTGTCTATAAACTGAATCGAAGGAAGTACGCAACGACGGGTGGCGACTGATCCATCTCACCATGAACCAATGGAACGGTACCAAGAAGATACAAGAGGTGGTGATTTTCACAGGGGCTCGGACTTCAACAACTATGGCCATAATTTCAGTAACTGAGATAATAACAACTATCAGAATATGCGCAATTTCGTGTTGTCTGTCTGCGCTAACGGCGACTTTGAAATGCCGTCAATGAGCCTTTTTCTACTAGCGCATGGTTGTACTTGTAGGCTTGAGCGGTGGCGCCTGGCAGTGCCGGCTGCAAGGCACCGTGGTGGTGCCGGCATCCAGACAAGCAACTGCGGGCTAGATCTCCATCGTCCAGCCCTCTTTTATGGTGGTCGTGGGACGGTTGTCAGCATATCCTGCTCGGCCCATAGACATGGCTCGCCTCTCATCGGCGGTGAGGTCAAGGCGGCTCTTTTCTGCACATGTCCGATGGCGTTGGGATCGACTGCAGGTCGGGAGAAATCCTTGCGTGATGCGGGCAACAATGACACCCTAGGAAGATGTCACCTCCTTGGAGGCGTCATCATGGTGCTGCCTTTGCTCCTCCGCCTCGACCACCAGCAGAATCCCTAAATCCGGTATACACGACTGTGTCGTTCTCCTCATGGGGGGCCTCCCTAGGAGGTCGGTGGAGTTCTCGATGTGTAGCCGGAGTCGGTGTCGGCCACCTCCTAGAGTGTGCGCTTCCAGGACGGTATGCACACCGTCGTCGACACTTCTTGGTTGTCGCCATCTCGGTTTGGCCATGCCATTCTCTCGCCCTCTGTTAGGTGCTTATGGACGGAAAGTGTGTTGGCTTCGGTCATCGTGGTGTGCGAGTCAGCCTAGAAGCTTAGTGCACTGCCTCCTTGTCGTTCTTCGTGGGTAACAGTGCAAGGTGAGTCCTTGTCGATTGGATTTTGTGGGTTACATTGTTGCCGTGTGGCATTGTATTCATATCGTGTTGCCTTTTTTAGCTTTGTACCAGCCGCTTCTTCTATGAGATTAATACACCTTTTATGGCGTATTTTAGAAAAAAAAAGATGGTAAACACTACATATCGTTGGCCGATGTGAAACAAAACATCGGATCGATCCAACTCCATCGATTCCTTGCCACATCGCACGTCCCGCAGAAGCCAGATATCCTCTTTAAAAAAAAAGAAAAAGCAGAGCGGCAATTACGCACAATAACTGCCATTATATGGTTGTCCTTCTTCCACATAACCGTCACCGTCTCCTGATTTGTACGATTCTTACCTTGATCCACCATGCTGCGCCCCACCCCACCATCATCTCCCCTTCATCTCGTCCATATGTACCCGGGCGGCCGGACGAGCGTCAACGCGTGATTCCGTTCCATGGCTCCTCCTTAGTAGCTGGCATCAGGATCTAGAAGAAGTACCCGAACACAAGGCGGATCATGCGTTGTGAGGAAAGGTAGGTGTTGCAGGTTGTTTGATGTTCTCAAGTGGTATGGTAGTTTTAAGTTTACATCTTATTTATAGCAAGGTCGCTGAAGTTGCAAATTCTGACCAGAGCACACCTGTGATGAGTCGGCGAACCCATGCTCCATCGTGATCTCTGGCTTTGCTGCTGATCTTGGGTATAAGCATGGCGACATTTGCAGCACCATGAATTGCGGTAGGCGCATTGGTGGAGTCCAGGTATTCAAGACGACAGATGACTAGCGGGCACTCGAAGGACAACGGCCTCATTCATGTCTCATCTTGTCATCGTTCATACCAATTGATTATTTGTAGCTGAAACGTACACTGGATTCGAAGCTCTGATTTATATGTAGGAAGCACTCAGATCAGTATCTGATCCAGTACCATTTGGAGCATATGTCCCTCGGTAGTTGATTATTTGTAGCTGAAACGTATATTGGATTCAAAGCTCTGATTTGCATGTAGTAAGCAGTCAGATCAGTATCTGATCCATTACCAATTGGAGCATATGTCCCTCAGTAGCAAATTCATCGTTCAATAGTAGAAAAAAATTAATTTCCTTGGAAGCACATCCTTAATTCGTTTTAAACACATCTAATTCTGTTTGAAACAAATTCTAATCTATTATCCATGGATAATATTGGAATGCTTTTAAAAAATAATACCCCATTGTATATGTACTTACGTTCAATCGAAGCAAATTGAGTGACGAATAAAGCAAGTTATCTGGTCTACGGAAGCATGCTTCCGAACATATTTGAAACAACCCATTACAACTATTTTTAGATCGAAGCAATATTTAATTCCACTGGAAGAAGATTTTAGTAGGACTTGAAACACAAATTTTGAACCCATCGGAAGCAAATATACATAGTAGCATGATTTCAACATTCTTCAAACAAGCCGTTCCAACTATTTTCAGATCGAAGAAAATTTTAGTAGCATTTGAAAAACAAGCTTTGATCACATTGGAAGCAAATATACATAGTACCAAAAACATAATATTTCAGTAAGGAAGTAAATCAGATGTCACAGAGACTATAATTTTCTCAAATTATTAGTTCCACTAAAAGATAAATTATTTTCCTAAAAATTAGGAGGAGGAGTTAACGGGAGCAGTTTGGAAACTCCACATCAAGTTACCGATTCCTGGCAAACGATTTCTGTTTTAAAAGCGACAATAATATATGTGCATTAATTACGGGATCAGTTTTTAATGGAAGCATGAAAATCAGATCTTGATTGACCGAAATAGAGGCACGGGTCTAGTTGCAGATCGAACAGTCGAGCTTCTTCCAATCCTACGTTTGTGCACTAGTCCGATCGAAAGCCAATATCGGCTTCCGGTTCCTAGCGCTGCCCAAAAAAGATAGCACTAATGAAATTTAGAATGTAGATTGATATGGTAACATGCATGATAAAAAGTTGTTTAGTGTCAACTTGGACCATCTTTTCGGCCGATGTGGATGAACTTAAAATATTCTTATAAGCACAATTCTAATGTGAACTCGAGATTTTGCTACTATTGAAATATTTGCTCACTCTATTCCTAAAGAAATTGGAATGAGAGCCGTACTTGTTATGGTTGATATCAACTAGTGTTTCCGACCCATATGAGTCATGGACCCGCTAAACGAGTGTCTCGTTTCACCAAATCAGCCCAACAAAAACATAGAAGATGTCTTCGGCCCTCTTCCCACCAAAGACTAGCTTGATAAAGAGGGGCTCACCCTTGTAAGTCATTTCTTGTCTCCTCCCACAATCAATGTTGTACTAAACCCAACAAATTGTCCCCTCAAACACATAGGTCACCATGGCCCACTTCACACAACGTTCTATACCACCAACCATGACCACCGAACGTGAGTACACCCAAGATTTGCATTCGAACAGCTGGATCCTATACCAATTGTTCCGATTCTTATAACAATCTTGGGTCCACATAACCATTTTTTGACCCACATATGTCATGGACCCACCACAAGAGTGTCTTTACCCACCAACCCCCCCCCCCCCCACGTGGAACTATATTCCTGAAGGAAATGGAATGGGAGCGACGGTCGATATCAATTAGTGTTTCCGACCCACATGAGTCATGGACACGCTAAACGAGTGTCTTAGTTCACCAAACCATCCCAACCAAAGACCAACACAAACATAGAAGAGGTCTTGGGCCCTCTTCCCCCAAAAGACTAGCTTGATAAGAGGGCCTCACCTTTATAAGTCATTTTTTGTCTCCTCCCATAACCAATGTCGTACTAAACCCAACAAATTCCCCCTCACACAAATAGGACACCATGCCCACTTAACACAACATTCTAGACCACCAACCATGACCATCCACCGTGAGTACACCCAAGATTTGCATCCGGACAGTGGTTCCGATACCAATTTTTACGATTATTATCGCAATCTTGGGTTCACTTAACCATTTTTTACCCACATATGTCATGGACCCACTACATGAGTGTCTCTGCGCGCAAACCCAACCTAGGTGGAGACTAGTATAGACTTACCAGTGATCTTGGGCTATCGGGAAATAGCACGAAAATTTACCCTAGAATGGTCGAATGCCATTTATTTAGGATACACATTTGAAAATTGGAATGATGTAGATTCGGGAGCGTATGGAGTAGATTAGATGCAAACCAGTCAATTACAATAAGACTTCTCTTATTTCACTATGGACAATTCAGCATATTTTCTAGGCATTAAATGTTAAGATCTTCTGCGATATTAGAATCTTGAGATATATGCAATAAATGAGTAGCATATAATTCCATACATATAAAGTATTATGTAATTTAATAATATATTTTATATGCATATAGAAGATCCGATATTTGGGCCATCAAACGCATAAATGTCCACCATAAATTGATGATACGTTGGAAAGCCTATTATAAATACAAATGTATACGTATTTTGAAAATTGACCATTCAATGCTTCCAGAATGAATGAATGGAAGGCAGGCTATTAGAGTTTTGCTGCATATTGATTATGTCTCAAAAAAAACCTTCACAAAATGACCTATCTCATTCGAGGTTTCTTGGCTTTCGGGTCAAATGACCAATGTTATGGCTAGAATCAAGGCATAGTTTGTGATAATATGGCCATATTGTGCATACATGTGCATCATGGGATGGCAAACAATGTTGCAAGAGGAAGTTTTCCTTTTTATCGCACCAAAAAGGCATTTTCCATTTTCCGAGTATAAAAAACGGACGGTTTTGTGAAGCAACCACCAAATGGCTAATTCAAAAAACTACCACCATATTTTACAAAAATACTATACCACCTTATATGGACAATGTACCAACAGGGGGATCTGAAACCTTTCCGTCCACCTCTGGTGAAAAAGACAAATTCCTGCCGAATCGGTAGGAAGTGGGTCAGATATGAACTACAGGTACATGATACGATGCTCATAATTTTTTACGAAAATTATTTTTAGATTCACAATATGCTATTTTATCAAAATTCCAATGCAAGTTTAGCGAGGTTTGGCCCCGAGCTAAGAATCTTCATGCCCATTGTTCGACAAAGTTTGACGGTAGTTTAAAACGGGGATAAAAAATTAAAAAACGATCGAAACAATGCGAAACCTTCACATGGTGTTATATTATGTGACATAGTTAGAAGTAAAAATATCAAACTTGGTATATTGATTATGTCTCAAAAAAACCTTCACAAAATGACTCATCTCATTCGAGGTTTCTTGGCTTTCGGGTCAAATGACCAATGTTATGGCTAGACACAAGGCATAGTTTGTGATAATGTGGCCATACCGTGCATACATGTGCATCATGGGATGGCAAACAATGTTGCAAGAGGAAGTTTTCCTTTTTTCGCACCAAAAAGGCATTTTCCATTTTCCGAGCATAAAAAATGGACGGTTTTGTGAAGCAACCACCAAATGGCTAATTCAAAAAACTACCACCACATTTTACAAAAATACAATGTACCAACAGGAAGATCTAAAACCTTTCCGTCCACCTCTGGTGAAAAAGACAAATTCCTGTTGTATCGGTAGAAAGTGGGTTAGATATGAACTACAGGTACATGATACGATGCTCATGATTTTTACAAAAATCATTTTTAGGTTCACAATATGCTATTTTATCAAAAATCCAATGCAAGTTGAGCGAGGTTTTGTGAGATTCCAAAGTATACAAAAGATGCGACATTTAATTATCCAAACAATTCAAAAATGTTAATACAAAATAAAATATGATTTTCTCTAATAAAATAGGGTTAAATTCCTTTTTAGATGCTTAATATTTCTTATGTTCAAAGTTTTAGGGTTTGACTATTTTATTTTTGTTTCAATTGAATAATCAAAATTTATATGTAAGTGTTTTAATCATTTTGAAAATTTTCATCTAAAGTAACTATAAAATGTTTTTATATGAATGGATAGATCTTATTTTTCTGAAAATTATGATATATTATTCATATTTTTCTGAGTTGAAATTGAAAAGATATGAATTTTCTAAATTCTATCCTATTTTTTGAATTAAGAATGCCCCACCGCTTTAATGTACGAAATAAATGCCCCCCCTTTAACACCGATTCCAGCCAAGAACCGGTGTTAAAGAAGCGATTATTTTGTTTCACACACCCTTTAACACCGGTTCTGGCTGGAACCGTGTTAAAGTGTAATGAAGTCTTGATCGAAGCAAATTCCCCTTTAACACCGCCCAGCCGGTGTTACGAGGGGTTATAACGTGCCTTCCTCTTCCTTCTTTCCCCAGATCGAATCAGCCTTGAGGAAAGCCGAGGAGAGCGCGAGCCGTCGTCGTTCACGCCCTCGCCGTCCCCATCCCGCGGGAGCACCGTCGCCCCCCAGCCAGATCGATCAAGCGCGCGCAGAGGAAGGAGGAGAGAGCAAGCGCGCGCTCAGAGCTGTCGCCACCGTGCCCGTCCAGCCGTCGCCGTCGTGCCGTCCGCCACCGCCGTTCCCGTACACTCGCGGGAGCTGTCGCCGCCGTGTCGTTCCACGCCGACCCGTCCACTCGCGGGAGCGCCATCGCCGCCACGCTGCCTCCATCGCCGCCGCCGCCGCCGCGCCTGTCTCCCGTCCATGAGCCGCCGCCCAGCCAATGATTAGCTATCATCATGCATGCATATCATCAATAGGTGTATTTATATGTTTATTTGAGTATGTGTATATATGTGTATATATGTTTGTATGAGTATGTGTGTATATATATATATGTATATTAATTGCATCTATAGGTGTATTTATATGTTTATGTGTATATATTGTTGGAGATATGCCCTAGAGGCAATAATAAATGTAGTTATTATTATATCTTTGTGTTTATGATAAATGTTTACATTCATGCTATAACAGTATTAACCAGGTAACATTAATACTTGTGTGATTTGTAAACTAAATTAGAGTCCCTAGTAAAGCCTCTTCATAATACTAGCTTGTTGGTTAATAGATGATTGTGGTTTCACTATCATGAACATTGAGATGTTATTAACAACAAGATCATATCATTAGGAGAATGGTATGATGGACATACTACTATAGATAAGCGTAGCATAAAGATCAAGTCATTTTAATATTTCAATTGCTATAAGCTTTCTGATACATAGTAACCTAATTTCTTCGACCATGAGATCATGCTTATCACCATCACCAGAAGGATGATTTGATGACATCAAACACCACACCGTAACTGGGTGGCTATAAAGGTGGCATTGAGTGTTCGGAAAGTATGGGTTGAGACACATGGATAAAGAGTGGGATTTGTCCATCCATATGACGGATTGATATACTCTGGGCCCTCTTGGTGGAATGTCATCCAATTAGCTTGCAAGCATGTGACTGGATCACAAGGGGTCACATACCACGGGAACGAGAAAAGAGTACTTATCGGTAACGAGGTTGAACTAGGTATGCAGAGATACCGACGATCAAAACCTCGGATAAGTAAACTATCGTGAGACAAAGGGAAATTGGTATCGTATGTAAGTGGTTCATTCGATCGCAAAGTAATCGTAGAAATATGTAGAATATGAATTTCCAGATTCCTCTATTGGTTATTGATCGGAGAAGTGTCTCGATCATGTCCGCATAATTCACGAATCGTAGGGAGACACACTTAAGGATTCAATGTTGTTGAGTAGTTATGGAATGATGAGTAAGAGACCGAATATTGTTCGGAGTATCGGATGGGATCCGGGATATCACGAGGAGATCCGGAATGGTCCGGAGAATAAGATTCATATAAGGAAAGTCCTGTTTCGGAGTTGGGGAATGATTCCGGTGTTTCACCGGGAATGTTCTAGAAGGGTCCGGAAGGTCCGGCACTCCGGAGGGGAAGGGTACATGAATGTGTCATGACAATGTGGAACGGTTGCATCATGTACTAGGTCACTTGGCTGGGCAAATAAAGAGAGAAATCAAATCCTAGTTTGAAAGTTAAACGCCAATTTGAAAAAGTCAAACGGCAAGTTTGCTTGGTGGAGGGAGAGTAGGAAACCTACTTGGGGAGGAAGTCTCCTCCCTCCACCCGCCGGCCAAGGAGGAGGAGTTGGAGGAGGACTCCCTCCTCCCAAGCCGCACCCTCCCACCTATATAAGGAGGGGTAGGGCTGCCCCTCTCCTACACACCTCAAACCCTAGCTTTGGCGCCTCCACCTCCAAGTGCAGCCGCCTAGGTTTCCCTCAATCGGCGACTTGGGGCTTCCCCAAGCCCTAGCTGCCGGCCACACCCTCCCCTTGGTGCCCTCTAAACCCTATATCACCAAGGCCTCTCTCATACTCCACCATGCTCGCTCCGGCTTAAGGCGAAGCCCTGCGAGATCTCCCCTCTACTTCCGGTACCACGCCGTCGTGCTGCCGGAATCACGAGGAGAGTGCTACAACCTCCGCTGCCTGCTTGAACAAGGGAGAGGAAGGTCTTCATCGAGTACCGAACGTGTGACCGATCTTGAAGCTGCGCCGGAAGGATCGTCTACGCGATCTTGAGATCGGCAAGAGTACGACTACATCACCCACGAGAATCTGCTCTCGTTAACCGCTTTGGAATCTTTGAGGGTGAGTTCCTCTATCGACTCATTGCTACAATCTAGTAGATAGATCTTGGCTTGTTTGCATGCGGTAGAAATTTTTTGCATGCGGTAGAAATTTTTTGTTTTCCATGCTACAAACCCCTACAGTGGTATCAGAGCCGTGTCTATAAGTAGATCTGTTGCACGAGTAGAACACAATGGTAATTGTGGGCAGTGGTGCTTTTATTATCAATTGCTTCTTGTGTACTTTGCATCTTGCGGTATGATGGGATGAAGCGGCCCGGGCTAACCTTACATGACATCGTTTATGAGACTTGCTCCACGTTGAACATGCAACTTGTATTGCATAAGTGGCTTTGCGGGTGCCTGTCTCTCCCATCATAGTATAGATCCAATTTACAACGGGCACTTGATATTTCAAGCATCAATGTTGTGGTTCTTGTTCGTAAGTTAGAACGACACTTATTGAAAGCCCCAAACCACGTAAAATATGCAAAGAAAATTAGAGGCGTCTAACTTTGTTTTGCAGGGGTGTGCTGTGATGTGATATGACCATGATTGTGATTATATTTGATGTATGCAATGTTCCTTATTGTAAGTTGGCAACCGGCAGGAGCCATATGGTCGTATTTAAATTCTGTTAAGACCCGCGTGTCTATTCAAAGTAGTTGTAATAGTTGAAGCTGGTGGACGACAACCATGAAACGGCGCCATTGACCTTGACGCTATGCCGGTGATGATGGAGATCATGTTCATGCTTGAAGATGGAGATCGAAAGCATAAGAAGAAAGGTCATATCATATCACATATTATGAATTGCATGTGATGTTAATCCTTTATGCATCTTGTATTGCTTAGTTAACGATGGTAGAATTATAAGATGATCCCTCAAGCACACAAATTTCAAGTTTTAAAGTGTTCATCCTTAGTAAGCACCGTTGCTAAAGCTCGTTGTTTTGAAGCACCACGTGATGATCGGGTGTGTTAGATTCTGCAAGTATATACAACGTGAGCAAGCCAGATTTTCTCATGCAGAAGCTAAGGTTTGATCTTGACGAGCCTGGCATGTACAGACATGGTCTCGGAACACGGATCACCGAAAGGTAAAACATGAGTCATATAGTAGATATGATGAACATGTTGATTGTTCGCCATTGAAGCTACATCAACTCTCGTGATGATCAGTTTTGATGTGGTGGATTTGGTTCGTGTGATCACTAAAACAATGTGAGGGATATTGTTTTGAGTGGGAGTTCACCTAGATTAATTTAACTATTAATTAGAACTCAATTTGTCATAAACTTACACTGGTGGAAAAAGGGCCTCCAGTCCCGGGCCGCAACTGGCTCTAGTCCCAGTTTTGGGCCCGGTACTGCGAAAACGGGACTAGAGGCCCCCCTCTAGTCCCGGCTCGTTATGGCCCGCGACTGATTACAGCCACGTGGTTGTTTCAGCGCCGCGGGGGGCGGAAACCCTCTAGTCCCGGGCCGTAACACCACCCGGGACTATAAGGTTTCCTGCCGCGGCAGAGAATTGTGTGTCTCTGCCGTGGCAGAGATTGTGTATTTCCTTTTTTTTGCCATTTCGTTCCTTTTTCGTTTTATGTTTCACTATAATTCAAACATATATTTCAGTGTACATATTATACGCTACTACATACACACTACACGTCGATGCATTTATATAATTAATCGATCCATTGCAAGCATACATATAATCAATCATATCAAAAGGAAGAAATGTTTTGAAATTACATGTTCATTAATGAATATATATATCATATGAGCTACAGGGAGATGACTAAGGCAAATCGAGTTCCACTTCATCCGTATAATGCTCTCCATGCACATCAAGGACTTCCATCATCATAAATCCCGCCAGCTCCTCTTGAATTGCTCTTATGTGTTGGTCTGGCTCTAGTTTCTCCCACAAATCATAAATATAATGTGAGTAAACTTTCCACTCACTGGTCAACTCGCGGATGTACTCGCAGACGTAGTATCCACATAAATGAGTTCCCGGTGGCTGCTGTAAACTCTTCGCCATTTTATAAGTTAGCTCCTCTTTGAATGGACCTGGTATTTTCTATCTGAACCGTGTCCAACACCTTCTCGTCAAAGAAAATGAACAAATGAGTTATTAGTTACTTGATATCAGGAAATGAATGAAAGAGGACGATATAATGCGATAATGATTGAAATTACTTATGGAGCATTGTTTTCATGTCGCTCCACTGCTCTTGGTCCCAACTTAATGAGTCGTGGACTTCAACTAGGGACTTGTCAACTTGAATGTTTAGCAAGATCCAGTGGAATCTGCGTACATTTACATAAGCATACATGCATAGCTCATCCAGTAAGCAAAAATAAAATGTGTACAAGATATAAACACTCACTTGAAGTTGTAAGGAAATAGTATTTCCTTAACAAAATTATTCTCGGTTAAGAACCTGCATAGCACTTCCTCCACGTCCTTGGGGTGATTCTTTAACGTATATTTATTAATGATATATGGGTCAATGAACCCAACGTCGTATCTTCTAGCTCTTTTGCATTCAAGCATCTTCATTCTGTAGAATATAATATCATCATACAAAAGGATATATAGTTAGGATAATATATTAAATGCAATGAACAAGCTAAAGCTACAAACTTAATATAGAAATAAATAACTTACAGACAGTAGAAACCAATGATAGATTTGTCGAGGGCGCGCTGGTTGTATAACTGAAACAGTTCGGTCATTTAAATCTGTATCGAATATGGTTTAAAGTGATGCTCCATTCTAACGTCCACCGGAAACCAATCTTTCTGATGCTTTTTTTCTGCTTGCGACATGTACCATTCGTGCAGGTTTCGCATATGTGTGGATAGACGCGCGAGCTCCTCATTACTGACTAGAGGATCCCTATGGACATATTGCCGTACTATCTGACCCACTGGCGTATCTTCATAGCCTAAATATTGACCAAGAGACATATTTCCTTTGTTAGCAAGTGCTTTGGCCTGCGATACAGTGATTCCCATAAGTGCGGCATTATTACAGGCTCTAGGGTCCATTATTTGCATGTCCATATCCATTTCAGCTCTGAAGGCCTTGTCGAGGTCTGAAATGACTTTGAGCGGGGCGACCGATTTATTCTTCTGTGCTCCGAGCTGGGCAACTTGCTTCCCGCTTTTTGCACTTGTGATTTTTTCTTCTATGCTTGCTTAATAATCTCCCGGTCATAGTCTGATTGCATATCCATCGATATCTGGGATGGTTGCTCAAGAAAGGACTTAGCCCACTTTTTGGTTTTTTCATTATATACCGGCTTTGGCTCAGGCTTTTTGGATGCAAAATGCGCCTTAACTTGGGCAGCCACATCCGCGTTAGTTTCCTCATCGGTCTTGTCATAAGGTCTCTTTGGAAGAGCCGGCGGGATATCGACTATCTTCGGTGTTTGACCTTTCATTGATGTGGGGCGCGGGGGACTGTCGAACTTCCGTTTCTTCGACGAGGTAGTAGTATTGCACGTAGGCGGAGGCGGAGATCGAGTTGATGTACTCCTGCTGCGGCGATCGTCAGCGGGGCGGGGTGGACTTGGAGGTTGGCGATAATCGGGTTGGGGTGGACTTGGAGGTTGGCGATAATCGGGTTGGGGTGGACTTGTAGGTTGATGATATTCGATGTGGAGTGGACTTGGATTCCTTGGAGTCGGTGGCCTTGGCGCCGAGCCTAAAAACTTGATGTACTTCTTATTCCATAGAATAATGTTGCGCTTGACATCTCCTAGTTTCGTAAGGCCTTCAGGCGTAGCGATTTCAATCTCTAGGTCCGCAAAATCCTCCACTATGTCATCCACCGTGACACGAGCATAGCCTGGTGGAATCGGAAGTGAATGGTGGAGTGCTCCAGGTAGACAAGGTAAAGTAGTGTCGATCGCCACCTTGAAGGACAGGTTATTTCATTGGCTGATGTAGCTCACATTGTGCCATCTCTCTGACATCATCCACGGGGTAGTGAGGAGCCGGTGCATCATCCAGCAGTGCTTGATCATCAGCACGGACCCCCGTGGAAGCCACGCTGCTTCTCCGTTGGCTAAGATCCAATGCAGGATCATCAGACCGCAGGTGAGTTGACGACGGTGGCCTTTGGCTAATTTCATGCATGAGGTTCTTCAGATCAGCTAGGTCCTGCTCTACCCTGGAGATCCGATCTGCCTCCCGGTCCTTCTTTCTCTGACGGCTTCTGTTACTGGCATCGTACTGAGGAAACCCTTTCTTCCACGAGACACCGGCGCCTTTGCCTCGTGTTCGTCCTCCCTTTTCAGGATTCCCTAGGGCGCGTGTCAGCTCGTCGTTCTCTCTCTCGGAACGAAACAATCCCAATTGAGCATCGTTCATTGCTTTAATAAGGTCTTGGGAGGGTTTTAGAATTTTCTCATGAAATAATGTCTTCCCTGTTTCTGGGTCCAAGGATCCCCCGTGCCCTTACCACCAGTGCTTTGACCTCTCGGGCCATCCATCTGTACCAGGAGTGACGCCTCTAGCCCTCATTTCCTTCTCCATAGTTTCCCACTTAGGGACGGCAGTCTTGTAGCCACCTGTCCCCATTTTATGATGGTATTTCTTGTTGGCAGCATTTAACGCGTTCTTTGCCGACTTTGCCTTTGCTTTATCAAATTGCTTGTACTGTACAAAATCGGGCCACTGTTCTCTCAACTTCTCGTTTACTCCTTTTAAGTCTGGAGTTTTCTTTTTCGTGACATATTTCGCGTATAAACTTTTCTTGTGGTTCCGGTACAGTTCAGCCATCTTGCTAAGTGCCCACTCCTTGACTTTCGCTCTATTTTCAAGCCCACCCGGCCTTGGGGTAATACCATCTACCTCAAATTCCTCATACTCTGGAGGCAGTATGAAATGCGCTATGAGCTTCTGCCAAAGGTCATCTTTGGCATCATCGGTGACATAGCTGTTGGATTCTTCACCGGGTTTTTTGACTTATTCCATTCTTGGATGGTGATCGGCAGGTTGTCCCTAACAAGCACCCCGCATTGATTTATAAACATCCTCCGGTGCTTCTCTGGAGCAATCGGTTCACCATCATCATCTATTTCTTCGATGGTGAACCTCTGATTACCATCCAACTTTTTGTTCGGCCCTTGTTTCGTTCGAGCTGTCGATTGCTTCGATCCGGTGGGCTAAAATAAGAAGAGAGAGTGATTAATATATATCTAGATCAGTTAATGAATAGAGGTAACACGAGACTTTATATATATATATGTACCTCGCCGGATCCTGTCGAGGGACCATCATTATTGTTGTTATTTGTTTACCCTTCGTCCATCTGGTCTTCCCCTTGGTACATTAGGTTTTCCTCTAGTCCATCACCGGATGGATTCAGATATGAGGATATCTCTTCCTCGAGAAAAATATCTTCGGCGCCGGTAGTAATATTAAGAGGAATTTCACCTCTTATCATGCCCTGAAGAAAACCTTCACCGATGCGACCAGGATCTTCGGATGGATCCATGACTTAATTATCTATAACAAAAAGAGAGTTAAACAGGTTAGAAAAAACAATAATCCTAATAACTAAAACAATATAATCCTAATTATAATAATCCTAATATTATTTGTGCTAAAACAATAATCATAATAACTAAAACAAAAAAATAACCCTAATCCTAAGTCTAATCTTAATAAATAAAACAAAAAAATCACTAAAACAATAATCCTAATTCTAATATTTTAATTAAAACAATAATCCTAATACTAAAACAAAAAACCCTAATATAAAAAAAACTATAAAAAACTATAGAAAAAAACTATAACATTTCCTAATATTAATTGTGGTAAAACCTAATATTATTTGTGGTAAAACAATAATCCTAATATTAATTGTGGTAAAACAATATAATCCTAGCTAATAACTAAAACAAAAAATAACCCTAGCTAATTATAATTAAAACAATAATTTAAAAAATAACCCTAGCTAATTATAATTAAAAACAACAACCCTAGCTAAATATAATTAAAAAATAACCCTAGCTAATTATAATTAAAATAATCCTAGCTAACAATATAATCCTAATCCTAGCTAATTATAATTAAAACAATAATTAAAAAATAACCCTAGCTAATTATAATTAAAAAATAACCCTAGCTAATTATAATTAAAATAACCCTAGCTAACAAGATAACCCTAATCCTAGCTAATTACAATTACAATAATTAATAACCCTAGCTAACTAATAATTACAAAAAAAGCACACCCGCTCGTACTCCCTTCGAGCTCTCACCGATCGAGGCAGTGAGCGCAGGCGGCTGTGACGGAGCGGCGTGGTGAGTGACTGAGCGTGGCCCGAGGCGAGCGCGAGGCGACAGCGGCCTGAGACAAGCGGAGATCGAGCACTGGCCGGGCGACTAAGCGAGGCGGGCGCATGCGGCATGGCGGCGACAGCCGAACACGTACGACGCATGGCGGTGGCAGAATCGGAAGACACCTCCCTGCCGTCGTGTGTGTGTGCTTCGTATTCGTCGAGAAATGTGAAATGTTGGGGCAACACCTCCCCTGGCGCCAGAATATAAAGGGACAGACCTTTAGTCCTGGGCTAAGCCACGGGACGGGACTAAAGAGTCTCTAATCCTGGGTCGTGGCTTAACCCGCGACTAAAGAAGACCCCCCTTGAGTCGCGGGTTAAGCCACAGCCCGGGACTAAAGTGTTTTTTTGGCCACTTCGTTTTTGCGCGCGTAGGCACCCTTTAGTCCCGGGTCCAGCCACAACCCGCGACTAATTGTTTTTTTTTAATTTTCTTTTTTTTTAATTCAAAACTAATATAAAAACTTTGGAAAATCATATCTTTTATTGTAATAATCCAAATAAAACGAATAATATGTCTATTATTATCATAAAAATATAAAGAATCTTAATATAATATCCATTTATCTGTTTGCATCATTTATAAATTATTTCATTTGTAAATTTTCTTTTTTAATTCAAATCAAATATAAAAACTTTGGAAAATCATATCTTTTATTGTAATAATCCAAATAAAACAAATAATATGTCTATTATTATCAGAAAAATATAAAGAATCTTAATATAATATCCATTTATCTTTTTGCATCATTTATAAATTATTTCATTTGTAAATTTTCTTTTTTTAATTCAAATCAAATATAAAAACTTTGGAAAATCATATCTTTTATTGTAATAATCCAAATAAAACAAATAATATGTCTATTATTATCAGAAAAATATAAAGAATCTTAATATAATATCCATTTAGTCCCGATTCTAGTCACAAACCGGGATTAAAGATATTTCCCACCGCTTCCCGCCAAGTTTTCCTGCCCTTTCCTTTCTACGAGAGCTTTTAATCCCGGATGTAGTCACTAACCGGGACTAAAGATATTTCCCGCCATTTCCCAAAGCTTCACGCCAAGTTTTCCCGCCCTTTCCCTCTATATTTAGGGCGATCGCGCCATGGCAATCCACACATCCACACCTTCCTCTCTTAGAACAATGGACAACGCCTACTAGGCCATTCTGACCCTCGAGGAGACCGAGGCGTTGTGCGCCTCCAACTACCCTTGTTCGCCGGGCTACCGGCCGCCCGTCGGCTGGATGCTGAGCGCTGGAGGGTTCCTGTCCCTCCTGTCCCTCAAGGTTCTGCACGCCAGGTGGCCATCACAAACCACTTCTACCACGAGCTCACGCCGGAGCAGCGGATGGATCCCAGTGGGATCCCGACAACTACGACACCTGGAATGCCTTCTTCGCTAATAGGCGGGAAAGGGAGCTCGCCAGTGCGAGGTGATGGCCCGCCCGGTGAACCACAACGGCCGGTGGTAAATGCATGGTGGGCGAACCGTACTATCATCGGAGTGATGCGCTACATCACCGGGGGAGACCATCCTCGCCATGCACAACCAAGGAGGAAGGTTATAGATGCATAGAGTCACGGGCCAGGTGTTGTGACTGGAGCTCTGCTCCCCAAAGGGATTCATGCCATCTGTACTTAGACCAAACCTTAAAATCCTTGCGTCATCTGCAAAGTCTGGGTACTTTCTATCGATTTTCTCCATTGCGACCCATCAGCGGGGTGTCTCAACATCCCGTCTGACTTACGTTCCTATTTATGCCATCTCAACAACTTGGCATGCTCTTTGTTTCTGAATAAGCGTTTCAACCGTGGTATTATAGGAGCATACCACATCACCTTCGCAGGAACCCTCTTCCGGGGGGCTCGCCCTCAACGTCACCAGGGTCATCTCGTCTAATCTTATACCGAAGTGAAGTGCATACCGGGCATGCATCCAAATTCTCATACTCCTCACCGCGGTAGAAGATGCAGTCATTAGGGCATGCATGTATCTTCTGAACCTCTAAACCTAGAGGGCAGACAACCTTCTTTGCTTCGTACGTACTGTCGGGCAATACGTTATCTTTTTGAAGCATATTGTTCATCATTTTCAGCAACTTTTCAAATGAGGAGTCAGGTATAGCACACTTAGCCTTCCATCGCAGCAATTCCAGTGTGCTGCCCAGCTTTTTCAGACCATTTTCGCAATTTGGGTACAATAACTTTTTGTGATCCTCTAACATGTGATTGAACTTCTCCCTATCCTTTTCAGTTTCACAATCTCTTCGTGCATCGGCAATGGTCCGACCAAGATCATCAGCGGGTTCATCATGTGTCTCTTCTTCATCCTCCCCTTCAGCAACCCCCATGGAAGTATCTCCGTACTCAGGGAAACCATGATAGTTGTCATCCTCCTCCTCTTCTTCATTGTCTTCCATTATAACCCCTCTCTCTCCGTGCTTGGTGCAACAATTATAACTGGGCATGAAGCCGGACTTCAACAGGTGGCTGTGAAGGGTTTGTGAGTCAGAGTAATCTTTATGATTCCTACATCCATTACATGGACATAATACAAAACCATTGCGCTTGTTTGCATCAGCAACACAGATGAATTCATGCACGCCATTAATGAACTCGCCAGAGCGTCGGTCAGTACCGTACATCCATTCCCGGACCATCTGCATTATAGTAAAATTATATCAAAAACCATTACACAACATGATAAAATTATTAAAAGTTATATTGAGAGCTTCTAGAGCATTAATTTTGAATTTTGAAAAATTTACATGCACCAATTTGTGAATTGGAGAAAACAATCAACATGATAAATGTGGAGTTTTTTATTATTGTTCTATCAGTGAAAACCTCATTCCATTCTAAGCTTTGAAACTCTAAAATTACACATTTCAATTTTCAGTAACTCTGTGCCTAATCAAAATTTGTTACACATATATATCAAAATCCTTCTAGCTATTTCTAGAGCATGCATGCAATTGATCCATATCTCTATACTTCTAGAGCATTATAGAGCTAAAGTAGCAATAAGAGATGAAAGAATGAAGTTCTAACCTTTTAAAGCTTTGGATTTAGGTGTTGCAACCTAAATCTTGACAAATCTTGAGAAAAAAATGGCATGAACTCTCTTGCTTCTTTGAGAAAAATGGCCACCATATGCTTTAGGGCAGCAGGACGAAAGGAAGAATATATAGTCGTGGACACCTAGTCCCGGGCCGTGATACGACCCTGGACTAATAGTCCACGACAGGACTAGCTGGCCTGCTCCAGGTTATTAGTCCCGGGCCATATTATGGACCGGGACAAATGACCTGGTACGGCCCGGAACTAGTCACTACGGCCGTTTCTAGCCGTTAGAGGACTCACGGCCCGGGACTACTGCTCCCACTAGTCGCGGGCTGTGCCAGGCCGGGACTGCTGGCCTTGTTCACATCGAACCGAAGATGGTTTTTCTAGTAGTGTTAGTCTAAACTATTGCAAATATGTTGTAGATCAATGGCAGCCCCTACCATCAATTTTAATGCGTTCCTAGAGAAAGAAAAGTTGAAAAATAATGGAAGCAACTTCGCAGATTGGTTCCGCAATTTGAGGATTGTCCTCAATGCTGAAAATTTGACCTATGTGCTGGATGCACCGCTGGGTGACCCGCCTACAGCTACTGCTACCGATGAAGTAAAGAATGTTTACCTCACTCGGAAGAATCAACACTCCACAGTTCACTATGCTATCTTGTATGGTTTGGAATCGGAGCTTTAGAAAGGGTTTGACAACCATGACCCACATGATATTGTCCGTGAACTCAAAATGATATTTGAGGCTCACGCAACAGTTGAGAGTTATGAGGCTTCTGAAAAGTTCTTTAACTGCAAGATGGAAGAGGGCAGCTCCGTCAGTGAGCATGTGCTTAAGATGTCTGGGCACGCAAACAAACTCCAAAGTTTGGGTATAGTGATTCCTAATTCTTTGGGGATTCACCGTGTCCTCCAATCACTACCACCAAGTTACAAGAACTTTGTGATGAACTACAATATGCAAAACATGGACAAGACGTTGCCAGAACTCTTCTCCATGTTGAAATCTGCAGAAGTGGAGATCAAGAAAGATCACCAAGTGTTATTGGTCAATAAGACCACCAAATTCAAGAAGCAAGGCAAGTCTAAGCAAAAGGGAAACTTCAAGAAGGGCGGTAAGAAAGTTGTCGCGCTGGCGAAGAAGACCAAGGCTGGGCCTAAGCCTGATACTGAGTGCTTTTACTGCAAGGGAGAGGGTCATTGGAAGCGGAATTGCCCAAAGTACCTGGCGGATTTGAAGAACGACAACATCAAGAAGAAAGGTATATCCGATATACATGTTATTGATGTGTATATCACTAGTACTCGTAGTAGTGCGTGGGTATTTTACACTGGTTCGGTTGCTCATATTTGTAACTCGAAACAGGTGCTGTAGAATAAACGGAAGCTAGCGAAGAACGAGGTGACGATGCGCGTTGGAAATGGATCAAAGGTTGATGTGATCGCGGTCGGCACGCTACCTCTCCATCTACCATCGGGATTAGTTTTATACTTAAATAATTGTTATTTGGTGCCTGCGTTGAGTATGAACATTATATCTGGATCATGTTTATTGCGAGACGGTTACTTGTTTAAGTCCGAGAATAATGGTTGTTCGATTTATATGAGTAATATGTTTTATGCACATGCACCTTTGATAGATGGTCTATTCTTATTGAATCTCGATAGTGGAAATACACATATTAATAACATTGAAGCTAAACGTTTGAAATTGAGCGATAACTCGACCTATATGTGGCAATCGCTGCCTTGGTCACATTGGAGTGAAGCGTATGAAGAAACTCCATTCCGATGGACTTCTTGAATCACTTGATTTCGAATCACTTGAAAGATGCGAAGCATGTATGATGGGTAAAATGACTAAGACTCCATTTTCTGGTATGATGGAGCGAGCTACGGGCTTATTGGAAATCATACATACCGATGTGTGTGGACCAATGAGTGTAGCATCGCGCGGTGGTTATCGTTATGTTCTTACCTTCACGGATGACTTGAGTAGATATGGATATATCTATTTCATGAAACATAAGTCCGAAACTTTCGAGAAGTTTAAGAAATTTCAAAGTGAGGTAGAGAATCAACGTAACAAGAATATTAAATTTCTACGATCTGATCGTGGAGGTGAATATCTAAGTTATGAGTTTGGTGAACATTTGAAGAAATGTGGAATACTTTCACAATTGACACCGTCGGGAACACCACAGCGTAATGGTGTGTCCGAACGTCGTAATCGAACTCTCTTAGATATGGTTCGTTCTATGATGTCACTTACAGATTTACCGCTATCATTTTGGGGTTATGCATTAGAAGCAGCCGCATTCACTTTAAATAGGGCACCATCTAAATCCGTTGAAACGACACCGTATGAATTATGGTTTGGGAAGAAACCTAAATTGTCGTTCCTTAAAGTTTGGGGTTGCGAAGCTTATGTAAAGAAGTTACAGCCGGACAAGCTTGAACCCAAAGCGGAAAAATGCGTCTTCATAGGATACCCGAAGGAAACTAATTGGTATACCTTCTATCATAGATCCGAGGGCAAAATTTTCGTTGCCAAGAATGGATCCTTTCTAGAGAAGGAATTTCTCTCGAAAGAAGTGACTGGAAGGAAAGTAGAACTCGACGAGGTTGTTGGACCTTCTCTCGAACTTGCGAGTAGCACAGCACCGGAAGTATTTCCTGTGACGCCTACACCAATAAGAGAGGAAGCTAATGATGATGATCATGAAACTTCGGTTGAAGTTGCTACAGAGCCTCGTAGGTCAACGAGAACTCGTACCACTCCTGATTGGTATGATCCCGTTATGAGTGTCATGTTGGTGGACAACACCGATGACTCAGCGACATATGAGGAAGCGATGATGAGCCCGGATTCCAATAAATGGCAAGAAGCCATGAAATCCGAGATTGGATCCATGTACGAAAACCAAGTATGGACTTTGGTGGACTTACCGGATGGCCGGAAGGCTGTCGAGAACAAATGGAATTTCAAGAAGAAAACAGATGCTGATGGTAATGTTACTGTCTATAAAGCTCGACTTGTCGCAAAAGGGTTTCGAAAAATTCAAGGAGTTGACTACGATGAGACTTTCTCACCAGTAGCGAAGCTAAAATCTGTAAGGATTATGTTAGCAATCGCTGCATATTATGATTATGAGATATGGCAGATGGATGTCGAAACGGCGTTCCTCAATGGAGACATTGATGAAGAGTTGTATATGATGCAACCCAAAGGTTTTGTCGATCCTAAAGATGCTAACAAGGTGTGCAAACTTCAAAGGTCCATATATGGATTGAAGCAAGCATCCCGAAGTTGGAATCAACGTTTTGATAAGGTAATCAAAAGCTTTGGTTTTATACAAACTTATGGAGAATCTTTTATTTACAAGAAAGTGAGTGGGAGCTCTGTAGCATTCTTAATACTATATGTAGATGACATATTGTTGATTGGGAATAATGTAGACCTTCTTAATAGTGTCAAGGATTATTTGAATAATAGTTTTTCAATGAAATATCTTGGTGAAGCAGCTTACATATTAGGCATAAAGATTTATAGAGATAGATCGCGATGCCTAATATCATTGTCACAAAGTACATATTTGGACAAAGTTCTAAAGAGGTTTGGAATGGAAGATAGCAAGAAAGGATTCTTGCCCATGTTTCCCAATACGACCTTGAGTAAAACTCAAAGTCCAGCAACGGTAGAATATAGAGAAAGGATGAGTAAGACTCCCTATGCTTCAGCCATAGGATCTCTTATGTATGCCATGCTATGTACTAGACCCGACATTGCATATGCTGTTAGTTTGACTAGCAGATATCAAAGTAATCCAGGAGTGGATCATTGGACAGCGGTAAAAAACATCCTTAAGTACTTGAGAAGAACTAAGGATATGGTTCTTTCTTATGGAGGTGATGAACAGCTCGTTGTTAATGGTTACACCGATGCTAGTTGGAACACCGATCAGACGATTCTAAATCTCAATCTGGATACGTATTTACTTTGAATGGTGCAGCAGTTAGCTAGAGGAGTGCAAAGCAAAGCGTTGTGGCGAGATCTTCAACTGAATCAGAATACATAGCTGCTTCAGAGGCTTCACAAGAAGTGATATGGATGAAGGAGTTCATTACAGAGCTCAGTGTGGTTCCAAGTGTGCTGGACCCAATGTCTATGTACTGTGATAACATGGGTGCCATAGCCAATGCGCAAGAACCAAGGTCACACAAGAAGCTGAAGCACATCAACCTATGTTTTCACGCTATTCGAGAACATGTCCAAGATGGTGACATAAAGATTTGAAAAGTACACACAGATCTAAATGTGGCGGATCCGTTGACTAAACCTCACCCGAGGGCAAAACATGACCAACACCAAGCTGCCATGGGTGTTCGGTATATTACCATGTAATCTAGATTAGTTGACTCTAGTGCAAGTGGGAGACTGTTAAAGATATTCCCTAGAGGCAATAATAAATGTAGTTATTATTATATCTTTCTGTTTATGATAAATGTTTACATTCATGCTATAACAGTATTAACCAGGAAACATTAATACTTGTGTGATTTGTAAACTAAATTAGAGTCCCTAGTAAAGCCTCTTCATAATACTAGCTTGTTGGTTAATAGATGATTGTGGTTTCCCTATCATGAACATTGAGATGTTATTAACAACAAGATCATATCATTAGGAGAATGGTATGATGTACATACTCCTATAGATAAGCGTAGCATAAAGATCAAGTCATTTTAATAGTTCAATTGCTATAAGCTTTCTGATACATAATAACCTAATTCCTTCGACCATGAGATCATGCTAATCACCATCACCGGAAGGATGCTTTGATGACATCAAACACCACACCGTAACTGGGTGGCTATAAAGGTGGCATTGAGTGTTCGGAAAGTATGGGTTGAGACACATGGATAAAGAGTGGGATTTGTCCATCCATATGACGGATAGATATACTTTGGGCCCTCTCGGTGGAATGTCATCCAATTATCTTGCAAGCATGTGACTGGCTCACAAGGGATCACGTACCACGGGAACGAGAACAAAGTACTTATCGGTAACGAGGTTGAACTAGGTATGCAGAGATACCGACGATCAAAACCTCGGATAAGTAAACTATCGTGAGACAAAGGGAAATTGGTATCGTATGTAAGTGGTTCATTCGATCGCAAAGTAATCGTAGAAATATGTGGGAGACATATGAATTTCCAGATTCCTCTATTGGTTATTGATCGGAGAAGTGTCTCGATCATGTCCACATAATTCACGAACCGTAGGGAGACACACTTAAGGATTCGATGTTGTTGAGTAGTTATGGAATGATGAGTAAGAGACCGAATGTTGTTCGGAGTCTCGGATGGGATCCGAGATATCACGAGGAGATCCGGAATGGTCCGGAGAATAAGATTCATATAAGGAAATTCCTGTTTCGGAGTTGGGGAATGATTCCGGTGTTTTCACCGGGAATCTTCCAGAAGGGTCCGGAAGGTCCGGCACTCCGAAGGGTAAGAGTACATGAATGTGTCATGACAATGTGGAATGGTTGCATCATGTACTAGGTCACTTGGCTGGGCAAAATAAAGAGAGAAATCAAATCCTAGTTTGAAAGTCAAACGCCAATTTGAAAAAGTCAAACGGCAAGTTTGCTTGGTGGAGGGAGAGTAGGAAACCTACTTGGGGAGGAAGACTCCTTCCTCCACCCGCCGGCCAAGGAGGAGGACTTGGAGGAGGACTCACTCCTCCCAAGCCACACCCTCCCACCTATATAAGGAGGGGTAGGGCTGCCCCTCTCCTACACACCTCAAACCCTAGCTTTGGCGCCTCCACCTCCAAGTGCAGCCGCCGCCTAGGGTTTCCCCTCTAACTCGGCGACTTGGGGCTTCCCCAAGCCCTAGACACCGGCCACACCCTCCCCTTGGTGCCCTCTAAACCCTAGATCACTAAGGCCTCTCTCATACTCCACCATGCTCGCTCCGGCTTAAGGCGAAGCCCTGCGAGATCTCCCCTCTACTTCCGGTACCACGCCGTCGTGCTGCCGGAATCGCGAGGAGAGTGCTACAACCTCCGCTGCCTACTGGAACAAGGGAGAGGAAGGTCTTCATCGAGTACCGAACGTGTGACCGACCGCGGAAGTGCTGCCGGAACTCAGCGCCGGAAGGATCGTCTACACGATCTTAAGATCGGCAAGAGTACGACTACATCACCCACGAGAATCTGCTCTCGTTAACCGCTTTGAAATCTTTGAGGGTGAGTTCCTCTATCGATTCGTTGCTACAATCTAGTAGATAGATCTTGGCTTGTTTGTTTGCATGCGGTAGAATTTTTTTGTTTTCCATGCTACGAACCCCTACATATATATGTACATTAATTGTATCTATAGGTGTATTTATATGTTTATTTGTATATATATTTGTGTATTTATATGTATATATGTTTGTATGAGTATGTGTGTATTTATATGTTTAATTGTATCTATAGGTGTATTTATATTGTATGAGTATGTGTGTATGTATATCTGTATTGTATTGTATGTGTATTGTATATGTGTATATTTGGTGCCACCGACGACCACCGCCACCATTATGCCGTCGACCCTGACCTCCTCTGCCCTCCCTGAGCCTACACACGCGTTGAGGGTGAGTCGCCCATTTTAGGTAGCCCACATCGTGCTGGTTCGAACGCACACCCCCACGCATCCCGGCCCCTCTCTCGCCCCAGCGCCGCCAGCCACCGCCCTAGCACACCTCATTGTCAATATAGCATTATAATAACCTCTCATATGAATCCGGGGTTTCTCCGAATTAGGGTTTGGAATGACCAAGCATGTATTAGGGTTACATTTCAATACTTTTAACCTGTCATATCATCATCCTTGCTTGAGCATTTCAATAGATGTATTAGTGATATTTGTGTGCTTATATTATTGTTTTAGAAACTATGGATCCACTTAGTAGAAACCTTGAAGAGGAAGAAATAATGGAGAACATGATCCACGAGGACACCTCACAATATCTGAACTTGGAGGGACATGATGACAGCTCAAGTAGTCATGGAGAAGATGACGACTCCGGTGAACGCACTTTAGTGATTACAAAGTCCGTCGAGGTATATGCATGGATTAAGCCTCTGCTGACTTGCACCGATTGATTTGTATATATGTACATGTATTAATTAACGCTTCTTTCTTCTTTTAGCCCTCCGGATCGACCAGCCAGCAACAATCTTCTTCTATGAAAAAGAGCAAACGAGGCGCGAGCCATCGGTTGAAAGATCGTGCAAAGTTCACGATCGAAGCAGTCCGTGTTGATGGCAGGCCGATAGAGCCCAAGAAGGCCGCAGACAAATTTGTACATCAGGCTAGAGTTCTTGTTAGGGACCAAATCCTAATCATAATTGAATATTGGAATAAGCCAAAGAAGAGCGACGGTACCTTTGTCGATGAAAGATCCAAAGAAACGCTTTGGAATTCGCTGTTGGTAAATTTCACCCTTCCGCTAGAGGAGGATGAAAACAAACCGGTTATAAAGGAAAAGGTCAAAGAGTGGACTCTAAAGAACATGGCTGACGCTTTCAAGAATCGAAGACAAAATTGAACAAATTTGTCAAAGCTCGCGAGACTCCAAATTTCGAAGACGCATATTATGCGAAGATAAGACCTCACTGGCCCGAATTTGTGGCATACAAGGAAGGTGCTATAGCTACAAAGAGGTCAGAAACCAATACGCTAAATGCCCAGAAGAAGAAATATCACCAGAGGACGGGGTCAGGTGGCTACATATCTCAGAGGCCTAAGTGGGAGGAAGCTGAGAAGGCCCTGCGCGATAGAGGGATCACACCCTAGACACATGGGTGGGACCTAAGTGCAAAGACTTGGTTCTACGGAATCGAGGCAAGGTTGGACCCAGAAACGGGATTGTGTATCTTCCCAACCCTCCTTGCCAAACCCGTTACTGAACTCATCACGGCATACGAGGAAACAGCCGCCAGGACCTTCCATCCCGACAGAGAGAATGACCAGCTCACATGCGCCATCGGTAAAAAAGAACAACCTGGACTTGCACGAGGCACAGGGGGTATGACGTGAAAGGATGGGTTTGCCGAGTGGGGCGACTCTTACAGATGGCACGGCAGAAAAGAAAAAGAGCGTACAGAGCGGATGACACAGATAGAACATGCACTTGTGGCGCTGCAGGCGCAAGTGAATGCACAAAAGAGCCAGCAAGCTACCGGCCCATCTCAGCGGAGAACGTGCAGCCCACGCTTGAAATGCCTACTATTTCTGTAATTTCTATCTCATCTCATTCAATTCATTAATTTCATGTATATATATGCTCACCATATATGTATATAAATACTATTATGCAGGAAAAAGGTTATGAAATGCATGAAAGGAGGCCCTTTTGACATTGGGTTCGTTGACCCAAATAGAGTTCATGAACAAGTGGTAAAACTCAAACCTGGGCAAACAGAAGATTTCTTGCTAAGTCTTTACTGAGACAACAAACCAAAAGGAAAATACTATTGCCTTACAACTTCTCGTGAGTGTTACCCTCTCTTGTACACATTCTGTTTCGGCTTACTCGATGTTAAGTGTAACTGATGATGAGTTATGCGTGCGTAGGTTCCACTTTATTCTGCTAGTCATTCAACCTGACTCAGGAAAAGTCCTTGTGATGGACTCGTAACGAAAAGACCAAGAGCTATGGGCAGACTTTAAAGAGATGCTCTAGAGATAATTTCAATCATATTATCGCACTAGATCGGCAACTTTCGTGACAACAAGTAATTAATTACTCCTTTATCCATTTTCTTTGCCGGACAGGGTTTGGAAAAGGTTCACGGGCAGGACCGTGGGTGAATGGTCAGAAGAACTAAAATTTATAGACCAAAATATAAGTAATACTAGCTAGCTAGGTCTGCGTATCTCTTTGATTCTGCTTCCAATTCCATTATATCATGCTTTATTGATTATTATTTTGATTGAACTCTCTATTCTCGTAAAGTGCGCACATCAGGGACCGGCAATAACTTATGTGGATACTATGTTTGCGAGTTCATTCGCAACACGATATGTGCGACGGGCCAAGCCGCACTATAAAAACTTAGAGTAAGTAAACAAAGTACACAACATTATTTTATTACCATCAATTGTGTTGAGTTTTATTCTTATATATATTGACCATATTCTTCATATATATTTAGATCGAACGGATGCGGGACCAACTCCTACCATTTGATCGCATACGAGCCATTCAAGAGGAATTGACGGGGTTTATACTTGATGAGGTCGTCACGCCTGGCGGAGAACTCTTTAGATATCCACCAAAATGAACATTGTATGTATGTATGCTTGAATGTGTTTGTCTTGTACTTGATGTTTCATCGTCTACGGAGAATACCATACAATGACGATGTTTGTGTATAATAATAGTTGCTTAATTATTCATGTACTCGTATGTACCGACGACGATGTATGTGTATACCGCTCCCGATCGATTCCCCCTCCCCCCCTCCCCGTCCCCGCCGCGCTCAGAAATACGCCCAGAACGGGGCGGCGGCAGAACTCTGTCGCGGCAGAGATTTATGCCGTTTTTCTGCCGTGGCAGAGTTTTATCTCTTTTTCCTGCCACGGCAGAGAACCTTTAACACCGGTTCGTGTTACGAACCGGTGTTAAAGGGGGGGGTGGTTGAGCGCTGCGGCAGCCCCACGTGCGCCACCCTTTAACACCGGTTCGTATAAGAACCGCTGTTAAAGGGGGGGCCTCTAACACCGAACCCCCAACAGCGGTTCCAAAACCGGTGTTAGAGGCCTCGTTTCCGCCAGTGACTGCAAGCGGTGTGCCGAAAACTGAGTCGTTCATGTGACATTGTTGGTATATCAACGTCAAATAATTCTATCAAATACGTCCATATATCTTGAATCAGTCTGAATTCAGCTGACCTTTAGGAGTATGCTATTTTTTCTTCCAGCTCTGAGCTACCCTAAGAAAAAGGAGAATACAACCATTGTAATTGTACATGTTTACAAATGGACAGTGCATTAAACCCATATCATTGCTAGAGCTTCTTTTTTCTTCTGAAAAGGGGGAAAAACCCGGTCTCTGAATCGGTTGATGCCTTTATTAAAATCAAGATCTAACATCCAATAGTCAACACATATTACACATCATGGGTCGCTTAAAGTTGATACATAGATCAACTAGCGAAAAAAATGAAGCAATAGAAAACTAAGCATCATGAACTCTGCCATATTTTAAGCCAGATAGCGTTAGCGCGGAGGAGCTCTGGTGTAATTAACCTGGAAACTAAGCTTGGCATGCCATGAAGGCATATGATAGTCTAATATTATAGTTGTTTCTAGTCACTCTTACAGTCGAATTGACATATACAAATCATTGCTTAGCACTTTTTTCTTTCAGAAGAAGGTTGAAACCTCCTGCCTCTGCATTTGAAGAATCATTGTTTGGCACAAGTCCTACAGATTTTCAATATATATATGGTCTATTTAAGAAAAAATTCCAATGCTTCGTAATCATCAAGTACAGCATCTACTATTGTAGGGAATACGTTCATTTGTCAAACCAAGCTCGGTCCTCACAAACATAACATAGCAGGCACATAAAAAAAATCCTATTTTCATTCTTCAAATATCTGAAGTGTTTCTCATCAAGCATTAGTGCTGACATGATCCCATCAGCTGAATCCCATTCTCACGGGCGATTGGTCTCTAAGCAACATATCAATGCACAAAAAGAAGTATAATGGCAACTTTATTTTAGTTTTTGGAGTACATTTTCAGACTAAATTACCGGGTCCACCATAGTACATATGCATACCATGATTATTAACTTCATAACCATCAACAGGTGTATTTCCTTAAATCACTATTGCCAACAAGATTATCGTATTCATTTGGAGTAACAAGCTTGTTGCTCTTATCAACCGTTTGGATGTGGTTTCTAAATAAAAAAATGTTATTAACAAAAGATAATCTTACGAAAAGGAATTGGAATGGATGTAAAAATGTTGCTTTTGCGACAATGATGAAACAATTGAACATTTATTTTTAACATGTCATTTTGCTAAGATTTTGTGGTGTATGGTGTTCTTCAAGTTTAACCTACCTCCTCCAACCAATATCACTATTCGGCCATATGTTGGTCCATCTGGAAATGCCGAAACATTTTTATTTTTAACAATGCTAGAGTTTCATCTTTTTTACAGGTTATTCTTATGGCGGCGTACTGGATTCAGCTCTAGGCTCTTCTTTTACCGGAGCACCCATGGCAACCCATGGTTTCTGGGTGCATCCGTCTTATGACGGTTACTACGGATTTTTTCAATCAATCTTCGTGGCGTCATTCTAGTAGATTGACTCATGTCTAGTTGTTCTTTTAGAGTCCGATCTTGTGTGAGAACTTTTCCTTTCTTCAGATGGTTGGTGTATGTATCAACCTTATCTGATCCTTAGGATGTAATACTTAGGCACCTTTTTGATACTTATTAATAAATGGATGTGTGCATCCTAGTATGTAGAGGCCGGGGGTCGAAAAAAGTCCTCTTGGGTTTCTTGTGGCATATCAGACGGGAGGGAAAAATTACTCATGTGTACTGTGTTCTTGCCTCCTCCAGAATGCCACGTCACATGTGATGTGTTCCTGCTTCCTTTTCCCACTTCATATATTCCCGTCGTTTAGCAACCTTCCCTCCACCCCTGTCTCTCTATAAATGTTGTGAGCACTATCGGTAGCTCAAACTTGAAAAACCTATAGGAATGATATGTGTACTCTCCAAGAACCTGCGCACAGAGCAAAGCTCTAGAATTCAGGTGGAGGAAGGGCGCACACGACAAATCGACATCACGTACGCCGGCCAGCAAGCTTTGGTGGTCTAGAACCACAAGGCGCCGATGCATCGCATCTGGGAAGATTGGGGGCTACTTTGCCAACGTTTCTCGGCAGTTGCGGCTTGGGAAAAAGCCGAGTCTCAAGGAGGGAGGATTGTTATTAGTTAGCAGCACTAATGCACCACAACCAAGCAAAACACCAGGAGGACAGGCAAGGCTGGCCCGCGACCACCAGCCAAACAAGCACTTCTTCGGCCCAGAGTGGGTTGGGCCACGGGCCGCTTCCGCGTCAACTTCCCGCACCCCACCTAACCACCACATAGTGACGAGAATTGAAGAGGGTTGGTATCCAGTGTGATCACGGTATGGGCGACTCTCTTTCTCCCACCCCTGACTCTCTTCCTTGAATCCCCTTCTTTCTAATTCAATCTTTTATCCTAAGTTGTAATCGAACCAGAGACAATTCGTGCAGTCCACCTTAATCTAGATCAGATTCCCTAACACTTCTCAGGGGAGGTATACCATAGACATAAATATCTTGATTGAGATGAAGCATAGGTTCATTGTTGCGAAGAAGCTAAAAGATTTTCTTTGTAAAGCAAATATCATGAAACATGACTGATTGCGGAATCTAGATAGTGTCGTGTGTGTAATTCCCACCAAATTGTTGCAGCTTCCTCGGTGATGCCATCGAGAACTAGTTGTGCGCCGCCGCCCTCTAGGAACACAGTAAAAGGACCGTTTGCCTCTCTTGCATGTGGCGGTGTCCGCCGGTGCAGCGTCCCCATGCTGAGCAGGCGTCTCCGATACCGGAGGAGGAGCAGTCCCTCCTACCACTGGACCTCTAGGTCGGCTAGGCTACTCCCTCTTGTAGCCCGGCTGGTCCTTCTTAGACGACAAGTCCAAAATGAATTTAGAGGATGACCTGGATGCGGGGACAGAGACACTAGAGCATTATGCCTCAGAACCGTGGGAAGAGGCTGAGCGTGAGATCGAGGAGGAGATTCTGGAGATGCTCGAGGAGCATTGTTTAATGGAGAAATCCTTAGCGATGAAGTACAATGAAGACACATTTAGGTGTAATGTTTATCGATTGATGTGGAGTTTGGCGTGGGTGAACGAGCGTACCCTCTCGGGCCTCGACTGTGTGTTGACATAGCACAGGAAAAGCCCCGGCATGGAATTTACAAGGGAGACGTATTTGGAGTGGAGTACTAGTCCATGTCCATATACGGAGTACTAGTCCATGTCCATATATGGTATAAGATAAAATAGAAATACAATGTTTAACATCCCCTGTTAATTACAACCTTGAGAAAGATTCATATTATGCCTAAAATTATTTAGTTCTCTGACTGCCAAGGCCTTTGTAAAACAATCTGCAACTTGATCTTTGCTAGATATAAACTTGATATCCAAAAGTTTATTTACAAATCTCTCATGAACAAAATGATAATTATCTCAATATGTTTGGTTCTTGCATGAAAGACATGATTTGCTGAAAACTATATACTACCTACATTATCACACCACAAACATGATCTTACCTTTAGTGAAACACCAAATTCACCGAGAAGCGCATCAACCCACATCAATTCTGCTGTAGCATTAGCTAAATATTTATATTTTGGTTTAGTACTTGATCTTGATACTATAGCTTATTTCTATGCATTCCAATAGATCATGTTTAGTCCAAAGCATATAGCAAAACCTCCCGTAGATCTTCTGTCATCAAGACAACATGTCCAATCTGCATCTAAAAAAGCACTGAGCAAACTAGAGGAAAACCGCTGAAAAGTAAGGGCAACCTTAAGTGTACCCTGAACATATCTCAAGATCCTTTTTGTAGTTGTCCAATGTGCAGTAGTGAGAGCATGATATTGACAAACCTTATTTACCAAGAAGGATATATCACGTCTTGTTAATGTCAAATACTACAAGACACTCACAATACTCATGTACTGTGTACTATCATCGGTAACAAGAGGAGACCCCTCAGTTAAAGATAGTTTCTCGATAGAAGATAACGGTGTAGGACACGTTGTATAAAATTTCATTCCAACTATACTGTAAAGAAAATATGAGAACAAACATCACAATATCAGCTTTACTGTATAGAAAAAGTGAAATGTCTGCTTTTGATGGAGTAAAACAAAGTGCTTGCAACTTTGTACTAAGTCGATAATACCATGCACGCAGAGCTTGTTTCAGACCATAAAGAGCCTTATCAAGCTTTCATAGGAGTTTGTGGATTTTCAAAACCTGGAGGTTATCTCATGTATATTTCATTTTCTAGAACGTTATGCGAAAACACATTTTTGACATCTAGCTGCCGAAGACTCCAACCTCTAGAGACATCCACTACTAGCACAAGTCTCATGGTGGCTACCTTGACAACAGGACTGAGATATATTTATAATCTTCTCTGTTTGAAACCTTTTTGCACTAAGCATGCTTTATATGTGTCAATAGTGCTATCAGTATTTCTCTTGACACGATACACCCATTTGCAGTCAATGATATTCTTTATAGAATTTGGTTGAACAAGATACCATGTCTTGTTCTCCATGAGAGCATTGTATTCTTCTTGCATTGCCTTGCACCAAAGATCATCCTCAAGAGCCTCTAAAAGTGTGAACGGTTCACGTGTAGATGTAAACATACCATAGTGTATTGTTCCATCGGTATACTGTTTGGGGCTACAGATACCTTTCTGTAAACGTGTTCTCGGTTCGAGAACAGGATCTACTAGGAAAAGGGTTATAGGTAATCCACACATCCGTGGCTCATGTGGTTGAAGTGTCCCACGGGTAAAACAGGCATGGCGCACTTTCCACAGGTGCCCTACGGCTAACTGCCGTAAGCGTGGCACATGGGGTGTCGCGCTACGGCTATGTGTGGGCCAGAGCACATGTGGCATAGACCACATACTCATAGCGCACTTAGGTCAAGGTGCGCTACGGGTGTGAAACTTAGCCGTAGGGCACTCCACCCTAGTGCGCTACGGGTCTGTTTGTTGCAGCACCTAGGTCAACTTAGCCATAGGGCACTCTCTCCTAGTGCCCTACGGCTAAGTGGCCTGCACCAACTCCACCCTCCCGATGGATCGGATTTTTAGCCTTGCAAAAAATAAAAGAAAATTAAAAACACTTCAAAAAATAAAATCCTTTCATAATTATGTAGATAATGTGGTCTAGTTTTTAGGAAAATTAACAAACAACAATTTTGACTTTTTCTGCAAAAAAAAGTTATGTCTGGTAAAACGACCGTAACTTTTGCATACGATATCGAAAAAATACATTTAATATACCAAAACGACGAGAACGAGATTTCGCATCCGCTCGCAACCACCTTTGGTTGTTTAGCGATTTTTTAGATTTTCTAAATTCTAAAAGAGTAAAAAATTACTGTCAAAAGATCGTTTTTTCCTGAAAAAAAATAGAAGACAACTTACCCGTAGCGCACCACCCCTAGTGCGCCACAACTAAGTTGGGCGGGATTCGAAATTCGAATCACCACCCCGCCCACCTACCCTCTACTTCCCCCCTTCTCTCCTTTTCCGTTTCCTCCCTTCTCCTTTTCCTCCTCCTCCTCCTTTTCCTTCTCCTTCTCCTTCTCCTTTTCCTCCTCCTCCTCCTTCTCCTCCTCCTCCTCCTCCTCCTCCTTCTCCTTCTCCTTGTAGTGAAGATGGTGACGGCGGCCAAATCCTCCTCCTTGCAGTGATGACGGTGACGGAGGGCTCCTTCTTCTCCTCCTCCTCCTTCTTGTAGTGACGACGATGACGGCGGGCTCCTTCTCCTCCTCCTTGCAGTGACGACGACGGCGAGCTATCCGACGAGGCAACGGAGACGGCGGTGACCACTCCGACGAGGCGACGGCGACGACGATGGCCCGCACCGACGAGCGATGCCCGCACCGACGAGCGACGGCCCGCACCGACGAGCGACGAAAGCGGGGGCGGCGAGATCCAAATCTCCTGCTTTTTTTTTGAATTTTGAAATTTGTACCCAGTGCATCACGGCTAGCTTTTTATACGCGTGACGCACAACACCTAGTGCGCCACGGTTATCTTTTCACACGCGTGTCGCACCACCTAGTGCGCCACGGCTAAAAGTTAGCCATAGCGCGTGCCTTGTGGCGCACCCCTAGTGTGCCACGGATGTCCAAAACAGGTACGCCACAAATTAGATATTTCTTAGTAGTGGATGCGACTCTCGTGGAGAAGCAGTTGCTGCACGCGAGGAAGCAGCAGAGCTAGCCACCGAGAATTCTAAGGCAATGTTGTGCTGATCATCGCTGCCTGCAGGCGATAGAGGAGGAGTGCGTCCTTCAGCTTTGGCATATGCTGCACGAGATGGGGACCCAGGTGAGCTTGGCGTCGTGTTGGCGGAAGCGGGCATACATTCCTCGGACGGGACCCGTGATGGAGACCTGGCTGGGGACAACGACCGAGCGGCAGCGGGCCTCCGTGCATACACGCATAACGGAGCAGGAGACCGGGACCGCTGCGGCTGCTGACGCATAGCAGAAGATTCCGTGTCAGGATTAGTAGACACGTGATCCAAGATAGCCGACGGATCTTCATCGTGTCCAGCACCAGGAGCATTTGACATGGAATTTTTTGATGCATGTTTTTCACTCTTTTTAGCACCATTTGAGCTGAATTTTTTTGTGAGTTGCTGCTCGTCGGCACCTGCTGGCACAATATTTTCTGCAGTACATTGATGTGAATTAGTAACAAGTGAAACAATACGCAAAGACATATTTTTCCGCATATTTTGATAGGTTGTAGTACATTTTTTTTCGACATCGTATGCAAAAAGTTATAGCCATTTCAAGTTTTCATGAAATTTTTGTAAAATGTGTCAAAATTAATGTTTGTTAATTTTGGTAACAACTAAATCACTTAATATAACTATAGTTTAAAGGATTTTATTTTTGAATTTTTTATAATTTTGTGGCATGCTTTGGAAACTAGACAAGGCGATCTCCAGCCACTAGGAGGGTGGACAGCCGTTCTCCTGCCGCGACAGGATTTTTGCCAGGTTTCCTGCCGTGGCAGAACCTGCCAATTTTTTTGCCCGGTTTTTTAGTCCCGGTTGATGTCTCAAACCGGGGCTAAATGTCTATCTTTAATCCCGGTTGGAGACACCAACCAGGACTAAAAGGGTGTTACCCGCGCCCACCTCCACTCCTTTTGTCCCGGTTGGTGTCTCCAACCGGGACTAAAGGGCCCGTTCAAACCGGACTATAGGTTGTCGGCGTCCTAGTTGTTGGAACCGGACATTAGTCTGGTTCCTAACACATCCGGTACTAATACTCCAGAGGGCCCTGGGCGAAATCCTTGTTTTCTACTAGTGAACATTGATGTATCGGATGATGAGCGTCGATTGTCTAGTGGTGTAGCACAATCAACTTAATAGTTATTGGTGTGTGTTTTTCCTGATTTTTGGTTTGTGATGTGCATTTTTAGATTTTGCCATATTTTGTTTTGGGTCATCCGTGAGATTAGATGCAGACGAGCGACGTACTATCAGCAACTCCCATTTAATAGCAAAGATTTTCATGTGAGAATAATGAGCATAGTATTAATGCAAATCTTTTAGATTTTTCTCTATAATTAATACGTTAGATCTTATGGCATTAAAACATTGAGATTTATGTGGTAAATGAGAGGAATTAATTAGACGTAACATACCTTTTGAATTTTAATAATTTATTTATATACATATAGACATACAATGCTTATGGTCGATTGCATGAATGACAACCATTAAATTTGTGAGTGGCTCAAAAGCCTATAAATATGGTTGTATACGCATTACGAAGAACTACCCTTCAATATTTTTGAAAATGAAAGAAAGGCGAGATATTAGAGTCATACTTGTACTATCATATATATTCCTAGCCACGAGAGCACATGGTGCAAGAATTATAAAAGGAAGGGAAAATGCTAGCCATATCATCACATATCAACATGTCAATAAAACCATTGTGGTAAGAATAAGTCTGGTTCCTAACACATCCGGTACTAATACTCCAGAGGGCCCTGGGCGAAATCCTTGTTTTCTACTAGTGAACATTGATGTATCGGATGATGAGCGTCGATTGTCTAGTGGTGTAGCACAATCAACTTAATAGTTATTGGTGTGTGTTTTTCCTGATTTTTGGTTTGTGATGTGGATTTTTAGATTTTGCCATATTTTGTTTTGGTTCATCCGTGAGATTAGATGCAGACGAGCGACGTACTATCAGCAACTCCCATTTAATAGCAAAGATTTTCAAGATTTTCATGTGAGAATAATGAGCATAGTATTAATGCAAATCTTTTAGATTTTTCTCTATAATTAATACGTTAGATCTTATGGCATTAAAACATTGAGATTTATGTGGTAAATGAGAGGAATTAATTAGACGTAACATATCTTTTGAATTTTAATAATTTATTTATATACATATAGACATACAATGCTTATGGTCGATTGCATGAATGACAACCATTAAATTTGTGAGTGGCTCAAAAGCCTATAAATATGGTTGTATACGCATTACGAAGAACTACCCTTCAATATTTTTGAAAATGAAAGAAAGGCGAGATATTAGAGTCATACTTGTACTATCATATATATTCCTAGCCATGAGAGCACATGGTGCAAGAATTACAAAAGGAAAGGAAAATGCTAGCCATATCATCACATATCAACATGTCAATAAAACCATTGTGGTAAGAATAAGTCTGGTTCCTAACACATCCGGTACTAATACTCCAGAGGGCCCTGAGCGAAATCCTTGTTTTCTACTAGTGAACATTGATGTATCGGATGATGAGCGTCGATTGTCTAGTGGTGTAGCACAATCAACTTAATAGTTATTGGTGTGTGGTTTTCCTGATTTTTGGTTTGTGATGTGGATTTTTAGATTTTGCCATATTTTGTTTTGGGTCATCCGTGAGATTAGATGCAGACGAGCGACGTACTATCAGCAACTCCCATTTAATAGCAAAGATTTTCAAGATTTTCATGTGAGAATAATGAGCATAGTATTAATGCAAATCTTTTAGATTTTTCTCTATAATTAATACGTTAGATCTTATGGCATTAAAACATTGAGATTTATGTGGTAAATGAGAGGAATTAATTAGACGTAACATATCTTTTGAAATTTAATAATTTATTTATATACATATAGACATACAATGCTTATGGTTGATTGCATGAATGACAACCATTAAATTTGTGAGTGGCTCAAAAGCCTATAAATATGGTTGTATACGCATTACGAAGAACTACCCTTCAAGATTTTTGAAAATGAAAGAAAGGCGAGATATTAGAGTCATACTTGTACTATCATATATATTCCTAGCCACGAGAGCACATGGTGCAAGAATTACAAAAGGAAGGGAAAATGCTAGCCATATCATCACATATCAACATGTCAATAAAACCATTATGGTAAGAATAAGTATCCATATTTTTTAAGTTAGCCTTGTTTTCATTTGCTAACTGAAAAACATCAAATTAGGTGGAAGGCGGAGATACCTATGATTGCGTTGATGTTTATTTGCAACCAGCTTTTAACCACCCATTGCTGAAAGATCATGAAATTCAGGTAAATTAGTTTCATCAAGATATTATTTAAAATTATTTATTTTCTCAAATAGATCTCAATTTGTGTTTCAGTACATAAATTAATTGTAAGTTCTCCCATAATAATGAATATTATTTAGGTGGCAACTATGGAAATAGATCTTGGTTTGTTCTATAGTACTCTATATTGAATTATAATATTTTATTGGATAGTTGGTTCTACTCCCTTATAGTTTCATCTCATAATTATTATATATTAGTTACGTATATTCTGATTAAAACATTAGAAGTTAAAGTGAAACAGATAAACTCTATGATATATGTGCCTCCCCAATAAGGAATAAGATTTGATTATTCTATATATACATGTGATTGTGCATATTGGCAATATATAAATGACTATAAGGTGATCAAGTTTTTTTTGTCCGCCAGATGGAGCCAAGTTCTTTTCCGATTGGATTGAATGCAAAATCTTCGATCCAACATGTCGCTTCAGAAGCTCATTTGTCTATTGTGGAATGCCCAACAGGAATGGTTCCAATACTACGCAATAGTAGAATGGACCAAACACTAGCACACAATATGTTTCAAGTGAATAACAAGGATGTTCAAGTTGAAGTGAGTTTTCTATTTTTTTTAAATGATCAAGTTATCCAAGGTTGATTCTAGAACTAGCCGGTGTTTTTGCTTGCCTATCAAATGTATAACATAGTTGACTAAAAAAATACATTGTAATCAATTTTAATTACAGAAGATATTGTAGTTCAAAATCATCTTTGAATGGTCATGTTCACCCTTTCAATGACTGATTTAGTATGACATATGGTTAAGGGTCACAAAAACAATAGGTGGAGAAATTTCTTATATAGGATAGAAATTTTGAACATATGTAAATGGCTTCCAAATTTGAATTTTTAAGTAGTTAGTACTGAAATTTTGTAGCTGCACCAAATTCATTTAACCAAACAATAATTTTTGTATTGATGTTGTTTCAATCATATGTGAAGAAATTTCATTTGTTTTCACCATGTTTTCCAACATTTTCTTAAAGGGTTTGGTCTAGACTAGTCTCTCTAAATCTTTGTTGACAACATTAAGTTATAGTCATTGATGTTACAAATGATATGTTATTGAAATGACCTCTATATCATTAAAATTTAGATATCACATTGAAGACATTAATTGTTTTTGTTTGCAGGAGGCAGGAATCAAATATTTTCATGATTTATATGGGGTACGAGCTACAATCAATGTTTATGAGCCAAAGGTGAAGAAAAATAGTGGCGATCTTAGCGAAACGGGGATTCAAATTGATAACGGACCAAAGGGACATGTAGATAGTATAGTTGTTTGTTACTCAGTATCTCCAAGCTCATATGGTGATAGCTTTGCCAGGTTTCATGTTTCTTGGGTAATCCATTATATTTTATTGGATACATAATATGTTATGAACTATAACATGAAGATACAAATATATTTGATATATTTTTCTATACTTTTGTGTAAACATGGGTAACAGCGTAATGGCATGCTAGACAAGACATGCGTGGATCACGATTGTCCTGGTTTCGTGCAAACCAGCCACAATGTGGGTCTTGGAGGAAGAGTGCAACCCGTTTCAGTCTACAATGGACCACAATATGTGATAAATATTCTTGTTTTCAAGGTATTCCCTTGTTCATTAAATTATGATACATTATCTTTGTTGTACAACTAGTGCATCTAATTTTTTTGACTTACTTGACATATTTGATGTGCATAACAATTCTAGGTAGTTCACTATGATTCAAGTTGAGTTACTTAAGATAGTCAAAAGTCGTTTTGTTTCCTATCATTCAATACCCAAAAACTATCTTTTGGCATACATTTGCGAAATAATCAAGAACACCGCAATGATCGCTTACTGATTACCATGCCATTAAAATAACATAGATTTAGTAGGCACTTCCAATTGTGAAAAGCATTTTTGAACTTAAGGGTTCCAAAAATATATTATCTTGATTTGCATCCCTTGTTTTTTTCTGGAATAGTTTATAGGAATAGCTTCATACTATATTCTCCAGAGGCACATAAACAAGTGTATGCGTGCTAGAATATGGGCGTTCAAACGTAGGGATTTTACATCCCCGTATGTGTTCAATAGGTTTTCATTTGCATTTTGATTTATTTTAGGACCCAAAGACAAATAATTGGTGGTTGGCATACGGTGAAGAGAATAAACCGGTTGGATATTGGCCAAGCTCACTATTCACTCGGCTTAGTGATAAAGGTAAATTTTCATTCTGGGGCGGGCAAGTTGCAGGCCCGACAGCTTCATCAGACTCTCCACAACTTGGTAAGACTCTCCACAACTTGGTAGTGGCCATTTTGCCTCCGAAGGGTATGGAAAAGCATCTTTTATGAGAAACATCCAAACGGTTGATGAGAGCAACAAGCTTGTTACTCCAAATGAATACGATAATCTTGTTGGCACTAGTGATTTAAGGAAATACACCATCGATGGTTATGAAGTTAATAATCATGGTATGCATATATACTATGGTGGACCAGGTAATTTAGTCTGAAAATGTACTCCAAAAACTAAAATAAAGTTGCCATTATACTTCTTTTTGTGCATTGATATGTTGCTTAGAGACCAATCACCCGTGAGAATGGGATTCAGCTGATGGGATCATGTCAGCACTAATGCTTGATGAGAAACACTTCAGATATTTGAAGAAGGAAAATAGGATTTTTTTTTATGTGCCTGCTACGATATGTTTGTGAGGACCGAGCGCTTGGTTTGACAAATGAACGTATTCCCTACAATAGTAGATGCTGTACTTGATGATTACGAAGCATTGGAATTTTTTCTAAAAATAAATAGACCATATATTGAAAAGCTGTAGGACTTGTGCCAAACACTGATTCTTCAAATGCAGAGGCAGGAGGTTTCAACCTTCTTTTGAAAGAAAAAAGTGCTAAGCAATGATTTGTATATGTCGATTCGACTGTAAGAGTGGCCAGAAACGACTATAATATTGGGCTACCATACGCCTTCATGGCATCCCAAGCTCAGTTTCCAGGTTAATTACACCGGAGCTCCGCCGCAGGGCTTAATGCACTGTCCATTTGTAAACATGTACTCCCTCCGTTTTAAATATAAGATGTTTTAGCTTTGTGAAGCAAATGTATTTAGACTTGTTTTAGTGTCTAGATTCACTTCAAACATGGGTGAACCTACGTACTAAAACAAGTCTAGATACATTCTATTCACAAACCTAAAACATCTTATATTTTAAAACAGAGGGAGTACAATTACAATGGACTCGTATTCTCCTTTTTCTCAGGGTAGCTCAGAGCTGGAAGGCAAAATAGTATACTCCTAAAGGTCAGCTGAATTCAGACCGATTCAAGATATATATGGACGTATTTGATAGAATTATTAGACGTTGATATACCAATGTCACATGAACGACCCATTTTCGGCACGCCGCTTGTAGTGCGTGCGACAAGATGTTGAGCAGCAAACACAAATAGATAGCTCTGGCCTACAAATAAATTCATTAGTCATATAGCACACATCACACTAGTACAGATCGTATCTATTAATTATCCGTATCTTTATCTTTACTATTAAAATTAAGTTGGTGTTGGTACGTCCACTTTGACATCAAACATTTAAAGAATCTGGCCCGTCCACTCTGTATCTGAAGGCAGAGCGACCGCGACCGCTCCTCAATCACTCAGCTGGCCAGCTCCACCACCGCCCCCCACAATACCCGTCTCCACCGCCGCCACCCCCTCAATCCCCGTCTCCACCGCCGCCGCCACCATCCCTTCAATCCCTGTCTCCACCACCGCTCCCCTCAATCCCTGTCTACACCGCCGCCCTTCCCCATGCCCCGGCACCGCCGCCGCCCCTGCCTGACGCACTGCTCACGGACCCTATTTCAAGGACGTAATCGAGTTTTCCTGCTGGAGTTCTTCGGACTTCGGAGGCCGTCGCGGTCGTGCCGAGGTCATCCTCGATCTGCAGCCGATGAGAGGTGGGCGACAAGGACGCCGTTGCGGTCTCCTATAGCTTCCATGGATTCTCTAGCACGTGTGGTTCTGCTGCCCTAGAGGCATCCCTTTTTTAGGACGGCGGTGCGACAAGGGCAAACCAACGAGGCGTACCCAGCCTGGAGCTGGTATCCAACCACTTGGTCGGCATCCACGATTCGCACCAGAAACATATAAGTACTTGTGTCTAATGCTTTGGCAATCATATATATTTTTTTCTACACTCAGACTATTAAAAAGAAGTTGGTGTTTCTGATTCCATGTGCGTTGATTCTGAAGGAAACAGAGGCATCCCAACCTGAGGCGCGGTGATGAAGCCCGTAGTTGCCCATAGACTGGGATCGCCAACCGGCGGTGGCTAAACCACGGATCCTCTCCGCTCTCCCTCCATCTTCTCTGATGTGTTATCTCTCTGATTTTTGGCTGCATGATGCAGGTGTGTCAGTTAGGAGCAGGACCGGCGATGAGTATAGGAGCAGTACCAGAGGAGTATCAGAGTATAGTGTCGCAGCATCATCATGTAGAAGAAAAGAGGGACGATACAGAGTCGAGCGGACTCTTGATCACCTCATGAGGTCCGTCAAGAATCGTGTTCTTTATTTGCCATGGCATGTAGCTCACTCTTGTCATTTATTTCATAAGATTTTTCTAACCTTTTGTCCACGTGCACTTCGATGAAGCCACAAAGGCTCTATGCGGGATGCAGCACAAATTTGTGAGCATAGACCGATTTAGTGGAAAATTACTGAAATACTAAATATACACTTTTTGTGAAGAAATTTAACAAGTAAATACCCTGTAGATATATTAAGGAATAGTACCCTGCTGTAGTCTACAGAAGTAAAAAAGTGATAGAAGAAATGCCACTCCAAGTCTTAGAAAAGTCAGGGTCTCTCTACAATAATTAGGTTTGGCTTTAGAAATTTGTTTGAATTGATGTTCCACCAATATTTCTTGTAAGTTTATTTTCCCAGGATGTTGTTCTAAGATTGCTTGCATTTAATTTGTCCAGTGCCCCTTCTCAGCTAATCTCTGTTTTTGTGATTTCTCTTCAATGCAGTCAGATGTGATTAACAATTCATTTCATTTTATCTGATACATCTATGATGAAAGGTGGAAACATTTTTTGTTCAGATGTATTGTTTTCTTCTGTGCTAAAAAATTACATACATCTTTGTGAGGTGATAGCCTGTAATTTTCAAATGCAACCAGATAATTGCGTCTGAAATTTTGGTATATTCCCTAACTACAATTTCGGTTCACTGCACTATTCTCGTGACACTGAAATACATTATGTTAAATTCATTGACGTAATATTTGTAATAGGTACTATATAGTAATTTATATTGGCTAGCATACAAGCCTTCTATTTTGCAGAAACTTACACTGTCTGATAAGGAATCTTTAATGCTTCAGTTTGATTTTTGCAACACTTCACCAATGGATTGTGATTATATGTATAAACCTTCCAATTGCTAAACCGATAGATCAACGGTTTACTTTTTGGCATTCACAATACGGATCCTCGCTGATATATTTATTTGACACGATCCTAAATGGGTACTGCCGGTGTCCTAATCATTAAGATTTGTTGGCACAGTTTAGGAGCTAAATATATTAATTTGTGCATATTTCTTATTCATAATTTGGTAGATGCCTCTTATTTAGATAAATCACTACATAAAAGGAATCATGGAATATATGTACATATTGTATTATGAACTTTGTAAAGTATGCAAAACTCATGTGGGAATCAAATCGTAAGTCATGCCTTTATAAGAGCAATTGCACGATTTGATCCCTCTTACTTCGATGCACACTTGAAATGTTCATGCTTCTCGCAGGTTGGAGTTAGGTATGAACATCGTGAACGCTTTATAGGACACATTATCATGGAGCGGTGTGGCACCCTTACCTGGTGCCGCCAAAGGTCATAGAAGTTATAAAGATTCACGAAGGAGGATGTAGCTAGGCACTGGAAAACTTAGAGAGGATGAATTGGTGGGCTGCTGCATATGAGGAAGAATTGGGTACAACGGCACATTGATTCATTTGTCTCCTATTTCACTTTGCTAAGATTCTCCGGGGCGAACTGAGTAAGCATTTACTATCTATGTTAGATCATGGTAGCCATTGATGTTCTTAACATAGTACAAGGTAAATTGAGCAAAGTATTCTAGCCAAAAGGCTATTCAATGTGTTCTTATATATTGTTCTAGCTTCTTGACTAATGAAATTCAATGCATCGTGTGACTTTGTTAGAACACTTGTAAATTAAAACATGTTGAATGGTCAATTATTTATATATATTTTTGAGGTTGTTATTTTGAAGGGGCATTTTGGGCACTATTCTTTGATAACAATAACAATAACGTCACTGCTATGAGCATATCAGTGTTTATCAGCTCCTAAGATTCGAATACATATCAACTTGATAGCTCAACTCCGTTGTTATCCGCTACATTCTAAAGGTTGCGAGTGAGATGCATCTTGGAAGTTTGGTTTTTCATTGGATAATGATCTCGCGCATTGAGTGGTTGATCTTGACGAGCCGTGAATGGCAATGGAAAGGATTATTGAGGTTAATATGAAAGTGGGATCCTTTGTGGTTTTAATGATAGGTTGTGGTCTCGATAACTTGCTAGGAGTGGGTTAGAGCATCTCTCATGGACACTGTAAATGCGCAAACTATAAAATGCGTTTACAAACGCGTTTACAGTCCACAGAAAACCGTTTTTACAGTGTGAAATTGACCCGTGCAGATTGGATACTATAAAAGGAAAATTGTAAACGGAAAACTGTATTCTGTAGGGCCCACCTATGGCCCACCACTTTCCTTCTTTTTCCCCAAACTTCATCTTCTTTTTTCCCCTAAACTTCATCTTCTTTTTTCTACTTACTATTGGGCAGTTAGGAGGATGCACTCATGTAAGACTTTTATTAAATCTTTTATGTTATTTACTTGCTGATTATTGTAGCATACCATGCTGAATAATTTTCATATTGCAGTTTTCCTATATGGCATCAAATGGTAGTCTATGACCTTGTCAATTCTTTCCCAGTTTACTATTACTTTACTCTGCTTGGTAGTCTGTTCAAGTGTGGCATCAGGGAATGTACATATATAGTGTGTTACTAACATGCATGCTTGAAATGGTTGGATGTCTATTTGTTTCTTTTTTCTTAATGATCCATTGCTCTGATATGCAAAATATGAGTTGTTACATTTGTGGAGTGTTGGATGGATACAACATATTTTTTTCCTTTATTACGATGTACATCCCCTCCTTTTTTTAATTATTTTCCCAATATTTGTGTGTTGCAATATCTTTATGAATGAACTTGCATGTCTGTCGTGTTTTTTCTCAGTGTCGATGCACACATTTGTTCTTGCTATAATACTCATGATGATCCTCACTGGGGTGGGATTAATCAAGATGGGGGAACGAGGCACCACAGCGCCACACCATAAGGAGATGCTTTCTGGAGCGCGCGCAGGTCTGGGGTCCAAGGCCTCCATGGGAGGCGCCAATGAGCCCAAGTATTATAACATACAAAGTCGAAGACCTTTCCTTGTTTCCTCCTGCCAAGGTATGGTGCAATCACCCTATACCTAATCCCTAACTGCTGCTACCATAATCCCGAGCCATCGCTACCTCCTTAAATCTCCTCTGCTTACCCATATATTCATTTAGATTTAGCCAAGTGAATGCGAGATTCATGTAGACATGATATTGTTTATTTATTGGAACAAAGGTGAGATTGTAATCACGGTGTTGTTGGCCATGGTGTGGAGATGGTTGGTTCAAGTTGTTATGTGCTGAGTTTTTATACACAAAAGGTTTAAGATTTTGAGCTTGCGCAGTTTAACTTTATTAATTTTTTGATTAGAGACTGAAATATATGCTGCCCCTTCTACCCATTAGGATATTGATAAAGGCTGCCAGCAGTTTCTAAAGTGGAAAGGCGAAGCTTGTACATGGAATACGTTTTTTTGGACCTGAGCAGCGTTCATCCTCTGAAGGAATGAAGGAACCTAGAGGGTGGTCCGGAGGGTTGTGGGTTCTTGATTGTCTACATCAGTGACAACTTTATATACACTTTTGGTTGTTTTGTGGTAGCGTATGTGTATTTTTTTGGCAGTTTTTTGTATTAGCACGGGTGTTTTCACGTGTAATGTTTTTATATATTATACACATTGTGGAGACCAAAGAAACTTCGAAATCCCGTAGCAACGCACGGACATTCAACTAGTATCACATAAAAGAGATGCTCAATTCCGTGTGTGGTTAAAACATGATCTCTTACAGGTTAAAATATTCACCATATGCCCATATGTTCTAGGCGCGCCCAGTCGCGTGCACATCGCACACTGACTTATTAAAAAAATGTTGGTGATCGTAGGTCGTCCTGAAACATCAAACATTGCAAGCATCTGGACTGTCCAATCTATATCTGATGGTAGGTTAGTTCCTCTGTTTAGTTAATTACGCTGCTTTGCCACCGATAAGTGGGAATACCGCTTGACCCATCGCCAAAAATACAGAACGTAAAAAAACAGCCTCGACCCATCGTCCCCGACATCCTCCCATGAAACCTAGGGCAAAGTCCCGCCGCCGCCGTCCCTCCCGTCTCCCTCACTCGTCCCACCCCAACCGCTCTCCCGCCGCGACTAGCAGCCCGGGGAGCCTTCAATCCGGATGCCCTCCTCCCTCCGAAGCGCCTCCAGCCTCCCGTGGTCTGAGATCGATGCGGCCGTGTCCGACGATGCGATGACGATGAGCGCCAGCTTGGGCGGCAGATGCTGGCCAATATCTTTGGGTTTGTGCCCTGGCTGTTCCTGCAGCGGTGGACCGCGCATGTATCTGGCGGCCGGTGTACTTGGCGACGGCACACATGTTTTCTCAGATCGTGGTGTGGAGATCCATCTGTAATTGGTTTCTTTTCTTGGTAAATGCCCAACTTTCGCTAATGGATATCGTCGCCATCTTCCATCAGTTAATCTAACAGGATTTGGGGAGGGAAATTTGTTTGATTCCTCCTGGAGTATATATTTTTGCTGCAACTTTGTATGGGTTCTTGCGTCAGGGATCCGGCACTGATCTCCTTGTCCTCCATGAGCCCTCTAACTAGGAAGGTTGGTCAGCAATTGATCTTCCTCTCTGAACTTATGAAGTCTGGACATTGTTATTATTTTGTGGGAATACAGTTTGTAATTTGCAGTAGGTACAAATGATCTCGATCGGTGTTGATTTGATGATGACTTGGTCGTGCATCTTGGTGGGTCAGCGCTTGTGTTATGTTACTTCTGTACCTTGCATTGTGGAGCAAGAGAGACGACAACAGCCGTCGCTGATACCATGACACTGCTTCCTGATATACGAACTACTCCATCTTCTGCGAGGTGGAATGGTCTATCTCCATTGGTTTGATGCACTACCCCTTGCTACCTTCTTGTTTCTTCATAACCTTGTTCTGTATTCAGCTGCTTCAGAGTGTCATCGTGATTTGATTGCAGGACAGTTGCAGAGCTCATCAAGATACATGGTGGAGGCTTGCATCGGCAAAATCACTGGTGAGGTTGGAAAGCAACTGACAAGGGAACTAAATGAAACTGCGCCGATGGTGTTTCTGATATTGTCTGATCAAGAAATGTGAGCACCGGCAGTAGCAATAAGACACTATTTGTTGCATGGCTATTAGTTTAAACCTGAGACCTGGATGTTGAAGAGAACAATATATAAAGGATATGCAATCTGATTAGCGTGCAACGTTTATGTGGACCCATAATAGGAATATAGCTATAGGAATTTATTTATTACCTTGCAACAGTGAGCTGACTACGTTGCCCAAACATTTGTCGGCCTACTGATGCAATCTTTATACAAAGAAAATTTAGTCAGGGATAATGAAGCTTCCAATTTGTCAACTGTACATATAGAAGGGAGATGGATAATAGAAGACTACAAAGTGGAGAGAAGAGGACGTTTATCCTCCTCTGCACTTGGCTCTTCTCTCCTTGTGGCTGTAGCAGTAATTTGACTCTTTTGGCATGCATACTCTTCTCTCTTTGTGTCTGCTTAATTCATCAATATCTATTGGAAAGTATTTACATTCTATAGTATCTGTTGAGATTTAATACCCTTTCAGTTTGGAAATGATCTTTATAGAGAAAAAGTGTGTATGACTACTCTTGCTCGGACAGAAGTTCTTGCTTATAAAATTCTGTGTATGCCTGGATTTTTGGAATAATCTTGTGGAGATTGATAAGCATATATGATATTAAAGAGAAGGTACCCCATATATTTCTTCAAGTTATCGTATACTTTAATAATGAGATTTGATATCCTATTTTCTAATTTATGCATCTTTGCATATTTCTATTTTTAGTTGTGCTTTGGTAAATGGTTTTGCACGGTAGTTTGAATAAACGTATCTGGTGTCGTGAAAGGAATAGTTACTCGGTTAATATTTGCCATACTAGGCCTTCAAAAGGTTGTACGTTAGTATCTTCAGAAAGAGTGGCTGTATAAAGATTAATAGAGCATCAAAATTGATACAAAGTGATTTTTAATAGTTCTCAATCCCTTAAAATAATCAGTTGATATAGGATAATTTAGAAGCATGGAAATCTCTCATTGATGAAAAAAAACAAGGCAGTCTGGTTCGTTAGCAGGAAGGTTTGTTCTGTTTAGATGTCCACCCCGTGTTTATTCAGTGAATAGGCAGTTTCGATAGATGAAATGAGAGCTGAAGGTGATCATGTTGTTACAGGAAGGCTTCCTTCAACAAATAGAAGCACTTGATTCATGGGGCTTGTAAATTGGTTTCATCAACTGGGAAAAGCGAAAGGTATGTAAGCAAACTATCTCCACAAGTCGATTTGAAATATTTCATTCATGAAGTTTCTATATCTACATGGAAGGTTCATATGCATATCGTGTATATCATTTGTAATGAAAAAAGTGGTTCGGTATCAATCATTGCAGGTTCAGAACTTCACACTATTGGCAACTTAGTAAGGTTAAAAGATAACTTTTACAATTGGTTCTAATTTTTCAATAGAACGATTTCTACCACTTATATAAGATGGTCTGGTGGTAAATTTCTCCTCTTTTCACTTGAACAAGGAAATAAATTATTTTAGCAACATCAATTTCATGCAATTTTTGTACAGCTAAGTGTAGAAGAAGACATCACCGCTTCGCACATGCCGAACTTGAGGAAGAACTGGAAAGCTCATCACTGCTCCACACATCACCGCTTCGCACATGCCGGACGAGCGAGTTCAGCATGGCACTAGAGACGGGCGGGCCTCGTGGCACGGCCTACCGTGCCCGCTTCGCCGACGGCCTTGTTGCCACGGTTCGGCGTGGCGCTGCTGGTGACCGGGACCACGAGGAGCGGGAGGGCGCCTTATACCAGGAGGAGAAGCTACTCGGATGGCTCAACCACTGCGATGTTTCCATGAGGAAGACAAGAGGTTGCTCCATCACACCCTGCCATCTCGTATCCTAATCTTCTGCTTTTTTCGTTCTGGTGTGTTTTTGTTATCTTGGTAGTTTCAAGTTTCTGGTGTTTGATCAGATGGAAAACAGAAGCCTCAAGGAATGCCTACATGGCAGATATGTCTGCTTCTCTTCTTAAGCTAAGCTTTGACACCTACCAATCATGCATTCTCGACCGACCCTCTCATGATGCCACTCAACAGGCGGACCAGGTTGCAGGTTGCCATAGATACCGCAGCAGCCCTGTCAATATAACTGCTACATTCCGCAACACTTCAACAGAGAACTTGAACCTGACATTCCGACACTAAGACTATCAGGAGAAGCAGCAGCGCTCCAATCCACTCAAAAAAATCCAGGTTTAGTTTTGTTAGCATTTGTATTCATGTTCATTTACTATTCAGAGAAAATTGAATTCTTTCATGTAGAGTGAAATGTATTCGTCGTTTATACTGTAAATGGAGCTCAATGAGAGTGCATACTGCCGCTCAATGATTGATTACTCTTTTTGCAAAATCGATGTTTGGTTATATGCATAGGTAGCTCAAGGCCGTGAGATTTTATTGCCAAAGTTCTCTAGAATAATATTTATTCTGCATTGCCAATCTTCTCTAATATTCAACATCCTCTTGGACCTAGCTTCTAAAACTTGTAGCTAGATGCTACAGTTTTAATAGTTCAGTATTTGTTCACCGGTTGGTGGGAAATGCATAATAGAACTCTGCGTCTATGGGCCAATAATTTTACTAAAGAAAATAAAAAATATAAACCTCCAAAGTATTATCAATACATATTTTGATATGTTTTATAGGCCTTTCCTAATGACATATTGAGACCGATCACGAAGGTATGACCGATGGCCCTTCACCCTCCATCGGAGGTTCAGTATATTATATGCACAACTTTATGCAAGTAGATCAGATCAGATTTAAAAAATAGCAGTCATGGAAATTTCAAGGCGTGGTAGAAGTAGAATAGAGGTGAATGGTACTCCCTCCGTTTCAAAATAAAAGATGTTTTATATTTGTAAATAAAATGTATCTAGACATCTTTTAGTGTATAGATTCATTCCAAACATGAGTGAACCTACATACTAAAAGCAGTCTAGATACATTTGTTTCACATAGCTAAAACATCTTATATTTTGAAACGGAGGGAGTACATATCTTACTCGCACACATATAAGAGTAGATTTGATCCAGACCGTTGGCCTATAGTCGTTGGGTTCATAGGAATATGGCCTAATTAGGTTTGTTTTTTATTAATTTTAACATTTTACTAAACAGACGAAAATAATATATAAGTTTCTTTAGGGAGGGGGGTGTTAATGAAGGTCTATACGGACATTATGCTTCATGGCTGAAGTCGCCAAAAGTGTAGCTACTTCCAATAATATGTGCTAAGATAAGATGAAAAACAAGTAAATGGAATTTCATAATGTGCCCAGCAGAAAGAAAATAGAAAAATTTACACAGAAGTGGATACCTTCAATAATCAGGTGTGGAAAAGGTATACCATTTCAAACAATTTGGAATCTTAATGTCATCAAATATTATATATTGTATTTTCTATAAATGTTAATGTTCATAATCATTATATGTATTGCGAGTCAAAAGCCATGAGCGTAACAATGCCACAGACATTCCAGTTTTCTCTTTTGAAATTTAGGCTAACAGACAATTGGGGAAATCTATTAACTGAAAAAAGACAAGCTAGGAGTTGAACAAGCTGCTGCTATGTCTCAAGCTAGAGTCGTTTATTTCCGCAGACTGCCACATATGTCCCATGTTCTCGACTGAAATAGGTAAGGGAAAAAAGGGCCCTGCGACATATTTCTCGACGGATTGTAACTAGATGCCATACTGTAAATTGAATGTGCTCAAGTTTTAGCTAGCTGATGTTTTTGCAAGATTTGAGGTAGCTGATGCGAGTCTCGTGAATGGCATGTTAAACCTAATTACTTTCTTGTTAACTATGCCAATTTGTTCTGCTTATTAAGAATCTTCAGCTGTAACATGTACTTTATTTTGCTTGATGGCATAGAGCTTAATATACCCTGCTTTAAGGGACCGTAAAGTATGATGCTTTAGGAACTTTAGAATTTACACTTATGTTTATTGATAAATTATTTTGGTGAGATTGCAGGAGAATGGAAGAGGATATTGGATCCTTGGATTTGATTGATGCCGGATGTCCAAGGCCATGGATGCCTGGCGTCCTTGGTGTAGGGTACCTGAAGAATACTTATTTTCCATAAAATGAGGGATGCGGGCATGTTTTTATTTCCCCAAGGCAAATAATCTGGAGCACTTATCGATGTACTTGGGAATTGGTCAGTCTCACATATGGCTGGAGCCGATCTGCTCAATTTAGCTTGCCGCGCAAGGTTTCCTTATGGGACGGTATTCAACATCATCTATAAGCGTGACAGGTCACTGGTGATATGCTTCGGTGCGGGCAAGGTTAGAAGCATATGCTCGCTACAGAATACAGTGTCTATTGCAGGCACGCAAAGTTTTCTTTGAGCAGACTCTAATCGTTGATCTAGGTTTAAATCATTTTTTCATTCACAGATCCTCTGAGGGCTTCAACAGGGGATCGATGGCAGGTGGGGGTGCTATTGCTACACTTGCTTGTTGGTACTGTTAGAGCTCTGAAACTAACTCTAGACTACAAAGCATTGGCATCTCGACCATATGTGAAATATCGATACTGATTGCAGGTGGGAAGCACTAGCTGATGATACCTTCGGTTTTGGCATACAGACCTAATCCGGCAGGATGCTTCTCAGGTAATAAAACAGGAAGTTATTATTCAGTTGAGCAAATTTGTGTCCGGAATATTTAAAGACGTGCCATATTTCATATTTGTATTTTCTAATAAACCTGATCATATTCAGGCTAGCTCAACCGTAATGATGAACCGCCATGAATTCTGAATATGTACCTATTTTAACAGGACACTGCAACATTCTTTGAAACTTCATGGTCCTACATAACATCCTTCTCGTTGATATTTTTATGTGAGAGCAGCCTGATGGCAGCGAATATACCAGTCTTGAACATCCAAGGGAAGACGATATAATTTTCTTCACCTAGATACAGATACAACCTTTTCTATTTAATGCCAACGACTGTTGATGCAGTTCTTCTTTTCTTTAGCAGTCTTCTATAGCACTCGTAATGAAAATAGTTTTTGAGCGCCGATCGTTGCACGTTCTTAATTTTACACAATTGACAACTTTGTATCGTTAAAGGATTTATTTTTGAAATGTTTTCACTTTTGCAAGAGAATGACTTCAATTACTAATGATTAGATGCTCTGGTAGTAATTTTTAATTTCTCTTACATTCACTAGACCAAGAAAATGAATTATTTTTCCTAAATCAATTTCATGTAATTTGGCCAGAGCTACATATGTATGTTTAGCGCAGAGCTACTCAAAGGTGCTTATGTGAAATATACATATGTTCTTTGTCTTTTTTTGCCGATTGGATAGACTTATCTCCTACCAGCTTTAGTTCCGTTGTTGTACTTGTATATTCAAACTTACGCTATAATTGTAAAGCAAGAGCAATCTAAAACAAATTTTATTGCTAATAAAGATTGTTAACTTAATATTCAATAGTGCAATAAGAGGTATCAGTGTGACAACGATTCGCTTCATCTTGATTTGCCTCTTCTTAAATGATATATACTAGGTACACTGGTTAACCTCCTTGGTAGCTTGTTTGGTTCTTGTTGCAGCAAACTTCACTGCCAGATCTTTGTATAATTTCCTTTATATTAGAATTCTATTTGTGCCAATATATCCCACCTGACCAAGATGAAATCTAGGAATATAGGTATAGCAGTCGGTTGCATCATGGAATCAGTCATTCTTTGTCGTCTCTTATGTCTTGACAACAAATTCTCACTTTTTTTGGTTTTAGACAAACTGTAATATATTTTTAATTCTCATTGTTATTGGTAGTCATGTCTTACCTATGAAATAAAAAAATCTATTAGATCTTGACCTTTAACTACATAGATTTATAAAATTCAATTGCAATTATTTTTATTCAGCATTACTGCTTTCTCATACAATTTCAGCAATCGTAACCTATTTCTCATCAGAATTTGATCATAAGAGAGGTAAGTGGCTATTGAATACTGAACTATGCAGTTAATATGTTTCTGAAAATAGTACATGATGGCACACTTGAGTACTTGATAGCGATTCTATATATAAGGAGTAATAGTTATTTTTATTCTTCATGTTGTATCGTATGGAGCTCAGGCCAAGTACAGGGAACAAGGAGCAGCAATTGGAGAAGAGAGCCAAAATGCCGGAAAGGTACTGCACCTTTGTGAGAGGTGCCACACCAACAAGAAATAATTTCTTTATTGGTCTGTACAAAATGATTTCTATTGGATTATCTATATATAAGGAAAGTAGTTATATTCAAGCAGTGCCTTTTCTCGATAGCATCTTTGGAAAACTTTGACTTTTTGTTTAATACTTACTCTGTTATGAAATAAGTGTTGCAGATCTATCTAGATACACATGTATCTATACACTAAAATTCGTCTATATACATGCATATCTAGATACATGCATATCTAGACAAATTGGTGACACTTATTTCAGAACAGAGGGAGTGGAATTTTTAGCGTGAAATGTTTTGTCCTTACACGTGTTGAGAAATTTACATATTGATGGTAGCGATATCATACTGATGGAAAAAAGGAAAAAATTTCTATGTTCCCTGTTAAACTCTTTTATGTAAAAAGTGTCATGGATAATTATATGGCATTGGTATTTGGTAGAAACAATGATCTATTTGAAAGTTATGCACAATAAAAAATATACTAAGTGCACGTGTTGTTCTGAAGGGAGGGAGAGAGTGAGAGGATGATAGAACAAAGAGGATGATATGTAGTTTTATTAATCTAAACTGCATGTTTTTTCCATAGTTCTGTTGTTGCATGATTACACACATGAGAGAAAATAAACTTGATAACCCGTAGCAACACACGGACACTCAACTAGTACACATAAAACCGCTCATTACGCTTTCACACACCATTTTCCGGACGAAAACTATGAGCATTGTACTCACACATTGCACCCACATTTGAAACTGCGATTATTTTGCTATAGTCACAATGTTCGTAGAGTTTCAGTCTCATCAGATCTTCTCATACGGCAGGATATATTTAGTCGCGTGTGTAATTCCCACCAAATTGCTGCAACTTTCTCGCCAATGTCATCGAGCACTAGTTGTGCGCCACTGCCCTCTAGGAACACAGTAAAAGGACCGCTTGCCTCTCTTGCACGTGGCGGTGTCCACCGGTGCAGCGTCACCATGCTATGCAGGCGTCTCCGGTGCAGGAGGAGGAGCAGTCCCTCCTGCCACCGGACCTCTAGGTCGGCTACTCCCTCTCGTAGCCCGGCTGGTCCTTCTTGGACGACAAGCCCAAAAGGAATTTAGAGGATGACTGGGATGCGGGACGGAGATGTCAGAGCATTATGCGTTGGAACCGTGGGAAGAGGCTGACCATGAGACCGAGGAGGAGGTTGTGGATATGCTCGAGGAGCATTGTTTAATGGATAAATCCTTAGCGACGAAGTACAAGGAAGACACATTTAGGTGTAATGTTTATCGATTGACGTGGAGTTTGGCGTGGGTGAACGAGTGTACCCTCTCGGGCCTCGACTGCGTGTTGACATAGCACAGGAAAAGCCCTGGTGTGGCATGTACAGGGGAGGCATAGTTGGAGTGGAGTACCGGTGCCAACAATCTCAGCAAGCTCACTCGGCTCCTTCTAGGCAACAACGGAGGAAGCCAACCCCACCGCCTCAAGCCAGCAAGAGTCAATGCGGTGACCCAGCATACCACTGCATGATGTACTACACTATAGTCGTTAACATAACATCAATGAACACCGTTTACTAGTATTACATCCCTCAGAGTGGTACAACAGAAACACAGTAGGTCCAAGACATGACTATAGGTTACAACTCGACTCTTTACAAAAGATCCAGAGAACACTCTAGGTTAAAGAGAGAGAAAGAAACTTCTTACAAAGAAGAGTCAGAAATAAACAACTCAAAAACTATCATACCAATAAGACTAGTATCTGAACTATTGGTCTGGCATTGCTGCTATTGCAATACACTATAGAAGTAGGTTCTATGGCTAGAGATTATATTCCTATCTAATCAGCAACTTCGTCTTCACTTGAGTTGATGTATAAGTTGACTTTCTTGACTGCATTGTAGAGCTTTAGCTTCTGATGATGATTCCGGGAGCATAACTTGATGTAGACATCGTCTTAATGGCTTCAGAATCTAGCAAGGGTTGACAAGATACGTTGAGTACGAGCGTACTCAGCAAGTTCACTAGAAAAGGAGTGTTTGATGCACTATATCTACAGCCACAGACCGTAGTTCATAGGCAATGCAAGTTTTCGTAAACATTTCTTCAAAGGTTGCTTTTATTCTGAAAAGCTATGTCTGTTAGCCTTCACGGGTTTACCAGAACTTTCACGGAGTTCCTTTCCCGCCGCGTTCGCAGCTCCTTCCCGTAACAGGGAGTAACAAGTTACAGTACTTACACTCTACAGATGTGCGTTACTTTACCCATGAGAGACCTTACCCTTGTTGAACAACCAAGTCATGACCTTGTCCATACTTCCTTAGTATGGGGCCCAGTCTAAGATCCAATACAATCACTGCCCTCTCTGCGACCCCATATGTCTGCACGATCCTTTGGGGCCGGCTCACCTCCGTTAAGCCCCCCTTTCGGGCAGGCTAAAACCCTGTTGAGTTCCCGAAGACTCTATGACCTGGTGATGCCCTGGCAAGTTCCATATCAAATGGACTATACCACTAAAAACCATTCATAGATAATCTAGACACCAAAAGTGTGGGGCATAAGGGTGCCCACCCATATGTTGGATCCGCACAAGGAATCACAATGTCACGTTAAGGTCGTCTTGCCTCCATACGAGAGGAAAAGGATACAGCTGACTTCTTCGTCCCATTCCAAATCTCATGGTTAACGCGTAATATACGGCGCAAGAATCACTGGCGACATTGGTTGTTAAGTCCTAGATAATATGTTCCTTTACCACCGAAACTTTCATAGTGTGTTATAACCTCATGGTAAATAACCTATAATCATATTATTATGAAAATAGTGTTTTCTGACCTTTTTCAAATGCAGGTGATGACAACACTGGATTTGCAAAATACTTTACAGAAAATAATCAAAGGACATGAGCAAGTGTGAACTTGCCTTTTGTGATTGCAAGATTATGCACTCATGGTCTTCAACACAATATAAGATCCAATATCTGAAATCAGCATCATTGGTCTGGTAAGAACTAATGTTTAAAGAAGCAAGATGTTATTATGCATAAGTAATGTAATGCAATTGATAAATGCGAATCCCGGGGATAACGTTGATCTAGGGTTGGGAAACTAGAAATGGTTCCTGTTAGAATGTTTTGTCCTTTTAGATAAGTTTCATATTTGTGCTTCTTATTAAGGCTTGTGATTGTGTGTGAAACAACATGTAATTATAATATCATAAAATAATAAGATACACACAAATGTGAAATGCTACTCAAGATTGCTTATACTATAATTGTTTATCTTCAAATTTTTACTTTACAAGTAATGTCACTTATAAAGAACTTAAGTGTTATCAATCCTAAGTATACAAGTAAAGTATAAAGTAATGTGATTATGATTAATTGTCATATGTTGACTGAAATGGCAAAACGAATAACTTTTGAAGAAAAGATTTCTTTATTAAGGTTTAAACAATTCTGATAATTTTTAGAATATGGTTGATAGAATGTGATTAATATTGTTTATGCTTGCTTGAATAGTCTGGACTTGAGATGCTTATAACTTAATTATAACAGATCAAAATTAACTATAAAACACATAACAAAGTCTTTATCATAGTATTTGAAGTATTGTAGACTAAAGTTCACTTTAAAGACATAGATGGACTTAAGGTATATTGCTTATGTTATTTGTACCTTGTGTACTTTATAATGTTTCCTTAAAGTTACTTAAGAATGGTTATACTTTTATTTGGTGTAGTGGTTTCTTGATTTTATATTGGAATAGAATCATTTATATTTTTGTGAATGAATGGTTATAATTTGTAATCAGGAAAATAACATTACTTAACTACTTATGGTTTCACTATAGTGTCTTGATTTGTTTACAAACTTGTGGTTGAGGGAAGTAAAAAGGTTTTATTTAATCCCAAATTATTCTTGAAGATTTTATACTTTATATAGATCTTTTTAGAAAATAAACTACACATATAATTGAATGATAATTCAATAAAATTGTATTTAAAATGTGTTAAACCATTTTGAATTTATAATATCAATATTTAGGACTAATACTATTTATTAGACTCAATTGACTAATTTTAGAGATATTAGCAATTTTTATTTACCCTTATCTTAATTATCAATTAAGGAAATAGGTTTAAATTCAAGTTGTTAAAGTGTTTTAAATTTTTATTTACCTCAAAAGTGGAATGTGATATTTTTAACATGTAAGTAATATTTTTGTGATCAATTTGGTATATTACATTTATTTTTATGATTTATAAATAATAAGATATGATTTTTATAAAATTTATTACTATATAAATACTTAATAAATAATAAATATTTAATTAAGTGAAATAATAATGCATGATTATAGTTTTAAATTATAGTTCTCATTTTTCTAAGATTTTTGGTTATTTTATTTATCTTTTTAACATTTACTAATTATTAAAATATGAATTATCAAAGTGTTATTACTATAAAACCTTTATTAAATAATATTTATTTATATAATTAACATAATAATATTTGATAATAGTTTTAGGTTGAAAATTTTATTTTTCTGAAAATTTTCATATATTAAACATATTTTTCTGAATTATAAAACAAAAGTTATTGATTTTATAATATTGAATCATTTTATTTAATTTCTAGAATTAATAAACTAAATAGTTCATGATGTAATGCTGATGTCAGCATGGGGTGAAAGGTTTTTCTCACCAGGTCTATTCTTACCCCTAGTCACTGACCAGTGGGGTCTATGCCACGTCATATCTAATGTTTTGATTTATTATAGGAACCATTAACACAATTTTTAAAATGAGAAAAATAGGAATATGACATCAGCGTGATGTCACGCTGACGTCATTCGTGTTTGATCCTCTCAGGTTGATGATCAAGCCAGCGATTTAGTGCGCGCGCGGGATTGTACTTGGGCTTATCGGAAAGAGGAGGCAGAGGCGATTCTAGTGGTGGTTGCGCCGCCCATATTTGGTCGCCGGAATAGTGCTTGCGACGGTGGATAATGGCGACGGTGACAGATGAGCATCGGGGAAACAAATTAGGGCAAGATCGAGAAAAATAAATGGTTCCCGAGCATCGCAAGCTCAACGGGATTATAGCAAAGGGGTTGCTGAGACGTGAGGAGTTCGAAATCAACGGAGAGCTTGGCGACCGGACTTCGGGAACAAGGTTCCGATTGAGGCTTCCTGGCCTCCTTCAGCTTTCGTAAGAGGGGGCAATCGGACGGGATTAGCACGGAGATCATGGGAGTGGTCTCAGTTGTCCAAGAGGCGCTCTAATTCAACGGGGCACGAGCTCGTCCAGGAGCTAGGGTTTCGGGTCAGAGAGGAAATTTGAGAGGAAGAAGGGGAACTGGGGTCTAGGGTTCTCCAGTGGCGGCGCTGGGATTTTATAGACGTCAAAGAGCGGTGGTGCGGATCTTGGCGCGGCCGGACGATGGGGTGACGGCCAGCGAGCTGCTTCGCCGCATCGGGAGGTCGACGTTGCCGGGAGGAAGACGACGAACAGATCACGCGAAGGGGTATGGGCCGGTCTTGGGCTATGCTTGGGCCACTGTTGGGTTGCTGTGGCTGCTCGTGGGCGATGAGTAAGAGAGAGGGGAATGGGCCTCAGGCCAGAACTGATTCCTCTATTTTTCTTTCTGTTTGTTTTCCATTTTCTGTTTCATTTTTCATATTTGTATTTTTCATTTGTTTTAGAATCTTTCTTTACATAATTTATTTGGTAAATAATTGTAGCAATATTGGAATGTCTTTAGTATCATTTAGTGAACTTTTATTATATATTGTTATATTTCTTTATTTTCTTTATATGAACCCTTTTTAATATTCTGTAATAAGCTTTCTGATGAATTTTCTCTCCATAATCAACCATGGATTTATATTAGGATATTTCCTTATTTGTTTATAAAACTTAATTCTAGTTAACTTATAGTTTGGAGGGAAATTTTTATATAATGATCATATATCATTATTTGATGTATGATATACAAAGGAATTAATATGGTTAATATTACTCCCATGAATCTAGGGAATAACAAGGTATATATATATTTTATTATAACTAATATAGGAGTTAGGGTTTGAATTGTAAATGCTTGCCCTAGGGTTTAGGGTTCTTAATATACTTATATTCTTTTGTTGATGTGAGTAAAGATTAATGGCTAAACATATTGTATTTATGTTTGTGATCTTTAATGATATTACCCTTTAAAATAGAAAGTTATTTTCTGGAATGTCTCATGGAGAAGAATTGATAAAGATAACTCCTAAGCACATATGGCTATGATAATTTGAAATGACAAAGATATGCTTGAGTGATTTGCTATAGGAAAATATTCCTATAAGACATTGTGGAAATAGGATGATAAATCAGTCAGAGGAAATGACTATTAAGTTAATTATAGAATAAAGGTTTGGTGTTTATCAAGAATTCCTATCTTCCATAATTCACAATCCTGGACTCTAATTAAGGAATTGCTTTCCTAGATATACTACTTCTTTCTATCCATCATCATGTGTTAACATGATGAGCTTTGCTTTACAGGAATATTCTTATCCACCTTTTATTCTTCTAAATCCATTTGTAAATCCAATGAGCTTGTCAATAAATCTCAAAACACTTCCCTCATAGAAATACCTCCCACTTCTAGAATGACTCCAAATCCATTTGAAGGATCATTCTCTTTCTTCATAAATTACTTTGTAATCTTACTTATAAACCTTAGGAAATTGTCACTGAAGCTTTTCATAATCTTTTCATATCTATATTTGGTTATATCCACTACTCCACTAATGATAACCTCTAATCCATTAAGTGGTTACTTTTAACTCCATTCATACACTTCCTTTATCCTCCATCACTAATATTACTCCAATAGATTTATATATCTATTTCTGCTTTCCTCAAAAGCTTACTATCCTTTAAGAGGAATAGCACTACTTCAACAACTCCATGATACTCTAGCTTTAGCTTAGTCATACTATCTTATATCTACTTTACTCCAGTATCTTATATTCCAGCTTCACATCATATCATGGTGACTTATCATGGCTAACCTAGGATAACATATCTATACTAGGTTTCAATCATGTTCTACCCACCAATGTCACTTATACATGATATAAGCATTCAATCTTGGTGGCTAAAGCATCATCATTATAATCCTTTGATCCTTTATGGTTTAGGTTTCCAGTTGGCTAACCAAGGCTTCATCAATACAAGATTACAGTTGTATTATAATTATCTTCTTAGTATCTCTACCTGACTATGAGATATTACTCATTGACTATACCTACTTGATCCAATAGGATTACTCCTGGTAACTATCTTCAGGATTCATCCTTGTAATCTTCTTTATCACCATACAATTGTATATTCCAAATAACTCTTCTATCAATTCAAGAGTAAGTTAACCCATTAATTATCATATTGATTTGATTCTCTTCAATCACTCCCATCCTATAGATGATATCTAAAACTAGCATTACTGTTTACCTCTTCTTTCTTCTTTCTTTACAGGCCTTAGGTGAATGCTATGATAAGGACAAGAGTTGATAGATCAAGAATTTATAGTTTAAGAATTGGTGAATAAATAGTTGATTACTCAACATTGATGAACAACAGATATTAGAATAAGATTAATTAGAAATGATAAGGATTGATATAAAAAGTAAGATATATGGTAAATGATCTTGACTTGGTTTCTTTCCTACTTAATCTCCCTAAAGAGTTAAGGTTAGATATCACGATGATACTCATGGTATAAGTAGATGAGATTAAGATAGATCAAGATTTAGTTGTTAAATTATTATTACTTGAGTTGTATTTTAAACTTGGTATTCATGAGTTATGTAATGAATACTATGATATGGTTTATCAAGGATCAACTAGTCATTAAACCATGTGTTGATGGTTTAGTTTTATTATATTTGATCTACCCTTAGATCAACTCATGTTTACCCAAAATAAGGTTTTAACAAAGGTCATATTGAAACTTATCACAGTCAACTTGATGATCTACTCCAATTACATCAAGTTGAGAGAAGCTTCAATCACTTTGACAAGTTTTGTTCAAAAGCGCGAAAATTATTCAGATTTTCTATGCATGAATGCAATGCACATATCTATGTTTAGCTTATCTCTAAGCTCTATTGTTGGGATGTTACAGACTCTCCCCCTTAAAATAAACTTTGTCCCCAAAGTTCGTAAAATCTCACGTTTCAGAATGATAATTTGACTTGTATTGGTTACAACATTTCTCAACTCCATGGTAACCTCAAGTTGGAATAATTGTAGTATCCCATATCCAGATCTTTTCTTTGAATACTTATCATTCTTTCCAATCTCCAACTCGTTGTCTTCCATACTTTAGAGTTCCTTTTACTATAATCCCTTAGGGTTATTTCCTTATTTTGAACTCCTTAAATTTAGGTCTCTTATTTATTTCTCTTCCCTAATTAGGTATCCTAATCCAACACATTTACTTGATCATCGAACTTCCTTATTATACTATGTAAGGTTTAGGAAGTCTTACTAAAATAGGGTTTTAAATTGTATTCGACAATAGTTGTGGCCCAAAGATTGTATTTGGTTTGTCTTTGAATGGTTTATACTGAGAGTCTTTCCGAAGGTTGTTGTGTTAAACACATTTAATCCATAGCCATCGGAATTACTTATTTCTCTACACATTTCCAATTGGATATGCTTTATTACCACTTAAGGATCACTTAAGAGTTGTTTCTTTTAGAATTGTTCTATTTGGATTAATCTATTTTATCACCTTTAAGCTTTTACCTTATTAAGCCTTAGATGATCTTTTGTTATTACCTATAGTACTCCTTCAACTTCATTTTGTCCAACACATTAAGATCTGAGTACTACTACATTGAAGTAATTTCGATCTTTTATCCGGACATACTTCCAAAAGTACTTTAATAATGATGACTTCTTTTGTCCTTATGAAAATAAGGCTTAGTATTGTCATAGGTTAGTACTTCTTTTCCAATCTTTACTCGGGTTTTCAGATAATAGTATTTCCGTTTACTATTTACTCTCCCCCTTAGGGCTTACTAATGGTCTCTAAAGTACCTATATAATAACCATTGGTTTTATAACTAAGATGTTGGTCTTTGTTAAGCTTATACTTAACATATTTAAGGTTTCATGAAAGAACTTTTGGTATACCCACACAATTGTGGATCTCCAAAATGAATCTTCCAACATTATTTGGCTTACCTATTGTTTGGACTTTTTGTCTTTGGTAGGCCTGATTTCGCGAAGAATCTCGAAAGACGGCCGCTTCAGTTTTTTTAACACTCATTTATGTATTAATTAATTTAGGCCAAGTTTTATGCTCTTTATGCAACTTTTAAGAAGATCTGGTTAACTAAGTTAACCAAATACCAGCTGCGAACACGATACCTGCTACGAACTATCCTAGGGTGTATGTATTACCCTACGGTTTCCGACATACTTCTGGCATTCACTCTGAATTGTCAGAGTTTGAATACCATTTTGGTTCCAAATCTTCTTCTTTGTACTAATTCATGATACTTCCATGAACTAGGTACCGCTACTTCATTAATTCTTTAGCAACATTACCTATTTTGGGTGAAATTATTTTCATCACTTCTTGTTGCTCCATACATCTTCTACACTAATCTTCCTTCTTATAGCTAGCTAAGAATGATCTGAACTTTATCCATCCTTCAAATTGTGTTGATACTCCTTATACTTGCTTCATTCATCATGTAAGTCTTCATCTTGATCTTTGAAAATCGTCACTCCCTTACACGAATTCCCTTATTCTATCTAGATCTATAACATCAAGTAATGACTGGATGTTGCAACATACATTTGCACACCAAGTCAAACTTCATGTACAGATCTAGTCAATCAAGAAGATCCAAGAAAAAACCAATAAATCCAAATGTGGTACATATAACACACAATATTCTAAGCACGGAATATAGTAGTTGAGTATAACATCTCTAGAATTCAGGCTTAGTTTTGTAGTATATGACACCTCCTAATATAGGTTTACATCGTGATACTTAGCACGTAAGGTCAAACTATTCTTTGCCTCATAATTTACCCAGATTGCTCAATTGCAACAAGATAATATTAAGAAAAGTGGTCTCAATTTGGTTTTGACTAAACTTTTGTCTCACCTTTGGAATGACTAGCTATAACCATCCTTTGTTTATGAGTAAACTAACCTCACATGATTACTCCCAAAGAATAATCAGATTATATTTGCTAACTTAAACCAAAGATTATTGGAAATTTCTAACACCTATGACTTCTATCATAGTTATACCATGTTATTTCCCTACTTCTACCTCAAGATAATCTACTAAGTACTTGTCATACTTATACTTACATCATGGTTTCGGAGCTAATCTCACCATGATCTTGTTATGTCTTACCTATTTATCATGATTCAAGAGCTAATCTAGCCATGATGACTTTGTTTCACTACACTATTATTAAGGCTTAACATAATTTCACTTCATCACGTAAAATTCTCAAGTGAATCCCACATGATTACTACTCATTACATCAACATTTATCCTAATGATATTCATCATGTTATCTTTGGTTATCAACTAACCATAATATCCCACTGCCTTACATGAATTCTAGGGTTAGGCTACACCATTTAAACTACTTCAACTGATGTCTTACACTTGATCCTAATCTAATATGAGCGATTGACTTTTCTACAGTATCTTGGTGGATTATATCTCCATCGGAAGACACTAAATAGCACTATACTGAGAAAATATGGATAACGACTTTTAAGAAGGATGACCAAGGCATCAAACTTAAGTGTGACAAGGTTATCCTCAAGTGGATACTCATCACAAGTCATAAGAATATTTGGTTTAGATAAGATGGATCCTATAGTCACTATCCAACCTACAGATCTTCCTAAAAGGGTTTTAATCCTAAGGTCAAAGCATATGCTCTCATACCAGCTGCGGCGATCCAGCATACCACTGCATGATGTATTACACTATAGCTGTTGACATAACACCAATGAACACCGTTCACTAGTATTACATCCCTTAGAGTGGTACAACAGAAACACGGCAGGTCCAAGACATGACTATAGGTTATAACTCAACTTTTTACAAAAGATTCAGAGAACACTCTAGGTTAAAGAGAGAGAAAGAAACTTCTTACAAAGAAGAGTCAGAAATAAACAACTCAAAAACTATCATACCAATAAGACTAGTATCTGAACTATTGGCCTCGCATTGCTGCTATTGCAATACACTATAGAAGTAGGTTCTATGGCTAGATACTATATTCCTATCTAATCAGCAACTTCGTCTTCACTTGAGTTGATGTATAAGTTTACTTTCTTGACTGCATTGTAGAGCTTTAGCTTCTGATGATGATTCCGGGAGCATAACTTGATGTAGACATCGTCTTAATGGCTTCAGAATCTAGCAAGGGTTAAGAAGATACGGTGAGTACGAGCGTACTCAGCAAGTTCACTAGAAAAGGAGTGTTTGATGCACTATATCTACAGCCACAGACCGTAGGTCGTAGGCAATGCAAGTTTTCATAAACATTTCTTCAAAGGTTTCTTTTATTCTGAAAAGCTATGTCCGTCAGCCTTCACGGGTTTACCAGAACTTTCATGGAGTTCCTTTCCCGCCACGTTCGCAGCTCCTTCCCAGAACAAGGAGTAACAAGTTACAGTTCTTACACTCTGTAGAGGTGCGTTACTTTACCCATGAGAGACCTTAGCCTTGTTGCACAACCAAGTCATGACCTTGTCCATACTTCCTTGGTATGGGGCCCAGTCTAAGATCCAAGCCAATCACTGCCCTCTCCGTGACCCCATATGTCTGCACGATCCTTCAGGGCCGGCTCACCTATGTTAAGCCCCCTTTCGGGCAGGCTAAAACCCTGATGAGTTCCCGAAGACTCTATGACCTGGTGATGCCCTGGCAAGTTACATATCAAATGGACTATACCACTAAAAACAATTCATAGATAATCTAGACACCAAAAGTGTGGGGCATAAGGGTGCCCACCCATATGTTGGATCCACACAAGGAATCACAACGTCACGTTAAGGTCGTCTTGCCTCCATACGAGAGGAAAAGGATACAGCTGACTTCTCCGTCCCATTCCAAATCTCATGGTTAACGCGTAATATATGGCGCAAGAATCACTGGCGACATTGGTTGTTAAGTCCTAGAAAATATGTTGCTTTACCACCAGAACTTTCATACTAGGTTAACCTATAATCATATTATTATGAAAATAGTGTTTTCTGACCTTTTTCAAATGCAGGTGATGACAACACTGGATTTGCAAAATACTTTACAGAAAATAATAAAAGGACATGAGAAAGAGTAAACTTGCCTTTTGTGATTGCAAGATTATGCACTCACGGTCTTCAACACAATATAAGATCCAATATCTGAAATCAGCATCATTGGTCTGGTAAGGACTAATGTTTAAAGAAGCAAGATGTTATTATGCATAAGTAATGTAATGGAATTGATAAACGCGAATCCCGGGGATTACGTTGATCTAGGGTTTGGAAACTAGAAATGGTTCCTGTTAGAATGTGTTGTCCTTTTAGATAAGTTTCATATTTGTGCTTCTTATTAAGGCTTGTGATTGTGTGTTAAACAACATGTAATTATAATATCATAAAATAATGAGATACACACAAATGTGACAATGCTACTCAAGATTGCTTATACTATAATTGTTTATCTTCAAATTTTTACTTTACAAGTAATGTCATTTATAACGAACTTAAGTGTTATCAATCCTAAGTATACAAGTAAAGTATAAAGTAATGTGATTATGATTAATTGTCATATGTTGACTGAAATGGCAAAACAAATAACTTTTGAAGAAAATATTTCTTTATTAAGGTTTAAACAATTCTGATAGTTTTTAGAATATGGTTGATAGAATGTGATTGATATTGTTTATGCTTGCTTGAACATGTTGGGGTGGTTGCTCAAGGAATGCCTTGAAGTGCTTCTTGACTTTTGGATCAACTTGCACCTGTGGCTCGTGTTGTTTTGGTGCAAAATGGGCCTTCACTTCGGCCCGGGAGATCACCACGCTTTCCTCATCAGTCCGGTGATAAGCTAACTTGGGAGGAGACGGCGGTACTCTTGGGAGAGGATCTTGTCGTTTTCGGCATCGAGTCTCCCTCGACGTAGCGGTATTATTCTTCCGATTTCTTCCCTTTGATTCAGTGGCCAGAGGCAGAGGCGCCGGAGATGGAGATGCAGTCGCGCTGTGATCCCTCTCGGGAAGGGGTGGACTACTTTTTATCGGTGGAGACGGTGGACTCGGAGGTGATGGTGGCCTTGGAGGTGATGGATTGCTTCTCAGAGGAGAAGATTGCCTTGGCGCCCAGCCTAGAAACACGATGTGCTGTTTTTTCCAAAGAATGATCCCACCCTCCACTTCTCCCAGTGTTTTCTCCCCTTCGCCTGCAGGGATGTCAAGCTCAAGTGATCGACATGTCGGTTCAACTTCATCCACACCGACACGAGCATAGCCAGCTGTAATCTGACTTCCATGGTAGGTCGATTCCGGTGGACAAGGTAAAGCAAAGCCGAGCGCCACCTTCATAGAAATGTTCTTCACTGTGACATGTAGCTCGATCACAAGCTGTCCTTGCCTCGACTTCATCCACGGGGTAGCGAACCATCGTTGCACCGGCTGTATCATCTATCACCGGTGCATTATTCTCCATCAGCATTAGATTATTAGCTTGTACCTCCGTGGAAGCCATGCTGCTTCTCCGCTGAGATGGGCCCACCGGACTGTCTAATGCAGGATCTTGCTGTCGGGCCAGTACTCTAAGTTCATTAATCTTCTCCCACTGCAGCTTGAACATGGCTTGAAATTCCTCGTTCCTTTTTTCAACCGCCTCCAACCGGGCTGCCTCCTCCGCCTTCTGCTGGTTTGTTTTTCTGGATCGGCTTCTATAAGTGTTGATGTCATCGAGAAACCCTGTCTTCCATGGAACAGATGGGCCAAAGCCTCGTGTTCGTCTGACTTTTTCAGGATTCTCGAGGGCATATGTCAGCTCATCATTCTCTCTATCGGGAATGAACTTTCCATCTTTTATCAGTTGTATCACTTTAACAAGTCCATCTTTGGGTTTAGTAATGGCCTTCTTTGTAACAATAATCTCCCCGGTTTCAGTGTCATACGACCCCCCATGCCCAAGGAGCCAATTTTTTGACCCCACGGGCCACTGATTTGTAGCTGGCTTGACCCCTTTTGACGCATTTCTTTCTCGGTTTTTTCCCACTTCGGCGCAACTGTCTTGTAGCCACCTGTCCCCATAGTATGGTGGTATTTCTTTTTGGCCACATTTAACTTATTCTTTTCTGACTTGGCCGTAGTTGCATCTGATTCCTTGTATGTCACAAATGGGGCCCAGTTATCCCACTGCTTCTCCAGCGGGCCAGTGAATGGCGGAGTCAGCCCCTTCTTGGCAAAGTTGTTATACAATCTTTTCTTCCAGTCCTTGAATTGTCCGCCCATCTTCTTAAGGGCTCACTTTCTGACTTGCAACCTTAATGCCTCATTGAGTTCACGAGTGTCCAATTCAGGCAGAGAGAAGTGTGCCATGAGTGAATTCCAAAGACCCTCTTTGGCTCTGTCATCGACAAAAGTTTCTCCAACTCGATCACTTTTCTTTCCTGGCGTATTCCACTTCTGAGTGGTGATCGGGATGGCGTCCCTGACTATCACTCCGCATCAGTATACAAATACACTTGTGGCCTCTTTCGGCTCCAAAGGTTCACCGAACTCAGACATAAATCAATAGTGAAACGTGCACCATCGGCCAACTTTTTGGACAGGCCTTGTTTCCTTGCAGAAGATTCGCCCGATGCGGAGGTCTAAGAGAAGAAACAGTCGTTATTACCTATATATATATGAGTCAACTAATGCATCTACTAGCTCGTGATCAGCAGAGGCTTTATATACCTCACCGGTCTTTGCTATGGTGTCTCCACCGTCAGTTCCACCGTCGTCTCCACCAAAAAATTCATCATAGTCGTCTCTTCTGTCGGCTTCATCCAAGTTGAGGTATTGGGAGCCATCGTCATCTCCATCGTCGTCTGCTCCATCGTAATGATAACCTCCTGTACCCTCATCTATCATGTTGTACATGATGTTCTCTTCGTTGTCTCTACCGTCCATAACTTAACTAATACAGAACAAAGATAAAACCATTTTGCTTAATGCGATAAAATAAAGGAAGATAAAGTAATCCAGCTTAAACAATGCGATAAAGAAAGATAAAGTACCAATTAAACAACAATACATCTCGAATAATCCAGCTAGTACAACAATAAAGTACCAATTAAACAACATTACATCTCAAATAATCCAGCTAGTACAACAATAAAGTACCAATTAAACAACAATACATCTCAAATACAAGATGGTACCCTATTACACATCTAGCTCAGCGAAGACGTCGAGCCCCGGCTACTGAGCCGCGGGAGGTGTGCACCCAAAGAGTAGGAACCATCACCGGAGAATATCTCGGGTAAGGTGCCTGAAGAAGCTGTCAGGTATTGGCGACCCGGACTTCTAAAATTTACATGTAGCGTCGGACGTGCTCGTCCTCCACCCTGACATGACGCTGTACCACCTCGTCAGGGGCCGGCTCCCTCTGCACCGCACCTGGACCACTCGGCCGTCACCACAGAAGATCCGGGTCGACGACGACACCTGGATTCCTCATCAGACGACGTCCCCCGGCTGGTAACACCTCCCAGTGCCAGCCCGACGGAGCCCAGCCCCGTGGATGCCCGGCGACACTGTCTAGTAGCTCTCCATTGTTCACGCCGAGTGAACGAGGATGAGGAATCGACATAATTTCCTAAACACTAAAATTAAACCTATATACTTTAACCATGATGAAAATAAATAGTATCCACTAAAATAAACTATATTAAACACTAACTAAATTACACTATCAAAATAAAATATATTAAACACTAACTAAAATCTCTAAGAAAAAATTACACTAAACTTACTATCTAATTAACCCTAAAATAACCCTAACTAATTAACCCTAAAATAACCCTAACTAATTAACCCTAAAATACACTAACAAAATTATATACACTAACTAATTAACACTAACAAAATAACTAACAAAATAACTAACAAAATTAACACTAACAAAAAACTAGAGCTCACCGCGGGGAGGGGCGGCTCCGGTGGTGGTGGACAACATGGGCGGCACGGTGGGCTTCGATGAGGGACGACGCGGGCGGCACGGCGGCGAGCGAGGGCGGCGCCGAGCGGGACATAGGTCATGGGCGACAGGCGGCAGACGGGCACGGGCGGGCGGGAGGCGCCAGGCTTGAAGCAGTGGTTGACGCAGCAAGTGCCAGTGGCTCTATGAGGAGGAAGACGGCGGCGCGGGGTCGATCTGTGTGCTCCGGTTTGGTGCACGAACCGGGACGCACAGGGTGGATATAAATACCCACCCACCCTTTAGTCCCGGTGGTAGCCACTAACCGAGAGTAAAGATATTTCCCGCCATATCCCACCGCTTCCCGCCATGTTTTCCCGCCATTTAGCTCTGAACGGTGCTTTTAGTCCCGGTTGTAGCCACTAACGAGGACTAAAGATATTTCCTGCCATTTCCCACCGTTTCCTGCCATGTTTTCCCGCCCTTTCCATCTATATATAGGCCGACCACGCCATGGCTATCCATACATCCACACCTTCCTCTCTCACAACGATGGACAGTGCCTACTGGGCCATTCTGACCCTCGAGGAGACCGAGGTGCTGTTTGCCTCCAACTACCCTTGCCAGCCGGGCTACCGGCCGCCCGCCGGCTGGATGCTGAGTGTTGGAGGGGTTCTTGTCCCTCCTGTGCCTCAAGGCTCCGCCCGACAGGCGGCCATCACGAACCACTTCTACCACGAGCTCACGCCGGAGCAGCGGATGGATCCCTAGTGGGATCCCGACAACTACGACACCTAGAATGCCTTCTTTGCTAACAGGCAGGAAAGGGATCTCGTCAGGTACGAGGGTGATGGTACGCCCCCGGTGAACCACAACAAAGCCGGGCGGCGTCTGTGGTGGGAGAACCGTACTATCATTGGCGTGATGCGCTACATCGCCGAGGGAGACCATCCTCGCCTGTGGTGCCCACAAGTCCACCTGCCACAGAGCAACAATAAGGCCCCTCCCCCGCCCGGCGGTAGCGGCATCATCTTCCAGGAGACTCCTCCCCCGCCTGCCGTGAATCCGAGGCCGGAGTGGCAGGTGCCCCCGGTATATGCCATGGCTGGGCTGAGGATCTCCGGAGTGGCAGGTGACGATGACGATGACGAACAAGACCCTAAAGCTGCGTACTATAGGACTAGGCATGATTATGACTAAAGGGGGTGGCTTTAGTCCTCAGTGTTAGCTAGTCCCGGTTTGTCCCGGTTTTTAATATTAATAAATGTCCAAGTGTTACCTAGTCTAGTGTTTTGGTACCTGCCTACATCAATCTCAGAAATTCCTGTTTGTCCCGGTTTGTCCCAGTTTTTAATATTACTAAATGACGATGACAATGAAAAATAGGATTAATTCACAAAAGGTTTAATACATTACATCACCAACATCCACATCTAGTGTTTTGGTTCTCTTCTTGTCCGTAACCATGGAGCATCTTCCTTATTTAGTGGTATGCTTGGGTCAGTTCTCACTTTGAATGACGGAATTTCATGAAATTTGTCATAATCTTCTGACATGTCTGTCTTGTCCTCAACTCCCACCATGTTTCTTTTTCCTAAAAGAACTATGTGGCGCTTTGGCTCATCGTATGATATTGTATTGTTTTGCTTATCTTTCCTTTTTCTCGGTCTAGTAGACATGTCCTTCACATAGAAAACTTGAGCCACATCAGTGGCAAGGACGAATGGTTCGTCTCCGTACGCAAGATTATTGAGATCCACTGTTGTCATTCCGTATAGCTGGTCTACCGTCACTCCACCTCCTGTCATCTTGACCCATTTGCATCGAAACAATGGGACCTTGAAATTAGGACCATAGTCAAGTTCCCATATGTCCTCTATGTAACCATAATATGTGTCCTTTTTCCCATTCTCGTCCATTGCATCAAATTGGACACCACTGTTTCTGTTGGTGCTCTTTTTATCTTAGGCGTGCATGTAAAATATATTCCCATTTATCTCGTACCCTTGGAAAGTCAATATAGTTGAAGATGGAGACCTGGCCAACAAGTACAACTGATCTCCAACAGTGGTGTCATTCATGAGATGTGTCAGCAACCAACCGCCGAAAGTCTTCATGTGTTCATCTCTAATCAACCTGTCAGACTGCCCCGGGTAGTTCGAGCGTACAATATTCTTGTGCACCTCGATATACGGAGCCACCAAGGTGGAACTTTGCAGAATTGTATAGTGTGCTTTAGTGAAAGAATGTCCGTCCATACATATCTTTGCTTTCTTTCCTAGCGTGCCTTTTCCACTAAGTCTCCCCTCATGCAGTGATTAGGGTACACCAATCGGCTTAAGGTCAGGAATAAAGTCAACACAAAACTCAATGACCTCCTCTGTTCCATAGCCCTTGGAGATGCTTCCTTCTGGCCTCGCACGGTTATGGACATATTTCTTTAAGACTCCCATGAATCTCTCAAAGGGGAACATATTGTGTAGAAATACAGGACCGAGAATGGTAATCTCTTCGACTAGGTGAACTAGAAGGTGCGTCATTATGTTGAAGGATGGTGGGAACACCAACTCAAAGCTGACAAGACACTGGACCACATCTTTTTGTAACCCTGGTAGACTTTCTGGATCGATTACCTTCTAAGAAATTGCATTGAGGAACGAACATAGCTTCACAATGGGTACTCTAACATTTTCCGGCAGAAGCCCCCTCAAAGCAAGCGGAAGCAACTGCGTCATAAGCACGTGGCAGTCATGAGACTTCAGGTTCTGGAATTTTTTCCTTTATATTGGACGAGAAGCCAAAAGGGACCTTGATACTACTCAGGCATTCAAAAAATATTTCCTTCTCTTCCTTGGTAAGAGAGTAGCTGGTAGTACCTTGAAACAACTCTCGATGCCCACCTTCTTGGTCTTTCATACGTTGTTGGTCCTGCCGTGCTTCTGGTGTATCTTTATTCTTTCCATACACGCCCAAGAATCCTAGCAGTATCATGCAAACATTCTTTGTCAGGTGCATCACGTCGATTGCAGAGCGGACCTCTAAGACTTTCCAATAGGGTAGCTCCCAAAATATAGATTTCTTCTTCCACATGGGTGTGTGTCCGCCAGCGTCCTTCGGAACGAACTGTCCGCCAAGACCCTTTCCAAAGATTACTTTTAAATCCTTCAGCATATCAAATACATCATCACTAGTACGACGAACAGGCTTACTCCGGTGATCTGCTTCACCATTGAAATGCTTTCCTTTCCTTCTTAGGGAATGTGTGGGCGGAAGAAAACAACGATTCCCTAGGTACACATTCTTCTTGTACTTATCCAAATAAATACTTTCAGTGTCATCTAAATAGTGTGTGCATGCATTGTATCCCTTGTTTGTCTGTCCTGAAATGTTACTAAGAGCAGGCCAATCATTGATGGTTACGAACAACAATGCTCGTCGGTTAAATTCCTCATGTTTGTGCTCATTCCACACACGTACACCTTGTCCGTGCCACAGCTGTAAAAGTTATTCAACTAATGGCCTTAGGTACACATCAATGTCGTTGCCGGGTAACTTCGGGCCTTGGATGAGCATTGGCATCATAATGAACTTCCACTTCATGCACAACCAAGGAGGAAGGTTATAGTTACACAAAGTCACAGACCATGTGCTATGACTGCTGCTATGCTCCCCAAAGGGATTCATGCCATCCGTACATAGACCAAACCATAAGTTTCTCGCGTCACCTGCAAAGTCCGGGTACTTTCTCTCAATTTTTCTCCACTGCGACCCATTAGCGGGGTGTCTCAACATCTTGTCTTTCTTACAGTCTTCTTTGTGCCATCGCAACAATTTGGCATGCTCTTTATTTCTGAACAAACGTTTCAGCCATGGTATTATAGGAGCATACCACATCACCTTGGCGGGAACCCTCTTCCTCGGGCGCTCCCCCTCAACATCACCAGGGTCATCTCGTCGGATCTTATACCGCAATGCAGTGCATACCAGGAATGCATCCAAATTCTCGTACTGCTCACCTCGGTAAAGGATGCAGTCATTAATGCATGCATGTATCTTCTGTACCTCTAATCTTAGAGGGCAGACAACCTTCTTTGCTTCGTAAGTACTGGCGGGCAGTTCGTTATCCTTTGGAAGAAGCTTCTCATTATCTTGAACAACTTTTCAAATCCCTTGTCAGGCACACCGACCTCTGCCTTCCATTGCAGCAATTCCAGCTTTTTGTGGCCATCTTCGCAATTCGGGTACAACAATTTGTTGTGATCCTCTAACATCTGCTCAAATTTCAACCTCTCCTTTCGCTATCACATTCTCCCTTTGCATCAGCAATGGCCCGACCAAGATCATCATTTGGCTCATATGATGCATGTTATTCTGCTTCTTCATCATCATTGTCTTCCATTGTAGTACCACCGTATTCAGGGGACATAGGATAGCTGTCATCATTCTCTTCATCTTCGTTGTCTTCCATCATAACCCCTCTTTCTCCGTGCTTAGTCCAACAATTATAGCCAGACATGAAACCGGACCTAAACAAATGGTCATGAAGGACTCTTGAGGAAGAGTATTACTTCTGATTCCGACACTCACCACATGGACAACACATAAATCCATTCCGCTTGTTTGCCTCTGCCACAACGAGAAAAGAATCGCACGCCTTTAATGAACTCGTCAGAGATTCGGTCAGCATACATCCATTGCCGTCTCATCTGCATTTTATAAGTTCATCAAACAAAATCACGATGCTAAGAGTAGTACTAGTCTAAAAATAAAAGAACACATCGTATACATCAAACAACTATGCACTGATTTAAAAACTTTCTACTACATCTTTAGTCCCGGTTGGACACACCAATCGGGACTAAGGGGGTTGCGCAGACTGGGGCCGACCTGAGCCCATTTAGTCCCGAATGGTGTCTCCAACCGGGACTAAAGGACACTCCAATCGGGACTAAAAGTGGGTGACGACACTATATGTCGTGAGTGGAGACACTATGCCAGTGAGTGGCGACACTGTTTCAGTGGGTGGCGACACTATGACATGGGTGAGTGTCGACATTATGTCATGAGTGTCGACACTATGTTGTGCTGCTTAATCTATAAATAGGCTTCCTTGTGAACTATCAACTGCAAGGAAGATCGTGTGCGATACCAGGGACACCACTACGGCGGAGCTTCTCGAAGATGTCTTAGGACCTCGTCCTCAGACATCTTCGAGGATCTCGCCGTAGAGGCACTCCCTAATATGTGAAATTAGTTAGCTCCACCAGCATACTGATTTAGCTAGAAAAGATATGAACTGAAAGATGGTGTGCGAGAGCAGGGACACCACTATGGCAGAGCTTCTCGAAGATGTTTTAGGATGCCTCGTCCTTAGACATCTTCGAGGAGCTCGCCATAGAGGCACTCACTAATTTAATTTGGTAGCTCCTTGGCGTGTTCATGTTTTTGTTTTCTTGCTTAACTGGCCGATGATTAACTACAATGCTAGGGCGACACTATATATATGTGTGTCTTCATACTTTTGGTACTTATTTTTGTTTCAATGGATTTTGTGACGACAGGTAGAAGAAATAAAAATATTTTGTTGCTCGACGGTGACATGATATGCAATATGAACCGTCTGAATTTCAAGACAACGTGTCAAACCAAGATATGTAGATAGGATTAACTCATGTATATCAAATGAATTTCGAGAACTATATGTGCCAAATTAACTAGATATATATAGAGATAGAATCCACACAAATCTATCCATTTCTAGAGCATGAAATGAGCTAAAACAAGCAATGAGAGATGAAATGATGAATTTGCTAACCTCTTATGACCCTTGATAGATGTGGAGCCAAAAAATCTTCACAAATCTTGAAAAAAATTGGGAAGAACTCGAGCTTGAGGGAAGAAATTTGAGAGAGATGCTTGTGTGAGCTTGAAATGGCTCGGGCTGGGAAGGGGAAGAAGATATAGTCGAGGACAAACCGGGACTAAAGGTCCACGCATCTGCTCTTTTCCAGCGCCAGACCCTTTAGCCCCGGTTTGTTAAACGAACCGAAACTAAAGTTTCCGTACGAACCGAGGCTAATGTCTTCTGGGCCCTGCGGCCGTTTCTAAACGTTGGGACCAGGGCATTAGTCCCGGTTTGTACCAGAACCGGGACTAATGCTCTAGACCAAAGGTCTGTTTTCTACTAGTGTCACGTTATACTCTTTCTCCTAGCTAGCTCATGGTTAACTTTGTTACCACATTATAGATAGCTTAGCTATGTATAGTTTGTCTAACGCATGTAGCTACAATCTAAATGTATACGGTTAATATCTATTAAATTTGACACGCCTAAGATGTTTTCAAGTGGGGAATGGCTGATCAGTCTGAGCATATGTACCTGGACCCGGGTATGGGCCTGGATCACTGGCTTCAGCATGTCCACCAGTGACGAAGGTTGATAGAGATTGCTGAGAGGCCAAGAACACCCATCATGATTAAACTTTGAGTAATCTTTAAAATTTTAGCCTAAATATTAGGGATATGTTTAATAATTTTTAAGAGTTGGGGGGCCATGCCCCCTCCCCACTGGATCTCGGAAAGCTCCACTAGTGTCAATAAGAGGCTTTTGTTGTCGTCGTCACCCTAGGGCCTCGAAAATCTATGGACCAGGTCTTGTTTTAATCAAAGTTTGGTTGTTCTTCATCTTTAGTTAATTATGAGTTCCTTTCACTTGGCAACCTGTCCTGAAAGCCTTTCCGCATCAATATATACAAGGAGAAAATATAAGGATAAAGTACCTAAGGTGGTTGCCATTTTCATGGAAGGACACATTAGAAAAGAAGAAAAGGTTTAATGAGCATGTAATTTTGTAAAAGAAGCAACTGAAGTTTTCATCATGCATCGTTTTTTGGATAAATTCTGATATTTGTGTTAGTCTTTACACTGATTCTTCTCTCCTCGAAGCTCAAGCAAATCTCTTTAAATGTAAAACCACCTAACGTTTTTTCAATTTAAGTTTATGTGAATATTTGGCAAGTTCCTGTAAGAAGCCTTGATTATACGGTCAGAGTTTCTATAGAAACCAGTTTTATAACGAAAGCACGCCAGAATCAGATCAGAAGTTAGGAAAAGCGGTTAGTTTTCATACTCAGTTAGAAGCAAAGTACGAGTATTAACTTGGGGAGTAAAACAAGCCGGGCACGAGAGGGGCGTTTTGGGAGCGAGGAGTATATGCTACCCCTTATTTAAAATGTATTTTATACGTATTTTCAAATTTTAAAAAGTTATGGGAAATTTTTTCATGCGTTTACCTCCACGTGCCATATGTCTGCAGAGTCGTTCCACGGAAACCTGACTTTTATTTTGGCATGTGCGAAAAAACAAAATTCCGTGCTAAAAAAGCTCTCCAAGGAACATTTTCTTTGTCTTTTTTACACAAGCTACCAAAAATACCGTTTTTTCTGGAACTTTACGGTCGTACGTGAAACGTGGAGATGTATGTGTAGGATTTTTGTTTTCAAAAAATTTTAACGACTCAAAATACTACTCGCTCCGATCCGTATTAGTTGATTTGGATTTATCAAAATTTGGATAAATTTATATACTAAAAAGAGTCTAGATTCATTCAAATCTAAACAAATTTGAGTCAACTAATATGGGTCGGAGGGAGTATATGGGGGAGCATTGCCCCCTCCCCTAGACGTCCCTTCTCCCTCCACTTGGACGTCTAGGGGGATCTCCCCCCATATAGCTTTCCTTGCGCCGCTGAAGGTCAGTCAGGCTGAAGGCGCAAAGGATCCTTTCGGTGTCCAAGGAAGTCTTCAACGCGGCCGTCCCAGCGCTACCGGCTGCAGTCCGAGAGTTATTCACGGGGCGGTGTGTAGCTAGCTTTTCCCAACAGCATACTTCGTTTATATAAGAGTGAATTCTACTTTTTACCCTCTATTTGTCTATTTGTGACACTAGTTATCCTATGTAGTGAAAATTTATCTAAATTACCATGTTTGGAAACTTCAAACCCTCATTTTCTGATGCATATCTATTGGGCAAGGTGTGAGGTGACGATTGAACTTCGAAATTATCGAGATGGCAACAAAGAATAGAACATTTGGTGCAGAGAAGGGTAGATATGATCGACGACGACGTCCTCCAATCTTGATATATTTTGTGGCGGCACATCGTCCTAACATGCCAGCCTTATCCAAAAACACGTCTTGAATGCTAAAACGGGACAAAATCATGTTTAGAATTTTCTTAAATAGGACATTCGGGTACAACTTCTACTAAATGGGGTAATTAGTGTCTGAAATGCACAAATAGAGGGTAAAAAGTGAAATTCACTCTTTATATAATGTTTGAAAGAACCATGTTACTCTCAAGACTCACGATGCTTGTGTAACCTTTCCTATTTTTACATTGCAATATCATAAGTATGAGACTTGCTGGACAATCTTTTCTGTCTGGGAAGCTCCATTTTGATTACGAGAAACTTATTGCTTATGACCATCTAGAGGGTGATCCGGGTCTAGAAGATGGCAAGAATTTCCCACTATTTACTGAACAGAAAAGCATCACTAAGCTATTAAAGTCTGGTCTATGAAAAAGTGTAAGCCAAAAGTTATGCGTTGGGCGTACCGTTTTCTGAATGTACTTTGTTCTTTACTCTCTTTTTTGCGGGTACCTTGTTCTTTACTCTGATTTGACACGAAGCTTAACCTTGCGTACATATAACCCCAAAAGTTTCTGTTTGCTGAATTAAGAATTAAAAAGAATCTGTAACTGTTAGCATAGAAAGCTCTCTAGGAAAACAAGAAGTAAGTTTTTCTTATATTGGGCAATGCAAAGTGCTTAATTTGGATTGCATGATTGGTTAATACGACTAGCAGCGTGCATTTATTTTGATCGCCTCCATAAAATTGCTTTTCAGAGGAAAAAAGATCGGAACCAGTGGTCTGTTGTTGCCATTCGATCACCTTCCTGACTTCTTGATTTTTTTAGCAAATTTACGAGAGCTAATTTATTATTGAGGACTAGATCAAGTGCACAGGGGAGCATCTCAACATTATGTGTTTTCCCTCTGGACTGATGCAGGGCACAGACTTTCTTCAAGTACGTAAACAATATATTCATAATTTATTCTATACCATAGTTTTTGTTGAGTTCCATTCATAATGATCTACTTCTTTATATATAGTTGGATGCGATGCGGATAAGCTCCTACCACATGAACGCCTACTAGCAATTCAAGAGGAGTTGTCGAGATTTTTGCTCAGGGACGTCATAAACTCAAAAGGAGAGTACACCGTAGATAGATCTTCGTGTAATCATGGATAGACACAAAAGGAAAGTATCTGTTGTAATGATGATCTTGGTGTAAATCAATTAGACGAGCTTTAGTCTCGGTTGTGTATATATTTATATGTATTTATGTTATCGTGAGTGAAATTATATTATATATGCATCAATGTATACAGCATGTAGTAGCGTAGAATAATATGTATATGAAAACACAAAATGAAAAATAATCAAACACAAAAAAAGAAAATCCTAAAACGCTAAAACCCCACCTCCTGCCGCGGCAGCAGTTTGGTGCAAAATGCTGCCGCGATACGAACCGGGACTAAATATCCTTCAGTCCAGCGCGCATAGAACGGCCGCGTGGAGATAATCTAGTCCCGACTAAAGCCTCTTACAAACCGGGACTAGTGTCCTGTTTTCTACTAGTGTCAATTCTCATCGATTCTATGTTGTGTTGGTATAAGCGTTTCCTCCGTTATGTAGGTATAACCCCAAAATTTGTTGTCACACATTTTCTTTTTGGCTGAACTAAGAAGAATTTAGTGTAACTGTTAGCACAAAACGCTCTAGGAAAACAAGACGGAAGTTTTTTTTTATATTGGGCAATCCAGAGTGCTTGATCTGGATTGCTTGATTAGTTAATATGGCTAGAAGCGTGCATTATTTTGATCGCCTCCATAAAATTGCTTTCTAGAGGAAAAAAGATCGGAGCAAGTGGTATGTTGTTGCCATTCACCTCCCTGATTTCTTGATTTTTTTGTGCAAATTTATGAGATCAATTTATTATTGAGGACTAGTAGATGAACTGCACAGGGGAGCTTCTCAACGTTTTGTGTTTTCCCATCAATTCTATGTTGTTTTGCTATAAGCCTTTCCTCCATTTGCTGCTTACTTCTTAGGTTGAGGACCACCTTTCTACGAATTTCGATGAGATAACTAACTGATTGGGTTCCCTAATATAATAGAAGTTTTTTATTTCTCTGATTTGATGTGAGAACAATGTGGAAAACAGAACCTCAACTCTAATATATGGGACCAACTGCTATTTTTGGGATGGCATGTCCGATTTCCTTTAAATTTGTGTGAGTTCTTAGTTTAGTTGTTTCAGATAGAAGTACAGGATTAACCCTATCAATTCTGTAGAATGCATGGTATTAAGTATGGGAAGGTCCTGAATATGTGTTTTTTTTTACTCAGTGTTGAATTTGTCATAATTGCTCCTATGTACAACCATGCCATCCTTCATTTTTTGGCATATGATTGTAAATCAAGGTTTACATCCCATGTTAGTGCGTCTTTGGAATGAAGGTCCTTTGGTTGAAAGATTTAGCCTTTTAATTACAGAAAGATTACTTTCATACAAAAATCCTAGCAAGAGGTGAGAATTTTTCGTGATTTTCTCTGAGACTATTACAGGTATGAGATATACTCAATCCTTCAAGCATGTATTAACTATTATGAAGGTTAATCATCATCTTATACAAGATAGGCTCTACTGATCAGTAAGATGTTAAAAACTTGCATTTATGCCTGGCAAAAAAAAACTTGCGTTTATGAGGTTAGGAACAAAGCAAGTAATACGAGTTGGCATTATGGCCCATCTCAGTCTCGTTTTTGATGATGAAGATGTCGATGGTGATGTGGTGGGCGCTGAAGATCCTTCATCTCAATCTCATGGTGGTGGAGATAATGAGGTTGGAGGGATGGTTTTGAGTATGATGATAGTATACATTGGAGTGCTTGGCCTTGGCTGTTTGCATGAGTGGTGGAATGAAGTTTGAAACTACTCCCTCCTTGAACCAAAACCACCACAAGAATTATGGAACGGAGGCAGTATGAATTTATTTTGCTGTCCCTTAGATTGAATGGCCTTGGTTGTTTGGTGAGTGCTTTCGCTTGGCTGTTTGAGACATGGATATTTCTCTCCATACTGGCGAACGTCTAGAAATGAAAACTTAGTAGGAGTAGCAATTAATTGCCAAAGCATGATGCACTCTGAAATGTATAAAAGGCGCTTGATCATTTGAGGATGGCGGAGCAGGCCAAAAAATAGATCCTTTAATCCAAGGATAAGATCTCCACAGTATGCCTGCTTAATCCTCAACGTCCAAACTCAACCTCCAAATCTCTCTTCCCAGCAGGCAACATTTATCGTAAGAGCACCAGCCTCCTGCTGCATGTCTTCGTCAGCTGATGACAGGGGCATCGTCGCATCGTTGTGGGAACTTTTTAGCCTGCTCACAGGTCCCTGTGTGGTGTCGCACTGAGGCCCAAGGTCTCGATGTCGAAAAGCTGCCCGTATGCCCAAGGTCCTGTGTCCACTGTCCACTCCAGTCAGTGGCAAGATGTCTCGATGAGCTCCTGTAGTTCGGCTCTGATCAAGGGGATTGCCAGCCCCACCACCTTCTCCAGCGTCCTGGCCACACCATAATTCACCCATGGCCTCCCCGTCCCGAAGAGCTGCGCAGTCAATTCGATCTCATCACAATCACATCAAATAAACTGAGCCCATTAATAAATTGATCTATCTGATGCATGCGACTTGATTAAATAGTTGATTGATACTATCTCTTTGAATAGATTGATACCTGCGGCTGTATGAGTATGTGACCTTGAGAATCTCCACACTGGGCTCCCTGCTGATTGTAGGCAGGCTGACAGTGACGTCGCCCATTTCCCTGCTGTAGTGGTTGCCGAACCTGAAGCTCACCAAGTCGCCGCCGTGCGTCAGTGGGTAGCTCCTGGCGGTCCCCTGAAGTAACTTTGACTCGTATTCGACAGCTTCCACCTTTAGCTCGAGGTCCCGAACTGCAACGGTGAGGAGGCCAGCGAGGCACTGGGTAAAGGCTAGTGTCAGGAGCCAATTAGGCCTGATGCGGGAGAACATCCCTCCCATGCTGTTGCACGCGACCGTGTTTAAAACCCGAGATCTGCAATTCCCTTTGAGAGGCCTCGGTGATCTGCCACAACGGGCAGACTCACCGAAGAATGTGATAATGGAGAGTCGGTTGATGAGGCTGAGCTTCAGTACGACGAACCGCATGGCATTGTTCAGCTGTTCCATCTTCTTGCGATCCATGCTTCCACTGACGTCCACAACAGCCACCAGGTCCAGACCTGGCCGGCCAGTGGTGCAATCGCCACCGGTGAGCTCTAGCATCACTACCTTTTTGAAACACCTCTTCAATAGAGCCTTTTTGCCGATCTTGATCACCAGCTGCACGTCGCCATTACAATAGTTCAGAAATGTGGCTCAAGGAAAGGGCTGGAATTGCTTCTGTTGATATAAGATTTTAACTACATATAGCACTCAACATGCCTTACGATTCAAATTAAGTAGTGAAATCAAGAAAATGAATGGGAACATGCAAAGGTAAAGTCTTGATATAATTATTAAAAGAGGAAGTTCTACATTTTAAGATAAACCAATCTTACATTATTGTTATCATCAGGCACACCGTTATGACCTGTAACCAGTTCGATGATTATGACACCCAAACTATACATGTCTGACTTGACAGATATCCTACCACCAAACAAGTTTTCAGGAACGCTATACCCTCTGCATTGTATATGGCATTTTCAAAGATTACAACATACAAAATGTAGTATGGTCTTACAGATTTGTGTCTTACAGTGATGAGAAATGGTCTGTACTCATGGTTTTGTGAGTTTTCTGTTGGTCTTAAACTTCTGATAGACCAAAATCTGTAATATTTGGCACCATCTGATTATCTAGTAGCATATTGGCAGGCTTAAGATCCATATGAAGAATATGTTTTTCCCTGTGTAGATAATGCAAACCGTGCATATGCCTTGAATTATAGGATAGTGTTTATCCCAGTCAAGTCCTCTGAATTCATCTGTGGAAGAAGTAAGCAGTGATGCATGAAATCCCTAGTATAGTGATTTTATTTGTGTGTCGTCACTTGAAAAATAAAAGCAGGCAAACAGATAATAAAGCAGAAAAGTGAAGATCAGCATGGAAAACTAGCGTACCAGTAATTTTTGTATCGAGGCATCCATTAATGATGTATTCAAAGCAGAGCAATCTTTCTCTTATCTCAGCGAAAATATATCCTTTGGATTTTGGATTTATCATTGGTGTCTCCACTGTATGAGAACATAAGCGGAAAAACAGAGTACATTTGGCCAAAAGACGGAGTACATTTGGATGGTTAACCTCCACCAGGCTGTCAGTCTCCCAGTTAGGCAGGATTATCTGCATGCGCGTGAAACAACAAAATCAAAATGCATTACATTAAATTGCATATGTGCATCTATGCACATAAATGAGAGCACTGCCATAAAGTGTACACTTTGCTATCCTACATGACTAAAAAGTACAATTTGTTTTGCTTCTCTGGACAATGCAATTCGAGGTGGCCTAATCATTAACAGATTGTTCTCAAAACTTTGGATGAATCCACATAAATCTGTGGATTTAATAAACTAATGAGAAGAACAAAATACAATTAAATTTCCATTGCACATAGAATGTATATAATTGATAAAAATAGCAAGTGCATGCTCAAAGAAAGCTTTGCCGCGCTACATGATTCCAGCCATCCGATTGCATATCACGGCCACACACTCATGCCTGTGATGTCAGAGTTCACTACATGGTGGGACCGGCCAACATGATGTGACATATCTTCTTGCAGTGGTTGGCTTCTACATATGATCACCACATGTACATCTATGGTTAGGGTCCTTAACGTTTTAGGAAGTATATATGTGAGGTTATGTATTGTACCTGGCCAACCATCTCATTATTTGTACATTCCATATCAATAAATTTGCTCATTATTTTTGACACAGAAGGCTGTGCACAGGGGTCCTTAATGTTTTAGGAAGCATATATGTGAGGTTATGTATTGTACCTGGCCAACCATCTCTTATTTGTACATTCCATATCAATAAATTTGCTCATTATTTTTGACACAGAAGGCTGTGCACAGGGGTCATTCTTCGGGCACCTTACTTCGATGCATTTAGCTACTTGTTGGTGGTATTCCCGTGGGGTTTCCTTCCTTGATTTATTCCATCTGTGCCTCCATCTTCTCAGTATCTGCAGTTCAACAAAGATGATTAAGTATTTAAGTGTGATGCCTAAATCTTTTGTCTAAATAGTTTGTATATGTATACATCAATTAATAAACAAGGGTACACACTGCAGAGCAAGCATGCCGGAGGTCAGCCATGACTCGCTTGGTCACCCCACTGAGGCTCTGGTTTCGCTCATTTGTTTTTGGTTTTCTTCTGTTTATTCATGGCTTTAACTGAATAAAATCAACTAAGACAATCTAAATCTTACAGCATTGAATAAATTGCTAATTAAGGTGAACATCGATTTAGCTCCCGATATAGACTGCGCTAAGTTTCGCAGGGATCAGCCAATCTGTTTTCATACATATTATGGAAGAGTGACATAGGTCCAAGAACACATCCATCGGGGACAACATTCATGTTAGCACCTGCTACCAGCTACTTCATGGTGAACAAAACAGACGCACTAGAAAAATAAAGTCAATCTAATTTCATTTAAATATGTAAAAACGAGGTCTAGCTTTGAGGTTTTGGTCACAAGAATACAGTGTCAAAAAGATCCATCATTTGAATTCATGGTTCAAAAGTTATTCATTTGTATTGTTGCTTGAAGTAAAAACACTGAAGAACCGCAAACCCTGGAGCGCTATTGTTTCGAGAAAATAAATGAACAATATTTTGTTAAACTAGCCCATTCAAAGCCAAAGTCGTTGGCCCCTTTTGTAAATTTTAGAAACCATATGTCTTGAGTTGAGTGACACCTCTCAGTCGTGGGCCATGGCTCAGTGACTATGACCATTGCAATATCATTGAAGGTTTCGTAGATGCGAAAATTGGCTTTTGCAATCGAGCGTCAGTGAGCTAGCAAGCAAGAAAAATGCAAAAAGCATGTCACAAATTGAGCAGAAAAAACTTTTGAGTAATGCGGCTCAAGGAGAGAGCTTGAATTGCTTCTGTTTAATAAGATGTTAACAACATATGACATTAAACATGCATAAGGATTCAAAGTAAGTAGAAGCAATTAAGAAAAAAGTATAGGAAGATGCAAAGGTAAATATATAACGGTCTTACAGATTTGTATCTTACAGTTATGAGAAATGGTTTCTGCTCATGGTTTGTGAGTTTTCTGTTGGTCTTGATAGACCAAAATCTGTAATCTTTGGCATCATCTTATTATCTAGTAGTATATTGGCAGGCTTTATATCCATCTGAATTATCTGATAACGTTTATCCCAGTCAAGTCCTCTGAATTCATCTGTGGAAGAAGTAAGCAGTGACACATGAAATCCCCAGTACAATGATTTAATTTGTGTGAGCAGAAAAATGAAGGTCTCATGGAAAACTAGCGTACCAGTAATTTTTGTATCAAGGCTTCCATTACTGATATATTCAGAACAGAGCAATCTTTCTCTTATCTCGGGGAAAACGTATCGTTTGGATTCTGGATTTTTCATTGGTGTCTCCACTGCATGAGAACATAGGCCAAGAAACTGGACAACATTTGGATGGTTAACCTCCATTAGGCTGTCAACCTCACGGCGAAAGATCTTCTGATGAATTTTCATGCTGCTCTTGATCCTCTTCAAAGCAACACTCCAGTTTCCAAAGACACCCTGTGTAATATTTGGCGTGAGCATTTAATTACGTAAATTTAGTTGTATACTATGTTGTTTGACAAATAGCACAGACAATAGAAAGAAATGGGGTACACAATATAGGTCACCCAAATAACTACCAATTGTTTCACTATAAGTATGATTCAGTTACCTTATAGACCGTTCCAAATCCACCTTCACCAATTACTCTATCAGATGAAAATTTGTCTATGATTTTCCCTAAAATGTCTAATGGTGGATTGGTTGGCTTCATGCTCCCCTCAAGTAGCTCTGAAATATTTAGTTCCATTCTTGTATCTACACAAAGTAGATGAGCAATCAAACTCAATTAGAGAAAGGGGATCAAATTAATAGCAACTGGATCGTCATCAACGGAAACAAGGAAGGTAATACCTACTTGAGACTTAGCCCTGCACCCAGGTGGTCTGCAGATCGAGCACGAACTTGAAACTGCTATGCAGATCTGAGGTCCAGTGATGCGACCAAACCCTGCAGAAAGCAACAGGGATGCGAAACTTGTTTCAAGACCGATGAAGCAGAAAGAAGTTAGAGCTGAACGTAGCATATAGCTGGAATCAGATCAATCCACGCGAAAAAAGGTCAGAACAGAGTACAAGCTAGACATGTTCAGCAGAGGTAGAAGAAGATTCCAGTACATCTTAAACATCCAAAACAGGAGCATAGAACATAGCAACATGAGTTTAGTGGTAATATGGATCATCGACACTACAGCTTGGATGTACCTGTTAGCAGCAATGGGTCGAACGGGTTCAGGTCACTGAAGACATGATTGGAGCTAAATATGAAATGAGGTCTTGCTGTTATTGTTATAAGCTTAGTAAGACTTGACAAAGTCTACAGATCTGTAACGAGATTCCCTCAGTGAGCTGGACTCCACCAACTAACAGCTGGGCATTGTTTTTTGCAATGTTAGCTAGCTAAGTGCTGATTATATTAAGAGCTCACCTGAGCGCCCTTGTTGCCTCTAATGTAGTGTATGTTAGCGAGACGCGACACTGTTATTGTATATTTAGTAACACATCCTCCAATGATACTGTAATTAAGCCCATGTGATGTGATGGGCACAGCCGGGGCATTCTTTTCAGAGCGAGGAGAGTCCGGACAGTAATTCTTACTGCATGTGAGAGAAGATTTCATTCAATCTGAACAAGAAAAGCTTTAAGAAACTTCTACTTGCTCTCCCCATCTCTGCCTTGGAATCGAAACACTATTGAAAGGTTGCTTGACATGTGAAAAGGTTCTACTGACATAAAAAATAGTCGATGCAAATCCAGCTTGTCTTTTCATCTGTTTAGAACCTAGATATTCAGATCAACAGCGTCTGTTTGCACGGCACATTTAATTTCAGTACTAAGGAAAAAAATTGCAAAACCACACCTAAAGTTGGAAAGGAAAGCAAATTAATTCAGATACACATACAGAGGCCGGATCTGCTGTCCAGAAATCGCTTCGCTTTTGTTTGTGAGATAGTCAACTACTTGTGCATACATTTCCAACCCAAATCCTGACCTACAACCAGATGTAAAATTTGTCAGAATCACACACAGTCACACATGTAGTAAAATTTTGGCCCCTTCCTTCCGGAACTAATAAGGAACCCTATGTAAAATACATTTTGGCCTCAAAGCCTCACCGGAGCACTGAGCGCGGCGATGGGAGGAATCAGAACGCACTTGGAGCTCCAGGGAGCAGCAGGGAGGGTGCGAGGACGTGGTCGGAGAAGCGGCCGCCTGCAAGGCCGTGGTGGCTCCGACAAATTTGGAGCCTCCGCCGCCGACGTGCTTCGCTCGAGAAATGAGGAGCCTCCGCAATCGTCAGGTGAAAGCTTGCCGCGATTGCCATGGCTGGAAACAGTGAGCGGAGAGGACGGCGAGGGATGGAGGAAAATGAGCCGCCGCCGGGAAAGAACGAGAGTCCAGGCCCAATAGATAAGATCCGAAAATCACAGGCCCAGATACGAAAGCTATCCATACAGCTAGCGAAAAATGGGCCAAAGCCTATTAATACCGTTGGCAGCAAAGTGATATATTTCCCCTAAATAATAGCAAAGTGATATAAGTACATGCAGCAAGAAATGAGCCAAGTTATATACTCCTACATGCATTTCGAAAAGTCTCTACACCCCCAGAGCACTCTCTCTTTAAAAAATTCGAAAATTTTATTTATAAGTTTCAAATAATTGAAAAGAATTCTGGACGTTGTCAATATCCTACAAACATGTAAAATCGTCATGCCAAATCTTTTTTATTATGATCTATACAAAAATGAAAAATATTATTCTTTTTTAAGATTTGACTATGTACATTTTTCACTATACTCATATCTACACCTTTTAAATCTTAGAAATAGGATTTTTTACTTTAAAAAATAAGAGACAACTGGAGCCCCGGTAGCCAAAAATCTCCACTCCATGCATTTGAACTACTTTGCAAGATAAAATCAAGATTTGAAAACCATTGTGAAGGCAAACATCTATTTTGCCTCATGAGTTCTCCTTCCTTTTCGACCATTATTCTGTCTTATTTCTTCTTTTTCTTAGCGGTTGTGTGCATTATGAGGTGGAGAGGCCAGGTGTGGGCTTTATGCTTGTATCAACTTGATGTAAATGTTCGACGCGCCCCTTCGCTGTAAAAAAAGATTGAAAAAATCGTCTTTCAGACCCACGAAACCACACATTCTTGCTATCCTAGACAGTTTGTTGACATCTTGAAGATCAGATACAGCAATTGACATTAAACATAAGTATATTTTCATTTCTTTCCAATAAAATTAGTTTGAACTTTACTTTTAGACAACTAAAGTGCTATAACCAATGTAGACGAGCTTCTTTTCTTGAACTAGCTAGCTCTCGTTCTGGAATTTGCATGACATGAAAGTCATGCGTCGTGGGACATAAACACATTTACATCGATTCCATATCTAAAAATGAACGATCACATGGAAATTAGAGGCAAAGATAGTCCTGCTATAACATGTGGGCACAGCTCCACCTTGTTAGTACAACAAAATGATCTAGTAGCCGCAAGCAACTCGCACAAGGAATTCGGTTACCATATCCTCTTCTCTCCTATCCTCCTCTCTTGTCTTGCTGCCCACTTCATTTGAAACTTCGTCTCAGAGGCTCTGGTGCCTGAGTGACGGACTTTAGACCTTGGCAAGTTTCTAGAAGAGCAGGAAAACCATATTGGTAGGAGGAGGCATTCTTCTAGTTAGTGTTTGTCGCAATGTGTCGATCCTTATGGACTACTAGAAACAAGATGGTGATAGAGCGTATTTTCCTTTGACAGACCTCTGAATTTGTGTTTAAATTCTTGGCTTTCTTGCAGCAACGACACATGTTATGTAGGTGGCGGGACATGGACAGGCTAGATGGCATGGTTCATGACCTTGTTGGGGCGGCTCGTCTCCTATCTACTATGTCTAGCCGATGAGCTCCTCATATCTACTACTCCCTTCAACCCATATTAGTTGACTCAACTTTGTCTAGATACAGATGCATCTAGATGCATCTAGATTAAATACTTAACTACATACATATGAATCTAAAAAAAGTTGAGTCAACTAATATGGGTTGGAAGAAGTATGTCTTTTCTTTCCAGTTGGGCATGTCTATGTTGTTACACCAGCAAACCTGTTTTTTCCAGTTGCTTTATTTATAAAATGGGCTCATAGCCTATTTGGAGAACTCCGACAAGGAAAGCGTGACTTTTTACTTGGTACTAACTCAATGTGACAATATCTTTCATGCACGGATGGATTTGGTCAATCCATGGATATCCCTATCCCTGTCCCCTAGCTGTTTTCGACTTGAGACCCAGTGCCGTACAATCTTCCTAGTTCAGAGTCTCAGTCTTAAAACTAATCGAATCACCAACCAAGAACAGAGTTTCAATCGTACGTAATTTCATTCAAACCCTGAAACCAAGTGCTGATGTTTTTTTCCTGGTTCCAGGCTCTCCTAAAACCAACGAACTATTTTAATCCAAGTGTTCTTTCAGAAAAAATCATCAGATGCTTTACTGACGCGATCCTCATAGGAGTGCATTGCTCAAGAAATAAATCGATGAGTAAGAAATTTTTGGCATGGCTTTGTTTCTCATCCATTTTGTGCTACTGAATATCAAAAAGCAAATACACATGTAGTGATATACTCCGTATTTTGCATTTGTGCTACTACTGAATATATATATTTTTTCAACAAAGGAAATAAATCGCATTCATGTTGTGTGATTGATTAGTTACTACTATTATGATAATTAATTGGCAGGGCAGAAGGTGACGTCGTATGCGGCGGCGCCGGAGCAGGTGAAGGTGGAGCTGGCGTCGTCGTAGGCGTAGCTGTAGGCCGTCGGGCATGCGGCCTTGAAGACCTGCGAGTAGTTGGTCGGCCCGCACGCCTGCGGCGTGCCGTAGTCGCCGCTGCAGCAGTAGCGCGCGGTGCCGTAGGCGTTGCATGCGCTCTTGCACGCCACCACCGCCGAGCCGGAGCCGGAGCCGGCCACGACGCGCAGGTCCGACGGGCACACCGCGTTGACGTCCCCCGCGCACGCCGGGGCGCTGCACCCGTTGTTGCCGCTGGTGGCGCCGGAAGAAGGGGCGATACGGAGGGGCACGTTGAAGCCGTCGACGAGGCTGACGTCGTAGAAGTCGAGGCCGCCGGAGCCCGGCGCGGCGAGGGTGATCTCGGCGAGCGTGACGGGAGGCGCGGGCCCGCGGCCGCCGCAGGCGACGTCGCCTGAGCCGCAGTCGGCGGTGGCGCAGGAGAAACGGCCCGTGGAGCCGTCGGTGGCGCAGCCGGTGCGCGCCCAGAAGTTGCCCGACCACACGCCGGAGGACGGGGCGGCCAGGGCGGTGGTGGCGCCCGAGGCGAGGTAGAAGCCCGTGCTGGATAGCGGGGGCGAGGTGGCCCCGCTCAGCGTGCCCACCCACACCGGGTGCGCGCACGCGTTGGTGAAGCTGAAGGACGTGGCCGCCTCCGCAGCGCCGCCGAGAAGAGAGAGGATGGTGGCCAGGTGTAGAAGAAAGAGGACGGCCCCATTGCTGCCGGCGGCCATGGCCATGGGGATCATCGATCGGGCCATCAGTTGAAGACGAAGGCCGGTGAGCTACAACAAGACCAGCGATCAATCCAGCGTCACCCACGAACCTACGATCTATCTGTCATGCCCGTCGCGGTTTTATATAGCACATGTCGAAGCTAACGAGTATACGTACATGCAGAAGGAGATGGATGATGATGGTAGGTAGGTTAGGGTAGATAGCTGGCTAGAGCTGATAGGTGATCGACGCGTACGTGCGTGGAGGAGAAAAAATCACCATACTTTCTTGGGTAATTTTTTTTTCCGATCACGCTTGGCATATGAGCTAGCTACGTCCACGATCATAAAATGCTGACAAAAGGGAAAAGGCAAAAAGGTCAGCAATTGAATGGCAGCACGTACGTACGGTCATCAATTCCACCGAAGGGATCGTCGGTCGATTTGCCTTTTTTGTTTCCCTTTTTAGCTCGTCGGTCGATTTTCGGCGCAGATGCAATGCGGGATTAACTCTCACTGGACTGAGAACAGTAAGCACGTACGTATCAAGTGACAGTTGAACTGACAAAAGAAAAGGCAACTTGACAAAGAACAAGGTTGTGAATTTTGTTTACAAAGAGAGGAGATACCAATTACATCCGGTCTCTGTCCTTGCAAGCGGTCTTTCTAAGACACACAATCCAAAAGAAAAACAAATTACAAAGAAAAAAAATCCCGCTACAGCAAACAAACGATTCCTTATAGCAACAACACTAATAACACCACCATAATAACACTAATAGTCCAAACACTCCAATAGTGATGCCTTCAAAAAGGAAACGGTGCACATCAAAGATCATAAGTTTTCACCTTGTAGAAAGTTCTCGCTCACAAAACAATGTCTTCAATAAGGCCATTGCTAGGTACAACCAATTAAGACCAGACCTTAGATTTTCAACATGCAAGGTAGGACTGTCAACTCATGTGTTGTCGCCCTCACAAACAGTCGTTGCTGCGAGTCACAAATCATGCAGCCAGTTTCTCAACGCCACAAAGACTCAAATCACCATCGCTAGCCCTCATATTCCTGCAGTCACGACATTCTCCGCATCTGACTTCACCATGAATCGTCTAAGACATGACACATGATGGTAACAGATAGCAGAGCTTCGCAACGATCCCTCTGAAACCAAATGGCCAGCAAAAAGCATGGGTACGCATGAGCGAATACCTTCCGATCCAGCAATCTCTAGCCATGATATGCACATGGGAGTTCGCTGGCGTAGCCTTCCGGAACTCGCCTCTTCAGACCAGAACAACAAGGGCAGACATCAAGCAGATTTTCTTCTTTGCGCGGAACAACCTCTAGGACCACCTCATTTATTGATGTCGATGCAGCGATCCCCAGGCCGTCGTCTAGCTCTCAGTGATCGGAACTAGTAGATCTAGCCCGAGTCCGCAAGATCCCGAATAGCAGCACCACCGCCTATGGGTGGCCTAGCCTCCTCCATGGCCACGCCGCCGTAACAGGCCTACAGACAGGTCCAATCCACTTGCCTCCTAGCCTCCCAGCTGCAAGGCAGCGAGCCCCGTCGCCCCGCAGGCCGCCCACCATCGGCGTCGCCCCGTTCCCGACTTCCCCGCGCGACGGAAGGCCGATAAGGCGCATGAAGGAGGGACACCCGCCGCCTTCAGAGGCGATGTGTGGCCGCCGCTACCACCGGCGCCGTGGAGGTAGCGACCGGAGAGAACCGCCTGAGAGAGTTTTTTAGGTTAGGGTCGGCGCCTCTGGAGTCGCCCACACGCGGATGACTCGGGAGGTGCAGGAGGGAGGGGGAGGGGGAGGGGAGGCCGCAGGGAGGTCCGGCTGGCGGTGGCCTAGTGGCTAAAAATGGGGAATAATTTCACTTCCCGACCTCTGCACCAACTAAGGATGCACATAGCCTTTTAAGCATGAGTACCATGATTTTTAGACTTGATAAGTACCAAGCATAGTTCTCAGGATAAACTGCATGAGTACCCAAAAAGTCTGGTCCTCAAGTATAAATAGAAATCTTAATTCGCGTCCGTAAGGATTTAAACATGGGTGTTGGGTTGTACGAGGTTGTGATTATATCGGCAGTGACACTGAAGATGAAGGGCAAGCTTCATCCCAGCAGTTCGAACTAGAACTGCGATCATCACTGACTAGGATTTGATCTGGACGACCTTGTGTATGTGGGTGTGTGCGTCACTTTGTTTTACAACCAAATAATCACTTTTTTGTCAAATATATTTTTATGCTTCTCTGCATATATTTAGGTTTCTTATAGAACTATCATGTTTTGCTTACTAAGCTTTCATTTTGCATAGCCTGTAATCCAAAACACGTTTCTCTAGTGGAAATACGTACCCGTCCCATAAAATCGCAAATCTGCATCATTTTTTTTAGATTTCCTGGAAACCCACACACTATGTATGAAAAAGTTATGTGATTTAATTATAATCTCTACTATATAATTTGTGTTAGGGAGGTTTTCGTTCGTTCGTCCGTCGCCCCAGAGTCCTGACATCGCGCGCGTACAATGGAAGCCGTTTTTTTATCTGATCCGGTTTCGTTTCCTCGGCAGCTGTGCTTTTATCCGTCACCCAGCTCGCTTCGGCAATGAGATGTAGAGCTCCAGAACGGCGACATCGGCCTCGGCCACCCCATCTCGCTCAGATCCTCCCGCTGACCGACTAGGAGCACCTCAATCTCTAGATCGACCTGATCCCTCATACTGAGTCTTGCCAGTCCCGTCCAGTCCAATCCCAACGCCGGACTTGGAAGAACCACGATCTCTCACGATGGACCCGATCGGATCAACGCAGGTGAGGATCCAGCGGAGGAGAGGCCCTAGCAGCGCTCGGGAGCCAGAGTGGGGAGGTCGGGGACAAGACTTGTTCAGGCTGAGGAGAGACATGATGGGAGAGGGCTGCTCGACGCTGCAGTAGCGCGGTGGTAGATGCGGCGTAGTGGATTGGGGGTCCCCATCCTACCCGTCACGGTCGACTACGGGGATACCGGCTCCGCTCTTTTTTTTTGTGAGACTAGGATCTGGAACAAGAGAGGAATGACAGGTCCATAGGCCATGGCGACCATGTCGATTGCACGGACTTTGGCGAGTTGCATCCACACTGCTTCTGTAACACAGGTGGCTCCGAGTTGTAGCAGGAGAAAGAGAAGGTAGGAAGGGGAATAGGTACAGAGGAAAGAACGGCTCAGCCAGAAGGAAGGAGCACGAGGCGGTCGCCATGGCGCTCTGTTTATTTTCATGTATGCGTTTTGTTTTGGAGAAAAGAAAAACTGGTAAGAATAAAAGAGGAGACAATACATAATCACTACTTATGCTACCTTACTCTTTAGCGCAGTAAGAAAAAAGTTTGCTGGCATGGTACCTACGCCACTCTCATGGATATGCAGATGGATTTGAATGACCTGTCCGAAATGAATAGAAATATGGGTGAGGCTTGGAAGCGAGATCCTAATGAAATAACAGTTCGTGATACCAGATCTATGCAAAATTTTAATTTTTCTGTCTCTACTACACAAGAATTAGTAAAAATAAAATTTCGGCTTCACGGATTCAATGTGTTTCTCGTGTCCATCTCCATGGCCGCACTGCTTCAAATTATGTGCAGATCTTAATTCAATTTAAGATGCCAACGCCAAGTCAAAAAACACCGAATGGTTCGACAATTCCATCGGTGCACGGCTCTGGCCCTGACGGGTCACAATCACCTGCCCAAGAACCCGCCGGAGGACCATGCTTCCCAAACGATTGACTCCCGCGGCGCCGGCTCAGGCTACCCTGCCTTCCCCACACCGCCTTGAATCTTTAGCACCATTTATCTTCCCTTGCCCTACCACCAACCCCATGTTGGTGCTATTCAGCAATCAAAATAGTACAAGGACACATCGAGTCCAAGGATTCGTCGCAGGCCACAGAAAGACCTTATGGATGTGGAACATTCCGTGGATCTCCCTCTTCCTCCTTGCCAACTAGACCATCCCGGGGAGCGTGGAAGCAACAAGAATCCCTCAATTATCTATGAATCAACATGCGCTCTCCGCTTAATTCCGCTCGCTCGTTCCACCGACCAGGTCAAAAATCACAACGTGCCTCGCCCCCGGCTAGCCAGGCCCCGCCCGGGACAACCATCCCAGCGTGGTCCGTAGCAACGCACGGGCATTCAACTAGTTTATACTAAACACTTTTACTTCCCTACAACTCATTTTTTTACATTTTAAGTATATTTTACATACATCCTAGTCAAATAATTTTAAAAGTTATTTTCTCATTATGTTTAACAACATAAAACGTAATTGTGTAGATAAGTTCAATATATATGCAACTTAAACTTCTGGCTTTAAGAAACATAGTGCTAGAGTTAGACTTAGAACAATATATTGAAACGATCTATTGAATTATAGTTTGAACATTCTATTGAACTGAACTTTGTCTAAATCTATAAAGTTAAAGAACAAAAGAAAACAAATCACATTCACTTGTGAAATAGTTTGTGTCACTTGGGTATGATAATGTCTTTAGGTTCATTTAGGATGTTTAAATAATTCGATTAAGGGTTTTACATTGTGTGGTATCATAAGTATATTGTTCGTATTTTATCTCGAAAAATATATATCGACAGAGTTCTCTAGAGTATGATTTCTTGATAGTTGGTTAAGAAAATACCATAGCGTACATATTGTCAAAAGGTTGTTTTCGCTAAAATATTAAGAATAACATAGTTTAATCTAGGTAAATAGAATCACAATATACTAACAAAATGAAATATGAAGGATTGAGATGGTTAACTAGATGGGACTGCGTGTATAGGTTCTATAATTTCTTCTTATTTTTGTTCACAAGTTTGTAGACTTAGGATAACAATGGTGAGCCTAATGCAACTATGTGAAGCAACATATACGATGATATAGCTCAAGATCAAAGGCTATCATATGGTAAACATAAGTAAAATAAATTGGATAGGGATATCCGAGGCATGCAGGGATGAAGATGTTTCATGATGACCACTTCTAGGGGGAAGCTAATCACCGTTGGGAGATGTGGGTCACCACAAAGGATCCACAAACGGCATTGAAGGCTCGCATTTTTCTCCTTGAGATGAGACTTCTATACATCCAAAAATGTATCTAGTCCTTTTGAAGTTTAATGTAATATTTTCATTACTTTACCATTATTGAGTTTTGGACTCTTTCATATTAGTAGTATGATTTTATATGGATCGTAAAAGCTATTTTTTCTTGTTAATACTTGCAGGTATTTTCCTAAAGTGATAACTGCGAATCTTGGCATGGACAAATAGTTTTCAAGATGAATAAGATTGGTCGAAGATGCAGTTGGGTAGCCAACATTGCTACATGGACCTACCGTGATGTGTAGGATCCACATCGTATTGACAGTTTGATCGTTGCACACATACTACAAGAAATGTTTTCTTCATCGATGACTTGGCCCGTCAGTCGTCATAGAAGGCGTGTCTTCCTTGATGAAATTCTCGACTCGGCCGTGAACAGTAATGGCCCCGAAAGCTTATGGGCCGCAGCGGATTATATAAATGGACCTATTTCAAACAGTGAAGGGCTATACAGTAATAGGCCAAAAGTTTACGGGCCAAAGCGGGTTGCGCAAATGGGCCCATTTCAAATAGTACATGACGAGACAGTAACATGCCTGATATTTTACGAATCGCACAAATGGGTCCATTTCAAACAGTGCAGGTCAAAACAGTAACGTTCCCGAAAGTTTACGGGCCACAACGGGCAGCACTAATCGGCCAATTTCGAACAGTGCATGACGAAACAGTAACATGCCGTCTTTATGTTGGGCTCTCATAAAGGGCCGGCCCACTTAATAATTATCAGGCCTCGGCTGGGTCTGGCTTCTACCACGGTTTCATTGATAGTTAACGGCGCTAACTGGCCGTCAACGGCATGACGTCAGCAGTCAATGCAGCTGGCGAACAAATATATGATGGAACGAATTTTCGTGGCTGAAGGGTGTGATCCGCTATGATCGAAAAAATACTGTGGTAGATTCATTTGTGACGGGGCTTTTACCACGAAGGACATCCGTCGTAGAAGTCTTTTCAACCACGAAATTTGTCCTTTGTAAAAGGCAATTTTTCTCTTAGTGACATTCGCCAAGACCTTTTTCTTGACCTAAAGAATCCTAAAAGTACCCTCGGTGATTTTTTTTCTCGGGGAGAACGACACGAAAAGATACAAAAAACTGAAACAAAGATGGAGGACTTCATCGCAGGAGAAAGATTGGTGGGAAACATTCCCGCTGGTATCACCTCTGGTCACATATCCATCACCTCCAACATCCAGTCAGTTGTCTTCATGATGAATAAGGAGTAGTCCACCCCCAGGCCATGGGTTTATGGCAGTAGCTTGATCGAAATTCTCTATGTGCTATGATTGTTTTACAACCATATAGGCTGCCTCACATGATTATGTTCATTATTATGAATCTTTGATGATGGATCCTTTCCTTATGAGATGATTTATTCATATATAATATTCTTTCATGCTTATGTTCAATATATATATATATATATTCATGTTGTTGCTTTGCTCTATATAATAAACTAAATCAATCTAGAAAAAAGGACAATTGTAAGGACGGTGTTCATTAGCAGCAGTGGATCTTGTGGTGTGAGTAAATAGGTGAAAAAGAGTGAAAACACTTGGGCTTTTGCCAATCTTCTCAAACAAAACCTAGGTGTAATGAATGCTCAAATTCATGTCATAGAACGTTAAGGCGATCTTCTGTACCTAGTACTTGAAATACGACGTATTGTGGATTACATGTGTTGCGAGGCAGTTTCAGATGCATGCATACTTCCGTGGATTGGTTTGTGTAGACATAAGGATGTGATGTCCATATACATGTGAATCAAAGTAGACGGTCATACACTTGCACTTGTATTTATCATGTGTTATCTCATATCTATGCTTGTTATTTTGTGTCACCTTGTTTCTAAGAGATAACAAGTTATTCATGAACCGTGGTCTATTTTATTCCATCAGAAACACCATTTACTTTAGCTTATTTGCACGTTTAACTTCTATAAATAATTATTTTTTTAAATAAGAGGACACCTTAGGAGATCTATGTGCCAATATATTAAGATAGAGAGCGGATTTTTTCACGGGAGTTTTGTTATCTACATTACACAAGGTCGCAAAATACACCGATATCCACCTTCCACTATATTGAGGTATCACCCGGTGTAGTCTAGTTAAACCCGCCTTTGCCACTCCTCATAATGTGATTTGATGGTTTCCTCTACATATGAGGTCGTCACCGTTTGCTTCTTGAAGACTCTCTTATTCTATTCTAGCCACAAGCATCTGAGTGTGCAAATGGTGACAGTATTTGCTCTGCCGATGATTATCAATTCCATGGATCAGTCTGCTGATTTCCTTTTTTCTTTCCCTTTTTGGCTCGTCAATTTATTTTTGATGCTGATGCAATATCAATGCAGATTTAGGACTGAGACCAGTACATACTCTCCAGCCCACAAGAGTAAAGTGATAGTTGAACCAACAAAAGAAAAGGCAACTTAAGGAATGGCAAGGAACTCTCTAAAGGTTTTAATTGACTCTTGGTGTGTGGCTCAACATAAGTTTTGTGTCTTTATCTCTTTGTTTCAACGACAAAAACAGATAATATATGTCATACCCCATAACACATCGTTCAATCTTTTGTTCCTTCATGCCAAATGTGATATACAGTGCTCTAGCGAAGTATATCCAGCGTGTATCTACCTTGTGTATGTACTGTTATATGAACAAATGCAGGCATTGGACATGACGGGGGTTATGCGGATATCCAACAAAGTATATCCCACGTCCATCTAGGATCATGTGATCATGTTGGTCTGTCACATAGAGTTTTTCGTTAGAGATGCTCTACAAATCTTCCACACGTGTTCATTCTCCAGGCTTATGTATTAGCTATAGCAATTCCTCTTGAAATATGCTACAATGAGACGAACAAAACAGGGAGCGGGTATGTGGGTGTCTGAGATTCTTCAATGCAAAGTTGGGGATTTTGTGTCTAATTATCTTGTGGTTTGGATGGAAATCTATCCTAGATAAAGTCATTTCCTGCACACTAGCATGGAAAGGCGGCCTTTTAACTAGAGCAGAGAGATTGTACCTAATCAACTTCATTACCTCGGACACTAGATTGTTCCTAAACCTACACATTATCGCAGTTCTCGCACTAGAAGTGCCGAAGAGCCGATTCTAACCCAAGAAGAATCATGGAATTGACGTATTTTGGTGGATGGAGGAAAATATCAGAAAAAGACTGGAAGTATTTTTCATCCAATACTACTCGACGGTAAGAATCCCATTGGAAGAGGCACCACCAAGGTTCCACGCCCCTCTCCCCGCTGCCATGATATGTGTGGCTCCAGGGATGGCCTCCCAAGGTTGCACTTTAAAACGATCCCTTTGAATGTATGCCCTGTTTTTTATTTTATTTTATGGCAGCAGAGCAGAAAGTTTTATCCTCATTCTTTGTAGATTTCGTTGTTTCAGTAACTCCTTTGGGGTGGAAATTATCACTATTATTGTCAACAACGCCTCCTTGACACGAGGAGACAATCTTCATTACCGCTTCATATCCAACGATAGCATAGTCAGCATCTCCAGTATCCTCCTCACAGTTATTGTGGACTGGAACCTTGTCACAGTTGTTCGATGCCTTGTCATTATCTTGAAACTATACATTTAGATTGTGTGGTATATCATTATGACACTAATCATTATCATGATTTTTTGTTGTGAGTAGTTCTCTAAGTTCCTAAGAACATGGGATAAACCTACTCGGGGTTCCACATTATTATGCAAGAATGGGAACAACGGCTGGGTTCTACTTCACCATTTACGGGCATAGAGGGTTCCACCAAGTTGTAGTTAATTGAGCTGGTAAGGAAAGCATGGCAAGAAACCATTGCTCAAACCTTGGATTTAAAACATGGGGAATTATGGGGACTCAGAACAATAATGCTCTGGTTAGGATTTTGGCTTAATATTTTACTTGTTATGCATGGACATGGCATGTGGATATAATCACATGTGGTATAGTTTGATACAGATATGAGTTTTCCTAGCACCGGCTCCTCCCACATAAGGACAAAATGCAACTTATATCTTAATGTAACAATTATGAAAACGTATGACTAGTTAAAAGTCCACTATCCAAGAGATGCATCTTTATTATGTGAATTTTTTGGCTTGTCCTCTTCACAATTTGAGGGGGAATCTCTGAACCTTATTTAAAAGTACACTCGCTCGGTTTACAACTTTCTTCGAAAACAGTCATAAATCTTTGTGGCATTTACAATTATCTTTAAGCCATTTGGCTCCTCGTTGGATTCGACACACTTATTTATCGGGAAATGCTATAATAAATTCCTACACTTATATGTATCACTTATTATATTTACTCATTTTGGAAATGGGCAGCTTTATTCACTTATTATAATCCGGTAATAAAAAGAAAAAGAAAAATCAACCCACCGCACAAGCCGCCATGCATAAACATTTTAACAATCTTTTTTAGTAGTAGTATAAAAGATGACACAATGAACTAACAAAACGTCTTTCAGAAGTCAACAAATATGTGCATGTTCGTTGACGCTAGCTCGGAGTGTGATGGATCTTGAAGAAGTCCAGCACGGCTTCCCTGTTGCCAGCTGCGGCCTCATACGCCTCTGTGAACTCGCTGCATGTGAAGTCCTTGTACTTTGGAGGGTTCGTCTCTTCATTGAACATTGTCGGCGTAGGACCAATCGTGCAATCGATCTTGGGCCTGATAAGTGATGCCACCGACATCCTGGCCTTCGCCGAGTTGGTGACCGCTCGGTGCTCCACGCTTGGAAGCAGCCCATTGGTCACAATCTGCATAAAAAACACATATATAATTAGCTAACTTATATGTACTTCTCTTCGATCGTAATTAAACTGGCCAACACATGTATAGGATTGAGTGATGCGAGACCTCCATCTGAAGCCCAAAGTTGATGACAAAGGCGTTGTGTATGGGTTGGACACGGATCCAGCGTCCCCTGTGCTTGGCTTGTAAACCACTGACATCACCTTGCGATAGAATGGTAAGAAGATGGCGGTCGCAATGTGGTCGGATGCCCATTGTAAGGCTCGGGTCGGGGCACGGAGGGTAGTAGTTCACGTTCATCAGGGTCTCCCCACCACTAAGGTCCCCTTCGAAGAAATCTTGGTTATCGAAGCCGAGCCCCTCGGCGATCAACTGGAGGAACCTTCGTGCCAGCTCTTGCACTGCCACCGCGTACTTGGCAAGACACTCCCTGTGTTGCAACAGGTAAAAATGCCGCGTCAGCAAGTACACCATGTAAACATAACAATAGCTATCCTATGATGTAGAAGTTACTATAGTAGGACTAGTTTGCTAAAACGTCTTATATTAGTGAAAGGGGAGAGTATTAAATTAGTGATCGGAGCGTAGATGACAACTTAAAGCACCAAAGGAATGTAAGAGCGGCTAACAAGGCTAGAGAAAATGCAGTCTTAACTCGTGAATGAAGTTCTTTCGAACAAATCAATGCGGAATCCAGTAGTGAAAGTCTGACTCAACAACTAGTGATGAAGCTATACAAATTTAGAAACTCACTATAGTTATTTCAAATTTGGAATCTACATGACATCAACAAATTTCGAGGCATGATGACATCTCGAAACAAATCCCACACGAACACCGGAATGAGTAGTATTATTCTATTATTGGTTAGGGAAGTGGACGCATAACCCAACCACCCAGGTTCGAGTCCTCTCAGACCCAGATTTAGATTCTTATATTATTTAAAGTATTTAGAATCGTTGTAGGAGTTTTTCCTACCGCATTTCTTTCCAGAAAAAGCTATCTATTACTATTGACGTAATATTATGCGCAAAAGACACACATGACCATTAAAATGATTCCTTTTGAATGGTGCAATAATCATTCACCATGAAAACTGGCGATGTTTTTTTTTGCATGAGTGATGCTTATATATATATATTCTATAAAGCACTCTATTAGGCATCAAGATGACACAAAATACATATTGCCTCGGTCACAACACAATGTCATGTGAGGAGAGGCAGATATAACCAATATAATTAAACACGAGAACCAGTTGTGGACACTAAACAACCGTTCTCCGAAGTGTGCCTCAGAGGAAGGGGACGACTCACATGTGTCGTTGCAGGATCCAACTAATAGGGGAGTATTTATCAAGGATTTTCAGTTTGGACCGATGGATGTATAACCGCGTTATATAAAGTATATTTATATGCAACCATAGATTTATCCCCCATACACTGTATTTGCAAACCACCCTAGTAGTTTACTGTAAAATCACTTACCTGAACATTGCTGGATGTGATGGCCATTGATGCATCATCTTGTCAATGGGGTAGCACCGAAGCTTGAGGCAGTCGCGCCAGTAGCGTATGTCGTTGGCGTCGTTATGGGACGTGAGGGAGCCGGAGAAGACCCGGCATGGCTTGGTGTGGTCGCTGGAGTAGTACCTGAGCTTTTCCTCCTCCGGCATCTTGAAGAACTCCGCTGCCACTTCCCGGAAGCCCTGGATCACGTCTTCAGCCACGCCATGGTTCACCACCTGCAACGGCAGATATACAAAAACTGATGATCAGGGACGCAGATCCCTTGTGTGCATGGCAAATTGACAATGAAGCAAACCAAAGAAAACGTGCATATGTGCATGGAGCTAACGTGCCTGGATGAAGCCAAACTCCTTGCCGGCCTCCATGATCTCGCCGACGACTTGTCGGCGGCCTTCTCCGAGGGCTCCTTGGAGGTCGATGACGGGGAGGACGACCGAGAGATCCTCCAGTAGCTCGTGCGAGCAAGGGCGTTTCTCCAACGGCAAGACGTACTTGTCCGGCACGGACTTGTGTGCCGGAGAATCGCAGATGAGCTCCATTGTGTGAGCTCCCATGTTGACTTTTTGTGTACATTCGAATTTTCGAAGGCTTGGGTCACACGCACTTATATATATATACTAGTTTTAGAAGGCATAGTTACCACTTACCACATGCAGATTTAGACAGGAGCGACAGTGTAGTTACCACTTACCACAGGCAGATTTAGCAATCCTGTGCCAATTTTCTTTAGCGCGGACCTTCACAAACGAGTTGTACTCCCTTATCAATGTGTCTCCATCGGTTATATAACTGTGTCGACAGGCCGGGGATGACTATTTTCAATCTGGGTTTCCACCGCGTGTGTCCCCTGTGTCGTTGTGTAGTGGTGCCACATCGAGGGTAAAGTCGTATCTCCCGTGTTCTTTCTCGTCGATAGATCTAGTTGGATGGAGGGAAATTATGTGTGTGCTACCAGTTCAAGTACTTCCTGTCGACGACTCTCAAGGTATCACGTGCGCTGCTTGGCGACGATCCGCCATGCATATTCAAATAGCAACGCGTTCTTTACTGAGAGCTACCCGATCGATCTCTGGATGTGTATCGATCGGCATCGGACGGTGATGTAAAAGACTAATCAAGGTAAACCCATCTGAGTTATCCAAAGTACTCTATCATGCTTGAATGGACCGTACCATGGCAGCTCCTTACGCAGTCTGCTGTCTAGCCGAAATACTCTAAATTCATCGCATCGGGTACTGTCGTCTGCCAATTCAGAACTGAATTATTCAGAACTGAATTAGAGTATTTCGGCTAGAGATGGACGAGTTGGTTTCACTATTTCGGACAACATGCTAAGAACCGCATTTCAGCAACATATTAGTGACAACTCTCCCTTTTTTTTATTTACTACTACTGTATATGTCAACGGTAGGCCGTGTTGCCATATATTACGGTCGAAGGGAATTTGGATCCACTAACCTGTACTCCCTCCGTTTTAAAATATAAGATGTTTTAGGTTTGTGAAAAAAATGAATCTAGATTTGTTTTAGTATGTAGGTTCACTTAACTTTGGAATGAATCTACACTAAAAGAAGTCTAGATTCGTTTTCTTCATAAACCTAAAACATTTTATATTTTAAAAGGGAGGGAGTACAAGTGGACACGTGACTGTTCCTTCCATCAACACTTCAATCATTTTGCCTGGTGCACATGCACAGTAGACTTCGAACTCGATGAATGAGTAACGCATGTGCGTACCAAGCATCTTTTTTTCTTTTTGCGAACGGTGCGTACCAAGCAACTTGATTCAGGTCTTCAGTATACAAACACCCGCGACAGAGCTATGGCCAGAGCTTGGGGAAGAAAAGGGGCTCAGAACACGATTGAAAGGCTCAGGACCTGAGCCACGTATCAACACCACCAACAGTGTTTTTTTTATAAATAAGATATATACCCGGTCTCTGCATCAATCGATGCATATAGCCTTTTTATTACATAGTTTTGAAATCTCCAAAAGCAAAGAGTACAAAGTTTGACACATCAAGTCTGCCAATAGTGTAACCTTGTTTCTCACAAAAACGCTACTACTCTGATTCAGTTCAGATAAACTATACGAGCACTAGATTTTTACTCGGATTCTGTACAGATAAAATCTGAACCATTTTTTCTACATAACAACGTTTGGCGGGGTAACGACTCGGATAAAACCATTCTGGGTCAGGCACGGCCAGCTGTGGATCGAAAAAAAATCAAGTTTGTCGGAAGCTCAACAACTTTTGTCGTCACAAGAACAAGTTTAATAAACAACCAAAATAGAGATCTAGATATTTGTAAGAAATACTAGATCAAAAATTCTCCAAGTGAATGGAGGGGAATTGAAGAGCTTGATTGGTGTCGATAAAGATCGAAGCCTCCTCCTTCGATTCCCCAAAGATCGAAACCTTCGGGTGGTTGAATGTGGAGATCTTGATTTGGAACTAAATGAACAACACAGCACTTTTTGAATGAATTAAGGTTTCTGGCGGAAGGATCAATTGGGGTATTTATACCCCCTATCAAAACCTGCTGTTGGCGAAGTTTGGGACCGGATTATCCGGCCTAAGTGGGGCCGGGATTATCCGGCCGAGGGAAACCTCTGGTCTAGAATCAGATTTTTTGGCCCAAAATCCGCCCCCTATACTACGTGATACGCCTTGGCTGCCTTTGCAAAAAATCTTGCGGGTGGATTATCCGGCCCGGGCAAAAACTCTAGCCCTGGCTGGACAATCCGTAGGAAAATCCACCCCGCATACAGGGTGACGCGCCTTGTCCTCCTTTGTCGATCGAGCCAGGGGCATTGTAACACCACGGTTCTAAAAAGACCGTAACTTCTATGTGACATGCCAATCCCTGGATCGGTTCATTGGCCCAATAGAATAAGATGAATAACATAGCAAAATATCCGTGTATCATAAATAACGGAGATCCAGAGTATCATTATTACAATAAAAGCTTAGCTCAAGGCTAGCTCAAATTATTCAGGTAGCAACATAAATAAAGCAAATCCTCCATTCTTCAAATTGCCCACAAGTGAACAAGTGCCGAGTGGAGTACCGTGGCCTAAATCGATTACTCAGAATCGGAATATCCTGCAACATGAAACGTAGCAGCCCCGAAGGGTCAATACATGGAATGTATGACAAGTAGAGCTATTAAAGGAGACAATAGTGCTAACATCTACATGCATATTTGGCAAGTGGAGCTGCGGCTAGCTTGCATTTGCAAATACCTTTGTCCTACTTTCATAAACAGTTTTTGATTTTCTTTAAAAAGATCCCAATTATGTTAACCCAACAACATTAAAGCAATTATAAAATTGGAATGAGCGAGAAACATGTCATGGAATCAATATAAAGCAACTCAGATGTCCATAACCGGGGACACGGCTAATCGATTAGATTATACACCCTGCAAGGGTTAGTACACTTTACCCATGTGACTTGGCCAGCCCAGCTCGTACCATCACTCTCATTTTGGGTGATGATAGGGGGAAGTCCAAGAAGAGACCGTTTGGGAAGTAGCTCCCCAATCCCGACGCGCACTGGTCCAACCTACCAAAATTCTACATCTTTGGATACGCGGGTTCGAGTTACCACAACCTACTGAGTCCAACCAACCGCCCATTTCATTATTGGCACATGGTTGTACACGTAAGCTACAAAATAAAGAAGCCAATCATTTTCTCTTGATTCCTTGGTGCCTTTCCGCAATGATACCACCAAAAATTATCAATCCCATCACACCCAGGAGATTTATTGATTAAGTTATTTTAGTTTTCGCAAACCAACACTTTTAGAAACAACTTGTAGTGATGTAACCCAGCCCTCGTTTATCATAGCACGACTAAGCACATCTACCAATGGTGATTCTTCTACAAGGAAAGCCCTACCACATAATAGGACATAGCATAGCGATAGTATTATCCTACACATGCATCTACAAAATACACGACAATGCATAGAAAATAGTAGGACAACATCATGAACAAAGTAGCATCTACTTGCCTTGGTTGTAGCGGTCGGAAGAACAATCCACACACAAGCAAGCGTTGCACTCGTCACAATCTACACGACACAATTGCAATCATAAACAAATCATCCACAATCATATGCAAACAAGGATGATGCAAGATGCATGCATGACAAGTGGATCGATGCTACAGCAGCATCACGTAATCCTATTCAGTATAGCTACTGTAGGCATGCATGGAAATTATTTTTAGTGCAACAAAACAAGTATGCAATTTATAATGCTCAATGATAGAGCTAGAAACTAAATAATTCACCACTGCTAACATACTGTTTGTAAAATCTTGGAAAACTTCTACTGTGTAGGCGACTCTAAATAGGAACAGTACCAATTGGAATTTCTCAAAAAGGATTTATATAACTCCCTGAGTAATTAAAATACTGCAGTAATCCTTTAAATAGATTCTGCAAAAATTATTACTGTAAGCATAACCTTTTAATTCACTCTGAGATTTCCCTTATTCTACTGATTCCAGGGACATCTTATTTGCAATTTTTGGAGCTACAGAACTTATTCTATGATTTAATTACTCTAAAAAGGGCATTAACTCATTTAATTATTCTGGACAAAGCCTTGCTGCAAAGGTGTAAGCCAATGATACAGCAAGATTCTACACGATACATTGAACCTACACATATTTTATTTGTAATTTTTGGCCCAGTAAATCTAAAGATATGAATTTTGCAAGTTTTAGCTATTTTCTGCAAATTAAATCAATTTAGAAAATACCCAGTCAAACTTTGACTGTTGACCTGCCCACGTGGCGGCTGACGTGGCGCTAACTGCCAGTTGACCAGTCAGCTGCCCGCGCTGACTAATCAACGGTCCGATCTGGACCGTCCGATCGTGATCAAACGGCCGAGGAGGCACGCGAGAGGGGGGGCTCACCGGCGGTGTCGGGGGCGGCGGCTCCGGCGAGTCCCGACGGCGGCTGGGCGGCGTACGGGGTCGGGGGAGCGGCGGCGGAGCTTCCCGTGGCGGCGGCGTTGGTAGGCGGGCACGGTGGCGACGGCGGCGTCCAGCTGGAGCGGCGGCGGCGTTGGTGGCGTCGGCGAGGACGGCGGTGTGGCGCGGGGTGCTCCTGCGGGGAAAGAAAAGGAGGGGGAAGGGTCAGAGGCGGCGGGGCGAGGTTGCGGGGCCGCGGGAGAGAGGGAGGCGGCGGAGGCGAGCTCTTACCATGAAAGCGGCGGCGATAGCTAACTCAAGCGAATCGCCGGAGATCGAGGGCGCGAGAGAGTGAGAGGGTTTAGGGGTTGGGTAGAGGGGCGCCTAGGGTATAAGAGAGGGGGTCGCGACGGCGCGCGCGGGGTCCTGGTCGTGGCCGGGTCGGCCTCGGCGTCCGTGCCCTGGCCGGCTCGTGGCGCTTTTTTTGTTCTGTTTCTTTTCCATTTTCTGTTTTAGTAATTCCAACATAACTTTGCCATAAGAACTCCAAATGGGGTGAAATTTCTTTCTAAATTTTTCTAAAATCTAGGAGATCAACCTAGGATCATTTTTGGCAATAATTTGTCTATTTCAAAACAATTACTTCATAGGTCCAACTATTTCTTTTTGTAGAAGCACATGAGTAACTCTGTCTAGGGTTTGAAAGTAGTGTTTTGGAACTCAAATATTTCCATGAATGCAGGATGTCATTGCAAGCAAATGATGATCAGGATGCAGTGCAGTACCAAATCTAGAATTTGGGAATGTTGGGATGTGACAAGACTAACCCCCTTAAGATGAATCTCGTCCCCGAGATTCGGCGCGGCTTGCAAATAGGTGTGGGTGGTCTTCTCGGATGTCGTCCTCACGCTCCCAAGTGGCTTCCTCTTCGGTGTGGTGGCTCCATTGCACCTTGCAAAACTTGATCGTCTTGGTACGGGTAATCCTCTCCGCTGTTTCCAGTATATTGACCGGCTTCTCCTCATAGGTCAAGTCATTCTCAAGCTGAACCTCCTCTAATGGCACCGTGTCTCTCAGAGGTGTATCCGCCATCTCCGGATGGCACTTCTTCAGCTGGGACACGTGGAACACATTGTGAACAGAGGACAGAGCCTCTGGCAACTCCAACTAATAAGCAACTTCTCCTTTGCGTGCTAAGACCCAATATGGTCCAATAAACCGAGGTGCCAGCTTACCCTTGATTCCAAATCTCTTGATTCCACGAAGTGGCGACACTCTGAGGTATGCTCTATCACCTATCTCATACACCACTTTTTTGCGCTTGGCGTCAGCGTAGCTCTTCTGCCTTGATTTTGCTACCTTCAGTCTGTCCCTAATCAAGGCGACCTTTTCCTCAGCGTCCTTGATCAAATCAGGTCCAAACAGCTGACGTTCCCCTACTCCATCCCATAGCAATGGTGTCCGGCACCGTTTCCCGTACAGCACATCAAACGGTGAGGTCTTGATGCTGGTTTGATAGCTGTTGTTGTAGGAAAACTCAGCATACGGCAAATTCTCATCCCAACTAGAACCATGAGCCAAAGCGCATGCTCTCAGCATATCCTCCAAAATCTGATTCACCCTCTCGGTCTGTCCATCAGTCTGGGGGTGAAAGGCTGTGCTAAACTCCAATATAGTCCCCAATGACTCGTGCAGCTGGCGCCAAAAGTGTGAGGTAAATTGGGTGCCTCTATTAGATACAGTACTCTTAGGAACTCCATGTAGGCACACAATCCTGTCCATATAAATCTTGGCCAACTTTGCACTCGTGTAGGTCGTCTTCACCAGTATAAAGTGGGCTACCTTGGTCAAATGGTCGACCACTACCCAAATGGAGTCATACCTTGACCTGGTCCTGGGCAATCCTGTGATAAAATCCATTCCCACTCTATCCCATTTCCAATCCGGCACCGGCAATGGCTGCAATAGTCCTGATGGCTTCTGGTGTTCCGCCTTCACTCGGCTACATACATCACATAAGGCAATATGCTCCGCGATGTCTCCCTTCATGTTGTTCCACCAAAATCTGTCCTTTAGGTCCATATACATCTTCGTATTGCCCGGATGTATGGAATACGGCGAGTCATGAGCTTCCTGCAGAATCAACTTCCTTATCTCCGGATCGTTGGGAACGCACAAACGATCTCCATACCACAAGGTTCCTTGCTCATCCTCGCGGAATTCTTTTGCCCGATCCTCCTTCATCTTTTCCTTTATTTCATCTATTTCCTTGTCTCCTACTTGAGCCTTTCTGATCCTGTCCTGTAGCGTTGGTTGGACTTCCATTGCTGCCAAATAACCTTGAGACACTACCTCTAGTATAAGGTCCTTGAATTGCTTGCACAAATCCTCGGGCAATTCTCCAACAGTCAATCCATTGGCATAGACCTTACGGCTCAGAGCATCTGCTACTACATTGGCTTTTCCTGGGTGGTATTGCAGATTCATATCATAATCCTTGATAAGCTCCAACCATCTCCTTTGCCTCATGTTCAGTTCCTTCTGTGTAAATATGTACTTCAGGCTCTTGTGGTCGGTGTACACATCGCAGTGTTTCCCCATTAAGTAGTGCCTCAATACTTTGAGCGCATGCACAACCGATGCTAATTCCAAGTCATGTGTGGGATAATTCCTCTCATGGTGTTTAAGTTGCCGCGAGGCATATGACACCACTCTCCCATCTTGCATCAGCACACTCCCAAGTCCCTGCCGAGAAGCATCACAGTACACTTGGAAATCCTTCTGAAGATCTGGTAAACACAGAACAGGTGTGGTCACTAGTCGACGCTTCAGTTCCTGAAAGCTGGCTTCACACACATCTGTCCACTCAAACTTCCTCTCCTTCTTCAGAAGTTCTGTCATTGGTTTAGCAATCTTGGAGAAGTTTTCAATGAACCTCCTGTAGTATCCAGCAAGTCCCAAAAATCTTCGAATATCTCCCACATTCTTGGGCGCTTCCCACTCAGTTACTGCAGTCACTTTGCTTAGATCGATAGCGACTCCTTCTCCTGACACCACGTGTCCAAGAAATCCAACAGTGTTAAGCCAGAATTCACACTTGCTGAATTTGGCATACAGCTTGTGCTTCCTTAGCTTCTCCATAATCAGTCGCAGATGTTTCTTATGCTCAGCATCATCCTTGGAATATATCAGTATGTCATCAATGAACACAACCACGAACTTGTCCAAGTACTCCATGAATACCTTGTTCATCATGGTCATGAAATATGCCGGATCATTCGTTAGTCCAAAAGACATAACTGTATACTCATATAAACCATACCTAGTAGTGAAAGCGGTTTTTGGTATGTCCTCCTCCCGGATCTTCAATTGGAAGTAGCCTGATCGCAGATCAATTTTGCTAAACACCTTTGCTCCTTCCAGTTGATCAAACAAATCATTTATGTTCGGCAGGGGGTATTTTTTCTTGATGGTCACTTCATTCAGCGAGCGATAGTCCACCACTAATCTCTTGCTGCTGTCTTTCTTCTCCACAAATAGAACAGGTGCACCCCATGACGACGAACTAGGCTGAATGAACCCCTTGTCCAACTGCTCCTTCAGCTGTTTCTTTAGTTCCTTCAGTTCATCCACATCCATCTTGTATGGTCTCTTTGCTATAGGACCTGTTCCCGGCATCAGATCGATGAGAAACTCCACATCCCTGTCAGGTGGCATCCCTGGCAGCTCTTCCGGAAACACGTCAGGGTACTCCTTAATCACAAGCACAGTATCCATGCTAACCCCTTAAGAGAATTCAACTTACACCTTCCCGGTCGCACAGCCGACTTGAACCTAATCCTCTTACCATTCGGGGTTTTGAGTGAAACAGCTCGCTATGCACAATCTATGTGTCCCCCATGCATAGACATCCAATCCATGCCCAGTATTACATCTAGACCTTGTGATTCCAAAACTACCAGATGTGTAATAAAATTTTGTGCTCCAATCCTCACAGTTAAGTTGCGGCATCCCGCGCTAGCTATCATATCCCCTCCAGGTGAACTCACTCTAATAGACTCTTTCATAGATTCCGTAGGTAACTTATACTTATCCACAAATGCCCTTGATATGAATGAATGCGATGCACCAGTATCGAAAAGTATAAGTGCGGGGTGAGTGTTGATTGGAAACTTACCAATCACAAGATCAGGCTCATCTGGGATCTCCTCCACATTCATGTGGTTCACTGTGGCCTTCTGGTTGTTGGTTGGCTTCAGTACCTTCTTCTCCGGACAGTTGTCTGCATAATGTCCCTTCTGACCACACTTGAAGCATGTCACCTCACTCAGATCCTTCTTCACAAAGCTGCGATCACAGTTGCGGTCATGTCCACTGTGTCCTCCAGAGTGGTGAGTGTGTCCTCCCTTGTGGTTGTGGCGGTTGCTTTTGTGGCTATCATGGCGATGTCGATCGCCTCCATGGTTGTGGCGGTCATGGCTTCCATGGTCACTCCCTCCATGCTTGGAGTATCCATCATAATAAGTGCGAGACTTGTGGTGAGAACCAGAGTGGTGATTGTTGCTCTTCCTCTTGCGGCTTTCCACCTGCTTGTGCTTCCCTTCTAAGATCCTGGCCTTGTCCATAAGCTCCTGGAAAGTGGGACAATAAAACACCAGCAGCTGCACTGAAAGCTCATCACTGAGGCCATCCAGGAACCTCTCCCTCCTTTTGGCAGAAGTGTCAACATCCTCAGGTGCATAACGAGACAGGTTGTTGAACTCTTCAATATACTCAGCCACGGTGCGATTGGTTTGGCGCAAGTTGCGAAATTCCTTCCTCTTCAGGCTCAGAACTCCTGAAGACACGTGGTTGGTCTTGAAACCTTCCTCAAACATTGCCCAAGTCACAGTGTCCAGCGGGTGGGTGATTTGAAAAGTGTCTCACCAAGAAGCGGCTGGTCCCTCTAGTAGGTGAGCAGCAAATCTCACCTTCTCAGCATCTGTGCACCCAACAGTTACCAGATCCTTGTTGACTGAACGCAACCAGTCAAGAGCAACCATTGGTTCCGCTGCAGTCGAGAACTTCGCTGGCCTTAGCCTCAGAAACCTAGTGAGAGCATCTCTCTGAGGCTGGTTGTTCCCATTGTTGTTGTTGTTGTTCTGAGCTTCCATGAACTGGGTCATAACTTGGATCAGCTATGCCTAAGCTGCCATGAGCTGCTCCAACTCAGTGGGTTGACGGCGGGGAGGCATCTGCGGTTCAGCACAGGTAAGCTTAGAAAGAATCGATTACGAAAACAGGATTCTTCCCTTGCATTATGACCAAACAACAACAAAACAATCACAGACAATCTCAAGCAAGCAACACATTAGCAAACAAATGATCCAGCAATATCCCAGGGGTTATCCTAGCAGTATATATCTACTGAAATAGTTTTTTAGAAGAGTTGGCAATGGTTATCTACACAAGAGATCAACAAGGCATTAAAAACAGCAATCTGCCAGAATAGTCCAGCAGTGTTCACGAATTTTTTTACCTGACTTAAACTCGTCAGGAATTTTTGCTGATTTTTGTGCATATAGTACAGAGTGTTTCGAACCATCCCTATTTGTTTCTGATTTTTCCCAGATATCAGTAAAAAATGAAAATTCGTACAGTTCTGTTGTGTTAGCAGAAAACTGCAACAGGAAAAACTCAGATATCAATCAAAATTTGCCATAACTCTTTTATAAAATTCGCACAAGTAATCCTGGGATATTGGAGTACACATAGGAGCAACTAAACACTCTTAAACTAACAGTAATTAAGTTTTACAACGATCGAGACTAATCCTAACGATTTTTCCTAACGAAGACTAATTGGTGGACTTCTATCTACTTCTTGAAGAGGTTGCGGTAGGTCCTTGCACTCATGCGTTAGCGCTTCTGTCCACGATCCAACCATGGCGGCGGGGTATACTCCTCCACTGAGTCATCACTTGAAATCTCAAACTCCACCTCTTCTGGATCCTCCTCTTCTTCTTCATTCTCTGCTGCAACTGCAACAGCTTCATCTCCTCCACCATCATCGTCATCCTCGTCCTCACCATCATCATCGTCCCCACTGTCATCATCATCATCATTGTTGCCATCATCTCCATTGTCATCATCAGAGGGTGGGTTCAGCTGTGCTTGGAGAGCGACAATCAGGGCTGTCATCACTTCAATAGTTTGATCCCTTTCCTGGACGGTCCCTTGCAACTGTTGTATGTTCTGGTTGTTTTCCTGCACAGTTCCATTAAGCTGAGCTATGGTTGCATCCCTGCCTATCAGGGCATTCTCCAGAACTCCCACAGCTTCATGCAAGGTCTCTATCTCCAGTCCTTGGACCACCATACCATTGCTGGCAAAATCTGCTATCTCTTTTACCATCATCACTTTCTCAGCTAGAGCTCCATTCCCCCTTTCCATATCCTCTATGTCCCTCGGACGGGGCGGCATGTTGTTCCTGTTGCTCAGGGTAACCACAATGTTCCCATCTTCATCACGCCTCCCGTAGTCACGGTAGGGTGAATCTGCTGGCAGCAGGTGTCGGACAAGATGGCACTGGCGAGACAGGGCTTCATGCAAGGCCAAGTTTATTCCAAGTCCCCAGTTGCAGTATGTCTTGGTGTAGATCAGATGCACAGGGTTTGGCAAGGCGGCATCCCTGAAGATGAAAGTGGTGATCTCCCATGCATCCTCGCCATATCCATAGGTGTACAGCCTTCTTCCCTTGAACATGGGCAGTGGCAATCCCAATGTCTGTGAGAGCTGTGCTAACTGTCTTGCAAAAGGCCTTGGTGACTCCATGGTTGCATACTCAGTCCTGACTTCTCCCATCTATCAATTAAAAGAGGAAAGTGTGAGAATAGCATATGGTAAGAATTTACAAGAGTGAAAGGCATAAGATGAAAGACAGAGTTAATATAGGCTTTAATAATTCTATGGCTTCCTAATCCAACCTAGGTCACGATCCTACAGTCAACACACGGGCTCTGATACCATCTTGTAACACCACGGTTCTGAAAAGACCGTAGCTTCTATATGACATGCCAATCCCTGGATCGGTTCATTGGCCCACAATAGAATAAGATGAATAACATAGAAAAATATCCGTGTATCATAAATAACGGAGATCCAGAGTACCATTATTACAATAAAAGCTTAGCTCAAGGCTAGCTCAAATTATTCAGGTAGCAACATAAATAAAGCAAATCCTCCATTCTTCAAATTGCCCACAAGTGAACAAGTGCCGAGTGGAGTACCGTGGCCTAAATCGATTACTCAGAATCGGAATATCCTGCAACATGAAACGTAGCATCCCTGAAGGGTCAATACATGGAATGTATGGCAAGTAGAGCTATTAAAGGAGACAATAGTGCTAACATCTACATGCATATTTGGCAAGTGGAGCTGCGGCTAGCTTGCATTTGCAAATACCTTTGTCCTACTTTCATAAACAGTTTTTGATTTTCTTTGAAAAGATCCTAATTATGTTAACCCAACAACATTAAAGCAATTATGAAATTGGAATGAGCAAGAAACATGTCATGTAATCAATATCAAGCAACTCAGATGTCTATAACCGGGGACACGGCTAACCGATTAGATTATACACCCTACAGGAGTTAGTACACTTTACCCATGTGACTTGGCCAGCCCAGCTCGTACCATCACTCTTATTTTGGGTGATGATAGGGAGAAGTCCAAGAAGAGACCGTTCGGGAAGTAGCTCCCCAATCCCGACGCGCACCGGTCCAACCTACCAAAATTCTACATCTCTGGATACGCGGGTTCGAGTTACCACAACCTACTGAGTCCAACCAACCGCCCATTTCATTATTGGCATATGGTTGTACACGTAAGCTACAAAATAAAGAAGCCAATCATTTTCTCTTGATTCCTGGGTGCCTTTCCGCAATGATACCACCAAAAATTATCAATCCCAACACACCCAGGAGATTCATTGATTAAGTTATTTTAGTTTTCGCAAACCAACACTTTTAGAAACAACTTGTAGTGATGTAACCCAGCCCTCGTTTATCATAGCACGACTAAGCACATCTACCAACGGTGGTTCATCTACAAGAAAAGCCCTACCACATAATAGGACATAGCATAGCGATAGTATTATCCTACACATGCATCTACAAAATACACGACAATGCATAGAAAATAGTAGGACAACATCATGAACAAAGTAGCATCTACTTGCCTTGGTTGTAGCGGTCGGAAGAACAATCCACACACAAGCAAGCGTTGCACTCGTCACAATCTACACGACACAATTGCAATCATAAACAAATCATCCACAATCATATGCAAACAAGGATGATGCAAGATGCATGCATGACAAGTGGATCGATGCTGCAGCAGCATCACGTAATCCTATTCAGTATAGCTACTGTAGGCATGCATGGAAATTATTTTTAGTGCAACAAAACAAGTATGCAATTTATAATGCTCAATGATAGAGCTAGAAACTAAATAATTCACCACTGCTAACATACTGTTTGTAAAATCTTGGAAAACTTCTACTGTGTAGGCGACTCTAAATAGGAACAGTACCAATTGGAATTTCTCAAAAAGGATTTATATAACTCCCTGAGTAATTAAAATACTGCAGTAATCCTTTAAATAGATTCTGCAAAAATTATTAATGTAAGCCTAACCTTTTAATTCACTCTGAGATTTCCCTTGTTCTACTGATTCCAGGGACATCTTATTTAAAATTTTTGGAGCTACAGAACTTATTCTATGATTTAATTACTCTAAAAAGGGCATTAACTCATTTAATTATTCTGGACAAAGCCTTGCTGCAAAGGTGTAAACCAATGATACAGCAAGATTCTACACGAGACACTGAACCTACACATATTTTATTTGTAATTTTTGGCCCAGTAAATCTAAAGATATGAATTTTGCAAGTTTTAGCTATTTTCTGCAAATTAAATCAATTTAGAAAATACCCAGTCAAACTTTGACTGTTGACCTGCCCACGTGGCGGCTGACGTGGCGCTAACTGCCAGTTGACCAGTCAGCTGCCCGCGCTGACTAATCAACGGTCCGATCTGGACCGTCCGATCGTGATCAAACGGCCGAGGAGGCACGCGAGAGGGGGGGCTCACCGGCGGCGTCGGGGGCGGCGGCTGCGGCGAGTCCCGACGGCGGCTGGGCGGCGTACGGGGTCGGGGGAGCGGCGGCGGAGCTTCCCGTGGCGGCGGCGCTGGTAGGCGGGCACGGTGGGGACGGCGGCGTCCAGCTGGAGCGGCGGCGGCGTTGGTGGCGTCGGCGAGGACGGCGGTGTGGCGCGGGGTGCTCCTGCGGGGAAAGAAAAGGAGGGGGAAGGGTCAGAGGCGGCGGGGCGAGGTCGCGGAGTCGCGGGAGAGAGGGAGGCGGCGGAGGCGAGCTCTTACCGCGAGCGGCGGCGGCGGCGGTAGCTAACTCCGGCGAGAAATCGCCGGAGATCGAGGGCGCGAGAGAGGGCGAGGGTTTAGGGGTTGGGTAGAGGGGCGCCTAGGGTATAAGAGAGGGGGTCGCGACGGCGCGCGCGGGGTCCTGGTCGTGGTCGGGTCGGCCTTGGCGTCCGTGCCCTGGCCGGCTCGCGCTGACGGGCGGGCCCCTGTTGGCGGTGGCGGTGGCTGCGTGGGCTGGCTGCCGCGCTGCAGTTCGCTTTTTTTTTTCTATTTCTTTTCCATTTTTTGTTTTAGTAATTCCAACATAACTTTGCCATAAGAACTCCAAATGGGGTGAAATTTCTTTCTAAATTTTTCTAAAATCTAGGAGATCAACCTAGGATCATTTTTGGGAATAATTTGTCTATTTCAAAACAGTGACTTCATAGGTCCAACTATTTCTTTTTGTAGGAGCACATGAGTAACTCCGTCTAGGGTTTGAAAGTAGTGTTTTGGAACTCAAATATTTTCATGAATGCAGGATGTCATTGCAAGCAAATGATGATCAGGATGCAGTGCAGTACCAAATCTAGAATTTGGGAATGTTGGGATGTGACAGGCATATAATCCGGCCCTTGGCATAGGCGGATAATCCCCCCCCCCCCCTAAACTCTGGTTTAGCTGCTTTTTGAGTGAACATTAATCTGCAGCACTAAACACACATTAAATAATTCTTGGTATTGTTATCTAACACACAAAATCACTAGGGATCATGAAATGTTTTTTTAGAGAGGACGAGGTCAGAGAGGCGCGAGCTAGGGCGGAGAGGATGAGGTTGGAGAGGATGGTGCATTCGTTGCCGCGGAACTAGTATGGGTCGGGGCATGTTGCTGCGTGGTTGGCCGTTGGCGGCGGGACTGGACCAGGGTGGGGCGGGGTGGGTGCCGGCCCGGTAATGGGCAGGCGGCGGCGATTTGGAGGAGGGGACGAGCGGGAAGGTGTATGTGTGGTGCGGAATGAAAGAGAGGAACCACGCCGCGCGAGGCGGGCGGTGTCTTTAGAATTTTTTTGGATGGCACAATGGTGGCGTGTCAAATTTATGGGACGCCACCACTACACCGTAGTTGCGGCGTTCCAAAGTGCCAAATGTCTAGGATATATTGGTCCCGGCTTGCCTCATGGTCCACACTTAGTGCCGGCGCTCGCGATTTCGCGAACGCCAAAATTAAGTTATAGTGGCAACGACATTTGTCTTTTTCCGAATGCCACGACTATTTTTCCTTACAGTGATGGCGCCTATTTTATTTTAGACGCTACTAGGAAAAATGACTGCTATAAGTCTTTTCCTACAAGTGACCGCCCATCCGTCCTCACCCTGTAAACCCTCGCCACATCTGCTGCCATCTTCATCATCTTCTCGGTGTTGTCTCAAGTTTTTGTCCTCACTTTTCTGCAAACCTTCCCAGTATAATAAAAACGAATAAACCATAAACTCAGCCTCCGTAGGAGATCGGAGAATATACCCCAAGATGCACCTTTATCTGTAATAATAATACAACAAGACAACAGGTACATGAATGGTTACAGACATCTAAAATGAGCAAGCGAAGATACAACATGATTAGATTAGATGTAGGTGTTTGCTAGTTCCCTTTTGGTCATTTTCTGTTTATGTCACATTGGTGGCAATGTACAGTTGAGCCTTCTTGGCTAGCTAGGTCATCTAATAAATGTACGAATACTACGTTGCGTGCATGTTCTTGAAGGTAAAAACTGCATGTAAGGAAGTGCAGAAAAATGGCAATACGAACCTTTAATGTACAGTTAAAACCTCAATCTTTAGGTGAAACCAAATCTCTCGATGTCACGAAAGAAGCACCAAGTTGATCGTTTCGTACAACTATGCCCGTGCATTGAGAATGGAGCTCTCCACCTACACAAAACAAGACAGAACTTGAGTCATGATTATTAAATAGAGAAGATTGAAAAGTAATAATGTGCATAGAGCACAATCACCATCGAATGAGGCAAGCGAGACAATGCTTGGAGACAACACTGCGGCAAGCTCTTGACAGAGTACACCACCTTCACGATCAATGAATCTACTGGATGCCTCGTTTAGTCGCAAGCTTCCTATTTTACAGAAGAACTATAGAGCACATAATTGCGGAAATTCAAATCGGCTCGAAGGAAGAAGTGCGAAGATTGACAACAGTGACTTGCTGCTTCTTGTTGTTCTAGTGGGGACATCTCTGTTCCTGATTTTCGGCATATTTCAAACCCTTAAGAAAAGGGGTGGGGGAATCCAAACTTTCAGCCGTCATAAAATCCAAATCTCAGAACAAATTGAAATAGGCTTTACGCACATCTTTATAAATAAAGCAACGATCATCCAGAGTACAAACAAGTCACTGATGCCTAGACGTCAAAAAAGAAAGAAAAAGGAGAGTCCGCTGGAGCCACATCACATCACGCCCAAAGAAAGAAAAAAGGAGAAGCGGGCGCCAAAAGGGCGCTCTCTCTACGAGCCCGCGGAAGCACTAGTAGGCATCGCGAAACGCTGCGCCGACGCCCCGAGGGCCTGCAGGATGCCGTCCATGCTCTCCCGGTCCCGCTGCCTAGAGAGGGGGTACCACTGCTGTAGGTAGGCAAGCAAATTGCAAGGCGAGGAAAGATCCTCTCTTTCACCATATTATTCCGAATATTTCATAAGGTCCAATGACCGTGAACACCAACCAGAAGAGGTGGCGCCTTCTATTGGTACGGTTCGCCTCTATTTCTAGGAACTCGCTGAGGTTGTGGGCCTACCAAGTAGGCCCCAGCTCTTCTCGGATAAAGTTCCATAGAAACTGAGCGGCAGGACATGTGAACATAATGTGGGTGCACGTATCCGACGTCCCACATAACGGACATAGCCCATTGCCAGGACCATTGTGTTTCGACGCCTCTACCCCCGAAGGAAGGCGATCTCGTAGCAGCTGCCACAGGAAGATACGCAAGCTCAAGGGTAGGGGAGACTTCCAAAGATGCGTCGACCAAGGTAGCTCTGGGCCCTGGAAGAGGGACCTATAAGATGAACTAATTGATAAGGCTCTCGAGGGAGACTGGCCCCATGTTACAGAAAATATAAATAACTGTCAAGTACTTGTATTTTGTAAAAAAATATTTGTCTTTCGGCTTGCTATAACATTTTCTGGTGCCATTGGACTCGACACTTTTGCACAGTATGTCAGGCCTTTTCGTTAGTAGGATGCCCTTAGTCTCAGTACCTTGCCAACCTGTCAGTTGGGCTGCAACTAAGATCAGAGTTTTCAAGGATTTGACGCTCACGCATAATCAGCTACTCGGGCAGTCGGGTATGAGGTGCTCGAGTGCACGAAGCCGATAGCACTTAGGTTACTCGAAAGGGCGCAACCTCTAGGTGTGTCGAGTGCGATTAAAGTAAACAAATTATCGACTTTGAGTAGTAGAACACTTAGCTGTATTGGTAGTCGACGAGGTGGGCGGACACGACACAGTGGCGAGTCATGCGGCGTTTAGCCGAAGGAATCAACATGGTAACGGGTCTCCGAGATCGGAGCTGATGCGGCAGTGGGTCATCGTAGTCGAAGACTACGGCAGTTTGTTGGAGTCGATGTGGCTAGCGGGTCGCCATAGACGAATACTTTAGCGGGTCGCCGCAAGCAAAGACTGCAGTGGGTCGCCAGAGCAGATGGCACCAGCGGGTCGCCATAGTCAAAGACTAGAGCGGGTCACTGTAGCCGAAGACTGCAGCAGGTCGTCGCAGCCGAAGACTGCAGAGGATCATGATACGTCTAAAATATATCTACTTTCCCGAACACTTTGCTATTGTTTCTCCTCTAAACTTGTGTGATTTGGATACAACTAACACGGACTGGCGCTGTTTTCAGCAGAATTACCTTGGTGTCTAGTTTTTTTTGCAGAAAATCAACTATCAGGAAAAATACCGGAAAATATGCCAAAAATCCTATTTCACCAGAAGACTCACGAAGCCAGAGTACGAGACGAAGGGGAGCCCTGGGTGGCCCACACCCCATGTCGCACGGGTGGGCCCACCCCGCGCCTGGAAGGGGTGTGGCCAGCCCAGGCACCCTCTCGGTCTCTCTCTTCGCCTATAAGAAGCCTCTTGACCTAAAAATTGAGGGGGGTTCGTCGTTTTTCCAGAAAGAGTTCCGCTACACCGCCACCACCAGAAGCCGCGATTTGAAACCAGAAACTCCGTTATGGAACCCTGCCGGGACGGGGAATTTGGGAAGGATCACTGCCATCGTTATCACCAACGCCTCTCCATCAACCATCAATGCTTCCCTCATCCATGAGTGAGTAATCCCCCGCTGTAGGCTATGGGGATGGTAGGGATTGGATGAGTTCTACCATGTAATCGAATAAGATTGTTAGGGCATAGCTCTTAGTATCTCTTTTAGTGCTATTTGACTTTGTTGCAACTTGTTGTGCTTAATTCTTGTCACTAGGGCCCGAGTTCCATGATCTCAGATCTAAACTTATTATTGAATCATTATGATAGTATTGTTTGTGATCTTATCTGCAAGTTGTGTACACATATCATTGTTCGGATTCAAAGGCCCCAAAGTGACAGAAATTGGGACAACCGGAGGAGATGACTGTGATGTGAGGATCACATGTGTTCATGGAGTGTTAATGTTTTGCTCCGGTGCTCTATTAAAAGGAGCACCTTAATTGCCAGTAGTTCCCTTGAGGTCCCGCTGCAACGGGCTGGCAGGACAAAATATGTTGTGCAAGTTCTCATTGCGAGCACGCATGACTATATATGGAGCACACGCCTATGATTGTTTAGTATTGGGATGCTTATTCTCATTCATCTGCAATTGCCCTAGATCTTGAAGTTACATGTTTAGACTCGTCCATGCAATGCACATCCATCCATCCCTATGCCTACCGCGCTCATATCCTACTGTTTGCTACTACTGTTACTATTGGTCCTGTTTTGCTGTTGTTGTTGTTGCTTTGTTATTGCTACTAAAAATTATTGCTACTGATAAACTTTTGTGAGAAAGAACTATTTCCAGGTGCAGCTGAATTGATAACTCGGTTGTTAAGGCTTGCAAGTATTCTTTGGCTCCCCTTGTGTCAAATCAATAAATTGGGTAATACTACCCTCGAAGACTATTGCGATCCCCTATACTTGTGGTCATCAAGACTATTTTCTGGTGCCGTTGCCGGGAAGCATAGCTTTATTTATAAGTTCACTTGGATCTACTATTGTTCACTGCTACTCCTTTCATCATGGGTAAGTCTCGTGATGGAAAGTTTCCTATTTTACCATCCACTACAAGAAGAGGTAGAGTCCTAAACACCTCTGCTGCTCTTGATTTACCGTCTGTTATAAGTAAGCTTGTTACTCCACCACCACATACACATGCTACTACTGCTGAATCTGAAACTGCTTTTGATACTCATGATGTTACTTCTACTGTGCTTGGTGCGAGTGGTTCATTAGGTCCTTTCCTAGATGCTACTATGGATGGTCTAGGAAATACTAAAACTCCTAGTGAAGACACTATTACACCTGTTATATCACCTGAGTCTAGAGAGAGATATGATATTAATGATGGCTACATTGAGCTTACTGATGAATTTTTTGAAGAGTGCCAAAACACACATGGTGCTAGTGCTATTAAGAGTCTCCTTGCAAGATGTACCATTATTCCTAAACTGTCTTCTGATCCTAAGTTTTCCACCTCTCCCATAGATATCAAAGATAAAGATTATGATTTCTCTCTTGATTTATCATATTTAGACATTGTTGAGAAAGAACCTTTTTGTGGGACTGAAAATGAGAGTGATGTAGCTCATATGAATGAGCTTTCCACTATGAGTGCTTTATTATCTGATGATTTTAAGATGCGCAAGTACTTTGTTAATAAGATTTTCCCTTTTTCACTAAAAGGAGAAGCTAAGGCTTGGTTTAATAGATTTCCTCATGGTTCCATTGATAGCCCTGATTGCTTCTTTCTTCTAGAAATATTTTCCTCCCAGTGCTAGACATGCTGCTAGACAGTGATTGTGTTTTCAGGAAAAGAACTCCTACAGATATTGTGGAAAGAACTTCTAATGATATTAAAATGCTTTGTAAGCACTTTCAAATTGTTTAAACTCAAATTGATCAACTTGCTAAGGTACAAAAGGATATGCTAGTTAATGCCTCAGGAGATAAACATGCTTATGGAATTAGAACTAGGAGTGGTATAGCTACTCAAGATCCCTTATATCCTTAAGGACACCCTAAAAGAATTGAGCAGGATTCTAAACAAGGTGAAAGTAGTGGTAGTCCTCGTAAGAGAAAGAAAAAAGAAACATAAAATAGTTGAGGAACCACTTGAACCTGCTATAGGTCCTAATAGTATATATGTCTCTGATGTTAAAACTGAGAGTGGTAATGATAAAAATGATGCTCCTGATAAGGAGGAAGTTGAGGAAGAACCTGAGAAGCACACTAAGAACACCAGGTACACTAAGGAAGATTTTATTGCTAATAATCATGGTAGTGAGAGAGAACCTTGGGTGCATAAACCTATGCCTTTTTTAGGTAAGAAACACAAGTCAAAGAAGGAAGAACACTACAACAAGTTTTCTGAGTGGATGAAGCCTTTATTTTTCCAAATTCCTTTGACTGATGATATTAAGTTGCCTCCTTATTCAAAGTATATGAAGGATATTGTCTCTAATAAAAGGAAGATTCCTAATGAGGAAATTTCTACTCTACTTGCTAATTATTCCTTCAATGGTAAAGTTTTAAAGAAACTTGGTGATCCAGGTATACCAACTATTCCTTTTTCTATTAAGAATAACTAGCAAGATAGCCCTCGCAAATGCGAGGGCATCATATTTAATCATCCAAAATATTATTTTCATATTTTTATATTACATAAATACTGCTAAAATGGTAAAGATCAAACTTTACTTTTATATGTCACCGGTCCATATTATCAATGAACTGATTCTGTTCATTTTTTTATAGAAATTATGTAACTCCATTTGAAGGTAGACCAAGATACATACATTTGAAACTCCACTTATCCCCATGTGATTGTATCATAAACCAAAAGTACAACCATCTACTAAAAAGTACTACATCAGTGTAAAAGCGGCCTTGAATTTTTGTAGTATTGTCATTGGATGAATACATATAATTGGACTTGATATGATTAGAGAGAAATATGTAGCCAATACAATAGTAGTAATACCCACAATGCCATTGGAGTCACTAAATCTTGCTCTCAACTGAATAAAGATGTGAAATTTTATCTCTTACATTCTTCTTTGTCAACAATAATTTGTTCTTACTTTTTGCAATGTACTTATCTGGAGGTTTCAATGTGACTTGTCGCTTCACACCAAATTTTGAAGAGAGAACAATGTTCATAGTGTGGGATATTTGTAGAAAAGTAACCATGCCATAGAAGTGCATGCACACTAACTTCTATGCAAACTGCAGTCAAATTGGTGTCCTTGCAACATGGTATTAGAAAAATCTTAGATTTACTTTGAACACCAGTATTCAACATAATTTAACTTTCCTAACCCTTTCATAGTTTCTCTTATGGATTCAATGCCATTCCCTATAAACGACTGATGTATCGATTTGTATTCATGAAATACTGAGAAAATGGATGGAAACAAATATATTGAGTATACATTCACCTCCTTAGATTTTTATACCAATTTGTCGTATAAACCATTTCTTTTCAAATATTGGGATAGAATAGAAGTCTAGAGTGGCTTTTGAAGTTATAATTTGCATATATACTCTTGAGATCCTCTCTACAATAAACTTAATATACATGTCACTATGACCTAGAGAAAAGAAAGATCCATGGATGAAGAGACTTAAAATAGGGGAACACACAGAAATTTGTTCAAATATTCTAGAGTAAGCTATACGAGTAATTAATTGTGGCTCAAAAGGAATAACACGACGACATACCAGACAATCAAAACAAATCACCAAAATTGGTTTGTTTAGATGCTACGTAAGTTAATAACCCAACTTTAAAATATGCAAAATAGCGAAGTGTAGACATCGTGAAAGTGTAATTTGCTTATCTAACAAAAAAGAGTGGGAGCAAGAGTCCAACCATACTACATCATTATCCTAAAAATAGAAGAAAACTACCTATATTGATAGAATTGGACGTCATATGTACATAGAAAGCAAGAATTACATTTTGTACACAAATAGCACTAAAACTGGAAAACGCTGCTTGGAGTGGATTTTTCTTGATCATCCTCTGGATTTATTTTGTTAAATGATTTGTTTAGTTTCTCTTGTATAATTTGTTTTCCTTTTATCATTTTCCATTTTATTGTTTGTTGTGCTTTGAAATTATTTTCTAATGAAATATGACACGAAGAAATGGAAATGTTGCCATAGAACCTCTTGCCTAGTAGATATGGTTGACAAAAAAGTAAAGGATATACAAACATCAACCTTTTTTCCTCAACCGTTGGATGAAGCGTTGATCCTCTATAAGGATAATATACCTATCATTGACTGGAAAATAAAATTATAACCATTGCAATATACCCATATCAAATACAAAATCTTCTCTATATCAAAGTCTCTTATTATTTTCTGGTGTTTTGTGCAAATATAAATAAATTATTATAAAATATAAAAAAAAGAAGGAGACACCATTGTAATGCGAAGGACAATGAACAATGTGATGTATTACTTAAAAGGACATCAAAGTGTGTATGACTATTTAGTGTACAATGTATATGCTCTATTGATGTCAATATATAAAAATCCACATTCAATAACGTAAGAATTTGTTCGTCCGTTCCTTAATTCTGAGTAAACCTCACTCGCTATTTTTACATGCACTGGAAAAAGCTGACTATTTTTTCCACATGCCACCACTTCCTATGTAATTGTGTTCCTCAAGGGACTGAAAATGCACGGGAAATATTTCATTGATGGATACCCAGATAAGAATAATCTATTTCTTCTCACTCAATGGAATGTCATCGTAAATTACTCCTTTAGCTTTTGCGGGAAAAATATTTTCCCACCCAGCTAGACCTCATTGCAGTATTAATTCCAACCAACCTCTAAGTAAGCTTAATTTTTTTACTACGTCACTGCAATATAGCTTGCGAAAATCAAATGTAATGTCTAAATTTTGTGGGATGTTTGGAATATATTGTGATCTCATCGTACTTGATCAGATCATGAAGAACAAACTGGACCATCGACGAAAGACGCTATGTTACCGCAATCATGCAAGTGCAGAATAATTATGTACTCATGGCTTACCGATGCAGCCGAGCATGCCAGCCATATCGAGGAGTCATTCTATGCATCAAGCGTAGCTATAAGAGGTGTTGCGCAGAATGTGATTTTCTACTTGCAGGTGAGCTTCACGCTGAGGTACACACATACACGCAGTAAGCCTTTATAGGGGATAGATGGATTCCTTGTTTGGCTACTCCACACGCAGCAAAGCTAGCTTAAGCTTGCCTCACACGTCAAGTTTCATAGTAGCAGCACACGATAAATTACATAAATATAGCTAATAAAGTGGACTTGTGCCTAATAAGAGGAGGTTTGCACAACTTATATATTTACTCTAATTTTTTTAGGACATATGTTCACACTCTTCACAAATGAATAATAAATCATTTCTTTATCAATTGGTATCAACAATTTTTAAATACAGTCCTTTTTATCCATTTATGTTTCACTTCTTTAACATTTTTACAAAATTATCTTCACCCTCATTGTTGTTCTTTTGTATAAAACATGTCGTCCTCTCGGTGCATTCGATATATTGATATTTTTAAACCCAGAGACGCAGTAACATGATCAAGTAATATGATACGTCTAATAGGTTTGAAGTTTCAATCATTATTATATAAGTATATTAAGTACTTGTTTATACCTATATATATGCTTAGGAGACCAAGATTTATCCCATGACAATCTTGTTTTATTTTTTCTTCATGCGGTGGTGCACCGCATCTTCACTTGTGAAGCTTGTTTTTATCTCCTACTAACTCTTTAGTTTCAACAAATATTTTGAAACTTTGATGACACTGCTGAATTAAACATTGTCCCAAGACCTAGTAAATTTATATGATAATAAGCAAAGAGAAAATCCATATAAAAAACCTCCAGTCAATAATGATACTCCCTCCGACCCATATTAAAAAACCTTCCAGTCAATAATGACACCGCAGTGAGGATGTATCTAGACATGTTTTAGTGCTAGATCCATCCAAATCTAGACAAATCTAATTCAACTAATATGGGTCGGAGGGATTATGATTTTATTCTTTCTTTCCCTAATTATAAAAAACTTTGCTCACTTTTTTACATGCAGTCAACAAACTCCTGAACTTTCAATAATTCAGACATATCGATCTGATAAAAAATATTATGTCATTTTTTTAGCTTTGATTACACAGTGGTTAATTTCTTTTACGAACCACTAATACCTATATAATTGTGTTCCCAAGGACTGCAAGCGTACATGGAATATTCCATTGATAGATACCCAGATAAGAATGATATCATGGTTCTTACTGAATGGAATGCCACTATAAATTGCTATGACCAGTCTACTCCTTTATCTTTTGTGGGTAATATATTTACCCAGGCAGCTGTCCTCATTGCAGTATTAATTCTAACTATAAGTAAGCCTAAAATTCTAAGCTACGTGAGTACAAAAGAGGTTGTAGAAAATCAAATGTAATGTATAAATTTTATATGGGTTTGGAATATATTTTTAACTTGACATACCTGATCAGGTCTATATTTACCCAGGAAGCTGTCCTCATTGCAGTATTAATTCTAACTGTAAGTAAGCCTAAAATTCTAAGCTAGGTGAGTACAAAAGAGGTTGTAGAAAATAAAATGTAATGTCTAAATTTTATATGGGTTTGGAATATATTTTTAACTTGACATACCTGATCAGGTCCCGAAGAACTAACTGTACATCTCACAAAGGTCCCAGCAGTTCTACATGTATGGGAGCGCATCACGTTAGAGAGTTCAATAAGAATATATATAAGAAGACCAAGGTATATGGCCATGATCTACCACTGTTGGAAGATGTCGGGGATGCCACCGAGTTCAGGCGCTGCTTCCACGCGCCGTCGTATGAGAACAGGGAGGCGCCCGCTGGCGCGAAATAACGGGAATATGGAGGCTTAATTATGTCCTAGATTGTACTGCCGGGAGAAGTCGGGATGTCCCTGAGTTCGTGCGGCGGCAGATGAGCAAGGGAAGACGAAGACTTTGGCCATAGGTTGCACCAACAGACTTTGGAAAATGATCTGGTCCTCCTCCCCTGCATGACACTAAATTTCGTCTTTGCTGCAAAACGGCCCGCTTTTGGTACATATGTTCCCGCTTTTGCTTCCGAAGCAAAAAAAAAACGGTTCGTTTCAGAAATAGAACGTCTCGCCGAAGACCTCGCCGAAGACCATGCAACAAAACCGACTTTGCCGGAAACTTTTTGCTACAAGGTTTCCGACGAGAGTCATCAGCAAGTTGTTTCCGACGATGTCTCCGGCGAAGTTTGTTTTGCTAGCACAACTTTTTTGCTGCATGGTCTCCGGCGAGGTCTTCGGCGAGGTCTGTGGCGAGTCGCTCTATTTCTAAAACGAACCGTTTTTTTTTTGCTTCAGAAGCAAAAACGAGAATATATGTAGCAAAAACGGGCTGTTTTGCAGCAAAAGTGGAATTTAGAGCGTTTTTGAGACACGTGGCAGCAGTGAAAGCAGGACGACGGAGAGAAACCATCTGTCAAGGGATGCGTAGCGCGCGCCCTTAATTATGTCCTAGATTGTACCGCCAGGAGACGTCAGGGATGTCCCTGAGTTCGTGCGGCGGTAGATGAGCGAGGGAAGACGAAGACTTTGGCCATAGGTTGCACCAACAAATCAACTGGAGACTGGAGGCAAGGATTAGATATGTCTCCGATACTTTGTCAAGTCTAGCCCGTAACTACCATGGATTCAGATCTAAATTCAACTTATGTATAGTACTCGTGACATGTTGGACCAGACGTATGGATGCGTTTTGGACCCAACCCTGAGTGTCATGTTGTTACATAAATCTGATGGTTGTGATTTAAAGTTGTAGTCATAAATTTTTGATCCAACGGTTAAAATAATTTAGATGATGTGGATCAACGTGGTGCCTCGAAAAAACCTCTTATATTGCTTTTAGTAAACTATAGATTATGGTAGAACTGCTTTATGTGATTTGAGAGCTGGAGTTAGTGTTATGTCTTTTTCTCTCGCAAATGGCTGATAAGTCAACTACTATTCCTATTGGTATATGTGAGGATATTCCTGTTCAAGTGGCTCATAATTGCTTGGTTTCAACTGATTTTGTTGTGCTTGAAATGACTGAAGATAATAATATTTCTATTATTCTTTGGAGACCTTTTCTTAATACTGTAGGTGCTGTCATCAATTGCAATCAAGGAAAAGTAACATTTAATATTAATGATAAAGAGCATATTGTCTATTTCCCCTAGAAGGTTGCTAGGAGCTATTGCCTGAATTCCATTGAAAATATTGAGAGCATCAAGGTTGAAGAAATATATTGTCCCATTCCACAAGAATTAAAAGAAAATTTTGAAACTATTATGATTGGGACCATTGCTATCAAGTTTGAGGTAACATAATCACCTTGTGGAATGCAAAGTTTTGTTTCATATAAGATTTTTTTGGTAACAAGACTTGATCAACCTTGTTAACAAAAGGATTTTAATGAACAAAACAATGCTTTCACTATGGTTATTCTTGCTCACTTTTACTTTTCTCCTTCCTGGTCTTTGCATTTTCTCTTGTTAACTTTGGTTTTGCTAGTTATTTGCTTTTTAGAGTGTCTTAAAACTTGTGTAGTTTGGTTTTGGTTTGCTTTTGCTTCTTCTAAAAAATCTTTTCTGCTAGAAAATCAATTTTCCTACCCTGAAAATTAGCCAAAAATAAAGTTTTCCAAAAAATCTCAGAAAATTTAAAATAATTTTTTTCTCGAAAAAAGGGGCAGAGGGACACCTGGAGTGACCTAGCCCCCCCCCCAGGCCAGCACACCCCTGGGTGGCGCGGCCAGCCCCCAGGTGGCGCCTGGCAGGGGTGTGGCCCACCTGTGGCCCTCCAAAATGCCTCCTCCCAGCCATCTTCTTTCTCTCTCCAGAAAAACACCGGAAAACTTTCTCAAGTTCGAGTTCCTGCTGTTCTTGCTCCCGATTTTCGATCTCCTTGCTCAGCCCATCTTTGCTGCTGATTTTTGGAGGGATTGCTCATTGGTATGTGCTTCCTCCGCTTGTCCAATTAGATTTGTGATTGGTAGATTATATCTTGAGTATTTTGCTGCTATAGGTGTCAGGTTGTGTGAGCTTGCATGCTTGTTCTATGCTTAGAGATTTCATTTTGATGCATGTGTATCCCTCTAGCAAGTTCCTATAGTAGTTTCTCATCATTTATCAACATGGAAATCACTTGGTTTGATGTTTGTCTAAAAATTTCAGAAAAAAGGGTCATGGAAAATCACACCTTTGGTGAAATATTTGAGAGTGATGCACCTAGAAGGGCAAGGCCTTCAAGATCATCCTCCCAAGCTAGGCCCTCATACAATGAGGATCTCATTAAACCGCGATTTGACGACAAGGGATATGAGGGGGATGCGCACCCTTCCACCTTTCCTTGCCCAACCTTTTTGCGGGCTGCTGGGATTCTCGATGATTTTATAACCTTGGTTCGGAGGGTTGGACTAACAAGCTATATGCAGGATGAGAGCGTATAATATGCTACACTCACTAAAACCTTTGTGGAGAGCTTCTCTTTTTCTAACAGCCTGTTCAAACCAGATGTGTCTTTCAAAATTTATGGCGGGCCTTACACCTTGACATTGAAGAAATTTTGTGAGATCCTGGGACTTGGCACAGCTGGGTCGGTGAAGAAGATTCTAGCTCAACCCACTGATTTTTTGGAGCTCTACTGCGGGATAACCAATGATGATGGCCATAGAGCCTAGCGAGGAAAGATAAGAAATATTCAGCTCCCAGCTATCAGGTATTTTGCTTATTATCTTGCCACTAGTATTCTTGGTAGGAGACCACTAGCAATATTTCCAACTATCATTTGGCCTTCCTAGCTGCTACACTCAACAATAAAACCAGGTACAATCTTGGTTCTCTCATTGCTCATCGCTTAGCTGCTAAGGGACCCATTTATGGGTGAATTATTGTTGCACGAATTGTTGCTGCTCTAGACATTGCTGTTGATCCAAATGATACAGTTTTGGCTCCTCATAGGCTTGATCTTGCTGCCATGAAAGCGCATCATTTTGTCACTGCTGGATCTACCCTTGAGAGCCTGGTTTATAGAATTTTTTTTACTGATGGGGAAGAGAGAGAAAGAGATCCCTCTCCCCCAAACCACTTTGTTCTGTATTTCCCAGGGACCTTTGTCGTGCTCCAAGGAGGAGATGGATGAGAAGCTGCGCATTCTTGGCTTCCATAGACACTATCAGGGGGACGCGCCCTCATACGACCGCTCTGTGCACTACACAGGGGAGTCCTCCAGCTTGTACCAGGACGAAGGGGCCTCCTCGTCGTATTACGGAGGTGCACCTTCTTGGTCACCATGGAGTTGAGCCCCACTTAGTACAAAGGCCTAAGCTTGGGGGAGGTGTACCGACATCACACTCATCTATATATCATGCTTCGTCGGTTCTTTGTATATCCATTGTTTCGCTTTCTTTTTGGTTTTTGTTCCTGCTTTCCCAAAACACAAAAATACCAAAAATATTTTCGTTATTTCTCTTGGTTTGTTTCTTTGCTTTTTAGCTTTGGTTTGCCTTAAATAAAAATCCAAAAAGATTTTGATTTGTTTGTTTTTCTTTGTTTGCTTGTTTCAAAAATCGAAAACACCAAAAATACTTGTTGTTCTTCTTTGGTTTTGTGAGTTCCTTGTAGGGTTCAGTCGTCCTTAGTGGATTTGGTTTTATGTTATTATTCAAGTCACACAAGTGAAGGGCAATAATGAAAATTAAGACAACTTGAGGTATGGTAAGAGGCTGGTAACAAACTCTATTTGTTTTTATTTTTGTACATATACGCATCATTGTGAGCATGATTAGTCTGTTCGTGTAAGGTGTATGTTATTTATGAATGCTTAGTAGTTCTTGCTTTCTTATGATTAGCTCCAGCTTGCTAATAGTTTGTAGCATGTCATATGAATGTTTGCTTTCATTGTTCTATTCATAACTTGGTATTATATTGTGGTACCCTCCTCTGAATGTTTCATGTGAATCGACTTGGCACATGCTCACGCATGCATATGACTAAACAATAGTTAGTAAGCCTCGATGATTTATTTTGCCTCAGAGTTCTTGTATCACTTTATTTCCATAGTTAATCCTGTTTTGTTGCAAGCATGATTATGACAATTATTGATCTCTCGTTTGTCGCTCCCTTTCTATTGCTAGCCTTCACTTGCACCGAGTATGAGCTCTACTTGTGCATCCAACGCCCCAAAACCAATATTGCCAACAGTGCTCACCATACCTACCTATCAGCATCATTTGCTATTTAGTGCATATTCATTATGCCTTGTTTTTTTCCAAATAAAATGTTTGACTGTCTTGAAAAATTTAGTTAGTGAAGCTCTCCCGAACTTGATGGCACACTTTGTTTCCTGCACTTAATAAACCTGAACCATTGTGATTGTCCATGAAAGTTATATGCTTGCAAATTATAGGCTGGGAGTTAGCAGAACCGTGCTGTCACGGGGAACACTTTCAACACTTATGGATATATATCCAGTTGATACCATGCTTTTTTGTTTGCGGATGTCGTTGTTGGAGATATGCCCAAGAGGCAATAATAAAGTGGTTATTATCATATCTTCATACTTATGATAAATGTTTACATACCATGATGTAATTGTATTAACCGGAAACATTAATGCTTGTGTGATTTGTAAACATAAAAGAGTCCCTAGTAAAGCCTCTTGTTAAACTAGCTTGTTGGTTAATATATGATCATAGTTTCCTGATCATGAACATAGAGATGTTATTAACAACAGGGTCATATCATTAGGAGAATGATGTGATGGACATACTCCTATAGTTAAATGTAGCATAAAGATCAAGTCATTTAATATAGTTCATTTGCTATAAGCTTTCTGATACATAGTAACCTAATTCCTTCGACCATGAGATCATGTTAATCACCATCACTGGAAGGATGCTTTGATGACATCAAACACCACACCATAACTGGGTGGCTATAAAGGTGGCATTGAGTGTTCGGAAAGTATGGGTTGAGGCACATGGATCAAGAGTGGGATTTGTCCATCCATATGACAGATAGATATACTCTGGGCCCTCTCGGTGGAATGTCATCCAATTAGCTTGCAAGCATGTGACGGGTTCACAAGGGATCACATACCATGGGAACGAGAAAACAGTACTTATCCGTAACGAGGTTGAACTAGGTATGCAGAGATACCGACGATCAAAACCTCGGATAAGTAAACTATCGTGAGATAAAGGGAAATTGGTATCGTATGTAAGTGGTTCATTCGATCGCAAAGTAATCGTAGAAATATGTGGGAGCCATATGAATTTCCAGATTCCTCTATTGGTTATTGATCGGAGAAGTGTCTCGGTCATGTCCGCATAATTCACGAACCGTAGGGAGACACACTTAAGGATTCGATGTTGTTGAGTAGTTATGGAATGATGAGTAAGATACCGAATGTTGTTAAGAGTCTCGGATGGGATCCGGGATATCACGAGGAGATCCGGAATGGTCCGGAGAATAAGATTCATATAAGGAAAGTCCTGTTTCGGAGTTGGGGAATGATTCCGGTGTTTTCATCGGGAATGTTCTAGAAGGGTTCGGAAGGTCCGACACTCCGGAGGGGAAGGGTACATGAATGTGTCATGACAATGTGGAATGGTTGCATCATGTACTAGGTATCATGGCTGGGAAAAATAAAGGAAGAAATCAAATCCTAGTTTGAAAAGTCAAACGCCAATTTGAAAAGTCAAACGAGAAATTTGCTTGGTGGAGGGAGAGTAGGAAACCTACTTGGGGAGGAAGTCCTCCTCCCTCCACCTGCCGGCCAATGAGGCTGAGTTGGGGGAGGACTCCCTCCTCCCAACTGGCGCCCTCCCACCTATAAAAGAAGGGGCAGGGGTGCCCCCTCTACCTACACCTCTCACACCCCAAACCCTAGAACCAAGTCGCCGGCCACCTCCAGTACAGCCGCCGCCTAGGGCATCCTCTAAGTTGCCGAGTTAGGGTTTCCCCAAACCCTAGCCGCCGGCCAAGATCTCCCCTTAGTGCCTCTAAACCCTAGATCGCCAAGGCCCTCTCTCATACTCCACCATACTGCCCGGCTTAAGGCAAGCCTCATGAGATCTCCTCTACTTCCTGTACCACGCCGTCTTGGAATCATGAGGAGAGTGCTACAACCTCCGCTGCTTTGGAACAAGGAGAGGAAGGTCTTCATCGAGTATAAACGTGTGGATCAAGGAAGCGCTGCTTAACGCAGCAGCCGAAGGATCGCTCACGCGATCTTGAGATCGGAAGTGTACGACTACATCACCCACGAGAATCTGCTCTCGTTAACCGCTTTGGATCTTCGAGGGTTAGTATTCTATCGACTCGTTGCTAAAATCTAGTAGATAGATCTTGGCTTGATCATAGATTAGATCTTGATTGTGTGTTCATGCGGTAGAAATTTTTTGTTTTCCATGCTACGAATCCCTACAGTCGTCGGCGTGAAATAAAAGGGGAGCTTGTGAGTTCATGGAGTTATATATATGTGTTAGAGAAACGTCTAGGCCATAGCATAAGCCATGCCTAATCATGGTGTAAACTTGCAGCATTACCATAATGAGCATCTGTGAAGCATCCTCAATAAAAACCTATGCAAATAGCAAATAAAAAGATCGCTGAGATGCTCATTGTCTGTTTGCCTTGTCATTTTGATTATGGGATAGCTCATGTATCATATGAAAGGGATACCCCGTTGGCGGTTCTCTATGATATGCATGTATTTAAGATGACAAGAACTTACACGTGACTAAAATTGAGTAGCATGAGGAGCGGCCCTCGTACTCAAGGGACTTGGGATTTCCAGTTTATGGACTGTCAAGCATATAATTCATATTGGACCTCACTTTCACCTTAACCATATAAAGATGCCTATGATGGGGGCAATGAGAGCTCAAAGATAATGAGTACTTTAATTTCAGCATTTGGAAGCCTTTCAAACTTTTCAAAACCTTTTCACTTCTTTGTTGAGTCACCACCTATTCTATGAGCACCTTCTTGAGAGCATAGTTGTTATTCTTGTGTTTGTCTCAAAACTTGGTTAATTATGTCATGACTTTGATGCTTGTATCTATGATATCTTTACTTCTAGTCTTCACTTGAACTTCAGAGGTGCCTTGGCATTTAGATTGTTCTCTACAAACAAAGGCAAGCGAGATACCACTCTATCAAACATTTTTATGAGCATTGCAATGTTGCTTATGTTTATGTTTCATGCTACTTATTATTATCGAGTTGGTTTCTCTTCATAGCTTGCAATGACTATTGAGTAGACTTAGTTGCATACTTCTTATTATGAATGGTCTAAGTATCTACTCATGTGCTAAAAAAATTTACATCATATGAAGCAAATGTGTTCATGAAAGTTCTTTTATCGCACTCAGTTTTCAACTAAATTGCTCGAGGACAAGCAATAAGCTAAGCTTGGGGGAGTTGATACGTCCAAAACGTATCTACTTTCCCGAACACTTTGCTATTATTTCTCCTCTAAACTTGTGTGATTTGGATACAACTAACATGGAATGACGTTGTTTTCAGCAGAATTACCTTAGTGTCTAGTTTTTGTGCAGAAAATCAACTATCAGGAAAAATCCCGGAAAATATGCCAAAAATCCTATTTCACTAGAAGACTCACGGAGCCAGAGTACAAGATGGAGGGGAGCCCTGGGTGGCCCACACCCCCTGCCGTGCGGGTGGGCCCACCCGGCGCCTAGGAGGGGTGTGGCCAGCCCAGGCATCCCCTCGGTCTCTCTCTTCGCCTATAAGAAGCCTCTTGACCAAAAAACCGAGGGGGTTCGTTGTTTTTCCAAAAAGAGTTCCGCTGCGCCGCCACCACCAGAAGCCGCGATTCGGAACCAGAAACTCCGTTCTGGCACCCTGTCGGGACGGGGAATTTGGGGAGGATCATCGTCATCATCATCACCAACGCCTCTCCATCAACCATCAATGTTTCCCTCATCCATGAGTGAGTTATCCCCCGCTGGAGGCTATGAGGATGGTAGGGATTGGATGAGTTCTATCATGTAATTGAATAAGATTGTTAGGGCATAGTGCCTAATATCTCTTTTAGTGCTATTTGACTTTGTTGCAACTTGTTGTGCTTAATGCTTGTCACTAGGGCCCGAGTGTCATGATCTCGGATCTGAACTTATTATTGAATCATTATGATAGTATTGTTTGTGATCTTATCTGCAAGTTGTGTACACATATCATTGTCCGGATCCAAAGGTCCCGAAGTGACAGAAATTGGGACAACCGGAGGGATGGCTGTGATGTGAGGATCACACGTGTTCACGGAGTGTTAATTCTTTGCTCCAGTGCTCTATTAAAAGGAGCACCTTTATTGCCAGTAGTTTCCTTGAGGCCCCACTGTAACGGGATGGCAGGACAAAAGATGTTGTGCAAGTTCTCATTGCGAGCACACATGACTATATATGGAGCACATGCATATGATTTTTTAGTATTTGGATGCTTATTCTCATTTATCTTCAATTGCCCTAGATCTTGAAGTTACATGTTTAGACTCATCCATGTAATGCCCGTCCATCCATCCCTATGCCTACCGCGCTCATATCCTACTGTTTGCTACTACTGTTACTATTGCTCTGCTTTTGTTGCCATCATTTTGTCACTACTAAAAACTGTTGTTGTTGATAAACTTCTGTGAGCAAGAACTATTTCCAGGTGCAGCTGAATTGACAACTCAATTGTTAAGTGATACGTCCAAAACGAATCTACTTTCTCGAACACTTTGCTATTGTTTCTCCTCTAAACTTGTGTGATTTGGATACAACTAACACGGACTGACGCTGTTTTCAGCAGAATTACCTTGGTGTCTTGTTTTTGTGCAGAAAATCAACTATCAGGAAATATCCCAAAAAATATGCCAAAAATTATGTTTCACCAGAAGATCCACGGAGCCAGAAGACGAGACAGAGAAGGAGCCTAGGGGGCCCACACCCATGCTAGGAGCGGGCCCACCAATGGCCGTGCTTGGGGGGTGCAGCCTCCCCAGGCACCCCCTCGGCCTTCCTCTACGCGTCGACCTAAAAACCACAGGAGGGTTCGATAGTTTTCCAGAAAGAGTTCTGCTTCGCCGCCGCCACCAGAAACCAAGATTCGGATCCAAAAACTCCGTTCTGGCACCCTGCCGGGACGGGGAATTTGGAGAGGATCATCGCTATCGTCATCACCAACGCATCTCCATCAACCACCGATGTTTCCCTCATCCATGAGTGAGTAATCCCCCGCTGTAGGCTTGGGGATGGTAGGGAGTGGATGAGTTTTATCATGTAATCGAATAAGATCTGTTAGGGCATAGTGCCTAGTATCTCTATTAGTGCTATTTGACTTTGTTGCAACTTGTTATGCTTAATGCTTGTCACTAGGGCCCGAGTGCCATCCATCCCTATGCCTACCGCACTCGAATCCTACTATTACTGTTACTATTGCTCATGTTTCACTGCTGCTGTTGCTTTACTGTTGCTACTACCAAACTGTTGCTACTGATAAACTTCTGTGAGCAAGAACTATTTCCAGGTGCAGCTGAACTGACAACTCAGTTGTTAAGGCTTGCAAGTATTCTTTGACTCTCCTTGTGTCGAATCAATAAATTAGGTAATACTACCCGCGAAGACTGTTGTGATCCCCTATACTTGTGGGTCATCATTCAGGCTTGCAAGTATTCTTTGGCTCTCCTTGTGTCGAATCAATAAATTGGGTGATACTATCCTCGAAGACTGTTGCGATCCACTATACTTGTGGGTCATCAGATCGCGTGGCGGAGTCGGTGTACCTCCTGGGCGTAGAGTTAATGCGATTGGACGGATTCTTCACAACAGGGTCATCGGATTTTTGTTCGGAGGGAGTCGACGTGACGGCAAGTCATGTCACTGACGATTAGGCGATACAGCGGTCGGGTAGTCCATGCAACGAACGGAGTTGATGCGATAGATGTGAGGACGGAGTTGATGTTGCGTTCGAGTAGTCCGCACAGTGGACGAATTCGACGCGGCGGATGTGCCGAAGAAGTTGAGCCACGGTCGGAGTCGCGTGGTGGACAAAGTCGATGCACGGTCGGAGTCCCGTGGAAGCGTAGTCAACGTGATGGACGGAGTCGACACGACAGAGTAGTCCAGGTAGCGGAGAGAGAATACTGGACACCCGAAGGGTCATGCCCATGTCATAGGGTGAGGTCTTTGTGGCATTGGTGGCCAATAGTTGGCACCACACCCCTCCAACATAGACATACTTCCCTTTAAAAGAAAGAAACTACCGGAAATACATCACATTGTATACTCTTTGGTTACTTGTTCCCTCTCCTTTACTACTTGCAATTATCTTGTGTTTTATATCTGCTCTCTCGTATAGGATTGCCATCTAGTTGCATATCATGCAAGCTATTTGCTTAATACATGCTAGTAGGTAGGCTGGTGGTGGAGTATTTATTTGCGTCTTTTTTTGTCTGTCTATATTTTGGTAAATTTGAAAAAAAACTAAAAATTGATAGTCTCCTTTTCAACCCACCTTCCCCTCTAGTCGATATACTCGGTCCTTTCACCGTTCTAGTGCTAGCTCGACGGATGGTGATGTGTCGAGACAAAAAGCACCGACTATCTACTTTATTCGACGTAGATGCCCTGAGGCGATTAGTTGTGTGCCTCGGTATCATAACCTCCAAGGTCTGCCCTGGGTGTTGTAGTGTGCCTCTCAGGAGTTTGGGTTACTGGACCTGTGTACTCCCTCTGTTCGGGATTATAGGTCTTACGCGCATACCTAGTTTGTTAATTGACTAATAAAATATAACTTATATATCACAAAAGTTATATCATTAGAAAATATAACCTCTAAAGTTTCTATAAAATTTATATTTTATTATTCAAATTGCCAACCTAGTTATCCGCGCGGGACTTATAACCCCAAATCAGAGGGAGTAGTTCTCTTCTCGGCTGTGCCTCGGTGGTTGCGGCTGCCTGGATTGGCATTCGAAGGCGAGTAGAGAGATTCCATAGGACCTTTTTTTTTGCTCTTTCCTTTTTCTTACGGGTCTTTCTGTAAAAGTTCTAGGACACGTGTGTCCCTGGGTTTCTCTCGAAACAGGGGCAGAGACAGGCCCCGGGCAACCAGGGCCATGGCCCGGGGCGTAGCACACTTTCTGGCATGGACTTTGGAATTTGCTTAGGATACAGCCCAGTACTTTCCCGTTCTTTCTGGCCCAATATGCCCCGCATAAAACCAGATGGAAACGAGGCATCGACATAGTACTAGAAAATTTGGCGCGGCAACATGCCGCGCTCGTGGCGTTAACTCAGTTTGTGTATGCGGCTAAAATGATAGCTGATGGGCACGACATAGGAGAATTAGTAGTTATAGATATATTGACGTCGGTCTTGCCCAGATAGCATTGGTATATAGACTACATTGCTTTACGTTAGAGGGGAGTTTCTGATTCTATTCTGTCTTATTTTTCTTCACTGCATGAAACTATCTTTTCATTCAAATGCCAGAGATAACTCAATTTTTACATTATAAAGTAACGCGCTAATAGAAGTGATGAAGCAATATATAGCGAGAAGTGGAATTTTCACTAATAATCATATCTGAACTCCAGCATTGCCTAGATTAACGAAGGCGCGGCATAGTGGACGCGAAGGAGCCTCCAACATCAACCCCGCCAGGACGACTCAACACACAATATGGAACATATGGGCACATCAAAGAGGAGCACATCCCTATGCTAGCCTAGTCTCTGGATCTTCCATTGGCATTAATGCACCAGATCAACATTGTAAGAAATATGAAATGTTTTAGAGTAGTATAACAATATCATTTAGCAGTAAAAATTCTGAACACTAATTAGCAAACTGAGGAACATGTTTTGCCACCAGCCCTATACCAAGCCATGCCTTAATATCCATCTCTCTGCCTTACCTCATTGAAAGTGAGAAAACTGTCATCGCTGAAAGTTCAGAACTATGATGGCTTACCAAATTGAGAAAACATGAAAGTAGTTTCTCATGTTTCTAGTGTCCATGGCAATAGGGTACAACAACGGGATCAAACCGTAATCATTATAAATATAAATCGTTTCTCTAAGCCAGTAAAGTGGATACTAATTTCTATATATGACAGTGACACAATTAAGCACATTTTGGGAGTCTGCATGTTGTGCTATCTGTTTATTTGTATTCTCTTTGATCATGAAGTAGGCTCACCATATCGTGAGACTAAGACATTAGCAACACCTAATCTACAGCTGAGATAACAGGTCCTAGGTATATGCTCATTGAAGACTGCTGGTACATAGAAAAATGACAGTAACACTCGATCAATCGTGAAGTACTCACCTTCTCTTGCGGTGGCATTCAAATTTTCCCAACATTTCATTTGTCATCTACGATTGGGCGGCCACATTGCCCAGAACTCAACAGCACGAAACACTGGCCTGATGGAGCACTGACAGTCTCATCTGGGCTATCTCGCTGATGACATAGTTGTAAACCCTGAGCTGAAAACAACACCATCAACTCCTTGTTAATTAACTTGTTATGGATAAAAATCATTCTATACTACAAAGGAAAAATATCAGATCCAATGGTAAATATGCAGTCGGTAGTAGAACTCACTTTCTTTTACTATATTAGCCAACATAAATGTTCCTAAAACTTTTTTTATCATTCAGCATTCTATTTGTTGTCTTGGCTAAATGAAAGTTCTCTTTTGCTTTTCAAAAAGACATTCAAATGGTAGCAGCCAACAGCTACAACATAGATAGACATGATTATTTTCTTCACATGCTCAAATTTAACGTAAAAGATCAGAAGAAAATCATATGTTGGTCTATGAAAAAGAATTATCTCATATAAGAGTTCAGGATATACCTTTATGAAGGAAAGTGGAGTGCATACGATTGGAAAAATCTCATCTCAGAACAAATGACCACCAAAGTCCGCAAGAATTGCGGACATAATCAAAAGAGGAATTAGAATCAAAGATATAACTGACAGTGGACGCGATAGTTTAATCTATACCTGCTGCCATGCACAAACATAATAAAAATAAATTGCCCTGCAATATAATTACTGAAGAGCACACACACAATCTAACTTGATTTTTCTATAAAGGATGAATTGGTGTCGGCATTTCTCTCGCCAATCCAGTACAAAACGTGTAGGGGCTAATTCCTACAAAAACACGGTACTTTGTGAGGACATTTGCAAGTCGTAGAAGAAAAAACTATAACAACCAAGGGGCAGATCAATAGCCTGACCGAAGGAAATGACCCCCTGTGAACTGTGTGGACAATCATGTGCAGCTAGGGCTGCGATGACCCGTCCACTTAAGAAAACGGAAAACGCAATCTATGAAACGACTAAACAATGAAACTTTGCGTATAAGAAAACATTCACCAAAATAAAAATGAAGTGCCCAACCGGAACGACAGGACGTGCAACATATAACAACCGATCATGGAGCAATGTCTGTCTCGGTTGCAGAGTAAGTAATATAAAGGTAACTTGTTTAATTGCTTAGATGCAGCTCTGATTAATCCAAGCTAACTACCACCTGAAGAATGTCAAGCTTCATGCACTAGCCAACGCAACCAAAAGTCCGAACTGATGGAAAGGGCTAGTGTAATTCACTTATACTTTAACACCCCCTCTCACGTGTGACGGGGAGAAGTCAGCACGTGCAACCGGAAAAAAGCGACAGCGCGCGAAACTCAAGTATGACTCAAGAGGCCTATACGTGGACATAGAGGGGCCTACAACAATTTTAGGATAAATTGCGAAAACCAGGACTCGAACTCGAGACCTTAGGCTCTGATACTATGTCAAGCTTCATGCACTAGCCAACGCAATCAAAAGTCCGAACTGATGAAAAGGCTAGTGTAATTCACTTATACACTTCAACAAAGAAGACATTATAAATTGTTCATGAAAAATAGCCGAATCGGCTGTAAGCATTATTCCTAAAACAATTCTCTATGAAACCATTCAATTAAGTACTGTGCTAGATATTAAGCATCTATTTACGGTCGACCTGAAGAAGAAAAAAAGCAACAACGTCTAGATGGATTAGAGGAGCTACAGGCAACCAGAAACACAAAAAGCAGAGCACCAACGATGTTGCAGAGTCTACGGTGTTTCTCCATAGTTAGTCCCCTGCAAAGCCTAGAGTAGAGCAGTACCCGAGCACCCATATAGATGAGGAAGGAACGGAAAAAAATGTCGATTAAATAAAAAGGAAATAGGAGGCATCAGAAGAAAAGCAAAAAAAAAAGGGTAGTCTGATGCCGTACATACGGGAGATGGACACAGATAGAATCCAGTAGCGGCGGCCGCGATGGTATCAGTTTGCTTCGTCTTGATCGATTCACCATGAAGATTCCAAATAATCCGGCATCATGTGCCCACTGCCTCACCATAACATCTAGAAGTGAATCAGGGAAGGAGAAGAGAACCTGGGCACTGACCTGGGCCCCCGCTTGGCGCGGATCGGATGCTGCTGCCCGGCATGCCTGCAGCCTCCAATCTGGCCAAGGACAACCGGCTCCATGAGCTGCAGGGTGCAAGAGACCTCTCTTTCTCCTCGCGCCGCCGTCTCCAGTACCCAACTGCTTCCCCGAGCGGCTCCTGTCCATTGCTTCACAAGAAACGACCGAACACGTCGGGGGAAAGTGGTGTCCTGCGATGGCCAAATCGTCATGCGCTGCTGCGGGCGCCGGTAAGCACCGGAGGTGGAGCCATCCTCCTCGGCGGCGTGAGCCGGGCACGAACCCTAGGTTAAGAGAGCGGTCGCGATGGGGGAAGAGAGGAGCAGTCAGCTCTTTGTTTTCTTGGCATCACGGAGCGGTGGCGACGTGGAGTTTCTCTGGTCCTCGCTTCACCGCTTTGATCGGAATAAGAGGCGGCGTGGCTACCTCGTGGTCATCGTAGAAGCACGCATAAGTCAAAAGTCCGGCGAGGACCTCCGGCACGCCGGCGCACGATCCCCTCGGCCAGCCCTCGCTTTATGGGAGATGGACATGGTGGATTTGAGAAGCGGTCCAGGGCTCGAGATTGGAGAAAAGAGACGTCGTGTTCAGTTTGATCAGCGTTTCCTTTCTTTTTTTCCCAACTGACTGCGGAGACAGCGGTTTAAAGCGGTGCAAGGAGCTTCCCGTGCAAGGACACGTACCACCACGACCCAGTGGATGGGTGAGCTACGTGGAAGAAATTAGAATATCGCACGAAAGCTCACAAAAGGTAGTTACTGTAGATGTGCGGTATTGTAGCTGTCTACAGTAGCTGAACTGATTTGGCATGCCTAACAGATCGCTAACCCTGCGGGCTTTCATATATGTAGTTATTTTTTCTCTACACGTCTCCATCCCGCCGCCACGCCGTCATTTGCGGCCGGACGGCTTGCCGGCCGGGGCCATAGGGTCCACGGATGCGCTAGAAACCATCTTTCTCTACTGCGGCGCTGCCAACCCCGCCCCCGGTACGGCCCGCCCTCCTAGTGCCCTCCTCCAGGCGACCCGTTGGCCGGCGCTGCTCAACTGCTGCCGTGCTGGAGTGTTGCGACTCTTCGCCTCTGCATCTCCTAGTCCAGGTTCCATGAATTGATTTACGTGACTGTCCAGGATTCGCATATTTTAAATTTCAATTTAATTGATTTACGTGACTGTCCAGGATTGAGCTGATCCATTGATTTATACAATTTTTTGCTATCAAATTACATTTTTTACGAATAGAAGATTTAGAGATTTATTAGACAGGAAAGTGACAAACATGGATGCTACAATTTTTTGCTATTGATTTCATGTTTCTTCCATTGATTTCAAAAGTACCAAACATCGATGATACAATTTTTTTCTACCGATTTCATGTTTTCTGTCATCTCTTTTGTAATTTTTTCGGATCATTAACGGCTTAGTTATTTATCTTTGCAACCGTACCAAATTTTTACGCTTAGGTTTTGGCCCGGGGTTTGGTTCAATCCTGGCTCCGCCACTGTCTCGAAAGATCTGCATGTGTTAACCTCCCTTCATAAATGAATGGACACGCTCCGAGTGGGCTGGCTCTTTCTTCCACGCAAGCGAGTGCCAAATCATTGGTGAAAGAAAGATAGCTACTCACATCGATACTCCATAAGAGTATGTACTAACACCGTCTTAATCTTAAAATAATGACAGAATATATCTAAATTAGATGTATCTAATATATGTTAAATAGTAGATTTATCTAAATTTTAACATATATGCGGCAACTATTTTGAGAAGGAGGGAGTACAATACAAGACGCGCTTAGAAAAATAAACCGACTTCTTTAATCATCGATGTTTATGTATGGATTTTATATAAGATATATACCTAAGTATGTACCTCTTCTATAGAAATAAGCACCAATGCTTAATAAAAACGTTGATTTATTTTTATAATAATCACTACTCTAAGCATTTTTATTGTACATGGCCTAGAGAAGGGTATGTATTTGCTTAATTAAGTCACATATCAGATTTTGGATTCTATTAGACACGATATTTTGGTTGGACGCTGTAGTTTGCCGAGCTGATTGTGCAGCAGCTGATATGTTGACCACTCGTTTTTAGCGGGGTCTTGGTACGCCGGGCCTGTCAGGCTGTCACTCTTTTGCCTAGATTCCTTCATTTTATAGAACCTCGTATATACTTTTTAAATTATCGGGAAGAACTTTAAGTCTGTAAAATAAAAATATTTTATAAAACCTCCAATGTAGATTTATCAATACTAGCTGAATGCCCGTGCGTTGCTACGGGTAAATTTTATTTGTCTCACGGATGCATCCAAGATCCATGATGGCAGTTTCTCTTTTCTTATTCTCGGCATTGAGCAATTAAGCATATACAAAAACTTGGTTTAGATATCATGATACGAAGAGTGGATTCACTCAAAATCCACAAACCTACCTTAAAAAAACTTTTAGATTTTATTCTACAATCAGATATCATGAGAGTTCGTGTAACAAAATAATCATACATGTGCTTATGTGAATAATAGAATAATAGAATTGCATATAAAAGACATAGAAATCTGGACTATCTTTTTTCTAGCATTGATACGCACATGGAATATTTTACGCCGATGCTCAGTGCACCTAGTACTGATTAGTCTTATCAGTAGAACTGAGCGTGCTTACAAGCACAAATACTCTGAAGGACACGATGCCATCTTAGTTGCTAAATCATCTCATGTAATGGAGGAAAACATCGATAACAGGTTTACCAATTATAACATACTCCCTCCATCCAGGAATAACTGACTTGAGTTTGTATATATTCGAATGTATGTATACACTAAAATACGTTTAGATACATTTGAATTTAGACAAACTCACGTCAGTTATTTCTGAACGGAGTGGGTACAATTTAAGATTGCCCTGAAATAACCACGTTTTCTTTCACATTTTTTTCCTAACAACTACACTCCTATCGACACTCTATTATCATCACAATAATGCTTGACTGCTTCACCATCCTTGGATAACTCCTAGATCAGTTATCACTTGCTGGGATAATTTGTTTGCAAAAGGTATGTTGTACATACCAACAACATGTCCTGTGTGCCAGTAGCACTGGCTATCCGTGAACAGTCTTTAGATATCTGCTCTCGAGGGGATCCACCCCCTTTGTTCTATGACTCGTTGGCAGAAAAATGACAAGATTTCTGAAAAATTGGAAACTGAAAAATAGAGGTAGAGATGCATTGTCATTTGTCAAATACCAATATCTCTTATGTAACCTCCATAACTTCTGACTTCCACCAGCTCTGCTCGTCACCTGATAGTCATCCTATTTTTTTATATGTCACTATTATTAGGCAGTCAAATGAATCAGCTTATTGTTTGCAAAAAATATAAATGAAATCCTAGTTACTAAATATTTCCATGGACCAAAGCGTTGCTATGGGATCATAGTACATATGATCATCATTTGGATTACGACCAACATCTAGTACACATGATAAAGTCGTACCAAATCTAACAAAGTTTAATTTATTTAAAAAATCTACATACTGGCATTTAGTTTTTTCAAGAACCAGTAGTCTGACATAGCAACTGGCCCATTCCACAATCTGCAAACTCCTAGCTATCTAGTTGCACCGAGCAATGCCACAAATTTTGCACTGTGAACTTCCACAAATCCGTACCTAACAACGCCACAGATTAACCAGACAACTTTGTTGACAAAAATCACCTAGCAGAACGCAAAATTATCCAATCCATTACGTGTCCCTGAAATATATTTGTCGCTGGAGAGAAAAAAGTTATGTCGCGGAGATGTCATCGTGATCAATCCTCATCTCTTCCAGATTCTCACCATGTACGTACTCTCCGCCTCCTCCCTCCACACTCACTCATCATGTTCGTTCGGTGCCCTTTGACCATCACAATAGGTGTTGATCACATTGTGTGGATGGGCCCTCATCAAGCGGACGAGCGAGCAAAGAATTATCGGTAGCAAACATATTCATGTACATCAACCACACTGGCCGGTATACATGCAATAGTATGCGCCCACACCATGACATGAAGCATGAGCGAAAACCTTGATCCGAGCATGCGTTTGCTGAGCTAAGTCTTCGATCTTGTGTTAGCCGATTTTTTCTTCAATGTTCATGTCTTATGTTTTATATGTGATCTTAAATAATTAACCACCAATGAACGAGGAGATACGATTCAGCGATTTTTAATCTGGTGTCATCTACATACACATGTAGTCAGCCACATAGCAAACGACTTGTACAAACACTGAACCGGTCACACTATCTCACCATCAAGCCACCAACAGCGGGAATGCAGACACAGGTCAGAGGATCACAACTGAACTTATCGGGTGTATGGAACTTGAATCTAATTACATATTTAATATGCAACTATGCAACACTCTCCCTTTTCAGACATAAACACCTCCATTAGCTTCATAATTAGCACCATCTATATTCCAAAAGTCATACGTGGCAGGTGTTTGACTATTCAAGAACTGTTTGTAATGTTAGTTTTCATGTACGCACATCTGAAATCCCTATTTGCACCTGCAATTTAAAAAAATCCAATTTGTAGTTCGATATTTTCATACGAAAAATCGATTATTGCCATCGATTCATGCATCCACACCGCAAAATGTCATAGCTGGACGGCTAGCTTTTTCCTTTTTTTTGTTCAACAGCTGGACGGCTATCTTTTTTTTTGAACGTTGAACGGGGTGCAAAGCACCCGACATATAATGCTGCATAAAAGTCCTTGGAGTACAAAAAGGCCAAAAAGATAAAAATTACACAGAGGCCCAGGAAATTGCATTGAGGACCCTGAAAGAAACTTGAAAAAGCAATCAAGTCCTACGTCCTCATCCTCCTCCAGATCGACGAAGCTCCGCCGCCGGCGAGCATCCTTGCCACAGGAAGCAAACGACGAGAGAAGCAGAGCAGCATAGGAGCGGCAGCCCTACTGCCATTGAGTCCGGCGTGCTGGCTAGACCCGCCGCCAGGGAGACGTCGGAGAGAAGCTCCAGAGGACTTCTCCACCCAAAGGACGCCGCAGCCACCATCGCCTGCAAAATAGCCGTCATGGCTCCCTGAAGCAGACGAAACGCCGCCAAGGCAACCCTAGCCAGAGAAGCCGACGAACCGTCCTCGTACCGCTGAAGAAGAAGCAGAGTCTCCATCTCACCTCCTCGCCACCACGGCTATCTGATATATAGCCTAGATGACTAATGGAACCAGACACATATAGTGTGTAGCTGCACAGAAAAAAAGGAGTGTCCACGTTGATGTAGATGGCAACCAGGGATAGAACAGCAGCACGTCCCTGGCAAGAGCAGCAACGGAAGAAAACCATCGCTGGTCCAGAGGACTCTCGTTCCTTCCAATCTAGCCACCATGATAAGAAAATAGTGGGGAAAGGATAGGCCATCAGGATCCGAGCACAGCATCACCACAGGTCGGACTCCACACTGCAAAATCGAGTCCATGTCCGCCACCCATCGTCGACTCTCCAGCCACCACACGATGGCCAGACCAAGCAGATAAAGGGATCGGGAAGGAAGATACGGGCCCTCCTTTCCTATGGCAGCGAGGAAAAAAATCCTCTCCCCGCCGATTCGATCGAAATCGATCGGATCCATTTTCCCAAGAACATGATTTCCTCGAAACAGGCATACGCCCAGCTTTATAAATAAAGCAACAACCATACAATATCTAGACCACGCGACACAGTTCAACACCAAACACACAGACCACGCAACACACTCAACATCCACACAGTCTAGCACACACGGATACAAACACGCCCCAGGGGCGCACTCAGGAGCCGGAGGGAGAAGCAATTTGGCGTGCCGCCACGATGAGGTGCTCAATAATCCCGTCTAGCCGCGCCCTGTCGCGCTGTCTACTCAACGGGTACCACTGCTGCAAAAAAGCGAGAAATTTGAAGGTCGAGTCAGAGGCCCTGCGAAGAAAGACACGCTCGATGACCATCTTGTTACGGATGTTCCATAATGTCCAGGTCATCCCTGCGAACAGGAACCAGAAGAGGCGCCTCCTCCTACCGGTCTGGTTCGCATTGGCATCCAGGAATTCCCCCAGGTCCGCGGCCTGCCACGATGGCCCCAGAGCCTCGTGGGTAAAGTTCCAAAGGAAGCGAGCTGCGGAACAGGAAAAGAAGATGTGATGTCCCGTTTCCGGGACCGCACAAAGCGGACACAGGCCATTCCCCGGGCCCTGCCGCTTGGCCACCTCCACCCCGGAAGGAAGCCGATCACGTAACAACTGCCAAAGGAAGATCTTAATCTTCAAAGGGAGGGGGGCCTTCCACAGAGTGGATGTCCAAGTGGAGGGCCATCAAGAGGGCCCGGTACATGGACCCACAGAAAAACACGCCCGAGGGCGAAGGTGCCAGGACATACTATCTGGGATTGGGGTGGGGCAATGGAAGACTGTCGAAGTCCTCCTGTGTCGCCGCTCGGCCCCAAGGCTCCGGCGGAACGCAACATGCCAGACTCCGTCCTGGAAGGCATCAGCCACCAAGAGCAAGGGATCTGTGCATATCGCGAATAGCTCGGGCGTCAGAAGCCGCAGGGGGCGCCCGCCCACCCAAGGGTCGAGCCAGAAGATGGTGTTTTTCCCATTCCCAGTGGAAATAACAAGCCCCTTCCGGATCGCTGGCTTGATGTCCTGGATGGCTCTCCAAACGAGAGCCCTCCCGACGATCATAGGCTAGGAGAGGCACCGCAGATACTTAGCTTTGATCAACTTTAGCCACAGGCCGTCGTCCGTCAGATCCGCTGCACAACGAAGCATGAGGGCCACATTCATGTGACGAGAGGAAATGATCCCTATGCCCCCCATATCCTTGGGGGCGCAAATGTCCGCCCACTTAACCATGTGGTACTTTTGGTGACCATCATTTGCCATCCAAAAGAACCTAGATAGCTCCTTATCAAAGTTGGCGTGCACACCTTCCTGCAGGATATACAACCCCATGATGTACATGGGGAGGCTGGAAAGGCATGCGTCCATAAGGATGGTCTTACTCCCTTTGGAGGTAAACCTGCCTTGCCATGGTTCGGATCTCGCCTTAACCCGACCCATAAGGGCTCCAGTCCGAGATGAAGCTCGGTGTCCTCGACCGCATCCCTGTGTAGTTCATGGGGAACGATGTCAGTCGACAGTTCAAGTTATCAGCAATCCGCTGCTGAGCTTCCACGGGATACCCCAACACCATCACCTCACTCTTGTCGAAATTGATTTTGAGGCCAGACATGGCCTCAAAACAAAGAAGCAAGAATTTCAGGTTTCTGATATCCTGCTCCGACCCTTCAACCATAAGCATGGTATCATCGGCATATTGGAGGTGAGTGACCCCCCCTCCCGGGATCAGATGCCCTACCACACTAGAGATGTGGCCAGAAATCTTGGCTTTCTCCATGATTTCTGCCAGGGCATCCACCGCGGCATTGAACAAGATTGGGGAGATCGGGTCCCCTTGCCTAACCCCACACGAGGGTTTGAAATAGGGGCCTACCTCCCCATTTATGTTAATTGCCGTGTTCCCGCTCATGATGATCTGCATGATCCACCCTATCATGCGATCATCAAGGCCCCTGCGTTGGAGGACTTGGCGAAGAAAGGCCCAATCTAGCCTATCATACGCCTTTTGGAAGTCAAGCTTCAGGAAGACGCCCCGCTGGCGTCCCACCTTGACTTCGTGAATAATCTCATGGAGTGCCAGGATCCCATCATGGATGAATCTGCCCTTAAGAAAGGCGAACTGGTACGGGTGCGTCAGGCGTTCCATTAGAGGCGCCAACCTACGCGCACAAACCTTGGACATAATCCTTTGGATGACATTGATTACCGTGATCGGCCTAAACTACCGAATATCCGTGGCCCCCACCACCTTGGGGATCAAGGTAATCACGCCAAAGTTTAACCGCGACATCACGAGGGTCCCGACATATAACTCCTGAAACATAGGCATGATAGCCCCCTGTATGCAATTCCAAAATTTCTGAAAGAACACGACAGGAAGGCCATCCGGGCCCGGGGCCGAGTTAGCCTTCATCTCCATAATGGCCAGTTCCACCTCCGCTGGCAGGAACGGGAGCGTGAGCTCAACGTTCTCCGCATCGGAAACCCTGGCCCTCTCTGACTAGAAGTCACCGGCTAATGCGACCCCAGTCTGGGGGCTAGCCGAGAATAGCCCCTTATAGAAGGAGTAGATATGGGAGGTGATGTCTCTGGCCTCCTCCAGGAGACGTCCACCATCCCAGAGGCAGGGGATGGAACATTTCCTACGCCTGCCATTAGCGATGGCATGGAAGTAGGCCGTTCGTGATCCCCTTTGAGGAGCCAGTTTTGGCGGCTTCTTTGCCGCCAGAACGTCTCCTCGCCCCGAAAAATCTCCATGAGGGAATCCTCCAATGCAAAGCGTTGGAGCCATTCCTCCATAGAGAGGCCTACCGTATCTGCAGCCCTATCTAGGTCCTGGATGGACGTGAGGAGGTCCCCTTTTCTGCGCCGCAGCTCGGCGCCAAGGTTCGCCCCCCACGCATGAATCGACGGGCCATCGGGCGCGGCGGTGCAAACGCCCACCGCCAGGCGCGCCCTCGAACCGTCCCTATCGCTGCACTCCACTTGGCTGAACCATCTCCACAAACCCCATGCTGGAGCGAAGTTCTCGGTGGAACCAATTTGGGTTTTGGGGGAGCCCTCACCCGTCGAGAGTAGGAGTGGGCAATGGTCCGAACCCACCCTCGTGACCGTCCGAAGCGAACACAAGGGATAGGCCATTTCCCATTCTACCGAAACTAAGACCCGATCAAGCACACTCCTGATCGGGTCTACTCGGTTGTTCGACCAGGTAAAACGGCCCCCCACACGGGTGATCTCCCGTAGGGCGAGGTCAAGAATGCGCCATTGAACATACGCATCTGGAAAGATCCACATTATCCGAGCTCTTCTCTTACGGGGACCGAATAAGATTAAAGTCCCCACCACCACCACAGATCGAGCAACTCACCTTAGCCGAGAGTTCAGCCAGGAAAGCAGGGGAGCGGCGATGATCCGCAGGGCCATAGACGATGATCACCTCCCAACTAAGATGAGATCGTCTATGGGTGAGTAGCATACTCACAAAGAATTCCCCACTGTCCATATCATCAACCTCAAAGGTGTCCTCTTTAGCCCCTAAGAGGATACCTCCCGAGTGGCCACTGGCTGGCAACCAGTGCCAGGCAAACTTGTGGCGGCTCAATCCCTGCAACTCAGGGATCGAGAAGTCTTGTCTAATCGTCTCCTGGAGGCCCACAATGTCGACATCTTCTTGTCTCAAATAGTCCCGCAGTTGCTGCCTACGGCCAGCATTCCCGAATCCCCGGATGTTCCAATCTAGGAGGAAGATCGGGCGACTCATTAGGGAATACTATCAGGGGGGATCCCCTTACGGGGGACAGATCGGGCCCTACCTCATGTCGAGGGCCTGGACACCGGCTTGGGAGGCCTTCCTCGCTTCCCCCCCACCTGGGGAGTCGTGAGGGAGGTCTCCACAATCAACGGGCGAGGTGGGCTACCTCCCCTAGTCACCGGGCCCTGCAACCCAGTGCTAGAGGTGGCACGGAGTCTGGCCAGCTTCTCCTGCTCCGCCTGAGCACGAGAGGCCGCTAATACTCCATCGTAGACCTCCTTCGCCTTTAGTGCCGCAATCTGCTCCAAGCGTGGACCACGCTCCCCACGGAACACGATCCCGCTATCCCTGGCCACAATATCTAATTGCTCCTCTGGGACCTCTGCCAAAACCGAGAACCTAGACCCGGAGGAGGGAGAGAGAATAGAAGTTGGAGAGCATGGGGGGGCAGGACGTGCAGTGGTCAAGGTTGCGTGAAGCCGCCAGCCTCAGCTCGAGGGCCAGTCGGCTCCGCCTCCCGCTAGTCTGGCTCATGCAGTAGCAATCCTGCACTAGCAGGGAGGGAGGAGGTGGACGTGCGCTGGAGGGGCCTTGGCCGTCGCCTCGGGAGTGTCGGGGAAGACCGAGAGTGACAGACCAGCCGAGGCCAGCCTTTCGAGGAGGAGCTGGGAGAGCCGGGGAGAGGGTGTAGCACCGCCGCCTGAAACGAGGGACAGCCAAGCGGAGCCACCACCATCCTCACTGGGAGGAACAAGGCACCATCGGGCTGCGTGGAGGGGAGGATCAGCGGCCCATCCCGAGAGCCCGAGATACTCACCCCTCACCATGTTCGACCCAGTAACGTCCATCTCCTCTGAGATCAGAGGATCTGGGCGCATACACCTGGGGACGTCCACTGGGGGGAGGGACAGAGAGAGGACAGGCCCCAGAGACAGAGTAGCGGCAGGAGGACCCGTCCCCCCCTCAACAGGCAGGCGCGGAGTGGTCCGGGTCGTCTTCCGAGTCCTCCTCACTGGAGCGATCATCTCCCCCATCTCCGGGCTCGCGGCGGTGCACGGAAGGGTCTGGGGATGGGGAGCGAGACCCCACCTCCTCCCGCTCCAGCTCCACCGTAAGGGTCCTGCCAGGGGTGCCGAAGTAGAAGGGCGGGAGGGTGCAATCCAGCTTGGCCGGATCCGGGTGTCTGACCTGCACTCGCACCGGACCCAGACCGCGGAGGGAGTCCAAGTCGCAACTCACGAACTTGCCAATGGCCTGAGAGATCAGCATGATGTACTTCGCCTTCCTGGCCTCCTCAGGGATGCCGTGGATGCGAACCCAAACGGTCGAGAGCGCAGCAGTGGTGTCGGGGTGCACGCAGGATTCCCGAATCGACACCTTGATGTTGTGGATGGGAAGGAACGTCGACTGGCCCCGAGACAACGCCCGCAACGCCTCCCTGGACGGGAAAATCACCGAGAACACCATGGGGGCAGTCTCCCTCACGTTCCACACGAAGTCAGAGTCAAACGACCTCAACTCCGCGCGAATGATGTCCTCGGTAATCTCCACTGATAGAGGAGGGTCCTGGTCCGGCAGTACACGGATCTCAGCGAGGTTCTGGGGAACCGAGAGGGCCACCTTGCCCAGGTCAATGTAGTAGAATCCCAGGTCGATCCCGTGGCCAAGGAGCTCCAAGGTACTGCGCTCGCGGTGCGGCGAACGGGTCGTACAGTCAAGCACCCGGTGAGAAGGATCGCCACAAAACAGGCAGTGCTCTGGCTCTGAACAGTCAGAGCGAAAGTGGCCAACCTCCCTGCAGTTGAAGCATCGGTTGCGCGTGGGGGACTTCGGGTGCGCCGGGACCCCTGCCGCCGGTTGAGGCGCGCCAGGGGGATGCGGCATGGGTGGGTGCCCAGTCTGGCCCCCTCCCGTGCCCGCCCCGCCCTGCTGCACGCCGGCGCTAGTCCCCTGAGACTTCTTGCGCTTCTTGTTCTTCTTCTTTTTGGGACCAGATGGAGCAACCGGGGTAGAAACAGCAGATGCAAATCGCCGACCACGCCGAGGACGTGTGCCTCAAGCCATGGCCCGTCCCTGCGGTCGCCCTCCAGAACCGCGCCTCTCCCATGACGCAGGTCGATTCGTCTGCCAGTCTGCAGGAGAGAAGGACCCCGAGCGAGAGATCACACGGCGGCCATTGGGGAAGGCTAAGAGGGACTGCGCGAATAGAGCATCCGCCGACGGGAGGCGTCTGGCAGAGGCGCCCTCCAGGCCCTCGCGAGCTCGGCTCAGGCCCAGAAGCGTCTGGCCAGAGGCGCTGGCCGGGACCGTCTGGCCGAGGCCGTGGAAGGGGCAGGCAGGAGGCGCGAAGAGTCGGGAGGTCTGGCGCGTCGGTGGTCTGGGAGAAGGGATTCGCTCGGCGAGGTGAGGCGCTTCATGGTGGCCTCCGCGAAGGACTGCAGGAGAGGCGGCGGGGTGGGAGTCAGGCGTACTCGACGAGCGCCAGAGGCGTGGCGGCGGAATTGCTCGGGAGAAGCTAGGGTTGCACGGTCCAGGTTGGTTGACCCTTTGTGGATCCAGAGCCACGCCCCCACGGGCCAAGCCCGAGCCCGCGGCCCGCCCCCACCATCGAGGCCACCGCCAACATGGACGTCTCACGCCCACGGAATAGGCCCAGACAGACGCAAGCCGGACTGGGCCCTCTGGCCGGGCTTTAGCCAGACTGCCTCAGGCGAGAAGGCGGGGCATCCTTCTGACGATCATGAAGGCGGCGGACGCTTCACCGTATCCACGCGCGAGGAAGCAGACCGGAGGACTTGAGGCCTCAGGCGGCTCCCTTGGCCAATCCGCCTCCCATGCAAAGATTCAGAACAGCGGGCGCCTCTCCGGCCACCGACCATCTCGCCGCGCCGCAAAGCGGCAGGTGACATCCCGGGGCCCCTCCGCAGCGTCTTCGACCTAGCCCCACGACCCCGCCGTCGTGACCAGAACAGCCCAGCGTCAGAACGGGCGGCGGTGAGGACCGCCACCGCTTCTTCCGCTCGGCCTCCTCGCCGACTTCGACTTCGCCACGTCAACGCCGCCACGAATCGAGTCGAGGCAGAGGCCGGGTGCGCCATTCCACGGACGGGGGGTCGAGGAGGGAGAACGGCGGCCACCGCTTAGCAAGAAGCGAAGCGCCGCCAAGACGCTTAAGTCCCCGCCTTCACGCCCCCGTCCAGCTGTGTGGTTGATAGGATTCCCGAGCTCCCCTCTTCTGAAGACCACATATATACACGCACATTATTGCAGGAGCTCCAATTCCCAAGAACATGATTTGGCCATGGCAGCTCCGCTCAGAGGTCATCGTTGATGCCGTCCTACGGCCAGATCCCGTCAGTCGCCACCGCTAAGATGAGTAGCAGTGGCGGAGGGGCAGGGACGTCCTCGCTGCGTTGTCCCATCAATCGCCGCCGAGATGGCCTATCACCGGCGGGAGAGGAGCAGGGGCGGAGGGGCGGCCTCGCCGTCCACCTTGGCCGACACCTCCCATCCATTCGGCGCTCGAGGGAGACGTCGCGTGGGGACGGGGATTTTTTTCTTATCCACAAAACCGTTCAGTTTCGTGGGTGGCAATGGTGGGCAATTTCACTGAACTGTCAGGAGCAAAGTTGTCCAATAAAATTCGGACGGAAACCAAGTAGACGAACTGACTTATATATACTCCATATATATAGATGAACGGTGCTATTGCGCGGCGCCGCATTTTCAATCCCTGCGTGCGGTGGCAATATCCCAGGCCGCAAAAAGATTCATGTACTACTCCTGAGCAACCTTTGGCATGCATACGGGTGGATTGGAGCCAGTTGCGGACCCAGCCAGGAAATTTAGTGGGGGGCAATTCATATAAGTGGGGGCATTTCTTATATAAATTAGAAATTTTAAAATATTTTTTTCTTAAATATGAACAGATTGCACTAAAATTCAAAAAATTGAGTGGGGACCACTGCCCCCACTCAGCTATACATGGGTCCGTCCCTGGTCGGAGCCGCTCTGAAAAGTCACTTTAGCTCCTCCCAACACCCAATACACATACGTACTAGTACATAGTATAGCTACATTAATCCTATAACTCTACAATACATGCTAAGTACATAGTACATCCTACACACTGCATGACAATCTAAAGCGTTTGTTCAAATCTTCACTTTATCTAGTATTCAACATGAACATATTTTCAGTCTTACACTTTGCTCACGGTTCCTGCAAAAAAATATAAACAAACACTTTATTTAGTAGTAGTTGACCACTTGCTGTTAGACATGGTCACCCCTTACCACCGGATAAATTATGGCAATGCCCTGGTTTACCATGTTACTTACAGTAGTCAGCTGCCCATGTTTTCATAAAAAGAAATTATTATCAGATTATCCCAGTATAATTATTAGATTAATCAGACACAATTATCATGTTAACTATGTGACAATTATCATGCTTAAAAAAACACGGACCGAATTATTCCATTACCAGGTTAATTAATCACAACTATTAGATTATCTAATTATCAATTAAGAAAAGCAGTTACCAGATTATCCTAGCGATAGCTACCATAATAATTAACAGGTTAGCTATCTAAACTACCAGAAAAGCAATTATCAGGTTATCCTTACGAGATTATCTCTAAAAATTACCAGATTAATTGGTCACAGCTATCAGATTATGACAGTTACGGCCAATGTTTATAAAACAAAGCATCAGGTTATCCCAAATACACAATTACTAGGTTTACTAGTCACGATTACCATGTTAATCAAAAAGCAATTGCCAGATTATTTTCTGGTAGCGATTACCAGATTAGTTATTCACAACTATCAGATTACATATACGAGAATACCAGGCAGTGACCATGTTATGAGCTATCACAAAAAATGACGAGCACAATTGCACACGGTCATGTCCTAGAGCTCCTACCTCATCGCCGGCGTTGCCATATCCGGCAGCTTCTACTCCGCCATGCCAGCACCCTCCATGGCGCGCGCATGACCCACGACGGCAGCCTTCCCTGCGGCGTGCTGGGTGCCGAAGGCTTCACCCGATGCATGACCTGCGGCGGCGCGGAGGCGTCCTCCTCTGCGGCTTGCCTGGACCTGGCGATGGCCTCACCCTACACATGACCAGCGGCGGTGTCCTCCCAGCGGCGTGCTGGGCGACGATGGCTTCCCTGGACGCGACGGCACCTCACCCGATGCATGACCCGCGGCGGCGGCCTCCCCTGCGGCGTGCTGGGAGGGCGCGGCACACGGCGACGGCCTCACCCGACGCATGACCCACGGTGGCGCGGCGACGGCCTCCCCTGCGGCATGCTAGACGGCGGCGGCTTCTTCCTCTCGTGCCTCCGAGGCAGGGCGCTCGAACCTGTAGGCGGTTTGGGGAGAGCGATTGTGTGGCTGAGAGTTGCCCACGATGGGATAAGGCACGTCAATGAGAAGGATAAGGCGTGAGAACGTGAGCTGTCAAGAGAATAAGATTCGTTTTTCCGAATCACGACGCGCCGCACGGACGACAGCCTGATGCGGCGTTTTCTATTATTTCTTTCCTAGATAGATAGATAGATATATAGATAGATAGATATAATGAAAAAAGTTATAGATCACTGTTTCTAGATAAATTTTAATATATTAAAAATTAACTCGTTTTGAAGAGCTCGCCATAATAAAGTTAAATATGCAAATAAAATTAAATTTACATTTATATTGTAAAAGTTACGCACTGTTTTTAGTTTGTAGTACATATGAAAAATAGAATATAGCCAAAAGGCAAAAGAGTGGACACCCGACGGGTCCAACGTTATGTCAAAACGACACCATATCTATATTGGTTTTGGTTTCATTGTATTTTTATTATTTATTTATTTATTTATTTCCATTCTTTCATTTTGTTCATGAGTACAATACTCACTCCGGTACAGTTTATTACACTACTAGAAAACAGGCTATCCGTTCGCGCCACCTAACAGCATTAGTCTCGGTTGCGCCACGAACCGGGACTAATGTTCGAACGGGCACAATGGTCGGAAGCATGCGTCCCGGTTGGTAGGGGTGCATACGTCCCGGTTTATAACACAAACCGGTACTAAAGTGTGGGCGCCAGACACGTGGCCTGCCACACACCTTTAACACAAACCGGGACGTATGAGTCCGTCCTCTATAAATATGACGCCCCAGCCCTCTACCTCCCCTCTGTTTTTTCTTGGTGGAAGGTGTGAGAGGTGTGCTAGTTTATTTTTTTTATGCATGGATGCAAGGTGTTTGATAAAATGTTTGAGTGAATGATCCCGTTCAATTTCTCACAGAACAAAAAATAGGAGGTGCCCGAGACGTACTTGAGCTTGCTTCTCTTTATTTCCCTCGATCGAAGTTAGCAATCTTATCTTTTCTCTGTCATTGATACAATGCATGTGTCAATGTGAATTGGTCATTTCACTATTTATGATGTTCCGTTTTTGATAAACTTAATTATATGATGCAGATGAACGGTCGGGAATGGATGTACGGCGACCGGCGTGAACCCGGGTACATTAAAGGCGTGGATCAATTTATCGATGTGGCTACGACAAACAAAGATAATGGTTTTATACGTTGGTCATGTGTTCAATGTCGGAACAACAAGGAGTACTCTTCCTCGAAAATAATTCGCGGCCACCTGGTTATGAAAAGGTTTCATGCCCAACTATAATTGCTGGGCAAGCATGAGGAAAGAGGGGTTATGATGGAAAACAATGAAGAAGATGATGATGATAACAACTATCATTATATGTTTCCCGAATACAGTGATACTGCAATGGAAGACAATAAAGAGGAAGGAGGTGAAGAACAGGCATCAGATGAGCCCGCTGATGAACTTGGTAGGGTCATTTCTGATGCAAATCGAGACTGTGAAACAGAAAAGGAGAAGTTGAAGGTGGAGGGCATGTTAGAAGATCACAAGAAATTGTTGTACCCAAATTGCAAAGATGACAGCACAAAGCTCGGTACCACACTGAAATTGCTGCGACGGAAGGCAGAGTGTGGTCTAACTGACTCCGCATTTGAAAAGATGCTGAAAATAATGAAGCCGAAGTTTCCAAAACATAACGAACCTCCCAAGAGTACGTACAAAGCAAAGAAGACTATTTGCCCTCTAAGATTAGATGTGCAGAAGATACATGCATGCATTAATGACTGCATCCTCTACCACGGTAAGGAGTATGAGAATTTAGATAAATGTCCGGTATGCAATGCATTGCGGTATAAGATCAGACGAGATGACTCTGGTGATGTTGAGGGAGAGCCCCTCCGGAAGAGGGTTCCTGCTAAGGTTATGTGGTATGCTCCTATAATACCAAGGTTGAAACGCATGTTCAGAAACAAAGAGCATGTCAGTTTGTTGCGATGGCACAAAGAAGACCGTAAGAAAGACGGGAAGTTGAGACACCCTGCTGATAGGTCGCAGTGGAGAAATATCGAGAGAGACTTCCCGGACTTTGCAGGTGACGCAAGGAACTTATGGTTTGGTCTAAGTACGGATGGCATCAATCCTTCTGGGAGAAGAGCTGCAGTCATAGCACCTGGCCCGTGACTATGTATCTACAACCTTCCTCCTTGGTTGTGCATGAAGCGTAAGTTCATTATGATGCCAGTGCTCATCCAAGGCCCGAAGCAACCGGACAACGATATTGATGTGTACCTAAGGTCATTAGTTGAAGAAATCTTATAGCTGTAGGGCAAACTAGGTGTACATGTGTGGGATGAGAACAAACAGGAGCCATTTGACCTACGAGGGTTACTTTTCGTAATCATCAATGATTGGCCTGCTCTTAGTAACCTTTCAGGACAGACAAACAAGGGATATAAGGCATGCACGCACTGTTTAGATAAGACTGAAGGTACATATTTGCATAAATGCAAGAAGGTTGTGTACCTGGCGAATCGACGATTTCTTCCGACCAATCATCCCGTAAGAAATAAAGGCAAGCATTTCAAAGGTGAGGCAGATCACCGGAAGAAGCCTGAACTCCCTGCTGGTGATGATGTATTTGGTATGGTCAAGGACATAGAAGTAATCTTTGGAAAGGGTCCCGGAGGTCAATCAGTTCCGAACGACGTCGCTACCGGACACGCACCCATGTGGAAGAAGAAATCTATATTTTGGGAGCTGCCATATTGGAAAGTCCTACGTGTCCGCTCTTCAATCGACGTGATGCACATGACGAAGAATCTTTGCGTGAACCTGTTGGATTCCTAGGCGTGTATGGGAAGACAGAAGATACACCAGAAGCACGGGAGGACCAGCAAATTATGAAACACCCAAATAACATGCATACACAGAACAGGACGGATAAAGGGCGTCACTTAAGTCGTGCCATCTATGCTCTTACCAAAGCAGAGAAGGAAATCTTTTTTGAAATCCTTTACAGTATCAAGGTGTCGTCTGACTTCTCATCTAATATAAAGGGGATAATAAATATGGTAGAGAAAAAGTTCCAAAACCTGAAGTCTCATGACTGCCACGTGATTATGACGCAGTTGCTTCCGATTGCATTGAGGGGGCTTCTACCGGAAAATGTTCGAGTACCCATTGTGAAGCTGTGTGCATTCCTTAATGCAATATCTCAGAAGGTGATCAATCCATATATTCTGCCAAGGTTACAAAAGGATGTGGTACAATGTCTTGTTAGTTTTGAGTTGGTGTTCCCACCATCCTTCTTCAATATTATGACGCATCTCCTGGTTCACCTAGTGGAAGAGATTGCCATTCTTGGTCCTGTATTTTTGCACAATATGTTCCCCTTTGAGAGGTACATGGGAGTCTTAAAGAAATATGTTCATAACCGTGCTAAACCAGAAGAAGGAATCTCCAAGGGATATGGAACAGAGGAGGACATTGAGTTTTGTGTTGACTTTATTCCTGACCTTAAGTCGATTGGTGTTCCTGACTTGCGGCATGAGGGAAGACTAAGTGGAAAAGGCACGCTGGGAAAGAAAGCAATGATATGTAGGGACGGGGATTCTTTCACTAAAGCACACTACACAGTTCTACATAATTCCACCTTGGCATCTTCGTATATCGAGGAACACAAGAATATTGTACGCTCCAAAACCCCGGGGAAGCCTGACTCATGGATTACAGATGAACACATGAAGTCTTTTGGCGGTTGAATGCGGACACATCTCTTAAATGACACCACTATTGGAGATCAGCTATACTTGTTGGCCGCGTCACCATCTTCTACTATATTGAATTTCCAAGGGTACGAAATAAATGAGAATACATTCTACACGATCTCCCAAGATAAAAAAGCACCAACCAAAACAATGGTGTCCGATTTGATGCAACGGACGAGAATGGGCAAAAGGACACATACTATGGTTACATAGAGGAGATATGGGAACTTGACTATGGAGTCTCTTTTAAGGTCCCTTTGTTTCATTGCAAATGGGTCAACCTGAATGGGGAAGGGGTAAAGATAAACCAGTTGTACGGAATAACAACAGTGGATCTCAACAATCTTGGTTATAGAGATGAACCATTCGTCCTAGCCAATGATGTGTCTCAGGTTTTCTATGTGAAGGACATGTCCTCCAGACCGAAAAAAGGAAAAAAAATAAGCAAACGAATACATCATATGATGAGCCAAAGCGTCACATAGTTCTTTTAGGGAAATAAAACATCGTGGGAATCGAGGACAAGACAGACATGTCAGAAGATTATAATAAGTTTGATGAAATTCCGCCCTTCACAGTGAAAACTAACCCAAGCATTTCGTTAAGTAAATAAGATGCTCCATGGTTACGTTCGAAGCGATCATAAGGAAGGACATACGCCAAGAAGTTCATGCTCATATTGTGTACCTCTAGTTCATGTCTGGCCGGTCGGCTGCATATTGTGAACCTAAATGCCATGAAACATGATAGCTCATTTTGTGAAGGATATTTTATTATGTTTGCAATTTTCCAAGTTTAATAAATGTATTGAGTGTTAGTCCCGGTTTGTGGCTTGACCGGGACTATATATAGGGAGGACTTTAGTCCCGATTTTGTAGTCTCGATTTTAATATAATAAATGTCTTGAGTGTTAGTCCCGTTTTGTGGCTGGACCGGGACTAAAGGGGGCCTTTAGTCCCGATTCGTAGAACGACTTTCCCGAACTATAAAGAAGTTGTCCCGATTCGTGCTTACCATTAAGACCTAATCTCCAAACGCGCGTGGTCACATATTAGGGAGTGCCTCTATGACCAGTTTCTTGGAGATGCCGGAGGACTGGGCTCCGGCGACATCTCCATGAAACTGACCGTAGTGGTGTCCCTGCTCTCGCACACCATCTTGCAGCTTGTAACTTCTCTAAGTAGATCAATACGCCTGGGAGCTAACTAATTTCACATATTAGGGAGTGCCTCGATGACCAGTTTCTTAGATATGCCGAAGGACTGGGCTCCGACGCCATCTCCCTGAAACTGGCCGTAGTGGTGTCTGTGCTCTCGAAAACAATCTTGGAGATGCCTCAATCTGGCTGGAGGACTGGACTCACAAGGATGCCTATTTATAGTACAAGCAGCTCAGCATAGTGTCGATACTCACGACATAATATCGACACTCACCCCTATTATTAGTGCTATCTCGTGTTTTGTCCTGGTTGGTGTCTCCAACCGGGACTAAAGGTTCATCTTTAGTCCCGGTTGGTGACACCATCCGGGACAAGGTACAAGCCGCACGACATAATGTCGACACTCACCCCTATCATTAGTGCTGCCTGGCCCAGCCTGCCAAAATCCCTCCAACCGGGACTAAATATGAACCCTTTTCCTCTATTTATAGGTATTTCCCTCTATTTATAGGTTGCCCACCTCAGCCTGACTTATCATGTTCGAGGTTTCAAGGCTTTCGGTCCAAACGACCGATGTTATGTGCTGAATCGTGGCAGAGTTTGTGATGATGTGCCCATATTATGCATGCATGTGGACATTGGGATGTAGAACAATGTTGCAGGAGGAAGTTTTCCTTTTCGTCGCACGAAAAAGCCATTTTCCATTTTCCGACCGCAACAAACGGGTCGTTTTGTGAAGCAACCACCAAAATGCTGTTTAGGAATGCTACCGTCCCATTTTTCAAAAATACTAGACCACCTTAAATAGACTATCTCCCAACCGGGATATCTCAAACCTTTCCGTCCATCCTGTGTAAAAAGGACAAATGTCTGCTGAATCAGTAGGAAGTGGGTCCGATTTGTACTACAGGTACATGATCTAACGACCGTGATTTTTTGAAAAAAAATCATGTTTAGACTCGCAATATGTGGTTTCTTCAGAGATCCAATGCAAGTTCTAACGATGCTCGTCCCCTATCTTCATGCACGCCGGTTCGACCATAGTTGGAAAATGGAAAAATTCAAAATGGGCATAAGAAATTCAAAAAAAAGTCCGAACAATGTAAATCCTCCGCGTGGTGTCATATTATGTGACATAGTTGCAAGAAAAAATACCAGACTTGGTATATTGATCATGTCTCGAAAAAACCTTCACAAAATGACCTATCATGTTCGAGGTTTCATGGCTTTCGGTCCAAATGACCAATGTTATGTGCTGAATCGCGCCATAGTTTGTGATACTGTGCCCATATTATGAATGCATGTGGACATTGGGATGGAGAACAATGTTGCAGGAGGAAGTTTTCCTTTTCGTCGCACGGAAAAGCTATTTTTCTTTATCCAAGCGCAAAAAACGGGTCGTTTTGTGAAGCAATCACCAAAATGTTGTTTCAGAATGCTACCGTCCCATTTTTTTAAAATACTATACCACCTTAAATGGACTATCTCCCAACCGGGATATCTCAAACCTTTCCGTCCATCTCGGGTAAAAAGTCTGCCGAATCGGCAGGAAGTGGGTCCGGTTTGTACTACAGGTACATCATTTTTAGACTCACAATATGTGGTTTCTTCAGAAGATCCATTTTCCGAGCGCAAAAAACGGGCCGTTTTGTGAAGCAACCACCAAAATCACCATTTCTTGGTAAAAAAAATAAGCCCCTTTAGTCCCGGTTGGTAAAAAAATCGCGCCTCTGTCTTCCCGCCATTTTTCTTCCCGCCATTTCTTTCCGCAGTTTTTTTCCCGCCATTTCTCACAACATATATGTAGGATTGGCCTCCATTGTCATTGCACATCTCTAGACTCTTATCTGCAACCTCATCACTCTTTCCCATGACTTCCACCGTACGACTAACCCCCAGGGAGGCGGAGGCTCTTTGCGCCTCGAACTACCCCTGACCGCCGGGCTACTGCGTCCTCGTCGGCTGGATGCTGAGCGCCGGAGGCGTGCCGGTTCCTCCTGTCCCTCTAGGTGTGGCGCGCCGGATGGCCATCACGAACCACTACTACTTCGAGCTCACACCAGAGCAGCGGAGGAATCCCAACTGGCATCCCGACTATTTCCCGACTTGGGAAGACTTCTTCGGGTATCGGCGTGAGAGGGCGCTCGCTAGGCACGTGGAGGATGGCCCACCTCCTCCGAACTTCATCGAGGCCGGCCATCGGCTGTGGTGGCGCGGCCGAACTCTCTAGATCGTCATGGCCTACGACACGGCTGCCCACTCTAGCCCCTGCCTACGCTACCCTCAAGTCCAGCCCACTCGTACTCATCCTTCAAGGTTGATCTACGGCGACCCTGACGACGACAGCAACGACAGCCGCGGTGAGTATGACGACTACATAGGCGAGTATTACAGGTGTAGGCAGGAGCATGACTGAATCACTCCAGCATTCCAAAACAAGTTCGGCCGATTGTGACTTAATCTGGCCATGTATCTTAATTTTCAGTTCTTCTATGTATCTCAATTTTCAGTCGTGCTTTATGTAACTTAGTGTTAGTTGTGTTATGTACTTTAATTCCAGTTCTATCATATTAAAATTTTCTTCCCGCCCTTTTCTTCCCACCCTTTTCCTCCCGCGCATTCTGCCTAGCTCGGAGAATTTCAAATGGTTCATAGTTATTCAAATTCAAACACTTTTAAATGAGTCATAGTTTAAATAGTTCATAGTTTAAATGGTTACATTAATTATTTTTAAAAACATAAAATGGTTTTGAATTAGTTATTCAAATTCATACACTTTTTATGTTTAAAGTTTTTCTAAATTCCAAATTAATATATAAAAGATATAAGTTAATTCATTTTTAATTTTAAATAGTTCATAGTTTAAATGGTTACATTAATTATTTTTAAAACAAAAAATGGTTTTGAATTAGTTATTCAAATTCATGCACTTTTTATGTTTAAAATTTTTCTAAATTCCAAATTAATATGCAAAAAATATAAGTTAATTCATTTTTAATTTTAAATGGTTCATAGTTTAAAAGGTTACATTAATTATTTTTAAAAAGGGAAAATGGTTTTGAATTAGTTATTCAAATTCATACACTTTTTATGTTTAATGTTTTTCTAAATTCCAAATTAGTATGCAAAAAATATAAGTTAATTCATTTTTAATTTTAAATGGTTCATAGTTTAAATGGTTACATTAATTATTTTTAAAAACAGAAAAAGGGTTTTAATTAGTTATTCAAATTCATACACTTTTTATGTTTAAAGTTTTTAATGCAAAAAATATACGTTAATTCATTTTTAATTTTAAATGGTTCATAGTTTAAATGATTATATTAATTATTTTAAAAAACAGAAAAAGGTTTTTAATTAGTTATTCAAATTCATACACTTTTTATGTTTAAAGTTTTTCTAAATTCCAAATTAATCTGCAAAAAATATACGTTAATTCATTTTTAACTTTAAATGGTTCATAGTTTAAATGGTTACATTAATTATTTTTAAAAACAGAAAATGGTTTTGAATTAGTTATTCACGTTCAAACACTTTTTATGTTTAAATTTTTTCTAAATTCCAAATTAATTATCATTTAAAAAACATTACAAATTAAAACCCTAAAATAAAAAATAAGGCGGGAATAGAGAGATAATTTGTGGAAAAATTTAAAAACAAGACCTTTAGTGCCGGGTTTTTTATCCCAACGGGACTAAAGGCCCCCTTCGCGCGCCGCTTGGGCTCGGCCCAAAATATGAAAAAAAAAGTGGAGCATACGTCCCGGTTGGTGGCTCCAACCGGGACGTATGACCCTTTAGGACAAAAGAGGCTTCACTATTTAACTGCGCGCCCCTTCTCCTTCTCCTTCTTTCCCGTTCCTCTTCACTCACCCGCAACAGATCACCGCCGCCGCGAAGACAAGCGCTCGGACGTCGTCAGGCTGCCCAGCCGCCGTCCCGCTGTCGACCTCCACGCGCTACCCCGCCGTCGGACTCCACGCGTTGCCCCGTCGTCGCGCCTCCACACGCTGCATCTTCCTCGACCCCGACGAGCTCCGCCGCGCACCTCGCCGGCGCTCCGGGCCTCGCCTTTCCTCGCCGTCGTCCCCAATCGCTTCAGGGTGAGCCGCTGAACCTCCCTGGCCCAGTATTTGCTTCCTGGCGTCGCGCGTTGCCGCTGCTCGTCGTGCACCCGAGAGCTCCACCGCAGCTGCTCGTCGTCGCGCTTGCTCCGACGACCATTATCTAGCGGCACTAGGTTAGATAGGTTCCTCTCGCTCGCTGGGTTCGAACAGACCCAACGACGCTCCCTAGAATCGTCGAAAACATCGCCGGCGACCACCGCCTGGCGCTCCGGCCGTGTCGTCGCGCGTGACGTGGCCATAGGGTGGACCCAGCATGGCCTAGGGCCCGCTCATCAATGACTATGCGTATGTTTCTGTGTGGTATAGAAAGTTTTAGGGGTTAGGGTTTGATGTCGTCAGGGTGATGCAATAATCTTTATTCTTTTCAGAAATGTTTAAAAATGGCACTTGTAAAATTCATACCTAATTCATATTTAATCAGAAAAATATGAATAATACATCAAAATGTTCAAAAAATTGAGATCTATCTTTTTAAGTTATCATCATACATTGTCAAGAAACTTTAAACCCTAGTTTAGTTAAAGAAACATCAACACCCCTTATGTACATGTGGGTTCGCCGGTGTGTCCTCGCCAGGGCATCCCAAACCCTTTTAAATCGATGTTGCACCTAGGGTTAGTGTAGGATCTCTAAATCTGACATGTCATACATATTGATTGCGCATTGTATTATGCCATGTATTGATTGCCGCCTTTCTTTCCGGTACGTATTGGTTCTTCGCGATAGGATCCGAGCCCAAGGGTTTCTCCGAATTAGAGTTTCTGATATTGCAAATTCATTTTTATTATTGTGTATGTATATATTAGGGTTTCTCCGAATTAGGGTTTATGTATCTCAACACCCTACCTAACCTTCTCCCTTAGACGCTTTGACTTATCATTTTTCCACCTATGCAGAAAATATGGAACCACATGGCAGAGACGAAGAGAAGGAAGAGTAGGTCTATGGTGTGATCCGCGGGGAGGAAAATGTCGATGTATCGACGTTTTTGAACAACTCCGGTGAGGGTGATCCTCTTTTTGACGAAAGAGACGACTTCTTTGATGGAGAAGGTGATGCCTTCCGCGAGGGAGAAGGTGATGCCTTCTGTGATCGAGAAGACGACCGCTCCGGCAAGGTGCATGTAATATAATTAATTCATTAATTAATCACATGTTGTCTATATAGAAATATTAACGACGATCTTTCTTATTTTAGCCCTCTGGATCGAACAAATCTACTGAAAAGAGCGGACGAAGCCCAACCAAAAAGTTGGAAGACCATGAGAGGTTCAGGATCGAAGAAATCGGCGACGACTGCAAACCGACGGCTCCCCTTGTTGTCGCAAACAAATTTGTGGCACAATGCGGAGTAATCGTTAGGGACTTCGTCCCGATCACCATGCGAAATTAGAATAGGCCTGTTGATGCGGAAGAAGAGGGAACATGTTTATATGTTCCTAACATGGCCAAAGATTTACCGTGGAAGAGGCTCATGCTTAATTTCACCCTACCGAAGGTAGAGCTGGATCCAAATGCGGAGGATCCAGTTGAGGACGCCTTGCAATATGTCAAAGCCATGAAGATGAAGGTCAGGGAGTGGGCTTTGAAGAAGATAGCCCAGTGTTTCACCAACTGGAAGAAAATATTGCACCTTGACTATGTCGTGAAAGAGAAGACTCCAGATTTTGAGAAGATTCGGTATCATAAGTTAAAACCATTCTGGGCTGAGTTTGTGAATTATAAGACATCAGAAAAAGTTAAGAAAATGTCTACAATGAATAAGCTGAACGATGCTAACAAAAAGTATCACCATACTATGGACCAAAGTGGCTACATGGCTGACATTCCTAAGTGGAAGAAACTTGAGGATGAACTGCGTGCTAAAAAGATCATCCCAGAGACAGACAATTGGATCGAACGTACAAAGAATTGGTTTTACGCACATGGGGTCACGTTGGACTCGAAAGGGAAGTGTATATATAACATAAGACATAAAGGAGACCCCTTGCCAATCAAGAACATAAGAAAAGCAATAAAGGCTGTTGTAGATGGGGACTTCATTCCCGATAGAGAGAATGACGAGCTCACACTCGCCCTTGGGAATAAGGAACACGATGGACGAACACGAGGCACAATAGGCTCCCAACCATGGAGCACTGGGTTTCCCGAAGAGAGGAAGAAATATCCTGATAGAAGTCGTAAGAAGAGAAAGGACAAGGCGGAAGTTGAAGCAGATATTTAGAAAGAGCGAATGCGTATAATTGAAGAACGAATAAAGCAACAACAAGATCAAATTAACGCACTTAGCCAGCAAGGTACTACCAGCCCATCTCAGAAGCACATGGTGGTAGAACCTGCATTCGATGCTACCGGCCTATTGAATAATCAAAAAAGCAGTGTGGCTTCCACCGAGGTCCCAGGTGATGACAATGACGATGACGATGGTGCACCGACGATGGATCGTGTTGGCTACCCAGTGGATGATATCACACAGATGACAGACTGCGAGCTACATGTCAAAGTTCTGAACATATCAATAAAGGTGGCGGTCGGCGATGCCTTACCAATTGGACCCGCACCAACTTACCATTGTCGTCCGGTTCCACAGGGCTACGCTATTGTCAGGGTGGATGAAATCATGCCCATATTTCAAGGTTTGAAGCTTGACTACCCTGCAGGTGAAGGGGATGTGACTGAATTGGGAGAAGCAACAAACGTCATCATTCTATGGCCAAAGGAATGTATCGTGCTTCTAAATCACACGCCAAGGCCATCTTCACCGCCGCCTCACCTGTCTCTAGCGCGGTCGTCGCCGCCACGGCAGCCGTCTTCGTCGCCTCACCCGGCTCCGTCGCCTCACCCGTCTCCGTCGCCTCACTAGTCTTCGGCGCAGCCATCGTCGCCACGGCAGCCATCGCTGGCGCCTCGGGGAAAAAAGCGTAAGCGTACCACCGCTACTCTGCGGAGTGGTAAGCGATTGCCGACACATAAACAGGAGCCTCTTCCAAAAGTACCAAAGGTTCCTCCCAAGAGAGCTTATGACTGTACTGAAGAGGAGACTACGGTGATCGTTGAGGCAGAAATGACAGCGTTTTTTGCTAACCTGAGGCGGCTGAAAGAGCCAGAGTTCCCCAGCACCAAAGAAGAAAAAACCCGAGTGTTCAAAATGCTAAAGGGCCTTCACCAACCCGAGTCAAAGCTGTCATCAGACTATGAGCGCTCTATTCTCAAGTCACATGCGGCACAACAACTGTCGAAGAGCAATACTGGTGCAAGCGGAAAATCTGTTGCCCAGCTCGAAGAACAAACAAAACAATCTTGCGCCCCTCTCAAGGTGATTTCTCATACCAATGTGGGGCCGAGCAAATATGCGGCCGAAGAGCAGTATGATCCAGATGTAGTTGCACTATACGGAGAAGCTACCGCTGCTCAAGGTATGAGTATTGTCCGCTACTTATCCCAGTTACAGTACTTCCCCGTGGGTGAAGTAGCATACAAATACCAGTACGACAAACCTCTCGTCAAACCTGAGGAGGTAAAAAATCTTCCAACAAAAATGCGAAGATTGCATAACTGGTACATGCATGCCAAAAAGGCCGGGGCTAACTGGATAATGCTGAGGGTTACAAAAAATCATTATGAGAAAAAAGTAGATGACATGATAGCCATTGAATTTGTTGAACTATTTCAATTATTCAATCAAGACGCCTTGGACAAATCGATCATCGGTGCCTATTGTCTGAAGTACTAATTCTGTAAATAATTTAGTCTCTAGCTATCTCACCTCGTTTATTGCATGTATATAATCATACTATAATATGCAGAACGAAGATTCTCGAATGCAGCAGAGGACAAATCTATGACATTGGGTTCGTTGACCCATATTGGATTCATCAAGCTAATCTCAAAACAAAACCCAAGGATACGGAGGATAATATAGTACACGTGTTAAGGTTTCAAGAAACCGGAAGGGAAATACTATTTCTTTACAACTTCGAGTGAGTGTTATTGTCTTGTATACACTTTCTATTTCTCTTACTCGATGTGAAGTATATAACTGATGAGTTATGCATGCGTGGCTTCCACTATATTCTGTTAATCATTCAATCTGACAAAGGGCGGGTACTAGTCATGGACTCGAAACATAAACCCCTTGAGACGTGGAACGACATGCAGATGATTCTCCAGCGGTAATTCTAATCATTATGACATTATATCGACAACGTTCGTGAATTTTATGATATCAAGTAATTAATAAAAAAAATATTCGTTTTTTTCGCCGGGCAGCGCTTGGAAACGGTTCACGAACAAGGCTAGCGGTGTTTGGAAAGAAGAGCTTACATTTAAACCACTAGATGTAAGCACCACTAGCTATATCCATGCATCTCTTTGATTCTAGTTTTGTTACTGTTATTATCATGCTTGATTATTATTTTGATTGAACTCTGTTCTCGTAAAGTGTCTGACGCAGGGACTAGGGAACAATTTATGTCGATACTATGTTTGCGAGTTCATCCGTAAGACGTGCTGTCAGAAGGGCGGAAATTTAGAGCAACTCCACGTACGTAAACAATTTTTATAGTTTTTATTACCATCAAATTATATTTAGTTTCATTCATATAGGTTGACTCATTTTTTAAATCAGCTCGAACGTCTACGGGATGGTCTTCTGTCAAAGGATCGAGTACGAGCAATTCAGGAGGAATTGACGGAATTCTTGGATGCAGAAGTCCTAGACCCAAAAGGGGAATACTATGCGGGTTTGTATAGGCAATAGGGATTGTACAAAGAGCTTATTTTGTATGTAGTGCATGAAATCCGTGTGTCGAATGTAATATGTTCGACACTTGGATCTATATTGTCATGATGATTTTGTGTAATATAATGGTTACTTCATTGATGAGTGCAAAATAGAAAATAAAAAATAAAACAACATAAATAAATTCTCTGCCGCGGCACGAAAAGTGGCAAAATGCTGTCGCGGCAAAAAAAGGTTACCAAAATGAATTCGCAGAAATGTGTCAAATCTCTGTCGCGGCAGAGGGTTATTTGTCCCGGTTCGTGTTACAAATCGGGACAGTTGCTCCTCCCCCTCGCGCGGAGCAGCGGCCACGTGTATATTGTTTTGTGCCGGTTCGTGGGGCAACTGGAACTAAAGATTAAGGGTTTAGGCCCGATTGTCCCGTCCCGGTTGGGGAACCAGGACTAAAGCCCCTTACCAATCGGGACACATGAGGCGGTTTGCACTAGTGTTAGGCATGCACGTAATTTAAGAAAATCTTTAACCATCAATTTTGATCAATAAAATATGTAATATATGTCCTAAAAAATATAGCATTAAAAACTACTTTTGAAGATGAATCAAATGGTATAATTTTATGATATATTATGTAAAATTTATTAACTAAAATTATTGATCAAAGTTATTTTAAACTACCTGTGTGCCTAATAAATCGGACCGGTAGGAGTAATCTATGGTTTACCATGGCCGTCCAACTATTTCTTTGAAGCCCTACCATTGTTATATTTTTATCCCTCCTTTTCATTTTAATCTATATTTTAGAAAAAATCAGGAAACTAGTATTCTACTATCTCTATTAGAATTATAGATCCTACGCGTATATCTAGGTCGTTAATTTGACTAATAAAATACAAGTTATATAGCACAAAAATTATACCAATAGAAAATATAGCATCTAAAGTTTCAAATGGTATAATTTTTGTGTTATTCTATTTATATTATGTTGATCAAATTGATAAACTAGTTAACCGTGCGTGACCTATAATCCTAAACAGAGGAAGTATTTATTAGTACTACTTAGATATACGAACAACCAATCCAACTACATTGAGAATGATGACATCAAAAGAGAGAGTAGAGTCACTTTGTTTCCTGTACTCTTGTTGATTAAAAGATATTATTTTTTTGAAAACAAGCATATATTAATATTAAAAGATACCAATTACTCATCTTACCGGTGCAACAATGTATTACCTTAGCGGCCATACGGATGCACACAGCTAAAAAAAGAAAGAAGAAATACAAACAGAGAAAAGTCTCGCTATAGTTTCTCATTCATTACAATACCAGTATTACCACCACCAAGACAGCACCAGAAGTCCATCTTCTCCAAAAATGATGCTTCTAAGAAGGGAATCGTGCACATACATCGTCATCACACGATCAAAGATCTAGGTTTTCATCCTGAAGAAAGTCTACGCTCTTAAAACAATACCTTCAACAAGTTCATTCCAGACACAACCAAGTAATGCTAGACCCTGGATTTTCACCCTAGAAGATAGGACCATGAGCTTCTCTTGTACTGTCTCCTCCGCTTGCGTACCACCGCTCCAAGTCACAATCGCCAAGCCAATTTCTCATCACCACTCGAGCTCGAACCACTATTGTCAGTCATTAGATCTCGGCCTTCATGACATTCTCCGCCGGCACCATGGGACGAGAATATGCCCCATGATATTAACAACCAACAGAGCTTTAAAGCGCTCCCTATGAACCCAAACGGCCAGAGTAAAAACATGAGAAAATTTCTTATTTGACACTAATTTTCAATATGTTCCTTTATTTGACACTAAAAACTTTAAACTTCCTTATATGATCATTTCTAAAATTTTATTGCCTTATATGACATTACCATCATTGCTGTTAAAAGATTTCGTTTATTTATTTTTGGCTCGACCTAAATACCCGGCCTGGCTCAGTTATTTGACTACTACCTTGTCTAACACGCACGAGGAATCAGAGTAGCAGGCCTGTGAGTTGGGCGCGCCCGGTAACGTCATACGAACGCGGCTGTACGTGTGCGTACGCGGCTGTACGTGTGGTTCCTATGCGCGTGAGTTGAGGAATTAATTTCGATCAATCTTAATTACCAGAGAACAAAGTGGTGTTTCTTTTTCGGATTAGAATTGAGGTGCACAACACACATCACCGGATATGAATAAGTCCTTGCTCGAATGAACACATATTCTCTTCCTGTAAAGTAGTCGCAAATGATTAAACATGGGAAAGTCTCAGGTATTCGGTTCCATCACACGTGAAAAATATATGCTTTGAATTATAGTTGGTTCCATCACACATACAACAATATTGCAATATTTTTTATAATTTTGTCACATTATGCACAGGGGCAAGAACATCTTTATATGTCCACAGATAACCCTGTTAGCTCTTAAAATACACTAGAGTGTCATATAAGACAAAAAATATATAAAGGGGTCAAATAAGGAACTAAAATATTTACAGGGTCAAATAAGGAATCATATTAGGAAGTAGTGTCAAATAAGGATTTCTCTCTAAAAACATGGGTGCGCACGACCGAATTCCACCCGATCTAGTGATATCTCGGCATATGCGCACTGTGGAGTTCGTCGACGGAGGTTTCCGGAACACAACGCTTCAGCCAGATCGATGACGACAGGCAACTGACAGATCTTCACCTAGGCGACGAATAGGAACCCTAGGACCACCACCTTTTATTCAAGCCGAGCATGTGGAGAAAACGACAAACCAGAAAACCGTCGTAGAACGTCACTGGCGTGCTCATCTGCAACATATCCTGGCCCAGAACTGAGACTGAACTCGCGTTCGGCGCTTCGTCCCGATCCCCTAGCCCTCCACGTGCTCGCTCAGGGAACCATCCGTACGGCGACCGACGCGACGCGCTGAGTCCCACCACGCTGCCACGAGGACAACGGGTCTAGGAGGAACCCTAGACCCACGGCCACAACACCATCACCCGCAACCGCCTAGGGAGGGGAAACCGGCTACAACTGTTGCATGACCAGGTAGTGTCGTCCCAACCATCGTCGGGGCCTTCTTGAAACGGCGCAGCCCCAGCCACCCCATTGAAGAAGACCGTCACATCTGTCACCCCTAGCACCTTAGGTACTAGGGGGCCGCCGCCACCACGGCCTACACCGGCGACAGTGGCGAAGGGAGGCGATCTGGAGGAGGGGGAGGTCGGCGGTGCCGGGATCTAGGGGCCCTGCGGCAGCGCCTAGGGTCGCCACGGGAGGGAGGGTTCGAAAATGGAGGAAGGATTTCACCTCCCCGACCTCTGCACCAACTAGGGATGCACACAGCCATTAAGCATAAGTATCAGGATTTTTAAACTTGATTAAACACCAAGTCTAGTTTTCTGGATAATTTCCATGAGTACCGAAAGAGTCTGGTCCTCAAGAATAAATAGAAACTTTAAGTCTTTTCCGTAAGGATTTAAACTCAGGTGTCGAGTTTTGTTTATCCACTTTCCAAACTAGTTGAGTTAGGCTCACTTCGTAGTTGACTAAAAGATACAATATAAATTATTTTAAAACAAATTCTAGATATAAAATGTAGAAAATTTTCAAAACGGCGGGAGAAGGATGGAATATAGTAGGTGTCGTGTGTCAGTTTTCTTTTGTACAGTCCCTCCACGTGTTAGTAGTTGTCGTGTTAGTTTTCTTTTATACAGTCCGTCCACGTGTTAGTAGTTATCGTGTCGGTTTTCTTTTCTAGAGTCCCTCCATGGATGAGAACCACCATAAAAGCAAGTAGCGCTACATCACTGCTAATCACGCATACTCCTACATACGAGGTCGCCGCGGGCACAGGCCAGCTAGCTACTGCATGCATGGATATCGACGCGGTTGCACCACCACTGTTCCACTTCCAGTCCTACCACGTCGTCATCGTCCTCCTCTTCCTCGTCTCCGTCCTTCTCCTCCTCCAACATCATCACCGGCACAGCCACCAAGCTAAGGCGAACAGAGCAACCTGCTCCTGCTCCTGCAACCCAATCCTCGGCAATCTCGTCGCCTTCCTGCGCAACGGCCACCGCTTCCTAGACTGGACTACCGACCTCCTCGCCGCCGCCCCGGCCTCCACCATGGAGGTGCACGGCCCGCTCGGCGGCCTCGGATATCGCGGCATCGCGACCGCCAACCCTGACGTCGTCGACCACATCCTGCGCTCCAACTTCCCAAACTACGTCAAGGGCGCGCGCATCCGGGCCGCCTACGCCGACCTCCTCGGCGACGGCCTCTTCCTCGCCAACGGCCGCCTCTGGACCCTCCAACGCAAGCTCGCCTCCTACTCCTTCTCCTCCCGTCTGCTCCGCCGCTTCTCCGGGCGCGTCCTACGGGACCATATCCACCGTCGCCTGATGCCATTCCTCTCGGCCGCCGCCGACTCCAACGAGGCCGTTGACCTCCAAGACGTGCTCAGACGCTTCACCTTCGATAACATCTGCAGCGTAGCGTTCGGCGTGGACGACGAAGGGTCGTCGGCGCTGCTGGATGATCACCGGCACGGGCCCTTCTTCTCGGCGTTCGACCACGCCGTCGATGTCTCCTTCGGGCGCATATTGCGACCGACCCTGCTGTGGAGGGCGATGAAGCTTCTCAATGTCGGCAGCGAGAGGAGCCTCCGCCGGGCGATTGCCGTCGTGGACGACTACGTGGCAGCGATACTGGAGTTGAAGCAGCGGCGTCGTCGTCGTAGTCGTGGCAAGAACATCGAGGAGGACCCGGACTTGCTATCACGCTTCACATCAGCGATGGAGGAAGAGGAAGCCAGCGAGCTCGGAGCTGTGTTCGTCTCACCGGAGGCAAAGCGTCGGTTCCTGCGGGACACCGTCGTGACCTTCGTCCTCGCCGGGAAAGACACCACGTCCTCGGCTCTCACGTGGTTCTTCTGGTTCCTCGCCGCCAACCCCCGCTGCGAGCGTCGCGTCTACGAGGAGGTCCACCACCTGCTGGACCGCGACGCCTGTGACCCTGACGTAGACGGTGAGAACGACCAAGTGTATGAGAAGCTAAAAGGGATGCATTACTTGCACGCGGCGATCACCGAGACGATGCGTCTGTACCCGCCGGTGCCGATTGCCTCCCGCGTGGCCGCCGACGATGACGTCCTGCCGGGCGGCACAGTCGTGCGCGCCGGATCGTTCGCCGATTACTCGGCGTACGCGATGGGGAGGTCGTCGAGGTTGTGGGGCGACGACTGCCGCGCGTTTCGCCCGGAGCGATGGCTCGACGGACACGGCCGGTTCGTGGCGACGGAGGCGGCGCGGTACCCGGTGTTCCACGCGGGGCCGCGCGCATGCCTCCGGAAGGAGATGTCATACCTGCAGATGAAAGTCGTCGCGGCGGCCGTGGTCAGGACTTTCACCGTGGAGGTGTTGCCCGCCGCGAGCATGGACACGCCGCCGGAGCACGAGATGGCGGTGACACTCAAGATGAAGGACGGGCTCCGCGTGCGTCTGAAGAGCCGTGCGTGTGCAGCATCATGAATTTAGGAGGGAGCTCCAACTACAAAACAGCGGGCGTGTCCACTGTTACAATCTGTACTGTTCCACTGCATGTATAAATACAAGGATCCCACGTTTGTATTGTATCTTAGGCTAGCTCCAAAGAAGGTATCATGCATTACATGCATGTGAAATACTACTGTGTCACTGTGTAATTAATAATGAAACAGATTATATTGATATCATAGATAGATACAAAATCATGTTACTATATTTATAGCGGATAGTACTATATATTATTAAGTCTATGTTACTATATTTGCTTCAAAGCAATCCTCTGGCCATCACTATGATCCAGTCGATCATGTCTGGGTTAGTATATTACTAGTCTATGTTACTATATTTATAGCGGTTTAGAGAAATATTACACATCATACACATGTTACTACTTTAGTATTACTTTGTACTATGACCGGCCTTATCCGTATAGCGATTATCAAAGCAATCTTTATGTCTAGCTTTCAGCTCGCAATTTTTGTGCGAAGCGATGCTCGGCCTCGCATGGTTTACATGTTAATATAGCGCGAAATGCCTGAAGGATCGATCATGCATGTGCGGGCAGCCACCTATCGACGTGATCGACTGGATCATAGTGATGGCCAGATTACATGGGCATAAAGACTTTGTCAATTCTATATCAATTGCTTTAATTAAATTGCCAATCGGAGAAAATAATCTTATGAGACCCGGTCTATTAACCTACATGTCTCTATCTTTAATACTTCTTTCGATCCAAATTGATTGACTTGGATTTGACTAGGTTTAGATGTATCTAGACATATTTTAGCGTTAGATACATCTAAATCTAAACAAAACCAAGTCAATTAGTAATTTGGATCGGAGGGAGTATTCTACCCCTGAAGTGCTAGGCTGAGCTCTTAAAAATTACACCTATTGCCACCTCCAAGTAAAACATACTCCGTTCCCTCGGGTTCCTCGTCCCGCAGGTCGTGAAAAAAACACAACAAACACTGACTCGATTTAACCTTCCTATCACTTGCCAGACATAGCAGAGTTCGGCTAGAATACGATCAAAGCTTGCAATTTTTTTAAAATAATACACATTTTTTAATATTTTTCAGATCTATTATATGTTTTTTGGATTTTACAAAAGTAGTACTTTGTTGGCCTGGAGAAGGCCGATTGGGCCAATCGGTCTGGAGTAAGCCAACTGAGCATCGGCGCGTGGGGCCGCTGGGGCCGCGTCGGCCAATCGGCCTGGGCAGGCCGACTGGCTCAAGCATGCATGGCCAGACAACGGGTTGATTGCATGCGGCGCCCTTCTTAAAACATGGATGGAGGATTTTTGCATTTGTATGGAACATGAGTACGTGCATGCGGAGTATTTTTGTATTTGCCTACCGAACATGGAGTGCGTGCATGCGGAAGGCCGACGTTGGGAAGTCGGTTTGGCCCGGGCCGATTGAGGAAGTCGGCTTGGCCAAGGTTGACTGGACAGTCGGCCTGCTCTAGGCCGATTGGTCAACGCGGGCTCCAGCTGCCTCACGCGCCGACGCTCAGTCGGTTTGCTTCAGACCGACTGGCCCAATTGGCCTCCTTCATACCGACAAAGTACTATTTTTGTAAAATGTTAAAAGCGTGTAATAGATTTAGAAAATATTTCAAAAAATGTATTATTTAGAAAAAATTGCTCAAAGCTTGTCCTCAAATAACTAGCCTTTAGTATATCGCTAACTAACAATCGTCTCACACAAACGCTTAGCCGTCTCGCCAATCCCTGGACGCTTTGTCGCCTCACCCTACCTGGGCTCGCCATGAAATACGTGGAGGGTTGGAGCAAGTTTGCGGGCTTGACAACACAATCGACTTTGGATGCTCCAAGAGCTTGTCTAGTAGCTAGGAGGGTGCACCGAAAATCCCAGTCTAGGTATAGGTAGGCGTCCCGGGTTTATCCTAGATTTACACCGTGCAGCCAGATGTGTATATTTTAAAGAGCCCCTTAGTACACTTTTCTGTTTAATAAAAGCACCTCTAATCTATGAACTATTTACAATGAGATCATGTGCTGCTACTCGTTCTTCTTTTCGCATGAACAATCAACATCACTACAGATTCAATAAGTCAATTAGTACATAATTATTTTGTTTGTACAACAGATTAGGTTGTGATTAGTTATGTTTTTGACAAATCTGACATATGGAAGAAGGAATCACTTCCGTATTTTCTATGGTTGTGATTAACTTCGTTTTTTTTTTGCGGGTAGATTAACTTCGTTTTTGACAAATCAGAAATGCATTCTGTTGAAGAACAAATCATTTCCATACAATTATATCGTTGGTTCAAGTATAGATGAAGGATTAGAAATCTTCAGTATTTACATACAGAAATCCCATGCATTTAGCTAAATCGAGAAGTAGCGCAAGTGGTGACAGAAATTGAGATAATTCAAAATGTAGCACCAGGGGACACATTATCTGTGCCGTGTGTTTCCGCCTGGAGATGTGTGGCAAAATAACTGTGCATTCAATACGAGCGGTGGTAACAGCATCTCCAACAGAGGCGTGAAACGGCGCGCCATCGCGTTTCAACGCGTTTCAACCGCTTTTTGCCGCGCGCGCACTTTCGCGTGCCTTTAGCGGACGCGCCAAACTTGCGCGCGAAAGAAAAACTTTCCCCCGCGTGCGCTATCGCGGCATCCCGAACGCCAAACTTGCCGCGTCGCTTCGCACACGCGCTATAAAGCGTCGCGTGCGCGCGCACCCAACCGCCACGGAAAGTTCCACCGCTTCGATTCACGTCGCCCCACCGCTTCCTCGCGCCATGCGTCGCCGCCGCTCTCCTTCGTCGCCGCCACCTCCGCTCGTTCGTCGCCGCGATGCCGCCGCGCCGCCACGGATCCTCGGGCTTCCGCGGCGTCCGAGCGCGTCCGAACGGGACGTTCTACGCGGAGATTCGCGTCGGCGGCTTCCGCATCACCCTCGGCACCTTCAACACGCCGGAGCTGGCGGTGCGTGCCTACGACGTGGCCGCGTGGCGATTCCGGCGGCCACGTCGCGACCTCAACTTCTAGGACGTCGAGTCGCTGGAGGAGGCGGAGTTCCTAGCGCCCGCGCCGCGCCTCATCAGCGAGGAGGACCGTCGCCGCCACCGCCAGGCGCAACGCCGCATCGCCATCGCCGAGCACGACGAGGAGCTCATGCGCCAGTGGAGGGAGCAGTTCCCAAGCGACGTCCTGGACACGGAGGCCTTCTTCGCCGACCTCAGGGCGCAGCGTAGGTCCGCCAGGCGCCATCGCCGAGTTCGAGATCGACAACCCGAACACGACCTGGGGCGAAAATGATCCTCGCTGGGACGACATTTCGACCGAGACAACCTCCGCCGCCGCCGACGACGAGTAGACTGTTTTATTATCTATGTATTTTCAATGTTTTTTTAGATGTTCTGGCACTGTAAATTATCAAAATGTGTTTCTGACGCTGTAAATTAGCGCTTTCGCTGCAGGCACTTTTTTTTTAGCGGACCACCCGCGCTGCGAAATAGCGCTTCCGGTGAAGAGAATTTCGGCACAGCGCGCGCGAAGTTGATTTTACAGCGGCCATATTATTGCGCCTGTCTTGGAGATGCTCTAAACCATGGAATACACTCGCGGGGTATGAAACAACAGTGCCAGCAGGGTCAGGTACGCCTGATGAAAGTATTTTTAAATGTGCTTCTGCGCCACGTTAGTTGGAGGGAAGTTAATGGCGTGGCCCACCAGTCCTGCAAACCCTGTGCGCCGATTGACTGGGCAGCTAGTTTACTGTGGGCATGGAGGAAAAACAAAGCTCGTCCACCATGGGAGCGCTCGTCAGTGATTCAGCATGGGGGCTGTTGGGGATTTCATGGAGCCGGGACACGAAGCCAAATAAGTTCTTGTGCGTCATATTTTCCTCTGCAGATGCTAAGATTCGTAGCCGCGTGCTGAATCTCCGATTCGAACATAGATATTGAAAAAACCATCGGTCTGATTGTAAATAAAGTTCCTTTTTAAAAGAACTAGCAAGGTGGCTCTCGCATTTGCAAAGGCATCGTCTTTAGTGTGTAAAAAAATGACTGAGAAATAAATATTTTCTTTTTCTTTTATTTATTTTAAGGAAATAAATAAAATTAAAGAAAACATTAGTATCAGGGTCGTCAAGTGGATAGACATGACGGCGTACGGTGCGGATTTCGGGTGGGGGAAACCGCTGGTGATGCACCTGGCCGTGCAGCAGCGCGCAGGGTTCGTCTACCTCATGGACGGCGTCGGCGGCAGCGTGCGCATACTGGTGTCCTTAGAGCATGCGATACTCAACGACTTCCAACGGCTGCTACATGCCAACGCAGCCAAGCTCTAGCAAGTCCACCCTGTTGTTGTTTTGTTAATCTTGTTGCAAATAAGCTCACGTCGATGCGTTCTCAGGGGTTGGAACTTGGAACATTACAAGCAGGGATGTTTTTTTTTTATCTGCTGGTGTAACATTACAAGAGTCTTTTTTAGATAAAAGGCAGCATACCCTGATTTTAATAAATTCATAAAGCCCACAAGTCTTACAAAGATTCAGACATACTGATGGCTATACCAGCTTAACAATTACAAACCAGCCCGGAGCCAACAGTTCTGGGCAACACTTGCCACCACAAACTAAGATAATTAATTAACTAGTGGACAGAGGGCGATGAGGTATTTTTTTTTTACAAAATTCCACCGATCTATTAATAATATCAACAGCAGTACAAAGAGTCCTAAAAATTATAAAAATTACAAATAGGTCAATGGGCCACCTAGCGACGACTACAAACACTCACACGAGCCGAAGGCGCGCCGCCGTCCTCGCCCCTCCATCACCGGAGCCAGGCAAAGCTTGTAGTAGTAGAGCTTGTTGTAGTAGACAGACGGAAAGTCGTCGTGCTAAGGCCCCAAAGGACCAACGCACCAGAGCAGCAACCATCGCCGAAGATGACCAACGTAGATCGGAAGAGACTGACCGAAAAACGACCAGATCCCAAGGGATCTGTCGGACACACGACTCTACACGCCCTCCGTTGATGCTAGACGCACCACCGAAGCGAGGATAGGACGGAGAGTACCTTATTCTGACTTCAGGACGTAGCCGCCGTCTCAACATCCTAAAAAAGACACTAAAAATAGTCTAAACAAAACACTGAGACCTCCCGCCGGTGAGGGGCCGTGGTCCGCCACGCCCCCAAGGCCCTAAGGCCGCCGGAGACGGGACGGACCGGTGGCGTCGCCGGCGGAGGGAAGGAACCCTAGATGGGTTTTGCCGCTTGATCAAGCTTGCGCAGTATCTCCAAGATCAGCTCGCTCCCATACTTCTAAACATGGGCTGCCATTGATGCAAGAAGAGAGAGTAGTTTCGAACACACAATTGCTCAATAAGCCAGCTGCCTAGGAATGTGATACTCAATAGTAGCAAATTTGTTGGAGCAAAGTATAAAAAGCTTATGTAAGCATGCTATAAAATTTTAAATAATATATTTAAGATGAGGTGGAGGAGAGAGAAGATGAGGGAGAAATACTAGTGGACTCTCATGCAAGAGCTAGCTATAGCACGTGCTCCTAAGCACTTTGTGTGAGTGTAAGGTGGGCCTTAGCCAAATAAATTAGTGCTGACTTATAACTAACTATTATATGTGTTGGATATTAGGCTGACTATAGATGATGTAACGGTGAATTATAGCTAGCAGGGGGCTTTACTATTAAACTTGCTCTTAAAGGAGGTTCGGGAATGGGTTAGAGCAAATATAGCAATGCTTAGTCAGCTGGCTATAGCAGTTTTCAATGCATGAGAATCCCATGTGGAAGAGAGAAAAGAGGAGAGAGAGTAGAGCTGGCTCTTGGGCTATAGCCGGCTATAGCACAGAGTACAAGGAAAAAGAGCTTTGTATGTAACCCAATAGTATGAATGCTTTGAATAGTTAAATCCTAATTAAAGCCCACTAATAACCACATTAATACACAACCTATTGTACTAGTGGGCTTTTATGATGGATTTTGCTGACATGTCATGTCTATATAGTCAGTAACAGACTCTCCTATTAAACTTGCTCTTAGGCTGCGTCGCTCTTGGCCCGGCTGCTGAGGGACCGGGGCTAGTATCAACCGGCACTTGAGTTACAGGGCCATCGTTGGTCGTTGGAGGCTCCCCGTCGCTAGTGAACATGTCTCCGCCATACATGTTGTCAGGGTTTAGTCTCCGAATCTTCGTTTGAACTTGGAGACGGATCAGATCCCAGCTTGCTGGCTCGTGACAAGCTCCTTTTCATGAGCAACACCAACACGCCTTCTTTTAGCCTCAACATCTACCTTTTGGCAAATAAGCGTCGAACGATAAGCTTCTATCTCTGCGGCCCGAGCGATTGCAACATCTACCTCCATCAATGAACACGACGACTCTGACGGTTTCTCCACTTGATATTGGACCGAAATTGTCCTTGGCTTCTGCCGAGCTCTTCATCGAGCAGCTAGTAGATTGATTTTCCATGGCCGCCGGTGGCATCACTGAGGTAACCGACCTCGTTTTCGAGGGAGACTATGCCTGTATTTGACCTGGTACATCCCTCAGGACTAGAGTTGATGTAGCTGACAAAGATGTCAAGTAACAATTCTGATCTTGAGAGGTAGTTTGGCCTTCCGAATACCGGCTCATGTGATTAATAAACTTTCCATTGTGATTAGAAATATGTTTGTTACACATTTGACATGCTTGAGTTGAGTTGTCAGCTTAGCCATGCTGACATTGGGGAAAGTTTTCAACTAAAGCAACATATGATGATATCATGCATCTTTGGTTATGTCTATGAATGGCGGTGCTAAAACCGACTTGGTCTATGATAGACTATTTTTTAGTATATATGTGATGAGAAGGTGGGAATTTATAGTATGAGAAAATCAAAAGTAGTTAAATAAAAAGTTATGAAAATGGTAAATAAAAAAGTTCATAGAGGATGCTCATATATGTGTGTATTGTCATCTGAGTATGGATAGTCTACGAAAACTAATCATACAAGGGCCAAGAGTTACCCCTTGCCACTTTGATGATACATTTATACATATGACTACTAATTAACTATTGAAGCATGTGAAACTGGTAATTGTAGTCAACGCGCATGAGACACTTGACTTTGATAATTTCAATTGTATAATGGGGTATATTAACTATTACATTAACCTTTGCTATGATAAAAGATGCCAAATATGGGGGTAATGGAACTCCAACCAATGATGAATTATGAAGTATGGGGCCAAACAAAGCATCACTTTGGTTTTGAAGCTATATATCTCACATAGGTTTAATCCATGCTTACTTTCTACTTTTTTGAGTCAAAAGAAACAAAGTTTCTTAAAATAAAAATATCTCTATTCTAAGACCAGAAGTTAGGAACAATTCTCAATGCATAAGCTTGCTATAAACCATTAATATCTTGCATAAAAGTTTCTTTAATTGTCCATAGTACTTGTTCATTTACTATTATGCAAGATATAGTTATTCTTATGTGTATTTGAAGTTTATGTTTTCTTCTACTTATCAATGAACAATCATACTTTTAGTACCAATGATCATGAATTATATTATATCCGTTAACAACAAACTCCAAAACCCATTTGGTTATCACCTTTATGTCTAAGAACGAGCATAGGTTAATATTGCGGACAGCTGATGCATGTGAAATGCATCTATGTTCTTTCTAGTTTACTGTGTCATATTTCATAATAATTGATTCATATAAGTGGTTATAATCATGTTTTAGAATGATTTGGGGGATTTTCCCAAAAGATCCCCTTTATGTAGATTATATAACTCTACAGCCAGGAAAATCTTGTTTTGCGTATTTTTGATTTTCAGGGACCCTCACATACTCTAAATTACCTGGGATTTTTTCCATGGAAGATAAAGACGTGGGACACTTGGCACTCACCTATGGGGCAGGAGGCCCAAAATAGGGTCCACCATGTGGCCTAATACCCCTGCCATATGGTGGGTCCCACCTCAGGCCTCTCTTCTCCGATGTCATTGATCGTCATGTCCCATGCTTCGTCTTGACCTAAAAATGCAAAAGCTCCCTGATCGCTATCTCAAATCATGGCACACCACGCAGACCGAAACACGAAACAGAATATCTAGCAGAAACTAGTGGGGAGAAACACCGCCAGAACGCCACTGACTCGCATATCCAAAACAACATCTCCAACATGGTGAAGAGTGAGAAGTACACCCCTAAATTATGGGTTTGTGGAAGTAGCTTGTTATTTTTTTAATGTTATCATTGTTTTAGTGCCATATGAGCTTTCCAACATGATTATGGCCATCTAATTGTAATTTCTCTCTGGTGGATCTCCATCTCTTCCACCTGTACGGCACCAAGTCCACGATGCCACTAGTTTGTCATTCATCATGTTGATGACTATTACTACAACTTAGCAATAGAAAGTAAACTACTTTACCTTAACTACGACCATGATCATATCACATCACGAGCCCCCTAAAAAATAAAGTTATATGCCTCTACTTTATTGTTTGCATGTTTTACGTGGATCCTAAGGCTTTCGTGATAGAACCTTTTCTTACCTACGAATATCCAACCACAATATCGATCAAATAGTTGTCTCTATGACACCCCTTTTGGAGCCCTTCGTTGCAAATTCTATACCAACTAATGTAAGAGAGACAGACACATGCCAGCCGCTTTTATGGTACAAGTCATATGTCAAGTCTGGAACTAGTCTCGTGTAAGCTTACACATAAGGTTAGTTTGGGCCATTTCATCAAATGGTGTTGCTATATGAACAAGTGCACATGGGAGGGTAACAACTATAGGATTAGTGCCCACATTCAACATGTGTTCTAACCGTACAATCATAACTACACATAGATCGGCTCTAATACCACTGAAGGGGTTTGCAGTAGAAAACAATAAATTTTCATGACTAGTGCAACACAAAATGCTAGGATTTATCTAGAAGTAATGTTGTAAAGGAGAAAGTTTAAGTGACATACCCATGTAGACTGAAAGCGTTTAACGTTCACAAGAAACATGGATGATGTAGTAGTACTCGTAGCCTACCTTAAGATCATGTTTCTCATTGCACGACACTCTAGGTGCCACAAGTGGCAGCACCCTCGTGGTTTCGCGCATGTTCGGTGCTCCACGACGACTCCCATTCTCCCCGATTCAGTCGAGATTGCCGAAGTAGACCTTCTGGAACCGGAGATCCAGCAACGTGACGGCGCGCCGAAGATTCGTTGTCTCCCACGCGTGTATTTCTTCTTGGAACCGCAATCACGAGAGCCAATGAGAGAGAGAGATAAATTCCCTAAGAAAAATGCCTTAGGAAATATCAAGTATTAATTGTTTTGTTTTCCCTCTCATATGCCCCTTCTTATATAGCGGAAAAGGAGGGACTCGCAATGCGAAGATGGAAATGTGGGACTAAAGGAGAGGAGGATGCGAACCAAGGGGAGGCAGCGACGGGTGGGCCCCACCCCGCGCGGCCCTATCCTAGGTCGGCTGGCCCTCCCTCATGGGTCTCTCCCTTTAGGAGTTGGCCCATTTAGGGAGGTATGACCAAATTAAATTTAAATTAGATTTTTAAAACATTAATTCCACCCATTAATATAAAAATCATATTTAACAATTCCTCATGATCCAAAACTCATTTTGAATCACTCCGAACTACTTCGGATCTTTCCCAGAACGATTATGGTTCTCTCACGGAACACTTCTGGAATTCTCTTTTCTTTCTTCCGGTGATCTTGATGATTCCAAAAATGATCTCCAACCGTCGTAGAACTCGTAAGTGTGTTACCCTACGGTTCGGGAACATCATAGACATGATCAAGACAACTCTCTTATCAATAATCATCAGCTGGATCTATATACCCATAATGACCGATGAGTCCAAAATTGAAGCATGTTTACCTTTTGTTATTGCATAAGTAGAGTAGGTTTTGGGTATTTTACTACGCTCATGCGGACCTTTTGTCCTTGTTTCAACATGATCCCGAATTACTAAGTCACTTGAGAACATATCAATTGAGAATGTCATATTATGCAGTATGGTATTTCTAAGCGATATATGTCATTTAATTGATTTTTCCTCGCACCAGGGAGATTGGCAAATGTTGAGGAAGGCTCTAGAGAGCCTAGCAACCTGTGTTATGGGAAGAGATCCCTGTATCGTCCGCCCGTACCACCTTCCAGTGTGTCCGCCTCATCAAAACTCTCACCACGCGAAGACAAATCTGAGATTCGACATTCACAAAAAAAATTCAGCCTCTCAATACCATGCAAGAGAGGGATCTGGAGGAGGAACTAGGAGAATGGAAAATCCTTACTGCTTCATGGATCATTGGAGGACATCGCGTCATCCCCTTCATCATCAACCGCTGCATCTCCATCACCATCACTACTCCCATCTTCCATATATTAGATCTTGTTGTAATTCCAAATTCAATTGTGGTTTGCACTTGATTTATCCCCGTACTTTTATCCATCCATTTGATTATGATGATGTCATTGATTGTTTTCATGAGTGAGTAGTTCCCTTTGTTATTGGGGAGATGGAGAAACCCTAGCACTATTATGAAATGAAATAAATATGATCTATTACTTGTGTCCATGATCTATGGATTTATGATATTGTGTTTGATCTCTCTCTTTAGATGGTATGTGTAGTCGTCCACATATCATTTTCCTCCGGGACTAAGAGAGGGTAATGTCCTTAGGACGTGTATGTGAGTATGTCCAGTGTTACTTTTGTGACTACAAGCATTGGCTTATAACCTGCACGGTCAAAGGAGGAATAAAGAGAGATTCACTAAGCTAATTACGATATCCATAGGGGAACCCTTAATTGTGGTGGTTTTTATGGGTTATTGCTCTGAGGCATCATAGTGGTTATTTAGAGATGACCTCATTTCCTGACTCAAGAAAGCCACTACCCACGAGTAGTGAACATCTTATTATGAAACTCTCTCCACACATGTCATGACACAAGAAATAGGTTATCCTAATTATGATTAATTAAAACATGCTAGTGGTTCCTTATTGAGTTCCAACACCGTTTCCAACGCTTTCTTTACGTGCTTTCTTTTATTTGTTTTATTTACTTTTCTGCATTCAACCAATAACCTTTCAAGCATCCTTTACTTGAAATCAAAGGAAACTTACAAGTATCCTTTGGTAGACAGTGATGAGGGGCACATAAAGATCTTAACCAAATAGCTCTCTGTCGGTTCAATACTCTTATTTCAAAACTAGCTGAAATTGATCTATGCACTTCTAGTCATCAATGACTCATGTGTATTCTACAATATCAATGTTGTCTGAACCATCAACATTGAGTCCAATATCCTTTGTTACTTCGATACATGACTTGTCTGAGATCTAATCATCAGTATCACCATACCTAGTTTGATCTTGTTATCGACAAGCGCTTTCTTTATCATTCCCATGATATTTCATCCCCATGACCTAATCATACGCTGCGCAGCTTACGCATGTAATCTCACGGAGTGGGCCCGGCGTATCTTCCCATCACGTGGGAGAACAAATCCCGATCTCGATACATACGCCTCAACATATCCCTTCGTAATACCTGACATACACTTTTATGATCAACCTGTTATGGTGTGACGGCTAATGCAATCTAAGCTGTCTCGGGTGATAATGATTAGATATGATCTCACGGTCTAAGTAGTAGGATACTTTATTTCTAATAATCACAACGATAAACTTTGTGACTGATCGTGTTGCAATACTTATATTGGATACTAACATGGGTATGACCTATCGGGTCCCTATGATTAGTTTCCCTAAGCGTGTAAAAGGCTTATATCCCATGAACCCCAAAGAAATCCAACGAGCATGCGACGGATAAAAGCTTGTCTTGTCGATCAAGAAATAATCCTAAACCCACATAGAGTTTGTATTGTACTTGTAAACATGAACCTTTCCACATACGGATCCAGGACCCAGCTTCTCATATAAAGGCTGGGAGGACCCGACGGAGAGGGCACCTTAGTTTTCCAGCAATCCGTTGTGATCTAGATCACAACTAGAGAACCAACGACTTTGTAACTGAGATTTTTCCATAATCATACTACATCGACACCCTTGTTTGTCTGATCAGCCGACAAAATCGCCAATGCTCTCTTTTCCACGAAACCCTAAGTCCATAACAATGGGCATTGCTGAGGTTACCCTTCGTCAATTGGCGCCGACCGTGGGGACTCTAAGTGCTGGAGTCACAGATTCGGCGGCTTCCTCTTCACCAAGCAGCAACCCAACAACTAAGGTCGTTGAGGTCCCTTACGATCTCGTCGATCCTCGCCTGCCCACCCCTTTATCGGCTCCCGTCGATTTCAACCAGGAGACCGATCTCATGATCAGAAGTTTCCACTTTTGTGTGGGAGAAGCTGAGAATATCTTCCTTTCGGCTCCGATCTACTTGGATCCGTCGGCCAAATTTGTATCGCTTACGGCAACACCCGCATCTTCCATCGTCTCAACTAGAAAAATCGCAACCAACCCGACAAATGTCGATGAAAATCGTGAAACATCCTCGGATCTGGAAGATTTGGCTGATGTATACGATGGCCTCTCTTTTGGATCAGACTCACAGTCAACACTGTTGCACAACCTAAGCTCATCATGAAGGTAATATGCCCTGAGAGGCAATAATAAAGTTGTTTATAAGTATTCCAAGTATATGATAGATGTTTATTTTGCATGCTATAATTGTGTTAATACGGAAATGTTAATACATGTGTGTTTAATAAACAAATGGAACGTTCCTAGTTATGACTCTCTTATAAACTAGCTCGTTGATTAACAAGATGATCAAGGTTTCCTGATCATGGACATTGGATGTAACACTGGAAGAGCATCTTGATAACATCAAATGTCACACCATAACAGGGTGACTATAAAGGTGGGTTCAGTGCTACGAAGGTGTTATGTAGAGGCTCATGGATCAAGAGTGGAATTTATCCATCCCGATGACGGATAGATATACTATGGTCCCTCTCGGTGATATCACATTAGTTAGCTTGCAAGAAAGTGATGTGATCACTAGAATGTTATATCACGGGAACGAGAAAATAGTGCATGTCGGTAACAAGATCAAACTAGGTATGGAGATACCGATGATCGAATCTCGGACATGTAATATATTGCGAGATGATGTCTACGCACTTCTATTCTTGTAGATAGTTGTTGGGCCTCCAAGTGCAGAGGTTTGTAGAACATCAGCAAGTTTCTCTTAAGTGGATCACCCAAGGTTTATCGAACTCAGAGAGGAAGTGGTCAAAGATATTCCCTCTCAAGCAACCCTGCAATCAAGATACAAGAAGTTTCTTGTGTCCCCAACACACCCAATACACTTGTAAGGTGTATAGGTGCACTGGTTTGGAGAAGAGATAGTGAAATACAAGTGGTAATGGTGCCAGAAAAGAGATTGACGGTGAGGTAAGGTAAAAGGACCAGAACCTCCCCGGAAAACATGCAACAGATCTAAATGCAAACGGTGTTTCAATGTTTAGAAACAAGGCCTAGGGATCATACTTTCACTAGTGAACACTCTCTCATATAAATATCTTCTCTTAAAGATACTACTCTTAACTACTCTCCGGTTGGACACTCTAATCCATGGTAGGGCTATAAAAGCACTCCTCAAAGTCCGCCTCCCCATCTAGATAACCCCACAGTGTCACCTTGAGCGCTAGACAGTTCCAACGAACACCACAATTTCATAGAGACAACCAACTCAAAATATAAGTCATAACAAATATATATGTAGTCTAGCCTAAGTGCCACACATGGCGTGCACGCTATCACTTTCACACACGTGGGGAAAAGCATAGATCTATTAAAGCACGATGAGTATTTATGTAGACTCTAGCCTAAGTGCCACCATGGCACGCATGTTGTCACTTTCACACACACGGGGAGAGCGGAGATCTATTGAAGCACTTGAGTAGCAAGGTAGATCTACTTGATTACAAAGCTCATGACCACAAGATCATGCATATAGAGAGATATGAACACATAGCTACCGGTAGAGCCCTTAGCCTCGAGGAAGAACTACTCCCTCCTCATCATGGGAATCAGCAACGGTGATAGAGATGGTTGTGGAGATCGATGGATATTCCTCCGGGGGCACTTCCACGTCCCGGCAGGGTGCCGGAACAAAGACTTTCTATCCCCTAAATCTCCCCTTCGGTGGCGGTGGTGCTACGGAACTTTTCGTGGCTTTTTGGTCGACTCCTTAGGGTTTCTGAGTCGGGGGCTTCTTATAGGCGAAGGAGGCAAGGTCGATGGAGGGCCAGGGGGCCCACACCCCTGTGGGCATGGCCAGGGTGGGCCCCGCGCCCACCTAGGGTGTGTCCACCCTGGTGTCCTCCTCTGTCTCGTCTTCGATTTTCCGTATCGTTCAGTGAAAATATGAAGTTAGCCTTTTGTCCCGTCCAATTCCGAGAATCTCCATTTTTTAGCTTTCTGAAACCAAAAATAGCATAAAACAGGCAACTGGCATTGTGGCATCTTGTCAATAGGTTAGTTCCAGAAAGTGTATAAAAATACCTCAAAGTGTAGACAAAACATATCAAAGTTGATACAAAACAAGCAGGAGCATCGAAAATTATAGATATGTTTACGACGTATCAAGCATCCCCAAGCTTAACTCCTGCTCGTCCTCGAGTAGGTAAGTGATAAAAAGAATAATTTTTGAGGTGACATGCACCATCAAAATCAATATCAAACCATTTGCAAGCATTGAAAGCTGGGATCAAAGAACTCTAAACATGAGCATGAAAGATGGAGTTCTAACAGTAGGACAAAGTAACTATGCATGCAACATAAACGGCTACAAACAAAGATCATGAATAACATGCATTAAAAAACATTTGTTTGTTTCACATACAGAAAACATGGCATAGTGGCCATCAGCTTGTCCCTCAAGGAGTAGCAAATAGATGCATATGACACCTTCAAAGTTCATAAGAGTGACTAGATACAAGTAGCACAAGAACAAGTAATATCAACAATATGCATCAATCAATAAGTTTTGGGACAATGCACATAGAACTAAGAATGGCAACTATGCTCTCTTAACTGGTGCCTAAGGATAGAAGGTGGAGACTCAATATAATGGTGGAAGAAAGTCCCTTCAAAGGGAAGCAGGGATTTCAAGTCTCAATAAGAGCTTCCAAAAATTATGGTACTTGTTAGCTTTCAGCTCTCATTGCCCCTATCATAAGCATCTTGAAGTGATTAAGGTTAAAGTGAACAAACTATGGAGTATATGCTTGACAAAGTATAAGTTGGCAATCTCATGTCCCTTGAATACGAGGGCTGCTCCTCATGCTACTCAACTTTAGTCACATGTAAGTTCTTGTCATAGTAAGTACATGTGTATCATAGAGAACCGCCAATGGGGTACCCCTTGCACATGATACAGGAGCTATCCCATAATCAAAATGACAAGGCAAGCAGACAATGAGCATCTCAGCAATCTTCTTATATACCATGGGAATATGGTGCTTTTTTCTCTCTTTCCTCTTTTCAATATGTCTCTTTTTTTATAAGAAGAAAGCTTCATAGATTGCTCACTATGGTGATGTTGCAAGTTTGCACCATGATTAGGCATGGCTTAGGCTAGCGACCCACGCGTTTCTCTAACACACATACATAACTCCATGTACTTACAAGCTCCCCTTTTATTTCACACTGACGACATCCATAGACAAAAGAGCATGATATCAACTGTGTACAAAGTACAAGTGCAATATTGAAAGCGTTCCCCATGACAGCACGGTTCTGCTAATTCCAACGTATAATTGCAAGCATATACAACATAGGTGACACAATGGTTCAAGTTTATTAGGGCAAGAAAAATAAAGTGTGTCATCAAATTTGTGAGAGCTTTAATCACTAAGTTTTCACATAATAAAAAGACTTTTTAATTGGAAGGTAGATGAAAATAAGAATATACTTGGAATGGTGTAACACACCATGCATAGGAATTTATAGTGGACACTTTGGAATAACTTGGTTTCTTGGGAGTTGGATGCATGAGTAGATCTTACTCAATACAAGTGGAGGCTAGCAAAAGACTGAGAGCGACCAACTAAGAGAGCAATAATGACCATAATCATGCAAAGCGATAAAACATTACTAATCAAAGCATAAAGTGGTACTACAAGTCAAGGACTAAATGATCATAGAGGCTATGGTGACTTGTTCATAGTCATAACATTGTGTGAGCATGTGCCAAGTCGACCCAAACAAAACATCAAAGGAGAATACCACAATACTATTCTTTTGTATGCTACAACAACGCATGATTCCTTCAAGGCACGTTAAGAAATCCTAACTGTTTGGAACAAGTCATGCTACAGCAATAATCACTAATCATAAGATCAAAACAACATCTAGCATGACATGATAAAGTCTAAGTCACAGTCAAAGCAAGCTCCTTTTTGTACCACTAAAGCATGAAGCTTCCTACTCTTTTCCAACACCAATCGACTTATATGAAACAACTCACAAAGATAATAATCAATAAAGATCAGTGAGCTTGTCTCACAAATCCACAAAGAAGAACTAAAAATTTCCAAGCTGAAAGCACAAAACTAAGGCTAAACACCGTGCTAGCAAAAGAGAACACTCACAAGACAATAAGAGTGAAAACTAGGGTGTTCTAGGCAATGAAAACAAAGTGTGTGTCTCTCCAAAAGAAGTGTGTTGTGATAAACCAACTTAATCAAGCAAACTAATCAAACAAAAACAAAAACCGAAAACTAAGACGCTCCAAGAACAACACAACTGTGCGTGAAACAATAAAAACGAAGTGTCTAGAAAGACCTGAGCTTTTTATTGATGAAGAAGGGGATGCCTTGGGCATCCCCAAGCTTTGATGCTTATACCACTTGAATATTTCTTGGGGTGACACAGCGTGGCATCCCCAATCTTGAGCTTTTTTCTATCCTTCATCTCATTACATCATTCTTTCTCTACACCTGAAATTTTTCCTTCATACAAAACTTTACACAATCTTCATTAGCAAGATTAGTATATTCAAAAGATAATAGACCCTTGGGTTTAGATTTAGACAGAAAAACTTTCACTAAAAACACAAGCTATTGTATCAATTCCATCAAAAAGCTCAATTTCCCAAAAAGAATCCAAAAAGGAATCAATAAGAAGCAAATGCAAATAATGGCAGAAATCTGTCAAAACAGACCAGCAGGTAGAAACTAATTTTTTTGAAGACCTTCTGTTGCTCAAATGAAAAAGTGTTGAACTAACAAAAGTTATCTAACATACTGGGGGGTTTATTCAGAAAATAACAGCTCAATCTGACTTACAGAGATTTTACACAAATTTTTATGGTGCAGCACAAAAATATGTTTCGGGACAGCAACTCCCCAAATCTTACTTCCCTCTTATTAGAGGTCATTCTTGGCACAAAAATCAAACAAAAAGGACAAGGAGAGGTTATTACAGAAGTAATAGCTTCCAAGACTCAATAAAACTATTGGGTTATCTCCGAAGAAGTACTTTTCTTTAACGCCTTTAAGTTAGGCTTGATAGTTTGAGAAGATGCTCAAATAAGAAATATGAATTGAAGTAAAAGAGAGCATCAAGAAGAAAATTCAAAACAAATTTAAGTCTAACCCACTTCCTATGCATAGGAATCTTGTAAACAAACAAGTCATGAAAGCACAAAGAAATAAGCATAGGAAAGCAAAACAAGTGCAGCTTCAAGACTTTCAACATAAAGAGGGGAAACTTAATATTGTTAAGATACATAAGACTAGGGTGGGCACAAAACTGATAACCAAAAACCGAACCTGAAAAGACCGAGACCGAAACCGAATAGACCGAGACCGAAAGGACCGATCAAAAAATTGAGTAGCAAATTTTGTAGACCGAATTTTGTTTGGTTAATTCGGTCATTAGTTCTTGGTAACCGAATAGACCGAACTGACCGAATTTTAGGTGAGAGCGGCGTAGTTCCAAAGCCCTAGTTGCTCATAACTATAGATTTATCTTCCTCAACTAAGCCAAATTTAGTATTATTGAATGTTAGTTTCCGCAAATTAATATGACTATATGAAGTGCATTTTATATTCAAATTACAACTTACATAGTACCAAATGGTTTACCAAATATTATCAAACTTTTGTATTTGATAATATCTACTACACAATTCGGTCATGACCAAAACCGAACCCTAATTATCGGGTAACCGAATTTGTCGGTTAGTAAAAATAACAAGTAAATTTCGGTCTATTTGTTTGAAGACCAATTTCAAAATAGACCGATATGCAAAGACCGAATTTTCGGTCATGACCGAACGCCGACCCCAACGTAAGACCATGTTTCCCTCTCTCATAATAACTTTCAGTAGCAACATGAATAAAATTAACAATATAAATATCACATAAAACATTCTTATCATGAGCCACATGCATAAAATGATTATTACTCTCCACATAAGCATAGTCATTCTTATTAATTATAGTGGGAGAAAATTCAACAAAATAGCTATCATTATTATTCTCATCAACATAATCATCAAATATAGGAGGCATATTGTAATCATAATTAATTTCCTCCTCAATGGTAGGTGGACTGAAAATATCATATTCATCATTATAATCATCATAAATTGGAGGTATAGTATCATCATAAGCAATAGAATAGCTATCTTCCCAAGTGTGTTCATTTGTAAACATATCATCATTGGAAGGAACATGGATAGCACTAATAGCACAACAACTATTAATATCATCATTTTCAAAATTGGTACCAAAGATATTTTCAATATCAAAAGTGGTGTGATTTTCCCAATCATGATGACTACTATAGGTAACAGGCATAGGAACATCATCTAGTTCAGACTCATCAGCAAAAACTATGATAGGAGCAACATGCTTAGAGGAAGATACCGTTTCCTCTCTCCTTTTACTCCTCTTCTTCTTCTCCTCTTTAGGAAGGAGAGGCTTGAAAGGAATCTTCTCCACATACCCTGTTTGTTGTTAGAGACAATAGAAGAAACTTTGGAGGATTCCTCCTTTTTATTAATAAGAACAAAACTCATACCAGTCCTTTCATATTTTGGTAAAATGTCATCTTTTATAAGATTTTGTATGTAAGTATTCGCGTGGCAATTATAAACATAATAAATATGACACCCATGCAGGACGAAATTCATACCAAAAGCACTCATGTCTACCAAAGAAGTTTTTCTTGATAGCTCTTCACACCCCAAAAACAATGTAAGTTTATCATGTTGATTATTAGTGATCGCGTTATCACAATACAAGCTTGCAGTACTCATTGGATTAGAAAGGTTATTATTATGTCCAGAGCATTGAAAATTGAAGTGACCCACTTCATAGCAGAGTTCACAAATAAAAGGGTAGAGGGCATAAATATTTTTACCAATATCATTTAGAGCCTTATACCACGTTCTGGTTTTTTCATTCCAGTGTGTGATACAATATTATTCTTCTATTTGATTCTTCTCACAAGGTCTATGCATACCACAAAAATTAACATGCTTATAAGAAATAGTACTTTGAGAAGTTTGAGCATGTTTATTGCAATCATTAATAACATTTTCATTTTCCATGCAAGTGTCTTTAAAAGGTTCATGATACATGTTCCATTTTTATATAGGAGCATTAATATGGGAAGCAAAGGCTCTATAATATCTAACAATATTTTGAGGATCAAGACCATATTTAGCACTAAGCTCTTGAAAATCAGCAGTTTCAGCGAAAGACTTAATGCAATCATAATCATAGTTTATACCTGGTTCTTTACCTTTGCCATTATCCCAATCTCCGGTATTGTTTTGAATTGTTTCAAGAAGATCCCACTTGGCTTTGACCTCCTTACTTGTGAAGGATCCCTCTAAATAGGTATCTAGATAGTCCTTGTAATGTCCTGAAAGCCTTGCATAAAAATTATTGATAATAATATTACTGGGAATCTCATGAATGGGACATTTGAGCATTAGTGACTTCAATCTCCCCAAGCTTGGGCAATAATTTCTCCCTCATGAGGATGAAAAATATAAATATAATTCCTATCTTTATGAATTTCATGAGGATAAAATTTAGAGTAAAAGAGAGATTCAAGTTCCTTCCACTCCAAATGATGAGGATCATCTAGTAGCTCATACCTGCACACTTGAACAACTCGCATAATTTATGTATAAAGAGTAAATGATCACTAGGATGGACAGTTCCATCTCCAAAATAGTAGTTATCCATAACATGATCAACAATTTTTGTAGGTATCTTAAAAGGGACACTTTTAGTATGTGGCTTTAAAATATTACGAGCATCATTAGAATTACCACATATGGGAGATAAAGTATCATCAGAGCAAATTTTCTTCCCTAAAGCTGGGGAACTAAAAATATATTTCTCATAAAAACTAGCTTCCCCAAGCTTAGACGTTTCCATACCATTAGTAACAATGGTGTTCAAAGAATTCATACTAACAACATTGCTATTAGCATGCAAATAAAGTTCCATAGGTTTTTTAATTTTCTCTTCAAACACTTCATGTCCTAACTCAAGATAGATACTATAAAGCTCTCTAATTTTTTTGTTGTTTTCCATTAAGCCTAACTAGTGAAAACAAGAAACAAAAGGACAAAATTGCAGAATCTAAAGGAAATAACTTCGAGCACTCACACCGAGGATGTGAGTACCTTTTACCTTACCTCCCCGGCAACGGCGCCAGAAAAGAGCTGGCGCGTGGTTGACGTGAGAGCTTATTCTTCTCCAGTCCCCGGCAATGGTGCTAGAAAATAGCTTGATGTCTATGCACTTCTATTCTTGTAGACAGTTGTTGGGCCTCCAAGTGTAGAGGTTTGTAGAAAAGCAGCAAGTTTCCCTTAAGTGGTTCACCCAAGGTTTATCAAACTCAGGGAGGAAGTGGTCAAAGGTATTCCCTCTCAAGCAACCCTGCAATCAAGATACAAGAAGTCTCTTGTGTCCCCAACACACCCAATACACTTGTCAGGTGTATAGGTGCACTAGTTTGGCGAAGAGATAGTGAAATACAAGTGGTAATAGTGCCAAAAAATATCTTGACGGTGAGGTAAGGTAAAAGGACTAAAACCTCCCCGGCAAACATGCAACAGATCTAAATGCAAACGGTGTTTCAATGTTTAGAAACAAGGCCTAGGGATCATACTTTCACTAGTGAACACTCTCTCATATAAATATCTTCTCTTAATGATACTACTCTTAACTACTCTCTGATTGGACACTCTAATCCATGGTAGGGCTATAACATCACTCCTAAAAGTCTGCCTTCCCCATCTAGATAACCCCACACTGTCACCTTGAGTGCTAGACGGTTCCAACAAACACCACAATTTCATAGAGACAACCAACTCAAAATATAACACATAACAAATATATATGTAGTCTAGCTTAAGTGCCACACACGGCGTGCACGCTGTCACTTTCACACATGTGGGGAAAAGCATACATCTATTAAAGCACGATGAGTATTTTTGTAGACTCTAGCCTAAGTGCCACCATGGCGTGCATGCTATCACTTTCACACACATGGGTAGAGCATAGATCTATTGAAGCACTCGAGTAGCAAGGTAGATCTACTTGATTACAAAGCTCATGACCACAAGATCATGCATAGAGAGAGAGAGATGAACACATAGCTACCAGTAGAGCCCTTAGCCTCGAGGAAGAACTACTCCCTCCTCATCATGGGAATCAGCAACGGTGATGGAGATGGTGGTGGAGATCGATGGAGATGGTTCTGGTGGTACTTCCCCGTCCCGACAGGGTGCCGAAATAGAGACTTTCTGTCCCACGAATCTCCGCTTTGGTGGCGGCGGCGCTGCGGAACTTTTCGTGGCTTTTTGGTCGACTCCTTAGAGTTTCTGAGTTGGGGGCTTCTTATAGGCGAAGGAGACAAGGTCGATGGAGGGCCAGGGGGCCCACACCCCCTATGGGTGCGACCAGGGTGGGCCCCGTGCCCACCTAGGGTGTGGCCACCCTGGTGTCCTCCTCCGTCTCGTCTTCGATTTTCCGTATCGTTTAGGGAAAATATGAACTTTGGCTTTTGTCCCGTTCAATTTCGAGAATATTCATTTTTAAGCTTTCTGAAACCAAAAACAGCAGAAAATAGGCAACTGGCACTGTGGCATCTTGTTGATAGGTTGGTTCTAGAAAGTGTATAAAAATACCTCAAAGTGTAGACAAAATATATCAAAGTTGATACAAAACAAGCATGGAGCATCAAAAATTATAGATACGTTTACGACGTATCATGAGACAAATGGATTAAGTTACTAGCGTAAAAGGTTCCCACGATCACAAGAAGTCATCGTTGAATGTGTGGGAGTCGGTATGGATCTCCAAGTCCCGCTTCTGATTATTGATCCGAGAGGGGTCTCAATCATTTCTGCATTATTCGTGAACCGTAGGGTGACACACTTAAGAGATACCAGCACCATTTGGAGCAAATATATTCTAGACAAAAGAATTGTAAAGCGCTGGAATTATTTCAATGAACATCGGAATTGTTTCAGGTGAAATTGCTGAATTTGTTTCTGCATGTTAAATTGAAAAGTAGCAAGGGGTTTTATGTGAATGTTTTTTAATTAATGTAATTGACAAAATTCTGAATAAATAAATAAAAGGAGTTTTATTTAATGAGATATTACATTAAATTTGGTGGAAATTTAATGGGAATTTGAGTGGGAATTTGAGTGGAGAAAATGGAGGGGCATTTTGTGAGTGGGAGCTCCACTCACATGAATGGAGGAAGGGGTGGGGGCTGTCGCCATCTGTCGGCCATGGCCTTTCGGGTGACCCCCCTCCTCCTATATAAATCCCCCCTCTCCCTCTCTCTCACTCACACCTCCTCGTGAAGGATCTCTCTCCCCCTCTATAATTATTCCCCCATGTTCTTGGACTAGCGAGATACATGTTCCCGCTGGCTTTTCATTTGGAAGGAGTTGCTGCTTCCGCTGCATCACTGGGGCGAGGAGGCGGAGGTTGTTCGGTGGCTTGAACGTGTGTGCGATCACGGATGCGCTGCTGGTTTGCGGCGCTGGAGTTCTTCTCGATCTTGAGATCGGCAAGTGTTCGACTATATCATCTACGAGTACAACCGCGTTAAAATTTGTCGATATACAAGGGTATGTTCTCTATGAATGTATATCCACGCGTTGCTTGTATCTAGTAGATATATCTTCGTGCTTAGTGGTTCCCATCGTAGGAATTTTTTGTTTTCTATGCTGCGAACCCAACAGTGGTACCAGAGTCTGATCTATGCGTAGATGATTTGCACGGCTGATACACATATGAGTATGTGGGCGATGATTATCATGTTATTGCTTCTTGTTTGTACTTTGGATATTGGTTGCATAGTGGGATGAAGCGGCCCGGACAAACTTTACATGTCCTCGCATATGAGACATGTTCCACACTTGACATGCAACTAGTTTTGCATAAGTGGCTAGGGGGTGTTTGTCTCTCCTACTATAGTCAATATCTGATTTACAACGAGTTGCTAATAACTTGTTTATCATCGTTGTAGTTCCATGTTCGTAGGTAAGAACGGTTCTATCTTCGAAAGCCCTAAGCCACGTAAAATTTGCAATGGATAAATTAGAAGCGTCTAGTTTAGATTGTTGCTGGGCTAGTGTCATGATATGGTAATGTTGTAAGTAGATGTATAGTTGATACTCTTACAACACACCTAATGTGTAAGTTCCATAGTCCTTGGCCTTACACACAAAGGAATGATAAAGATCATACCACGATGCACATGATAGTGATTAAGTGCAAGAACCATATCATTTCAATTTCACATATGATGTTTTTGCATCTTATATTGCTTGTTTGGCGTTTTAATAGCATTATAAGATGATCCATCATTTAGATATCAAGATAAAAATGGGTTCTCCCTTAAGTATGCACCGATTATGTTTTGTCGCTTCAAGACATCACGTGATGATCGGGTGTACTTGAATCCACGATCATATTTCGGGTGTAAAATAGTTTTACACACGCAAATACTAAGGTTTTTACTTGGCGAGCCTAGCATGTACAGACAGCCTCGGAACATGTACTGAAAGGTTAAGCATGAGTCATATATTTGATATGATGCCCATATAGATGCTCGCCTTTGAAACTACACTGACTCACGTGATGATCGAACTTGGTGTAGTGGATTTGGTTCATGTAATCACCAAAAAGACACGAGGGATGTTGTTTTTGAGTGGGAGTTCATTCATAATTTGGATTAGTTGAACTCGATCTATCATAAACTTAGTCTAAACTTTACAAATTATGTTGTAGATGGCACCACCTGCTTTTAATTTCAATGTGTTCATGGAGAAAGAGAAACTTGCGACGAATGGTAGCAACTTTACCGACTGGGCCATGAATTTTAAGATTATCCTCTCTGCTGCATAAAAGCAATATGTGCTATAAGCGCTGCTAGGTCCCCCACCACTTGATGATGCTCCTAATGAAGAAAAGAACATCTATTTGACTCGTCGGGAGAACCACAACTTAGTTCATTGCGGCATACTGTATGGGCTAGAGCCAGAACCTCGAAAGAGTTTCGAAAACGACAATTCCTTTGATACAATGGGTGAATTGAAAATGATTTTCGATACCCATGCTGCCATAGAGAGTTATAATGCTTCTGAAAAGTTCTTTAGCTGCATGATGGAAGAGAACAACTCCATTAGTGAGCACGTACTCACAATTTATGGGTACGCCGATAATCTTGTGTCCTTGGGAATAACGATTCCCATTGACTTAGGCATACATCATGTTCTCCAATCTCTGCCACCTAGCTACACGAGCTTCGTGATGAACTATAACATGCAGGACATGAAGAAGTCTCTCCCCGAGCTTGTGTCAATGCTTAAGACTGTAGAGATGGAGATCAAGAAAGAACATCAAGTGTTGATGATCAATAAGACCACCGGTTTCAAGAAAGACAAGAAGGGTAAACAAAAGGGAAAGAAGGGCGGAAAATCTATTGCCGCGCCTCAATAGAAATCCTGAGATGGCCCTAAGTCTGATACCGAGTGCTATTATTGTAACGGGACTGGCCATTAGAAGCGCAACTGTCCCAAGTATTTGGCAGACAATAAGGCCGGCAAGGCAAACAAAGGTATATATGATATACATGTTATTGATGTGTACTTGACTAGTACTTGCAGTAGCACCTGGGTATTTGATACTGGATCGGTTGCTAATATATGTAACTTGAATCAGGGGATGCAGAATAAGCAGCCGCTAGCAAGGGGTGAGGTCACGATGTGTGTCGGCAATGGATCAAAAGTTGATGTGATCGCCGTCGGAACGCTACCTCTCCACTTACCGTCGGGATTAGTGATAAATATTAATAATTGTTATTTGGTGCCTGCACTGAGCATGAACATTGTATCCAGATCGTGTTTGATGCAAAGTGGTTATTCATTTAAATATGAAAACAATGGTTGTTTGATTGATATGAATGAATCTTTTATAGTCATGCACCTGTGATGAATGGTTTATTTCTGTTGGATCTCGATAATAGTGTTACACATATTCATAATGTTGATGCTAAAAGGATTAAACTTAATGATGATATATCTGCATATATGTGGCACTGGCATCTAGGTCATATTGGCGTTAAACGCATGAAGAAAATCCATTCAGATGGACTTTTGGAATCACTTGATTTTAAATCATTTGATACATGTGAGCCATGTCTTATGGGCAAGATGACTAGAATGTCGTTTTCCGGTTCAATGGAACAGATGGCGGACTTATTCGAAATCATTCATTCTGATATATGTGGTCTAATGAGTGTGTCCGCGCAAGTTGGATATCGTTATTTTGTTACTTTCACAGACGCTTTGAGTAGATACGGGTTGATGAAACACAAGTCTGAAACCTTTAAAAAGTTTAAGAAATTTCAGAGTAAAGTGGAAAATCATCGTAATAGAAAGATCAAATTTCTACGGTCCGACCATGGAGGTGAGTATCTAAGTTACGAGATTAGCGCACATATGATAGAGGGTGGAATAGTTTCACAACTCACACCTGCCAGAACACCACAGCGTAATGGTGTGCCGGAATGTCGTAATCGTACTTTATTAGATACGGTTCAATCTATGATGTCTCGGACTGCCTTGCCACTGTCATTTTGGCATTATGCACTAGAAACCGCTACATTCACTTTAGATCGGGCACCATCTAAATCCGTTGAAAAGACACCGTATGGATTATGGTTTGGAAACAAACCTACTGCCATTTCTTAAAGTTTGGGGATGCGATGTTTATGTGAAGAAACTTCAGCCTGATAAACTCAAACCCAGAGCGGAAAAATGCGTCTTCATAGGATACCCTAAGGAAACTATTGGGTATTCCTTCTATCACAGATCCGAGGGCAAGGTTTTTGTTGCCAAGAATGGATCCTTTCTAGAGAAAGAGTTTCTCGTGAAAGGTGTGTGTAGTCGTAAGGTAGAACTCGAAGAGGTTACTGAACCTTCTCTTCATAAAACGGCGAGTACCGCAGTGCTGAAAATTGTTCCAGAGTTGACTTCACCGAATGAAGAGGGAACTAATGATAATAATCATGAAACTCCGAAAGAGAATACTACCGAACCTCGCAGGTCTAGAAAGACACGTGCAGCTCCTGAACTATATGGAAATCCTGTTATGAATTTCATGGTTGATGAAATAGATGACCCTGTGACGTATGAAGAAGCGATGATGAGCCTGGATTCCAACAAATGGATAGAAGCCATGAAATCCGAGATGGAATCCATGTACGAAAACCAGGTTTGGACCTTGGTGGACTTACCTCACGACCTAATGGCCATGGAGAACAAATGGATTTTCAAAAGAAAAACTAATGCTGATGGTAATGTAATCATCTATAAAGCTCGACTTATCACAAAGGAGTTTCGACAAATTCAACGAGTTGACTACGATGAGACATTCTCTCCCGTAGTGATGCTAAAGTCAGTTAGGATTATGTTAGCAATTGCTACTGTAAGACCCCACCTTTATAAAGGTAAAGGTCCCTGTGATTTCAATGCTAGTCCCTGGATCAAATGCTAGCATCCACAGTTTAAGATGAGGTACACAGATACAAAGGTCATTATTACATCGTCATTCTAGAGATAACATAGTCTTTTACAACTCCATAGCCATAGGCTAGTACAAGAGTTCAACTTAACATAATAAAGTAAGGTCTTCATCTTCATGTGCCACAGGCAAACATGTTGAGTGTAGACTCATAACCCTAATCCTTATCAGAGTAACCTGCAACATCACAAATTATAGCCACAGTGGGTCAATACATTGGAATAGTATTGGCAAGTGATACCTTAGTAGAATAATAGTTTCTAACTTCTATATGAATTTGGCTAAGTGTAGCTTAGGCTTGCTTTGCTCAAAATAGGTTTTGCCTATCAGTTGAAAATACTAAGTTTTTGTTTGACAAAAACTCCCAAGGAACCACCAATAGACATTGGTGAACCTTTACCCTTGTTCAACCACAAGTTTTTAACTAGAAAATTGGGATGAGGAGATCCTTGATAGATTCAGTGTCTTGATGCTCATTTGTCCATTGCCGGGGACACGGCTAAGTACTTAGATTTTTCATTCTCGAGAGGTGGTGCACTTTCCCCACAAGACTTGACATGCATCAAGATGAGACCTTTCAGAAGCCTTCCCTTTGACCAAATGGACGCACTCCAACCTATCACGCTAGCACCAACTGTCCAAATGGCTAAGTTATTACAACCTATATGATCAAGGCAGAGCCCATATGCCATGTGGTTGCACTAGAAGCTTCTAAAGACTAAGTATCTCAAATCCCTTTGTTCCTGGGTGGCTTTCCACAAGTGTGATACATAAGGTAGACCATATATATGGGCCTTGTGTAACCACTCAACATAACCCAAACATTCCATTCCACCCAGGTGATTCATTCACTTAGTTGTTTTATTAACAAAAACACAAGTCAAAGACTTAACAATATTTCCATAGCATGTACATAATCCACCCTTGTTTGCTACTAGGTAGGCTAAGAATGACAATATAACAAGTATCTTAACTTAGAGAAAAATCTATCATGATTACAACTACTAGGATTTCCCTTTGCGTCGCATATAGATACTTAGCAAAAATATCATGCAAGCCCTATACAAAATATCACTAGTGCATAGTCAAAATATTGGGACAAAAATATGAAGCACCACTTGCCTTGGTAGTTTGGGGAGTAGCAACAATCCTCACAATCACAATCACCACTAGCACCAAAATCTACACATAAAATGATAGCACCAAATTTACATTCAATTATTCAAGCAAAAAATATATGAATGCATGCAAATGCCATGTGATGATTTTAATTAAACAAAACAAGACAAGTAAACAGTAATAAGCACTAAACTAAACATTTATAGACTAAATAAACCCAATTTAGTCTTTAAAACATTTTTAAAATAATTTATATGCTCAAAATAGGCCTACAAATGTCTCTGCATAAAATTCCATTTTAACAGAAGAAAAATACAAAACCAATACCACAGTAGTGTAGGATTTATTTTTATGAATCCATTGATATATTATTTGCATTTTTTGGATAAACAGGTCAAAAGTTATAAATTTCACAAGTTTAATCATTCAAAAATCTTTTCTGGATTTATTTAAACAGAGCAACCACACGTGGCGGGCTCTGATTGGACGGTACCATTTTGCGTGGAATCACGCTTCTGCACCGTTGGATCTAATCAGATCCAACGCATCAGATCTAAAGAAAACGATCCGATCTAAATATAATCTATACCCTCCGATCTAGATCTAACGGCGCTGGCTCACTCGACCAAAGTCTGGCGGCGACGCGGCGGCGACGCACTGCCAGTGGCATTTCAGCGATTACAGGGGGGATGGGGTTGGCAGAGGCGCTTACCAGACTCGCGAGGTCTCGAGGATGCTCAAGGAGTTGCTGGCGTGGGCGGAGGTGTGCTGTAGAGGTCGATGGGGCTCGTCGGAGTTGCGGGCAGCGTCGGGTTTGCTCGGACGGTGATGGAGGCGAAGACCTGGGCCACCCTAGCACAAGACAAGGGCATCAACGTGTGCACAGATAGCTTGCGAACAAGTTAGCGTGAACCAGGAGGCGAGGGGCGGTCGAATCTCACCGAAATTTCTCGTCGGAGTTGGAGACGGCGTCGGATGCTCACGGTGCTCGTCGAAGCCGATGTTCTGGGTCACAATCAGACGAACCAAGGGTGTGAGGTGGTGCGCAAGGAGCAGAGTATCATCCTCTAATGAACGAGGGGTGGGCGCGAGCACGACGCTTACCGGAATACCTCGTCGGAGTGGCTCGGGCAGCGACGGTGTGAGTTGAAAAGCAAGCAGCCTGGCGGCGTTTGGGTGAAATTGGTTTGGGGGAAATGGTCGCGGTGCTGTGTGGTTTAAGTAGCCAGCAGGGCGAGGAAATCGTGTTGTGGATCAATGGCAATCAAGCCTGCAATCACGTGGTGGTGAATGGGAAGAAACGGCAGCGGCGAACTTGTCTGCACAAAGAAGAAGTCGAGATGGCTTGGGTCCAAAAAGCGATGACAATGGGTAGAGCGGAGTGTGAAAGAGAGGGGAGAGGGGAAAACAGCCGGGTGGGCTAGATGGGCTTGATCTGGTGCTGGGCCAAATAGGTGGAGTGCGTTTTTATTTTTTTATTTTTACCTTTTCTTTTTCTGTTTGAATTTTCAGGAATCCTTTTCAACTCAAATTCAAATGAGTTTGATTTCAAAATTTCTCTGGATTTTTGTAGTGTGAACCAAGCACACAATTGAGTATAAAACACTACTGATTAATCAAACACACTTGATCCTTTGAAAATAAGAATAAAACCTTGCCTTATTTAAATATATATAATAGGCATATGAATGGTTTTATTTTGGAATTTTTTTTGAAAATCTTTGTGCAAGCTTTGCATAAACCTTTAAAAATTTCTGACTAAATCAAAGCATTCTCATACATTGAAAATAGAAATAAAACCATTGCCTTTCTTGCATAAAATAATAGGCATTATATGGTTTCTTATTTTTAAATCTTGTTTTAAATGACCAATTGTTTATGAATGCATGAATGATATGCAAACCTTTTCAAATCATGATTTTTGGGATGTTACAGCTACATATTTTGATTATGAGATATGGTAGATGGGTGTCAAACCTGCGTTACTCAATGGAAACATTGAAGAAGAGTTGTATATGATACAACCAAAGGGTTTTGTCGATCCTAAGGATGCTGACAAGGTATGCAAGCTTCAGCGATCCATCTATGGACTGAAACAAGCATCCCGTATTTGGAATCTCCGCTTTGATGAGGTGATCAAAGAGTTTGGATTTGTCCAAACTTATGAAGCGTCTTGTATTTACAAGAAAGTGAGTGGGAGCAATGTGGAATTTCTGATATTATATGTGGATGACATATTACTGATTGGAAATGATGTAGATATTTTAAACAGTGTTAAAAGTTATCTAAACAGCAAATTTTCGATGAAAGACCTAGGTGAAGCAGCATACATATTAGGCATAAAGATCTATAGAGATAGATCAAGATGCCTAATAGGGCTATCACAGAGTACATACCTTGATAAGATTTTAAAGAAGTTTAAAATGGATGAAAGTAAGAAGGGATTCTTACCTATGTTGCAAGGCAAGACATTGAGTAAGACTCAAAGTCCGGCTACGACGGAAGAAAGAGAGATAATGGACAAGATCTCCTATGCTTCAGCCATAGGCTCTATAATGTACGACATGATATGTACAAGACTGGATGTGGCACATGTTATTAGTTTGACTAGTAGGTACCAATCTGATCCAGGTATGGAACACTGGATAGCGGTCAAGAATATCCTTAAGTACTTAAGAAGAACTAAGGAAATGTTTCTCGTGTATGGAGGTGAAGAAGAGCTCGTCGCTAAATGTTATGTCAACGCTAGCTTTGATACCGATCCGGATGACTCTAAGTCTCAATCCGGATACGTATTTCTCATGAACGGAGCAGTAGTTAGTTGAGGAGCTCCAAACAACCCGTGATGGCAGGATCAACAACGGAGGCCGAATATGTTGTTGCTTCGGAAGCAGCGCAGGAAACGGTTTGGATGAAGGAGTTCATAACCGAACTAGGTTTTGTTCCTAGTGCATTGGAACCAATGGTGATATATTGTGACAACTATGGAGCCATAGCCAATGCCAAGTAACCAAGGTCTCACAAAAATTCCAAGCATATTAAGCGCCGGTTTCACTCCATTCACGAACATGTCAAGGATGGATACATAAAGATTTGTAAAGTACACACGGATCTCAGTGTAGCAGATCTGTTGACTAAAATTCTCCCTAGGGCAAAACATGATCAACACCAGAACTCCATGGGTGTTAGATTTATCACTATGTAACTAGATTATTGTCTCTAGTGCAAGTGAGAGACTGAAGGGAGTATGCCCTGAGAGGCAATAATAAAATTGTTATTATAAGTATTCTAAGTATATGATAGATATTTATTTTGCATGCTATAATTGTATTAATACGGAAATGTTAATATATGTGTGTTTAATAAATAAATAGAAAGTTCCTAGTTATGCCTCTGTTATAAACTAGCTCATTGATTAACAAGATGATCAAGGTTTCCTGATCATGGACATTGGATGTTGTTAATAACAAGGTCACAACATTATTGGAATGATGTGATGAACATTCATCCGAAGTATAGCATTACGATCAAAGTAATTGAATTTATATTGCTATAACTTCATACGAAGTAATCCTAGTCCTTAGACCATGAGATCATGCCAATCACTAACACTAGAAGAGTATCTTGATAACATCAAACGTCACAGGGTAACAGGGTGACTATAAAGGTGGGTTCAGTGCTACGAAGGTGTTATGTAGAGGCTCATGGATCAAGAGTGGAATTTGTCCATCCCGTTCACAGATAGATATACTCTGGGCCCTCTCGGTGATATCCTATCAGTTAGCTTGCAAGCAAGTGATGGGATCACTAGAATGTTATATTACGGGAACGAGAAAAGAGTGCATGTCGGTAACAATATCAAACTAGGTATGGAGATACCGATGATAGAATCTCGGACATGTAATATATCGCGAGACAAAGGGATTAAGTTACTAGCGTAAAAGGTTCTCACGATCACAAGAAGTCATCGTTGAATGTGTGGGAGTCGGTATGGATCTCCGGGTCCCGCTTCTGATTATTGATCTGAGAGGGGTCTTGATCATGTATGCATTATTCGCGAACCATAGGGTAACACACTTAAGAGATACCAACACCATTTGGAGAAAATATGTTCTAGACGAAAGAATTGCAAAGCGCTGAAATTATTTCAATGGACACCGGAATTGTTTCAGGTGAAATTGCTAAAATTGTTTCTGCATGTGAAATTGAAAAGTAGCAAGGGGTTTTATGTGAATGTTTCTTAATTAATGTAATTGACAAAATTCTGAATAAATAAATAAAAGGAGTTTTATTTAATGAGAGATTACATTAAATTTGGTGCAAATTTAATGGTAATTTGAGTGGAATTTTGAGTGGAGAAAATGGAGGGGCATTTTGTGAGTGGGAGCTCCACCCACATGAATGGAGGAAGGGGTGAGGGCTGCCCCCATGCGTCGGCCATGGCCTTTCGGGTGACCCCCCCCCCTCCTCCTATATAAAGCCCCCTCTCCCTCTCTCTCACTCACACCTCCTCGTGAAGGATCTCTCTCCCCCTCTAGAATTATTCCCCCATGGTTTCGAACTAGCGAGATACATGTTCCCAGTGGCTTTTCATCTGGAAGGAGTTGCTTCTTCCGCTGCATCGCTGGAGCGAGGAGGCAGAGATTGTTCGGTGGCTTGAACATGTGTGTGATCACGGATGCGCTAATGATTTGCGGCGCTAGACTTCTTCTCGATCTTGTGATCGGCAAGCGTTCGACTACATCATCCAAGAGTACAACCTCGTTAAACTTTGTCGGTCTATAAGGTTAATTATATTCTCTATGGATGTATATCCACCAGTTGCTTGTATCTAGTAGATAGATCTTGGTGCTTAGTGGTTCCCATCGTACGAATTTTTTGTTTTCTATGCTGCGAACCCAACACATCAAGTATCATCCCTGATGAATCTGAGGAAAGCGTCAACTCCGGAATCAGGAAAGGAGAATCATACATAGAACAAGATCCCTGGGACTTCACTGGTTCGCAGATCAGTGTCTCCTACGGGTATGGCAGCGATGATAACCAATCATACATCATGCACCACCAAGTGTGCGCGATCCTGGAAGAAGGAGAAACCTCAGCACATGTGGACTCCAATGGTAACACGATCCTTAACCCTGACAATATTTTGTCGGATGACAACGCAGGACGTCACGAGGATAGACAGAACCCGTCAGTGGGAGACCGTCGCGCCGTACCAAGAGAAGGGGAACACGAAGGCGAGCGCGTAACACTTTGGCTACCTCTGGCAACCTGGCAAAAGGCCCAAGACGTTGTTTCGGGTGCGGTACCAATGACAGCAGATGCCACATGAGAAGAATTGATGGCTTATCAATATCTGTTGCACCACAAGAGAAGGGAGTTGCTTCCACTGCAAAGATCTCTACATGAGAGGAAAAGGCTAGCCAATGAATCCAACCTCCGCCGGGCACAACTCAGCTCTACCCGAGGTTCTGTCAGCGTCATCGGAGGACCACAGCCTAGGAGGGACACTTCGCGGCTACAACGCATTCCTAAAGCCGAAAGGCGCGAGCTGGCTAGAGATATGGATCTATCATTTATGTCTGTAGACTCTGCGGGAAATATTAAAGCAAAAACAGCACATGCCGCCCTCGTCGCTGCCCAGACCTACCTCCTAACAACCTAACTAGCAGCCGAAGATCTGTGGGCCGCTATTATCATAAACTATTTTTCCTTAATGTGTGCATTCCATAATACATATGTACATATCATTTCCTAAATATTTGGTAAAAAATAGTAAGATTTAACTTTTATCAGTCCTTAGGTGTCTTATATTTTGGTATGGAGGAAGTATTTGTCTATTGTTTGGTTTGTCCTTCATTATGTCGTTGCCACGACAATTGTACCGTGTGGTTGATATATTAATATAGAGGGACAAAAGCCTCTTTCGAGGTGGTTGATATGTTAAAATAGCAGGCAAAAGACTGTTTCGAGAAGGACGTGATCGGTCCCTACTATTTCTAAATCATTGACATGGTAAGGCGACAGTTACATCTTGCAGTTAGAATAAGGTTCGTGGTTGATATATTAAAATAGCGGGGCAAAAGACTGTTTCGAAGAGGACGTGATCGGTCTCCACTATTTCTAAATCATTAACATGGTGAGGCGACAGCTACATCTTGCATTTAGAATAAGGTCCTTCCAGTTATGTCCTCGCTTCGACGATGCATCTAGCACGACGATTTTCCGTCTATCTACTACAAGCTAATGGAGGACAAGGACAAGGACGGCAGCACGCCTTCCTTCGACTTGCATTAATATTATTAATATTTATAGTCATCACTAGATGGTCCAATGTTTTTATTACTTTTGGTTCTTTTGTACCGCTGCTGATTATTAATTGATTGGTGGATTTTTTAAAAAAAAAAAAAACAGGACGGAAAGCACGAGCACTGGCACCCCCGACTGGATCGTGTGGCTTCTGGAGTTCACCATCTACGACGAGGTCAGAACACTGCTAGAGCACGATGGATCCAGCCAAAGCGTTCATATTCCCAAGGGTGATGCTGGTCATCATCCTACCTAAAATCATGCTCTCCAGTTGCCTGTATTTCGCAATTACTGTCTGGTACCTAAACTCTTGTAGCATGCCCTCAGTTGACCTTTATTTCACTTCAGAGCAGGCAGAGTATTTGCTGATATCAACTGAGCCATCGTTGGCATATTCCAAACCTACATCCTGCAGTACAATAAACAAATCCAGTCTAGAATCTGAAATTGCAAAACTTTACGGAGAGCTGAGATGAGCTGAATTACTTTACTTGTAATATGTTTTGATTTGATTTGATGGCATGTATCTGTCTTCCAATTGCCCATCTCACATGAATATGATGCAGTCATCAAGACATCAGAGGATGAAGGTGTTGGAGATGAAGCATGGGCCTAAACTCACGTAAGCCTGCCAATAGCGTAGAATTGGGGCGGTGTCACAGCCATGAGCATGACAAAAAAGAACCTGAAAGTTTATTCACTTCCCTATGTCTCGAATTATCTTCCTGAGCCAACTGAACTGCATCTTTATCCGTTGATTCAATACGCTTAGTCTCATTGGTGGAAAAAAATGGTCAGGCCCTTACTGCTGGAAGACCTTGTAAGCAAGCGTGTAGGCCCTGCTCCAAGGCATCACGCAACTGCTGCACTATCTCCAAGTTTCGTCAATGGAGACACCACCGCCGGCTCCAGGAAGGTCAATGGAGATTCCTCCATCGATGCGCCCAGGTATTGCAGTGGCGCGGCTGGCAGTGGGAGGCACATATCCGAGCTCTACATAGAGGATTGAGAGTCCCGCCGCACTCCATAACCGTCGCTCCAGCGAGCATCGACAGGACAAGGAGGAGGGGCATGAGGATACCAGATCTGGAATATTTGAAGAAAGGAAGAAAGTTACAACCTAAAAGATCCCAGACCCTCTCTTCCTCACCTCCGGCCACCGTGGACGCCGGTGATGGAACCGGAGTGAGAGGAAGGGGCGAGACGGGGCGGCGCGATGGGGAGGAAATCGAGGAAGGGCGGGGCGTGCATCAGAGAGGAAGAGGACCAGACGGATTCTTCGCCTCGCTGTCGAGTGAACCGAACAGTCAAACCGTCCAGTTTTTACTTAGCGGGGGCACTCCTAGTAATATGTCCGAACTCACAGGAGCAAAACCGTCTAAAAAAAGCGGACGGAAATTTTTAGAGGACGAACCTACCTGAGAAGAAATTAGTAGATAGATTAAACCTGACAATTAGTATTAATTAACCTTGCAAGTAGGATATTTCACATGGCAATTACGTAGAAATAATTGAACCTGAAAACTAGGCTGAACTAATCTCGTAATTAGTGATCTGGTAATTTTTTGATTAATCAGGCAACTAGGCATTACTAATGTAGCAATTAGTAATCTGATGCTTAGACCTAATTAATTGATTTGGATACACTAGAAATATGTGGATGAGAAGCGCTGATATATAGAGGCAGCTAGTAGCTTTTACGATAGTCAGAATACATGCGGTGTGCGGATGGGCATGCGTCAGCTTTTTCAGATTGTCACAAAGTGGAAAGCCGCCGCACAGATGGGCATATTGTGTGGCGTCACGCATTAGCACAGTCCTTCAATAAATGGGTACATCTGAATGACCAACAATAACAAATCTTCAACAGCACAACTAAATATATAGGCAACACATGTCCGAGGTACATCTGAATGAAAGTACAAATGACCTTCCAAAACCTACAGGGAATGCCCATACATACGTAAGCAAACAAACCCGAGAAAATTATACACATATGGACAATCACAAAACAAGCTAGAGTATATTAGGACCAACGCAAGCAGCACAACAGTCCATGTACAAACGAAAAATGGCCTATAAGAATAGCAAAACCAACTGACCCAGTAGCCGTCCACACAAAATGACCAACAATGGGGCAGACGTACTCACAGACCATGGCAATCAATCATGAGAGATAAAAACAAGCACATATGATTGATCTCATTCTGCAAGGGAACTAGAAATAGCCGTTTATTCAGAAGAGACCGGCTTTCCGCTTCTGTAACTCTTGCTTCCATCCTGGCTGTCGGTAGAATGCGTCCTTGGAGATGCCGAAAACAGTCTGAAACTCGCTATCCGATAAGTATGCCTAAAGAAGCAACAACCAAGAAACATCAGCAATATGAGCAGCAAGAGGCTTGCCTAATCATAGAAGATGCAAAAAAAACATTCGTTTCATAGGAAATATGCTTCAGAACAAAGAATAACCAAGTACATCGAGACTCCAAAGACAAAAAAAGGTTTCTTGAGAACAAACCTCTCTGCGTTTGTAGTCTATCCCGCGAATAGGATCAGTAGATTTAGATATCAAACGGTCGTAGCTAAATGTTGCTTCGCCAACATGTTCAGTTGTTTGTTCCTGTGGTGCCTCAGGCTCTACTCTACCTCCCGCAGATGGCACCTCTTCTACTACAGCGTCTTTCTCGGTCCGAAATTCAGAAGACTCCCCAGCTTCAGAGCGAGGAGATGTCTCAGATTGAGATATTACGACAACCTCTGTATCTGCAATAATATAAATGTGTTAAGACTTCGAAAAGGGCACAATACCAGCAGTCGTGTAATGGCCCGCTACATCTATGACTACATATTAATCAGGTGCACATGCTGAGCTACACCGTCATATTACCAACAATTAAATATACTGCAATGCAGACACATGGATCCAGTGTTCCAATATAATTTACAGACAGATGCACACAATTACCTTGGAAGTCTTTGATGGAACATTTCACAAAAATACAAATCAGTGAATTCAACAGTCACTGTGTTTCAAAAAAATTCATTATCCTAGCAGGATGGATAACTTCCAGATCACTATATGCTTTTGTCATTATTGTTCTCTAACCAGATAAAAAAATGAAAAAGAAAGCACAGTTGTACCTGTCTTTCCTGCTGTTGTGCTCGGCATGCTCGTCTTGCTAGCTCGGAGATTATCAGTTGATCCAGACTGCTCAGCAGTCAACACAGAGGATAGTGCAGCAACTGCAGCTGCTCTTTGTGAACCTTGACCTGACCGAGAAGGGAGTGCAGTTTTTGGTTTTGAGGATGGATTAAATGCATTGGATAAGGCAGCCAATGCAGAGGCACGCTGGGTGGGTCCATCACCCGAGCTTGCAGGCCTATCATTAGCCTGAAAAGGATTGAGTAGTTTGTCACATCACTGATAATATTTTGGTACATAAAATATTGATCATCTACCTGCTTCGGCTGCGACGATGGATTAAATGCAGATGATAGGGCTGCTAATGCAGACGCCCTTTGAGTGGGTCCACCATTAGCAGAGCTCTTAGATGTGCTCTGCAAAGTGATTATGATGTAAATATTGTGCTAACCAAATATCTATATTTGCATTTCCAATGAATTTATGAAGCTGGTATAATGTTCAACAGAGCATGGGGAAATGTCTACAAGCAACATTTGCATGTTTAAGAACTTAAACCGCAAGATTACCTCCGAGCGTAATCCAAAAAGAAGTGAAAGTTTCTTCTGGAACGAATTTCCATGGACCTGTACAAAGCAATAAACGTATAACCAGCTCGTAAGAAGTGTTAAAGAAACACGGACATGAAGTTGAAGACTGCTCTGGGAAGTAAATTAAGCCCAACATGCAGTAGATTTCCATTTCTATGAACGGAAGTAAAACATAAAGTCGCCTCAAACTAATGATACGAAAAACAAACAGATGCAGCAGTAAAAGATCTACAAGACCATACCACAGATTTTGTGTTATCCCAAGAGAAGTATGTCTTGAAGAAGGATGGCTCATTCCCTTCAGAGACTTTATAAAGTGGTACATATGGGGAAAGATCTTCAATAGACATAGCATGCTCTATGTATTTCTGGGGTAAACAACAATCATCACTCATTGCATAATTGTGACAAAACAGATAACCCAAAACAGAGGTCAAAGATTCAGGTCACACCTGGCCAATATCAAATGCCTTAAGTTTCTCCTTTGATTCCACGCACTGACCAACCCAAATAAAGACCTCACCATGTGTATCAAGAATCATCATGTCTTCAGTCAACATGTCATCTTGGGAAAAGTTGAAGATCTCAGTAACCTGCAGAAGCACATAGAGATCACATATCCTGAACTGCTAAAAGCAAGTATAGTTTTAAGGAAATAATGGGTAAGAGGGCTACCTCCAGTCTCCCTGATCAATGGTGAATTAGTAATGATTGAGACCAAAGCAACAAAAATATAATTAGGCAACTTGTACAAAATTTAGGAAACGGACACAGAAAAACAAAGTGATAGAATTTTTTCAAGAAGTAACCTTTTTTAGATGAGAAGGCATACAAATGAGGCTCTCTAACAATAACATCCTGTGCGGGATTTTTGTTTGTATAGCTCTGTTTTCCATCAAGAGCAAACCAGAAAGCGGAACTCTCTGTTCCCTCCTTGCAGTGTTTCACTGCTACACCTGGCTGCAAGATTGGGTACAGAAATCTTAGCAAAGGTTAGTTAGAAAAGCCAGTGCTTCATGAAGCTTTGGAAGTTATAAATTGCTTCATGAAGCTTTGGAAGTTATAAATTGCTTCATGACAAACAGTTCTGGATAACTTCACAGCAATCCATAATCGTGTTCATGCAGTTTCACATGATATTTTAAAAGCTGTGAGGTGTCAGTGACTTGAAAACAAGAATTCGGTGAGCCAAGCATGGTCAAGGTAAATCCATGGTCATGCATCAAGCAACAGTAAACAGTCATCTCTACTGAAACTTTCTTTCATAAATAACCAGGGCATGTAACAAAAAAGATTGCAACTGTCAAGCTTCATGCACTAGCCAACGCAACCAAAAGTCCGAACTGATGGAAAGGGCTAGTGCAATCCACTTATACACTTCAACACCCCCTCTCACGTGTGACAGGGAGAAGTCAGCACGTGCAACCGGAAGAGAGCAACAGCGCGCGAAACTCACGTATGACTCAAGAGGCCAATACGTGGACACAGAGGGGGCGACAGCAATTTTAGGATAAATTGCGAAAGCCAGGACTCGAACTTGAGACCTTAGGCTCTGATACCATGTCAAGCTTCATGCACTAGCCAACGCAACCAAAAGTCCGAACTGATGGAAAGGGCTAGAATCCACTTATACACTTCAACAGCAACAACTAGTAAAGACTTGAATTAGATTTAGATATACGTGCCACACACGAGTGGCCGTATATGAGATATGCCACTGAAAAGTACCCTCTTCATAACATGCCACAACAGAGTGGCTGATTTTAGGCATATATGCATGGATGGAACACCAGAGTTCAAAGATGCGCTTAGGTGGCAAACAGGTAGAAAGGGCATGACTCTGGTGAAGTCCTGGGATGGTGCTTACAGATTCACACAGGTTGGCAGGATTGCTGAAAAGGGGTAGGAAGCAAGGGGAACTCGGTGATGTTGGCACAAGGATCAAAGTTCGATTGCAATGACAGCAGCAGGGAGATATGGTGACCGCTGATGGAATCTGGAGGCTTCGGCAGCACTTCGGATGGCGAGATGAGGTTTGGGGGAAGAGGAAGCAAGACTATAAGATTGTGCAGCTTGGGAGTGGCTCAAATGGCCTTAGAAGGCAGCACAAATGAGCTACCAAGTACGTTCATGGAGAACGCCATGAAATGGGGTGGAGTAGGTCTGGAAAGGTAATGAAGTGGAGAAAGGAAGATAACAAGGTAGATATGGCCATACTAGCATATCTTTGAAATCAACGAATTTAGGAGTAAAATAAATAGCCAACTGGTGGTGGCATATCTCGAAGAGGGCATATTTTAGTAACATGTCACAACAACTACGACCGCTTTTCAGTGGCATATTTTTAAATTTCCTACTAAAAAAGGTTTTGTTGAATTTGAACAGGTAAATTGTTCAGATATTTTTCCAGCTGTCAGTGTTCGTAGGCAAAACCCAGCAATCAGCCAACTAGTAACTATCGCTGAAAACTTAATAAATTTCATCTTCAACAAACTCAAGATAAAATGCAATTAACTAAAATATCAGCATCACATTATAAAGGCATCTGCAATAGGTGCATAGAACTTTAAAATAATGTTTAAGATTTGTTTAAAGGTGGCCATGTACCTTTAAGAACTCAGCAACTTTTGCTGCCCACTGCTGTTGCTCATAAGTGCTAGAATTACCATGCCACGTATACATAGCATTTCCAGACTGTAATACAAAACAGTCTGTAGAGCTTAAAGATGTAGCTAGCTGTAAAAAAACAACTGATTAGTTCAAGGGAGAAATAACAAACATGTGCACAATATCAAGCACACTTCATAAGGCATCTGTACAATATCAGAAATCTCGGTAATACAATTCAATACAATAAAAAGACCCATAGTCATTCTAGATACTGACAAGAATAACAGGAAGGTACGTCATACCGCCTCAACTTGAAGCGTTTTATTACTATGGATTGCTGTTCCGGATACACGAATTAGAGCTATGCCTTCAGCAGAATAAGTTCCACTGCCCACGCCCTTTTCATCTGCAATCTTCTTGTATCCAGAACTGATTCCACCCTACATGATTTGTAAAAGAAAATACATATAAAATATTTTTTAGATCCCCGTATTGAACTGTGCATGCTTCCAGAATAATATTAAAAGGAAAGCAACCACTCAGGAGGTGGGAAATTGTAAAAAGGGATAAATTCAGCAACAATCGTACCTTCAGGATAACCATGGGCTGGAAAAGAGCAACAAATTGTGGTGGTTCCTTCCCTTGATAAATACGACCCTACAATATCACCAGTAATAAGTCAAACTCTTCCCTTTTAAACAAATATTGAAGGCACTTATGAAATAAGATGCAGCACCAGCACAGGCCTTCCTTTCAGTGAATTCCACATCGTATTGGCTAATTCAAGTGCCATCAGTTGATCATCCTGCATAGAATACACCAAAAAGGTAAAAAAATATATCCCAGCTTATACAAGCACATGATGAGTCACATCAATGTTAAAAACCAGAAAAAAAATCAACTAAATCCTGAAGAACTCAGCCCATAACTGAAAATATATATTACATAAAATGCACAAATTCAAATATATGCTATATGTGGAAATATTTTTGCAGGCAGATGTGGAGCATCCTGGCCATGTATTCATCAGCTGTAACTCAAAGTGGAACCCTTCCCCACAAACGTTAAGACTAATTGCTGCAACACCTCTGATTTGTTTTCGATGCGCTCTGATTTTTTATAAATAACCTTCCAACTCTAATTGGGCAACATGGGTTCCACATGTGTACTAACTAGTTGTTATAATATAGTACTGCAGAAAGCATGGGGCATAGGTTTTATCTAAAACATGGCATATCACCAAGGCGGTCAATACTAAACCAATAAATTTTTATTAATAAAGAGCATCAACAATTGGCAGAATATGAAAAAACAGTTTGGCAGTAGCTTTCAACATGTAACATATTATTACCGCTGTGCTATCCTTCCCAATCCAGTAGTTGAGATAATATTCTTCTTTCTTGTCACCCGAATGATAAGTATAAAGAATGATATAACAGTCTCCGCTGTAAAATTTTCCATTGTCCTGTTTTGGCAGTGCGGTCTTAGCATTTCCATTAACACACCACACCTGAAATGCAAAAAATATATATGTAATGACATTTTTGCCAATAAATAGTAGAGATAATTGTTTCTACAGTACAACTCCTAGAATAGGAAGCAGTATCAGCAGAACCTCAAGTTTTCCACCGCCTTCAAGCAAAGGAGGAACTTCCTCGTTTACTGGAGTGCTGCTTTTTGGAGCTCCCTTTACGTCGACACCTTGTTGCTTCAATAAAGCTAGAAGAAATGCCAAAGGTCATCAGCAATAATCAGAAGATCATTTTTGTTGCCACTTAAGATGAAACTGAATAAACTACCTGCAACTTTTCCACGCCCATCCTCTGCGCCTGAGCTCCCTGTTACATTGCCAGCTGGCCATGATTCAAATTTCGACTTGAATGCATGACTCTCATAACCTTGAATCACTTGAGTCACTCTTGTTGTCTTTGGCCTTTTCTGACTAATGATGAATTCCTAGAACAGGCAAAACCATGGTAGGGTTGCAAATCAAAAACAATAACCAAAAATATGAAACAAAGAGAGACTGTTTGAGAGCTCACCTCAACAGCTTTAGTGGTAGCTTTTCTATCCTCCAATTGTGTGACACGACCAACCCATACAAACATTTCAGCCCCACAGTCAAGTAAGAAACATCTTGTGTTCTCAAGGACTGCTTTTGTAAGAGCGACGTCTTCCAACTTTAATTGACCATCATTGATACTGCAAGGAGAACAATTGACAACGTAAGCAATAGTATACAGAAAAAATAGAGGAAAAACCTAAAGCGAGAGGAAATCTTCAGGTTCTTATTGTACCTAAGATATAGAAGTTCTTTTGGGAACTAACTAAGCCATATCAACAAGCTGAACAATTGTTTATGTGTGAATATTGCCTTCCAACATCAATTGATCATCCATACTACAGGCATAACAATTCGATAGGTGATAGCTTTTATGCAGAACTCCGTGTAGCACGGAGCATTCATTCAGAGGTCTTAGCGGGTGATACAGGCTGTTTCTTACAAAAAATAGAGAGGGGAATAGAAGAAGTCAAGAACTGAGGGCAAGCCAGCAAGGTAGGCCATGCAGTTGCTGTATTGTGAATTGTGATGTATTGTGGACCATTTGATGTTGTAATTGTAACCATATTTACCAATTCTAGTATGATAATGTGGTTAGTCTTGAAAAGAAGAGCAATAAAACTGTGTTGTAGAGCACAACAATGTCAAACTAAGGTATAGCATGTGATATAAAAAAATGTGTAGCAGTAGACATTAAAGACTAGCTACAGGCCTGTTTAAACGTGTGAGGTGCAACTGACACAACTAACAAGCTAAAACTAAGCCATCAGCTGACTCATCAATAACGATTACAATAAGGAGCCTATATTTTTCTCAAAATTTGAGCATGCCTTTTTTTCCTTTTGACTGGTTGCTACCATTAACGATCAACAAAAATCTCTTCAATAACGAAATACCTGTAGAGCTTGGGTGCTGTGGTTTCAAGTACAACATCATCATCACTAACGACTTTTTTCCCAATTGGTGCAAAACCTCCAAATAGAACCCAGAATTCACCAGAGTCTGATTCTGCTTGTAGTTTTCCATCATCTGACATTATTAGAATAAGACGACGTGAGTGGAGAAACAGGTGCATCAGTTAACAAAGATACGAGTGTCAAGTTCAAATGTCCCCTTACCAACAATTGCAACATCACACACACACCCATGATATTTCTCCTTTAAATGTTGGATCACTTCCAACGATTTAGCCCTTTCTTGGATATTGGAATTAGCACCATTGAATTGGTAAATTTTCTGTTCGGTATCTAAGATGAACACGTCATCATGGTTTAATGATGAACGTGCAAAGGGAACCTGAACAAAGTAGGCATCATATTAATGTAGCATACATAATTAATAAGCTGAAATTTGAAAATAATATGCAGGAAGAGTGTAAAACATCACATACCTGCTTAATTCTAATAGCTCTCTTCCCTTTGCAGATATATAACCGTGTTTGGAAGGTTTCCTCTTCAGGTGTTTTGAACCCAGATGCAAAACCACCCTCCATAGGTATAATGCAAGGTTTGAAGTATGACAAGAACTTGTCGGATTCATAACCTTGGAGTTCCCTATGCTGGACTGCACGCCCTCCAAGTATGGAATCGAGTTCAACCGTCTTGATTGCTGCAGTACCAGCTTCATCCTGCACAATGACATATCCGTCAATAGGTTGAAAATGTATTTCTGCGTGTCACAGAAATTGAAGTTTACACAGTGTATACTTGGCTTGAGTCCTTTCCAATCCAGAAGTGGATGTCGTACAGATATGCGCCACCCTTAGGACAGGTTGTCTAGAAAATAGAAAGATAACAATGATGGATTAGAATCATAGAAAGATCAATAATGCATTAGAGGAACACAAGGGGCAAAAGCAATCACCTGCAAAATTACATATGAATCTCCAGAATAGAATTTACCATGATCAGATTTTGGCAATTGAACTGGCTTAAAATCTTCAATTCGCCATAATTCTAGCCCACTAAGTGATGTCAAGGGACACGCATACATAAATAAACAAGGACGATCCAGATTCATAAGCTCAAAGAGCAAAAACAATTCAGTCAAAGATAATGACTAAACGGAAACAAAAAAAATAACAGAGAGACGGGCATGTGTAAGGATACACTTTTTGACCAGCTCCTTGAAAAGCAGGATCCAGCACTTTAGTGGTTGACATTTGGAAGCAACTTTACCAAGGCCAACTTTGAAGCAAAGGAAATAGCAGCAGCTGGCTCCACTTTACAGCAAGGGCACTGAAATTAGGAGCACATGGTTAAAACAAATAAAAGAACTATCGTAATGCAAAAAAGCATTCAATTAATCCAAAAAACATATACTCCAAGCCACTGCAGATTAACAAAAAAACTAAAGAAGTTCTGTGTCAGATGCTGAGAGTAGAATGCATCGGCAATACTCATGAATTTCAGTGGAAGCCTAAATAATCAGCATTTGTGCGCTCTCTCTTGGACAGAATATATCCATCAGGGCATGATTTTAATTATTAAAAAAGCCTTATGCTGTGAGAAAAAAAGCTGTATTCAGATTTATGTCGCTCCAAACCCTGTGAAGCAGAAGTCTCATCTCTCCCCCTACTCCAAACTCAGCAGAGAAGAGGACAATTTCCCCTTGGTGCATCGGAGTTCATGTTGTCACGGTTTGATTGCAAGGATCAATGCATCAAATCGCTATTTGATCGTCTTCGAAAATGCGCTCGTCAAAATGGTTGCCCGTCTATTATTGATAAGTTGATAGCCAGTATCACTGCTCCTGCCACGAAAGGATGAGTGACATACTAGGTGGTCCAAATCGAGAGAAGGGTGCTGGTATAGTCCATTCGTATAGGGTGGCGGTCGTTAACTACACTTGACATGGAAAATGCAACTTAATAGGGATCGCCGGCAGCAAGCAAGCAGGCAGGCCGATAATTAAAAAGGAAAACACTGGTTCTCAGAAGTAGACTGACAGTATAATTCAGAGGCAGAACAACCTTATTAGCTTTGAAAAGGGAACGGCCCGAGTGGAGTAAATAGTAGTACGTTAACAACCAGATCAGGAAATAATGGCCCGGATCTCGCGATCTAGGGAGCATCCGTTTTGGAGGCTAAGATCCGGCCACATGATCCCTGATCGTACGTACCGACGATCCCACCCCCGCTGTGCCCAGTCGCGGACTGGCAGTGCGTGCTGCCTGAAATTGGGCGGCGTAGATGGAGCGCGATGGAGGGGAGGATCTAGGGGGAGGCGATGCCAGGGAAGTGGGAACTCACCCTGGGCAAGGAGGGGGGAACCCGCCGTGCACGGTGGGGTCGCCGACGAAGAGCGTTTCGTCCCCGCGCCGCGCCGGCCGCGTAGATCCGCCGAGGCAGGCCCGAGTGGGAGGGAGCGGGTTGGGCGCTGATCCGGCAGCGAGGAGGGAGGACGCGGTCGCCGGAGCAGGAGAGGTCCGTTCGTCGCCGGGAGAGTGAGCGAGGGAGGGAAGGGGGAGGGGGGTGCGGGGTGTTTGGGCTAGGCTCGGGGTGCCACCGCGGCGCAGCGGGGGTAATAATGGCCGTGCTCGTGGATCTCTTTGGCCAGCCAAGCAAAGGCCGCCCAGCAGCGCAGCTCGTTCCGTTCCGGTCGGTCGGTCGGTCGGACCCCACCCAGTGGCGGCCATCATCGCCCATCCTCGCCCGCCCGCCCGCCCGGCCCTGTACACACTGGCGCTACTACAAATGTACCGCCACACGATAATAAGTGCCACATGGCGGACGCAGGGCAGTACAAATATACTACTGGCTGGCCGGTCACCAACGGATATTATTCTTCTTCGACTACTTCCTTTTATTTTTAGTCTCCCGTCGTGCTCGGCAGGAGAATGACATATGGTTTGCTAGGGCGTGTTTTCTTGACTAGGAAGGGTTTTTCGGCACTCAGCTATAAAGAAATAAGAGTGTTTGATGTGCCGTGGCGTTTCGCGGTTTTGGCTGGTACGGGTTTTAAAGCATCTCAAATCCTGGCTTTGGAAGAACGCCGTAATAGAGCGCTTTTGGCGCAGCGAGGAGACAACCGGGCGGCGCGAGGCCAAGGCTGGAGATGGGGAAGGCGAAAACATTGCAGCGCTATATGGCGTGAATGGTATACTCACCTCCCTCTTATGTTGTCACCACCCGTGGGAAGACAAATCCATCCTCATTTTCCTCTTGGGCAACAGCGATTTAGATCTGTGCACTGGCACTGTCCTTTATCGCGCTTTCTTCGCAGAATTTCGTGACACCGATCGACTGCCCTTCTCGTACAACATCGCTTTCTCCGGCTAGGGCAGCCCGTGGTCGTCTTCAACCATGGATTTAAGCACCGCTGTTGCGTCCCCTCCCCTCTCCCCAACCCCCAAAGTTAGCTTTATAGGTAGTTTGCTCGATATTACAGTCGTTGTGTTATGTACTTATCCGGCGTTGATTTGTTTAGGACCAATGATTGAAGGTTATCATTAGACAGTTGCCCTAGTGCTGTGATTCAGACGTGGATGCTTTTGATCCATATAAGACTGGTTGGTAGGGGTAACAGGCTGCCAGTGAAATATGCTCTACTGATACATCCCAACAGAGAGATGATAGAAAATCTAAACTACAACCACGATGTAGAGGCTATCGCCATGCTCTAGATGAGAAGAGCACCTTTTAACCAACTTGTGCACACATTAAGGCTTAGGGGTTTGCTTAAGGATAGCATCCACGCCTGTATCGAAGAGCAAATGGCATTGTTCCTTCATGTTCTGGGACATAACGAGAGATTTCAAGTGTTTCACAAAACATGGAGGAGATCTTTGGAGGCAATATCCCAGTATTTTCATCAAGTGTTGTATGCTATTGGAGAGCTGATCAAGCCACCATCAACTCAAACTCCAACTAAGATACAAGAAATCTACCGATGGTTCCCGTATTTCAAGGTGAGCAACTCTAGCTTATACTCCATGAGAGGATTGTATTGCACTACTCCCTAACATTTTTCCTTTTTATGATTGTGTTGGAGCAATTGATGGTACTCATGTAACTACTAGAGTGCCAAAATACGAAGCATTTGCATACAGGGGAGAAAGCACTACACCATCCAGAATGTGATCGTCGTTGTTGATTTTGATATGAGGTTCACATATGTGCTTGCTGATTGGGAAGGATCTGTTGGAGATATGCCCTAGAGGCAATAATAAAAGTAGTTATTATTATATCTTTGTGTTTATGATAAATGTTTACATTTATGCTATAATAGTATTAACACGGAAACATTAATACTTGTGTGATTTGTAAACTTAATTTAAAGTCCCTGGTAAAGCCTCTATATAATACTAGCTTGTTGGTTAATAGATGATTGTGGTTTCCCTATCATGAACATTGAGATGTTATTAACAACAAGATCATATCGTTAGGAGAATGATATGATGGACATACTCCTATAGATAAGCGTAGCATAAAGATCAAGTCATTTTAATAGTTCAATTGCTATATGCTTTCTGATACATAGTAATCTAATTCCTTCGACCATGAGATCATGCATATCACCTTTACCGGATGGATGCTTTGATGACATCAAACACCACACCGTGAATCGGGTGGCTATAAAGGTGGCATTGAGTGTTCGAAAAGTATTGGTTGAAACACATGGATCAAGAGTGGGATTTGTCCATCCATATGACGGATAGATATACTCTGGGCCCTCTCGGTGAAATGTCATCCAATTAGCTTGCAAGCATGTGACTGGCTCACAAGGGATCACATATCACGGGAACGAGAAAAGAGTACTTATCGGTAACGAGGTTGAACTAGGTATGCAGAGATACCGACGATCATAACCTCGGATAAGTAAACTATCGTGAGACAAAGGGAAATTGATATCGTATGTAAGTGGTTCATTCGATCGCAAAGTAATCGTAGAAATATGTGGGAGCCATATGAATTTCCAGATTCCTCTATTGGTTATTGTTCGGAGAAGTGTCTCGATCATGTCCGCATAATTCACGAACCGTAGGGAGACACACTTAAGGATTCGACGTTGTTTTGAGTAGTTATGGAATGATGAGAAAGAGACCGAATGTTGTTTGGAGTCCCGGATGGGATTCAGGATATCACGAGGAGATCCGAAATGGTCCGGAGAATAAGATTCATATAAGGAAAGTCCCGTTTCGGAGTTGGGGAATGGTTCCGGTGTTTTCATCGGGAATGTTCTAGAATGTTCCGGAATGTCCGACTCGGAGGAAGGGTACATGAATGTGTTGTTTCAAGTTGGTATGATTGCATCATGTACTAAGTGTCATCGCTGTTCCAAATAAAGGATTAATTCAAATCCTAGTTTGAAAAGTCAAATAGCTAAATTGAAAAGTCAAACGGCTAAATTTGGAAAGAGGAAAAGAGGAGGAAGGGGAAACCGAGTTGGGGAGGGAGTCCCTCCTCCCCAAGCCGGCGCCCCCTCCAAGCCGAGTTGGGGAGGGACTCCTCTCCCTCCCCCTTGGTCGGCCGGCCCCTCCACCTATATAAGGAGGGGCAGGGCTCCCTCCTAGGACACACAAGTCCCTCTCCTCCAAACCCTAGCTTGGCGCCACCACCTCCTACACAGTGCCGCCTGCCTCCTAGCCCTAGCCGGCTGCCCAAGCTCTAGCACCTCCTCCTTGGTGTGTCTAAAACCTAGATCGTGAGGAGCTCTCTCATACTCCACCATACTCGCCCGGCTTAGGCGAAGCCTCGAGATCTCCTCTACTTCCTGTACCACGCCGTTGTCAGAATCGCGAGGAGAGTGCTACAACCTCCGCTGCCTGCTGGAACAAGGAGAGGAAGGTCTTCGTCAATTTAACGTGTGACCGATCATGCGGAGCGCCTTGGAAGGATCGTCTCTGCGATCTTGAGATCGGGAAGAGTACGACTACATCACCCGAGAATCCGCTCTCGTTAAACACTTTGGAATCTTTGAGGGTGAGTTATTCCATCGACTCGTTGCTACAATCTAGTAGATAGATCTTGGCTTGTTTGTTTGTATGCGGTAGAAATTTTTTGTTTTCCATGCTACTTAAACCCTACAAAGGGTATCGAGCCGTGTCTATATGTAGATCTGCTGCACGAGTAGAACACAATGGTCATTATGGGCGTTGATGCTTTTATTGTCGATTGCTTCTTGTGTACTTTGCATCTTCGGGATGTTGGGATGAAGCGGCCGCTAACCTTACATGACATCGTTCATGAGACTTGCTCCACGCTTGACATGCAACTTGTATTGCATAAGTGGCTTTATGGGTGCCTGCTTCTCCTAGCATAGTTAAGATCCAATTTACAACGGTGATTAACAATACTAGTATCAATGTTGTGGTTCTTGTTCGTAAGTTAGAACGACACTTATTGAAAGCCCCAAACCACGTAAAACATGCAAAGAAAGTAGAGGCGTCTAACTTTGTTTTGCAGGTGTCTTGTGATGTGATATGGCCATGATTGTGATTATATTTGATGTATGCAATGTTCCTTATTGTAAGTTGGCAACCGCAGGAGCCATATGGTTGTCTTTAATTTATGTTAAGACCCGTGTCTATTCAAAGTAGTTGTAATAGTTGAAGCCGGTGGGCGACAACCATGGAGAAGCGCCATCGACCTTGATGCAATGCGGTGATGATGGAGATCATGTTCGTGCTAGAAGATGGAGATCGGAAGCACGAAGAAGAAAGGCCATATCATATCACATATTATGAATTGCATGTGATGTTAATCCTTTATGCATCTTGTATTGCTTAGTAGACGGTAGCATTATAAGATGATCCTCATGCACATGAATTTCAAGTCATAAAGTGTTCACCCTTAGTTACCGTTGCTAAAGCTTGTTGTTTCAAGCACCATGTGATGATCGGGTGTGTTAGATTCGCAAGTGTATACAACGTGAGCAAGCCAGATTTGCTCATGCGGAAACTAAGGTTTGATCTTGACGAGCCTAGCATGTACGCACATGGTCTCTAACACGGATCACCGAAAGGTAAAGCATGAATCATATAGTAGATATGATGAACATGTCGATTCGCCATTAAAACTATATCAACTCTCGTGATGATCGGTGTTGATGTGGTGGATTTGGTTCGTGTGATCACTAAAACAATGTGAGGGATATTGTTTTGAGTGGGAGTTCACCTAGATTAAATTTATTAATTTGAACTCAATTTGTCATAAACTTAGTCTAAACTATTGCAAATATGTTGTAGATCAATGGCAGCCCTACCATCAATTTTAGTGCTCCTAGAGAAAGAAAAGTTGAAAACAATGGAAGCAACTTCAGCATTAGTTCCGCAATTTGAGGATTGTCCTCACCGGTAATTTGACCTATGTCTGGATGCACCATTTGGGTGACCCACTGCGGTGATGCTTCCGATGAAGTAAAGAATGTTTACCTCACTCGGAAGACTCAAGACTCCACAGTTCAAGGTGCTATCTTGTATGGTTTAGAATCGAGCTTCAGAAAAGGTTTGAGAATTCAGACCCATATGATATTGTCGAGGATCTCAAATTAATCTTTGAGACTCATGCGGCAATTGAAAGCTATGAGGCTTCTGAAAAGTTCTTTAACTGCAAGATGGAAGAAGGCAACTCACGCCGTGAGCATGTGCTTAAGATGTCAGGCATAAACAAACTTCAAAGCTTGGGTATTGTGATTCCTAATGCTTTGGGGATTTAACGTGTCCTCCAATCACTACCACCAAGTTACAAGAACTTTGTGATGAACTACAACATGCAAAACATGAACAAGACGCTGCGAACTCTTTGCCATGTTGAAGTCTCAAGTGGAGATCAAGAAAGAGCACCAAGTGTTGTTGGTCAATAAGACCACCAAATTCAAGAAAGGCAAGTCTAAGAAGAAGGGACACTTCAAGAAGGGTGGTAAGAAAGTTACCACGCCGACGAAGAAGACCAAGGACCTAAGCCCGACATCGAAGTGCTTTTACCGCAAGGAGAAGGTCATCGAAGCGGAATTTCCCAAAGTACTTGGTGGATTTGAAGAACGGCAACATCAAGAAGAAAGGTATATCGGATATACATGTTATTGATGTGTATCTCACTAGTACTGTAGTAGTGCTCGGTATTTGATACCGGTTCTTGCTCATATTTGTAACTCAAACAAAATGCAGAATAAACGGAAGCTAGCGAAGAACGAGGTGACGATGCGCGTTGGAAACGGATCAAAGGTTGATGTGATCGCTATGGCACGCTACCCTTCATCTACCATCGATTAGTTTTATACTTAAATAATTGTTATTTGGTGCCTCATGTTAAGCATGAACATTATATCGGGATCTTGTTTATTATGAGACGGTTACTTGTTTAAATCCGAGAATAATGGTTGTTCGATTTATATGAGTAATATGTTTTATGCACATGCACCTTTGATAGATGGTCTATTCTTATTGAATCTCGATAGTGGAAATACACATATTAATAACATTGAGGCTAAACGTTTGAAATCGAGCGATAACTCGACCTATATGTGGCAATCGTCTTGGTCACATTGGAGTGAAGCGATGAAGAAACTCCATTCGATGGACTTCTTGAATCACTTGATTTCGAATCACTTGATAGATGCGAAGCATGTCTGATGGGTAAAATGACTAAGACTCCATTCTCTGGTATGATGGAGCGAGCTACGGACTTATTGGAAATCATACATACCGATGTGTGTGGTCCAATGAGTGTAGCATCACGCGGTGGTTATCGTTATGTTCTTACCTTCACGGATGACTTGAGTATATATGGGTATATCTATTTCATGAAACATAAGTCCCAAACTTTGAGAAGTTTAAGGAATTTCAAAGTAAGGTAGAGAATCAATGTAACAAGAAGATTAAATTTCTACGCTCGATCGTGGAGGTGAATATCTGAGTTACGAGTTTGGCGAGCATTTAAAGAAATGCGGAATACTTTCAGCTGACACCGTCGAACACCACAACAGAATGGTGTGTCCGAACGTCGTAATCGAACACTCTTAGATATGGTTCGTTCTATGATGTCACTTACAGATTTACCGCTATCATTTTGGGGTTATGCATTAGAAACAGCCGCATTCACTTTAAATAGGGCACCGTCTAAATCCGTTGAAATGACACCGTATGAATTATGGTTTGGGAAGAAACCTAGATTGTCGTTCCTTAAAGTTTGGGGGTGCGGCCTATGTAAAGAAGTTACAGACAAGCTTGAACCCAAAGCGGAAAATGCGTCTTCATAGGATACCCAAGGAAACTATTGGGTATACCTTCTATCATAGATCCAAGGCAAAATCTTCGTTGCAAGAATGGATCCTTTCTAGAGAAGGAATTTCTCTCAAAGAAGTGACTGGAAGGAAAGTAGAACTCGACGAGGTTGTCGAACCTTCTTCGAAATTGCGAGTAGCGTAGCACGGAAGAAGTTCCTGTGGTGCCTGCACCAATAAGAGAGGAAGCTAATGATGATGATCATGAAACTTCGTTGAAGTTGCTACAGAGCCTCGCAGTCAACGAGAACTCGTACCACCTGCATTGGTATGATCCCGTTATGAGTGTCATGTTGGTGGACAACACCGATGACCCTGAGACATATGAGGAAGCGATGATGAGCCCAGATTCTAATAAATGGCAAGAAGCCATGAAATCCGAGATTGGATCCATGTACGAAAACCAAGTATGGACTTTGGTGGACTTATCGGATGGCCTAAGGTCGCCGAGAACAAATGGATCTTCAAGAAGAAAACAGATGCGATGGTAATGTTATCGTTTATAAAGCTCGACTTGTCGCAAAAGGGTTTCACAAATTCAAGGAGTTGATTACGATGAGACTTTCTCACCAAAGAGCGAAGATAAAGTCCTGGAGGATTATGTTAGCAATCACGCATATTACGATTATGAGATATGGAAGATGGATGTCAAAACAGCATTCCTCAATGGAGACATTGATGAAGAGTTGTATATGATGCAACCCAAAGGTTTTGTCGATCCTAAAGATGCTAACAAGGTATGCAAACTTCAACGGTCCATCTATGGATTAAAACAAGCATCCCGAAGTTGGAATCAACGTTTTGATAAGGTAATCAAAAGTTTTGGTTTTATACAAACTTATGGAGAAGCTTGTATTTACAAGAAAGTGAGTGGGAGCTCTGTAGCATTCTTAATACTATATGTAGATGACATATTGTTGATTGGGAATGATGTAGACCTTCTTAATAGTGTCAAGGAATATTTGAATAATAGTTTTTCAATGAAGGATCTTGGCGAAGCAGCTTACATATTAGGCATAAAGATTTATAGAGATAGATCGACACGCCAAATATCATTGTCACAGAGTACATATTTGGACAAAGTTCTAAAGAGGTTTGGAATGGAAGATAGCAAGAAAGGGTTCTTGCCCATGTTGCCCAATACGACCTTGAGTAAAACTCAAAGTCCGACATCGCGTAAGATAGAGAAAGGATGAGTAAGACTCCCATGCCTCACCATAGGATCTCTAATGTATGACATGCTATGTACTAGACCCGACATTGCATATGCCGTTAGTTTAACTAGCAGATTTCAAAGTGATCCAGAGTGGATCATTGGACAATGATCAAAAACATCCTTAAGTACTTGAGAAGAACTAAGGATATGGTTCTTTCTTATGGAGGTGATGAACAGCCGTTGTTAATGGTTACACCGATGCTAGTTGGAACACCGATCCGGATGATTCTAAATCACAACTGGATAATGATTTATATTGAATGGTGCAGCGATTAGTCGGAGGAGTGCAAAGCAAAGCGTTGTGGCGAGATCTTCAATCAATCGAATACATGGTCGCTTCGAGGCTTCACAAGAAGCGATATGGATAAAAGAGTTCATTACAGAGCTGGGTGTGGTTCCTAGTGCGCTGGACCCAATGTCTATCTATTGTGATAACATGGGCGCCATAGCCAATGCGCAAGAACCAAGGTCACACAAGAAGCTGAAGCATATCAAGCTACGTTTTCACGCTATTCGAGAACATATCCAAGATGGGGATATAAAGATTTGCAAAGTACACACAGATCTGAATGTGGCGGATCCGTTGACTAAACCTCTCCCGAGGGCAAAACATGACCAGCACCAAACTGCCATGGGTGTTCGGTATATTACCATGTAATCTAGATTAGATGACTCTAGTGCAAGTGGGAGACTGTTGGAGATATGCCCTAGAGGCAATAATAAAAGTAGTTATTATTATATCTTTGTGTTTATGATAAATGTTTACATTTATGCTATAATAGTATTAACACGGAAACATTAATACTTGTGTGATTTGTAAACTTAATTTGAAGTCCCTGGTAAAGCCTCTATATAATACTAGCTTGTTGGTTAATAGATGATTGTAGTTTCCCTATCATGAACATTGAGATGTTATTAACAACAAGATCATATCGTTAGGAGAATGATATGATGGACATACTCCTATAGATAAGCGTAGCATAAAGATCAAGTCATTTTAATAGTTCAATTGCTATATGCTTTCTCGACATAGTAATCTAATTCCTTCGACCATGAGATCATGCATATCACCTTTACCGGATGGATGCTTTGATGACATCAAACACCACACCATAACTGGGTGGCTATAAAGGTGGCATTGAGTGTTCGGAAAGTATTGGTTGAAACACATGGATCAAGAGTGGGATTTGTCCATCCATATGACGGATAGATATACTCTAGGCCCTCTCGGTGAAATGTCATCCAATTAGCTTGCAAGCATGTGACTGGCTCACAAGGGATCACATATCACGGGAACGAGAAAAGAATACTTATCGGTAACGAGGTTGAACTAGGTATGCAGAGATACCGACGATCATAACCTCGGATAAGTAAACTATCGTGAGACAAAGGGAAATTGATATCGTATGTAAGTGGTTCATTCGATCGCAAAGTAATCGAGAAATATGTAGAGCCATATGAATTTCCAGATTCCTCTATTGGTTATTGTTCGGAGAAGTGTCTCGATCATGTCCGCATAATTCACGAACCATAGGGAGACACACTTAAGGATTCGACGTTGTTTTGAGTAGTTATGGAATGATGAGAAAGAGACCAAATGTTGTTTGGAGTCCCGGATGGGATCCGGTATATCACGAGGAGATCCGGAATGGTCCGGAGAATAAGATTCATATAAGGAAAGTCCCGTTTCGGAGTTGGGGAATGGTTCCGGTGTTTTCATCGGGAATGTTCTAGAATGTTCCGGAATGTCCGGCACTCCGGAGGGGAAGGGTACATGAATGTGTTGTATCAAGTTGATATGATTGCATCATGTACTAAGTGTCATCTGTTGGAATTATGCCCTAGAGGCAATAATAAAGATGTTATTATTATAATTCTTGTTCATGATAAAGTTTATATTCCATGCTAGAATTGTATTAAGCGGAAACTTTAATACTTGTGTGGTTTGTGAACAACACCGTGTCCCTAGTACGCCTCTATGGACTAGCTCATTGATCAATGATGGTTAAGGTTTCCTAACCATAGACATGAGTTGTCAATTGATAATGAGATCATATCATTGGGAGAATGATATGGTGATGACCAAACTAAGCAAAGCTATTAGATCGTTTCATTGTGTTCGTTTTGAAGCTTTTCTCATGTCAAATATTGTATTCCTTAGACCATGAGATAATACAACTCCCCAGTATCGGAAGAAAGCTTTGAGGTCATCAAACGCCATCCTATGAGAGGGTGATCATAAAGGTGTCTCTCGGTGATCGGAAAGTATCTGTTGGGTTGTATGTATCGAGATGGAATTTGTCCCTCCCAAGTCGGAGAGATATACTTCGGGCCCACTCGGTAATCGATATCAACACCGCTTGCAAGCATGTGGTTAAGGAGTTGATCACAAAGTGATATTGGATTATGGAACGAGTAAAGTACTTGCTGTGAACGAGATTGAACTAGGTATGACGATCTGACGATCGAATCTCGCAAGTAAAATATCGCGAGATGAAGGGAATATATATATGGGATTGATTGAATCTCGGCATCGTGGTTCATCCGATATGATCATCGATGAATGTGTGGAGTCAATATGGGTGCCTGCACCCTGTTGATTATTGATAGAAGATCATGTCGCATATTCTCGAACCAGCAGGTCACACACTTAACGTGTCTCGACGCTAGGATAGATTGGATAATTGGTTTATGAGTTTTTGTTCGAGTCTCGGATGGGATCCGGATATCACGAGAGGTTCCGAATGGTCCTGAGAATAAGATTCATATAAGGCAGGCAGTTTTTGGAGTTGAATTGTTGGATTAATCGGTATTATACCTAAGCTTCTAGAACCTTCCGAAGGGGCCAACGTGGTCCCACCTTCCGGAGGGGCATGGGCCTATGAGGGAGTGTCCTGGCCATTGGGCCGGGGGGGCACAAGGCCCCATAGGGCCCAGCCGATCCTAGATAAGTTTAAACTCGTTTAAACTAGAGATAGGATTTCTAGATAAGGGAGAGTTTAAATTGTTTAAACTAGAGATAGGCTTGGAGGATGGGCAAGGGCTGGCCGCACCCCCCCTCTATATATAGAGGGCTGGTGCGCCCCCTCCCCCCCAACCACACACCTTCCTCCAAACCCTAGTAGCCTTGCTGCCCTCCTCTCTCCCTCCCGACTGTTTGTGGGCGAAGCCCTGCTGCAGAAATTCTCCACCATATACACCACGCCGTCGTGTTGTAGATCCAATCCATCTCTCCACCATACTTGCTGGTCCGAGGAAGGAGGAGACGTCGAGGTGCTGCACGTGTGCATCTCACGGAGGCACCGCCACTTGTGGTGCTAGATTGGATCGGATCGCGAGGAGGAGAAGCGAGTACGACTACATCACCCACGTTCCGACGAACATTCCGCTGTGCGAATCTTCAAGGGTATGAAGATCTAATCCAATCTCTCTCGTTGTTTGCATCTCCTAGATTAGATCTTGGCTTTCCCTCTGTTCGCTTCCGTAGAAAATTTTGATTTACTATGCTGCGAAACCCTTCATCATCGCTGTTCCAAATAAAGGATTAATTCAAATCCTAGTTTGAAAAGTCAAATAGCTAAATTGAAAAGTCAAACGGCTAAATTTGGAAAGAGGAAAAGAGGAGGAAGGGGAAACCGAGTTGGAGAGGGAGTCCCTCCTCCCCAAGCCGGCGCCCCCTCCAAGCCGAGTTGGGGAGGGACTCCTCTCCCTCCCCCTTGGCCGGCCGGCCCCTCCACCTATATAAGGAGGGGCAGGGCTCCCTCCTAGGACACACAAGTCCCTCTCCTCCAAACCCTAGCTTGGCGCCACCACCTCCTGCAGCTGCCGCCGCCTCCTAGGGTTGCCCTAGCCGCCGACTTGGGCTGCCCCAAGCCCTAGTCGCCGGCTCTAGCACCTCCTACTTGGTGTGTCTAAAACCTAGATCGCCGAGGAGCTCTCTCATACTCCACCATACTCGCTCCGGCTTAAGGCGAAGCCCTGCGAGATCTCCCCTCTACTTTCGGTACCACGCCAGTTGTCTTCCGAATCGCGAGGAGAGTGCTACAACCTCCATTTTCTGGAACAAGGAGAGGAAGGTCTTCGTCGAAAATGTGACCGACGATCAGGGAGCGCCGCTTAACGCAGAAGGATCGTCTACGCGATCTTGAGATCGGGAAGAGTACGACTATATCACCCACGAGAATCCGCTCTCGTTAAACACTTTGGAATCTTCGAGGGTGAGTTATTCCATCGACTCGTTGCTACAATCTAGTAGATAGAACTTGGCTTGTTTGTTTGTATGCGGTAGAAATTTTTTGTTTTCCATGCTACGAAACCCTACAGGATCAACCCATGATGCCACAATTCTGAATGACGTCCTTGAGAGAGCTGACAAACTGAAGATCCCTAAAGGTAAGTTCTACCTAGCAGATGTCGTATATTCTTGCCGACGTAAAATTCTTCCACCCTTCAGGTCAACAAGGTACCATCGCGATGAGTTCTCTGCTAGATTCTATCCTAGGACTACATACAAACTTTTCAATCTCAGACACTCTAGCATTAGAGTCACGGTTGAGAGGTGTTCGCTGCTTTGAAGAACATATTTAAGATCCTTGATCAGAAGCCATTTCATCCTTTCCCCACCCAAGTTAATTAAGTTTGTCCCCACATGTTGTATTCTGCATAACTGGATCTTGCAATTTGGCACGGATGAATTCTTCCCGAAAAAGGGGTGCAGTTTCAGATGAGAATGACCATGATGGTGGCCATGGTCTCGCGTTAAATGATTATCGTGCTTGGAATGACAAGCTACAACAGTGGGCTAACGAAATGTCGGTGGCCAAAGGCAACACCAAAATTTGAAGCGAAAGAAGAAGAAGAAGAAGAAGAAGTAAAGCAGATATGATGAACCAATATCGTACTGTTCTTTGAATAACCCCCAATATGGGTGTAAAATTTCCATCCATAGTAGCTAGGTAATATTTATGGTGATTTGTCATTTGCTAGTAGGTTGGTAACGACCTGGTGAACTTCTATTCATTACTAGCTAGGATGTTAATTTGTTGTTGCTTGTTAGTTTAAATGTTGCCTACTTGTTTCATAATCGGCTTTAAAATGGATGGTAACATCATCATACATGAGACAATGTTGGAAAAGGCGACGACGACTAGGCGACGCTTAAGCATGCTTAGGCACTACACGATGGGCAAATGCCTCGCTTAGGGCCTAGGCACAAATCTAAGCAGGAAAAGCAAGAAATTGTCTTTTCCGAAATGAAATCATGCTATATTGTAATGATGAGACAAAAGGGATATTCTAATGGTATTTGTTAGTATTTTACTAATTTACGTACTTCAATTAATGTGTATTCACATATAATAACTCATGTACACACTTGATGGTAAAAATTACATGCGTGCCTAGACAACACCTACTCTTAAGCCTTAGGCTGGTCCTAGTGCTAGTATCATAAGATGTATCATGCATGCCAACTTGGCAAAAATCTGATGTGACATCATAATTAATAAAGAGAGCGGTGATTAGAGTATATAGGTAAATACCGTATCATAGCACGTAAAACTAGAAATTATAATGACAAGTAAATCTTATACACACATTTTACTAGAGATTCTATAAATCAATAAATATACCACTACTATGGTACTACTACATGATATAATGCACTAGAGATATAGTATTATACTCCCTTCGTCCGCAAATAAGTGTACATCTAGCATTCAAAATTTGTCCCAAAAAGAGTATACATCTACAATACCAAGACACTAAATAAATGCAATTAGCTCCTCGTAATCACTTCCCCACCTCATCCTCCAATCTCTATTCTTCTCCATATCATCCACCAATCCTCATTCTTCTCTTTTCTTGATAATTGATAAAGCCTCGTAAAAGAAGAGAGAGAACTAATTTGTTAGTATTTCCTAGATGAACACTTATTTGCGGACGAAGGAAATACACTAGTATCATATGCATGATACTAGTATTATGATACTCCTACCATGACAAGCCTTAAACGCCTCCTAGGCACTATGCGAATGCCACCCGCCTCGTTTACCTTTAACGCTTTTTCAACGTTGACCACACGTGCCACCAAACAATCCGATATCGTGCACCAAAACTAAACATGGTCAACCAAACAAATTATCAAACTTTTTTTTGAAGGAAACAGCCGGACTCCGTCCTGCTGCGAGGATTTATTAATTTCAGATAATCGTTATATCGTTTACAAGTTTGCCGAGGATACAACCGGGGGATCATCGTCTCAAATACAAGAAATTTTATTATTAAAGCAAAACCTAACTAATTCATGTGCCGTTAAACAAACTGTCAAACTTAATCCAAGAGAAATCTAGTTGAATGCAGCATCAAGCGTGTAAAACGAAAAATAAAGGCCGGAGGAAGCAAACACGCCTATAGTTTAGGTTCTCTTCTTCTACCCAGCCGTTGACGGTTTCGTGCACGTTTTCCCTGTCTGCGTCTGAAAGAGATACGTCTGGGAATGCGTCATGCGCTCTGACTGGCCGGCCGATACGCGTTAATATTTTACTACCGGATCGCGTCGGTGCTCAAAATTCCATGAAGCGATACGCCTGGTACTACTGTACTTGTTTTTTTTTTCTCTCTTCGTGCGTTTTTGTTTAATTAGCTCGCTTCCATTTTCAGCGGCGAAGTGGCAGTTCCAGAAACAGGAACGGGCACGAGATGCCCCTGACGCGGCGTCGCCGGCCGGCCGGCCGGCACGCCATGTGCGCGCGCCACGGCGGACGGACGGACGGACGGGCGGGCGGCCTGCCTCTGCCTCTCTGCGCCACCGCATGCAATGCGTTGCAGCGCTGCTGGTGCTCTGGCACTGGCATGGCAGAGTATCTGCTCGATCTGCCCGGAAAGATCCCCCATAATTGAGGACGCGCGGCTCTTGTCGTCGGTTGGGAACGGCACGATGGTTTAAGACCCCTCGATCGGTTCCATGATTAGATTTGGTGGCAACAGGCACCGCCCTCAACGCTCACGTGACCTTGCCTGCTCATCACTTCGGGGTATGTACGTATGTATGTGCATCCTCTTCATACGTACTCCCTCGGTTTCAATTTTTTTTTTTTGGAGCTCTCAACCCTTGCCCTCGCGCAACCACGCCCCCTCCCGCAACACACACACCAACACCATCACAACCATCCCGTTTCCCTCTCTTCGCGCTAGCGATGCGGGGCCGACAGTGGCGGGGTTCTTTAGTTCCTGCGCGCAGGAGGCGCGACACGGGGGCGTGCGTCCGGGCGGCGGTGTGGCTCAATCAACAACGACGCTGGCGTTGCTACGGGTGGCGAGGTGGCGTCGGCGGAGCCCTCTTGTCCTAGATCTGTGCCCCATCTGGGTCTAGGCGGGCTAGGCCCAGGCTTGACTACTGCTGTCTCCGGCGGATCGTGCTGGGGGTGACGGGGACGATGGCTCGCCTACTATGGTGCGACGATGTGAGCTTTATGAGCCTGATTTGGACTCGGTCGGGCCTATAAGGGTGTGGTTTGCTCCTGGCGTTGCGTCCTATCGGTTACCTTCAATGGCCGTGGAGGATGTTCCCTCTTGCTTTGCTGTTGTATTGCCGCTTCCTCTCGGTCCTGCCAGTCTCGCGATGTTGGCCACAGTAAGACGACTATGACAAGATGGTGGCGGCGCGTGTTGGTGTGGGCGAGTTTGGTGGAGCGTGATGGATCGTTCTGGGTCATGGTTTTTGGGAGGGGCGGGAGAAATCCCTGTCGGCTTGGTTGGCATCAACGCGGTAACTCCCGTGGGCGCCATTGTTTCATCCTAAAGGGCATCGGGTGGATCCCTTCCCCACTCCCCTATGCGTATCGAGGAAACCCTAGGACCAGTTGGGCAGCAGCAACATCGTCGTCGCATTCCTTGTTAAGGGTGTTGCTTTGTATGCGGCGATTCAGAGTGTTAGGAGAGTTCTCTGGAGGGCACAGTGACTGCGAGTCATCATCGATTTTGTCGATCCGATGTTGTTGACATTATTTTCTCTGTTATTTCTCTCTTGTTTCGTTCGGGCTTGTTTGTGCTGATGTCCCAGCAGTTATACAGTAGCGTTGTCGCCATACTAATATAGATGTCCTTATACTAATATAGCGGGGTGAAAGGCCGTTTCGAGAAAAATATAAGATGTTTAGATTTTCTCTGAAACATGTGTATCTAGTGTGTAAGTCTAATCATCTTGTTTCAAACCTACGCACTAAACAACGTCTAGATGCATGTTTTCAAAAAAGCTAAAACATGATATAATCTGAACGAGTAGATTTTTTTCCCGAGATGGGAAAGATTGAGCTGCTTTCTTATTACACTACGATCAGCAAGCACCGTACTCCTTCCGTTTCAAAATATAAAATATTTTAGCTTTGTGAAGCAAATATATCTAGACTATTTTTAGTATGTAGGTTCACTTCAAACCTGAGTGAACCTATATACTAAAAGTAGTCTAGATACATTTTCTTCACAAAACCTAAAACATCTTATATTTTAAAACGGAGGGAGTACTTAAGATCGACGTACACCAACACTGCTGGCTAGTGGTAACGATCACCATGTGGTCATGACTCATGACTGTACGTACCTGGTTAATTGCGAGCAGGATTAATTCAGACATTTGCCTCTGCGCGACGTGTGCATGGGTGGACCTTAGTTTCATCGATTCATGGTCCATGCCTCCATGGGCTCACCAAGCTTTCCGCGTACCAACCAGGCTATACCAGAGGTAGAGAGGGAGGACCATGCACGCACAAGCTACAACGTGACAGCGGGCGTCCTTTGGACAGCGCCATCAACCATCGGTCAGCTCATCAACACTGTGCATTCTTGAAAACGTTACTCACAAGGCAACAAAAGGATGTCAGAAGAGAGAGCTGAGGTTTCGAAACTCTTGAGCGTGACAAGGACGGTGGTGTGTGGTATGCCCTTACTAGTCGATCCTAGTCTTTCTAGGGCTGAAAGAGGATAGCGCCGCAGCATGCGGGGTGCTGTTGAAGAATGGTGGATTGGTGGTGGAGAGAGCTAGGTTTGAGGGGTTATATGCAGGGCAGATCATCGACAAATGGGTTTGGGAGGCATGAGATGGAACGTGTCATATGACGGCTCGACAATTGTAACACGGGAGCTAGAGTGTGTCGAAGCGACTCGTAAACACACCAACCAATTATACTTGGTGATGGAACCTCCGGTGGCACGCGGCTAAGGCGAGCACCAACCACTACCCTCACGAGACACCATCTCCCATCCCCGAAAATAACGTGACCACCAACCAACTGTGATGGAACCTTAGGTTGCACAAAGCTAAGGCGAGCACTAGACACTACCCTCACGAGACACCCCTACCTCCTTGGCAACAACAGACATTCCTCTATAATCTGACCCACTTCCTCAACTAAACTAGCGGCCTCCTCGTCGAACCCTTGACCTTGTTCGGTTTAGTCCAATGTTAGTTGCAAGAGGAGGCAGAGCACGACTTATAAGGGTGGTGAAATGGCCTTTTCCACTAGGCTAATATTTCAAATATGGGTGTGTCTAGCTTAATTCTCGGTTAGGTGATATCATGCAATCTTAGTTAAACCCACTCGCAACTGGAAATATTTTAGTTGCAACATCACTTGCAATAAAAAATCTTAGTTGCAACCTCATTTATAATTTAAGAAACTCAGTTGCAACCTCATTTGCAACTGAAAATCGCACTTGTAACACCACTTGCTACTCATAGGATGCACTAATCATGATGCAAATCCGGTGGATTAGCACCTCACCGAACTCTAGCTTAATTCTTAGTCAAGTGAGAATTAGCAAAACCCTTCAAATGAAGGGCCCAAGAACTATTGGAAGCATGTATTGTTGTGGGGCTGGGTCTAATTGGGCCAAGATAGCAGGCTCATACCTAGACCGATGGGTTAGCATGAGAAAAATGCACAATGAAACAAGGGTCCATGTGAAGCCTTTTTACAAACTTCAGCAAAAATCACATGTCTAAGTTTTGGAAAATTTGTAGCCTATTCATGTAAAATTTCATGGGTAAGTTTGGAAACTCGGTAGGTTTCTAAGTTTTCACTTTTCACATACTAGGATGTAAATGGTCATCAGTGTTAAATACCACAAAATACACGAGTGTATACTACTTAACACATATGTGCATTTTTTTCATAACTATAAAACTCAGGTCGTGTGTATGTTTAGCAAGCACATGGTTGCGGCCTTATCGAATTCATCCACTCACTGTGGGTCGCAACGCCGTCACCACTATATGTGGCGTTAAAGCTTGAAGGCCACAAATCAGCACAGGTTATCGTGGTAGAAAATACATGTTACACTGAGGTTGAAGGAACAGAACTCTGCGTGCGGCCAAGAGATGGGAGGACGACAAGATACCATGGCCTGTGTGTCGTTGTGGATCATTTGAGTAAATGGAATTCCATACGGAGTAGAATATTTTAAAGATCTGGATGTTTCAGATTGTTTCTACTCCGTCTTTTTTTTTATCCTGCAATCTGGGTTTAGTCAAATTTAAACTTTATAAAGTTTGACCACATACATCACAAAAAATCATCTATAATACAAAAATCTTAGTATAACATGAAAGTCATTTTACTATGATTCTAACAATACAAATTTTATACTGTGAATGTTGATAACTTTTCTATGTATTTGTCAAAATTGGTAAAGTTTGACGGACTAAATCAAAAATCTATATTTGCAATTTTTATTATTTTTGGGACTTTTTATACTGTTATTAATGATTATTAATATATCGGAGAAATTTTGCAAAAAAAGAAAGACGTTCACTTGTTCACCGAGACTTATAAACAAAAATGAAAAGACCGCGTGCAAAAAAAAAGCACATAGGCAATACGAATCAGCAACCATGAGTTAATCAATGGGACTTTTCCCCCTTCTCCTCCCTCCTCCACAGCTCTTCTCAACGTGAGTCCTCTGTGAGGCCGGGATGATCCCGAGCCCCTCCAGCCAAAATAGCCGCTCGGAGGTGGCGAAGGAGACGTTGGAGTAGATGTAGGCCGTAGCAATAGTTGTAGGTGGCTTTATGTCGCAGGTTGACACTATGCCGAGAGGTGACGACTAGGTTGTTTGGCCGTGATCTAGAGCCGGCTGGTGGTGCTCATCCTCGATGTCTTGTTCCATTGGCTGAAGTTGGAGGCATTGAGGAGGAGGACGACTATACCCTATGCAAATAAAGGGATATTTGCCTCGACCGTCTGGTGAGGTCATCTACTTCGAGTTCTTCCTCTGGCCGACCATGGTTGTGAGGGGAGGAAGAGGAGAGGCGGTGGTTCTGGAAGATGGAGCGGCATCCAGGGGTCTTTCGCTCTGTTGCATATCGCGGCGGCGAGCGATTGTTGTCGAAAAGCTTTGCTGTGTTTCCATGGTGGACAAAGGCAAAGCAATTTCTCCATACGAGCCTTTGTAATCCATAAGCGCGAACATCTTTGTGGATGCGGTATCGTGGCTCTGTTTCTGCTCTCGGCCGGCCAAGGTGGCGAGGGAGAGAAGGAAGGAGTTGTTGTGACGACGTCTGCTGTGAGATGGTCCTAGGTGTCCTCATGGTGGTGCTACGAATCTCCGGAAACTGCGACATCGGCATCGAATCTAAGCGACGATGTGAGGCCGCTGCTACCTTTGGCCACACATTTGGCCTAGCTACACTCGAGCAGGAGTTTGTCCATCCTTAATGCGAGGATCTTTTCCATCACTGATGCGGCGGAGTCCGTTGCTCCGGTGCCCCAAGTGGTTTCGTCTCCGGTGGCGCAAGGAGCGGCTGCATCTGGCGTCGTGGCGGTAGAGCTCAAGGACTCGATCGTATTTCGCAGTCCGACCTGATTATTTTCTAGGGTGCTATTCATATAAATCAAGGTCCTATATGCAAACATTCGGATACCGATGAGGTCCTTTCCGTAAAATTATACCCTCTTCCTAAATAATACAATTTCCATGTCCTTCGGGGCTCTTTACCGTTCAAAAAAAATTCAGGATCAGCAACTCTAGGGAGAGCCGGAGAAGAAAGGGTCAACGCTGCGCATCACACGGACCTGGATGGTGGGACGAGACAGGACCCGTCGATCATCCTCCTCCCAGCTCACGTGATCTTCCCCGGTGGCCGGTGATGCGCACTGTTGAACTCGCGAGCTTCCACGACGTCGACGTCCGTTTTCGCCGTGGATTAAAAACTTGACTAGGAAATTAGGTGCGGCGACCGTGGCCAGCCTATGTGTCAACTTGGCAACATGTTGGTCTATAGGTCTATAATTGTGGATGGTGTAATCTATAATGGAATGTAATTGTGTTGTTTGAAAGAGCCTGAAAGAAAGACAATACTTTGCCATCATTATATGAGAAATCACAGTTAGAAGGTTATTAAACTAAAACTTGCAAATGTCCAAGATGCCATGCTTAATTAACTATGTCTAGATAATGTTAAAAAATCAGCAAACTTGTTTTACTGTTGCCAATACAACACTGAATATGGGAAAACATGTTACACTTAAATTGGGAGGTAAGAGGGTACATTTGAAATATGACACCGTTGAGTAAACTGGCTTTCTGACACTTTACTAATTTTTTTTGCTTCTTCTTCCTTGATCTTTGGTCTCGGCTCGTCTATCTCGTATAATGCTATACATTGTGCCCACTGGTTGCTGTCCTAGAGTCGATGTCCTCCTCAGGCACATAGGTTGCCTTCTCTGTTTCCTCCTCACGTGGTTGCATTCAATAGAAAAATCACGGTTTCAATTCTGTGTAGTCAAGGTCAGAGATATCTTAAAATGAGCTTACAATGCTTGGATGACCAATGTACTCCCTCCGTTTCAGGGCCTCCGTCAGAAGAAAAGTCTGCGCCAGTCATGACTCAGGAGACCGGGACCCTGATTAGTGCTGCTAACCACCATTTTCTAACCACCAATTCAAGCATGGTGCTCATGGTCATGGACGAGAACATCGCCGTGTTGCTGCTGTCGCTCTTCCCGGTCCTTCTCGCCGTCTACCTCCGGCGGCGCCACCCAGCCGCTGCGCCGAGCGAGAACCACTGCCCGCACCCGAACCGCGTCCTGGGCAACACCGTGCCGTTCCTCCTCAACCTGCACCGCTTCCTGGACTGGGCCACGGACCTCCTAGCCGCGGCTCCAGCCTCCACCATCGAGGTCCGCGGGGCACTCGGCCTCGGCAGCGGCGTCGCCACCGCCAGCCCGGAGGCCGTCGACCACCTCCTCCGCGCCAACTTCCCCAACTACGTCAAGGGCGCGCGCTTCGCCGTCCCCTTCGCCGACCTCCTCGGCCGCGGCATGTTCCTCGCCGACGGCCGCCTCTGGAGCCTCCAGCGCAAGCTCGCCTCCTACTCCTTCTCCTCCCGCTCGCTCCGCCGCTTCTCGGACCGCGTCCTCCGGGCGCACCTCCGCCGCAGCCTGGTCCCGCTCCTCGACGCCGCCGCCGGCTCCGGGGAGCCCGTTGACCTGCAGGACGTGCTCAGGCGCTTCTCCTTCGACAACATCTGCAGCGTGGCGTTCGGGGTCGAGAGCTCCACGCTGCTCGAGCTCGAGGCGGGGGGTCAACGCCAGCGGCGCCGGCAGCACGAGGCGTTCTTCGCGGCGTTCGACGACGCCGTGGAGATCTCCTTCGCGCGGATACTGCACCCGACGACCCTGGCGTGGAGGGCGATGCGGCTAGCCAACGTCGGCAGCGAGCGGCGGATGCGCGAGGCCATCGGGGTGGTCGACGAGTACGTGATGGGGATGGTGGAGGCCTCCGAGCAGTCGCGAGCGCGAGGGGCCGAGGACGAGCACGAGCGGCACCTGCTGTCGCGGTTCGCGGAGGCGATGGACGAAGAAGCCGCCCTGGGCGGCGATCTCGGCGCGATGTTCGAGTCGCCCGAAGCGAAGCGGCGGTTCCTGCGCGACGTGGTGGTGAGCTTCGTGCTGGCCGGGAAGGACACCACGTCCTCCGCTCTCACCTGGTTCTTCTGGCTCCTCGCCGCCAACCCGCGCTGCGAGCGGCGCGTGCACGAGGAGGTCACGCGCCTTCACCGCCCCGTGCACGACGCCGAGAGCGACGACGACGGCGGGTACGAGGAGCTGAAGGGGATGCACTACCTTCACGCGGCGATCACGGAGGCGATGCGGCTGTACCCGCCGGTGCCGATCAACTCGCGGGTGGCCGCCGCGGCGGACGTCCTCCCGGACGGCACGGTGGTGCGGGCGGGCTGGTTCGCGGACTACTCAGCGTACGCGATGGGAAGGATGCCGCAGCTGTGGGGCGCTCGCTGCCGCGAGTTCCTCCCCGAGCGGTGGCTCGACGACGCCCACAGCGAGTTCATGGCGGCGGACGCGGCGAAGTACCCGGTGTTCCACGCGGGCCCGCGAGCGTGCCTTGGGAAGGAGATGGCGTACGTGCAGATGAAGGCCGTGGCTGCCGCCGTAATACGGAAGTTCCAGGTGGAGCCGTTGCGCGCGCCAGCCAGCATGGACGCGCCGCCGCCGTACGAGATGGCGGTCACGCTGCGGATGAAGGGCGGGCTCCCCGTGCGGATCAGGAGGCGGGAAGACCCAGCTCGGAAATGTCGGTAGAGAATGCCTGTATTCTCACAACTATTAGCTACGTTGGTTTTGGGTAGAATCGGTCGTACTGGTTAGAGTCGCCGTGTACGCCGTGTACGTGTTATATATGGCAAGAAAACAACCTCTTGCGATGGCAGTTGCAAGAAAGAGATAGAGATCGATTGCTACAATCTCGACAGGATATAAACGATCTTATCTCTAGAATTCTATCTCTAACGTAACAACTTTGGAGTACTACTCCATAAGTCATACGTACGCTACAAAAGATGTTACAAAGACATATTAAAAATATATCTAACAGCCTCCCTTAATCACAACCTTCTGAAATGTTGAGATTACGCTTAAACTCATTTAGATATTTAACTGCTAAAGCCTTTGTGAAGCCATCTGCAACTTGATTTTTGCTTGATATGAATCTGATGTCAAGAATTTTGTTCGCAACTCTTTCTCGAACAAAATGATAATCTATCTCAATATGTTTTGTTCTGGCATGAAAAATAGGATTTACAGACAAATAAGTAGCACCCAAATTGTCACACCATAAACAAGGCTTTTGCTCTAGCCGAACACCAAGTTCACCAAGCAAGACTTCAACCCATATCAGTTCAGCTGTAGCATTTGCTAGAGCTTTATATCCAGCTTCAGTGCTAGATCTTAAAACTATAGCCTGTTTTCTTGCACTTCATGAGACTAAGTTTGATCCAAGAAATATAGCAAAGCCTCCTGTAGATCTTCTATCATCTAGACAACCTGCCCAATCTGCATCTGAGAAGGCACTAAGCAAACTAGATGTAGACTGCTGAAAAGTTAATCCAACATGTATAGTCCCCTGAACATATCTTAAGATTCTTTTAGCAGCTGTCCAATGGGCAGTAGTTGGAGCATGTAGATATTGACACACTTTATTTACTGAGAAAGAAATATCAGGCCTTGTCAGTGTCAGATATTGTAAAGCACCTACAATACTTCTATATTGTGTGCTATCATCAGGACCAAGAGCTACTTCTTCGGTCAAAGATAATTTTTCAGTAGATGATAAAGGTGTAGGAGAGATTGTACACTTTGTCATACCAACTTTAGCTAGTAAATCAGCAGCATATTTTTCTTGAGTGAGGAATAAGCCATTCTGAGTCCTCTTTACCTCAATAACCAAGAAGAAGTGTAAGTCTCCCAAATCTTTAAGTGCAAAATCACTGTTGAGATCATGAAGGAGAGCAGAAATAGCCCGATCTAAAGAACTAGTGACTATGATATCATCAACATAAATTAGAACAAATATCATAACATTGGCTTTACTGTAAAGGAATAGTGAGGTGTCTGCTTTTGAAGGAACAAAACCAAGCTGTTGCAACTTGGTGCTAAGTCTGGAGTACCATGCACGAGGAGCTTGCTTAAGACCATAGAGAGCTTTATCAAGTTTGCAAATATAATTTAGAGTAGCGGAAGATTCAAAACCTGGGGGTTGTTTTATGTAAACCTCCTCTTCCAGAACGCCATGCAAAAACGCGTTCTTGACATCTAGCTGCCGCAAACTCCAGCCCCTGGAAACAGCCACTGTCAGAACAATTCTGATGGTTGCTGCCTTGACAACAGGGTTAAAGGTATCTTCATAATCAATTTTATACCTTTGCTTGAATCCTTTTGCTATCAAGCGTGCCTTGTACCTGTCAATTGTACCATCTGCATGTTTCTTGACACGATATATCTATTTACAATCAATAAGGTTCTTTGTAAAATGAGGAGGAACAAGATGCCAGGTTTTATTTTTCATTAATGCATCATATTCTTCCTTCATCGCCTTGCACCAATGGCCGTCTTCAAGAGCCTCCGAAAGTGTTTGTGGTTCCCCTGTAGATGTGAACAAACCATAGCGGACAGTTCCATCAGTGTATTGCTTCGGATTAGTATACCTTTTTGAAGTCTTGTGCGAGGCTCAGGAGGTGGAGGAGGATTCAACTATAGAAGCACATGCAATGGTGTAGTAGAGCCAGCCACAGAAGATCCCCCACTGCTGGCAATATTTCCATCAGCATCGGATGATGAAGTAGGAGCATCAGGCGATGTAGTCCTAGCGTCGGTGTGAGACCGCGACGTGGAGTCCGGGCGCTGCAGGCGTCGAACAGGAGACCGTGATTGGCGACGTGATCGTGGGCACGATGTGGCCCAACCGGGCGACAGCGACCGCAGGCCAATCCGCGGGCCAGGTTGGCGCTGTGCATGTATGCGTGCGAGCGGGAACTGAGACCGGGGTGCACACGGCACGGACATGATGCGGTCACGCGGGCGGCCTTGATCCACGGGCGAGGGAGACCGACGCGCGGGCGAGGGAGACCGACGCGCGGGCGAGGGAGACCGAGACCTCGCGGACCTCGCGGCTCGAGGCGTGTATGCAGTCCCCAGCTGGCGCGCACAGTCCTGTCGTACAGGGGAATCGGCCTCGGGACCAGTTTCCGTGCGATCCGAGGCAGCTGGATCTTGTTCGGGATTTCTGCCCAAGGTGGAACTTCCTAGGACCGTTTTTGTCATTGTTTCTTCGATAATATGAGTAGAATTTCTTGGAGTTTCTTCCTGATCATCAACAGTATCTACTGAAGCATTGTGATCTGCAACATCTGGATGATCATTAGTAACAACAGGCACAATAGGCAAAGGCATATAGTCATCAACAGTTGCAACCCCATTATTTGATGTATCTTGAGGTAAAAGAAGTATATCATTTTGAAGACGTGAGCCAACATTGAGATGCAACTCAGCAAAGGGGAAAATGTTTTCATCAAAAACAACATCTCTAGAGATATAAACACGACCTGTGGAAACCTCTAGACACTTGACACCTTTGTGACGAGGACTATAGCCCAAGAACACGCATCGTGTAGAACGGAAAGAAAGCTTTCTTTTATTGTAGGGTCGGAGATTTGTGCAAGCACAACCAAAGACTCTAAGAGACTCATAGTTGGGTTTTGTATGGAGAAGGCGTTCTACAGGGGTATCATGATTTATAACTTTGCTTGGGAGGAGATTTATAAGAAAAGTGGCAGTGAGAAAAGCATCATCCCAAAACTTGAGAGGCATAGAGGAATTAGCAAGTAAGGCAAGGCCGACTTCAACAATATGACGATATTTTAGTTCAGCAGAGCCATTTTTTTGGTGAGCATGTGGGCAAGAGACGTGATGAGTGATGCCAATTGTTCGACGAATTTTTGTGCATAAATCACAGTGTCCTTAGAACATACTAATTGGTGAATTTCGAGTACAAGTAAAGATTCATCGGAGACAATATGCATGTGCATGGACTCTTTAGCTAGTTGATCGACCCTGCATGCATGCATGTGGGTCCGAGCGACCAGTTGGAGGTCCACAGAATATCAATCGGTTATGTCCCTGGCTGATGGATCAATCTGCATATATACGCATGTGTTCTTGCCTTCACCGAAACAACCAGCCAAAGAGTCCTCCAAGGCGGTATAGATCGTCTAGGTATGCATACGGACCTGGCGGTAAGGCTTACCTGGTTCACCGATGGATTTTGTACGTACACGAGTCAATCACGTGTTAACCTCCAAGTTCTACAAGATGAAGAGATAAATATTTTAAAGGGCGTCTGGCTGGAGCGATCTAGGAAGTTTGTTCCGTAAAACATGGTCGCGTCCTTATCTTGGCGTTGGGCTGGCGCCTATAAAAGCCAGGGGCCGGCAAGCAACAGGGGCAAAAAAAAAGCGAACAGGAGGACGGGGGCAAGACATACGCACGCAGCAGAGAAGAGAGAAGATCGCATCTGGAGATCGAGGACGCGCGGCTGGACAAAAACAAGAAAACTCAGAAGGAAGCAATTTGCTGCTGGAGACCTCGCACCTGGCCAGACGCGGGGAGATTGCAGCTGATCGGCAGACTAGCACGTGGAGGAAGAGGACGACCATGGAGGCGAGAACCATCTTCTCCAATGGTGAGGCTCCCGTATGATTCTTTTCTTCTCCTTTCCCAGGTAGCATCACGGAGGTCTTGCACGAGTATCACGTTCGCCGCCACGGAGCTCACCGACGCGCCCCGCCAATCGGTGCGGCGATGGCTCGTGGCCGGAGCAGAGCACGAAGCCATCATCAGCCCAAGTCCCCACACGGAACAGCGCTAGTCCGCCGGAGTTCGCCTACGATGCAGCCCGCCGCACCGCAGCCACACCAACAAAACTCGCCATCGCCACCTGTGGCCGGAGGCATGGAATTGTCCATGTCCCGTCAGCCCGAAGTCGGAGTTGATGGCGATGATGCTGCGAAGCCCTCGACGTACAGCCACCCCTCGACGCCGGACGTACAGGTGACGCCCGACGTATAGGTGATACATCTCGGCTCCACGATGTACGTACAAGCACGGGCCACGCTCAGCCGGACGGACAGGACTACAAGTTCAGAAGCAAAGTAAACTGGCGTACATGTAGATGAGCTGCTAATCGGCCTTGCTAGGCGTTCACGCAACGATACGGTTGTGCATAGCTGCACGGTCTAATCGTGATGTGCTTTCATGCGCTGTCTTATGAAAAGAGATGGAGACTACATCATGTAGATGTCACCATAGAAGCCCGACGTGATGCAAGCATGGTCCGGCGCAACTCCACCTTTGACGTACAAGTTCAGCGGAGTGGCCAGTCTTGCATGCGGTGTACGACGGCGTCCACTGCCGCTCGGCTATTCGCGGCGCGGAGGCGACTTCAACACCACTTCTCGCGTCCGTGAGACGGTGCCATCACCACGCCGGCTGCCATAAACTCGGCGCCGCGTCGAGACGGCGATCGACCACGCCGCCATGCCGATATGAGCGATATCGTTCTCCTTATAAAATACTCCCATAAGGCATACCCCTTGCACACTCCGACGAAGCCACAAAGTCGTCAAGAAGTCTCAGCCAAGCGGACTGCATCCACCTACATCAACAACTCTTCATCGCCGTTCAAGACCGACGAGGCGTGACGGCGAGGGCGGGCGAGACCGGAGCAAAGGCCACGCTTTCAGCGGCGCGTGTACCGACGAGGACACGGGCTCTGCCACTGCCCACACACACCACTACCACCATATACATGCAGGACGTGAAGCGAAGACGACAGAGACGACCACGCGGCTTAATCGGAGGTGTCTCGCGGCGTAACCCGCGGGAGTAATTAACCGGGAGCCTTCCGAGGCCCCGGAAACCAGGAGATCGCACAATCGCCATTGTCAGGCTGGCCGCGCTTGTAGGCCACGGAGCGCAATATGTGGGAATTGTATTTATGATCTGTAAGATTAATAAAATATTGTTCCCTTCTTTTGTTTTCTTTGTGTATTTGTTATACACTGGTAAGCCCGCATTTTTCCTTTATCTTACCGTACCCCGGTGCGCATGAGAGAAACTACCGCTCCCGCATCGTACTCGTGGAGGCGTCCTAGTACGTTTTTCTCGTGTCAAACAAATTGGCACGCCCGGTGGGACCCGGTTCTCCTCCCATCTTTGCTTCGCCGTGGTCGTCGGAATCGTCTTCGCCCGTTCATCCATCCGCACAGCATACTGCATGACAAGGCACAGGTATTGACTCCCGCTGATCAATGATCATGTTCATGCAGGAGGACCGTACAACTACACCGAGCCTATGACGATCCAGTTCGGGTCGCGGCCGCCCATGGTGTTCTTTGAGATGGGCGCCAAGGTGTACATGCACAAAGCTCAAGACCCTGCGCAATTCCAGGTCTTGAAGAACAAGAAGGCGCAAAAGCGGGCAGCCGCCAAAGCAAAGAAGGAGCCATGATGATGCTCGAGGCTCGCGCCCTGTTGAAGGAGTCAACAAGGGCCGAGATCAAAGGGGATGTGGAGGCTGCTCAGCGCCTCTGCATCAAGGCTGCCAACAGACGGACAGGTGCGGCGTCACTTCGCGCGCCTACCTCGACACCACCACCAACGCCGCCAAAACCGACAGCTAGGCGCACCGAGGTGGAACTCATCGAGGGTTTGGAGGCCGCCTCCTACCACTTGCGGAGGCTGATGGCAAGCGCACGCTTGTCAGATAGCCCGCACCCTCTTCGGAACTACAGGAGGAAGTACCGCAAGGTACAGCGGCTCCAACAACAGATAAGCTCGCGCGTCGCTCAATGCGCGGTGCCCGAGGAAGACTGGTCCCTTGGTGCCGGGGACCTGGCCGACAAGGTGTTCACCTATGCGAACACCATCACCCCACCCTACAACTTGTTCCCTGATGAATGGGCGAACGAGCCATTGAAGGTCAAGCAGATGATACGACGCACCATCATGAAGGAGTTCTGGAAGCGGCGCGCACGCAAGGAGCCCATTCTTCCAGGCCCTACGATCGCCATCAACCGCAACACTTCTCGGGGAGGCATGTGGGCACCATGCCTCCATACTTCAACGGTGGAAGGACGATCCCTTCCAAATGATAACAGGTTTGCCGTTCTTCGAAACGAGGCACCTGCTCCACGCAACGAGGACCTACGGCGTGAATTTCGCCAACTCGAGCAAATGGACAACATCCAGAGGCGGCTCCATCATCAAGAAGCGCCACGTACATCACCGACACGAGCTGGGGGCAGGACTACACGGCAAGCCCCGAGCTATCGACCTCAACATGAGCATCGTACCTTGGCGCCACGACGTCCGCCTTCACCAACTCGTCCTATTCGTGGGAGGCATCCTAATATGCCCCCACGATGGAATCAATGGTCACGCCATCAAGGATATGAGAGGAACTCTCGTCCCACCCAAGTGTGGCGACCAAGGGATCCTCCGCAAGCTCCACTTCCACCACGACCCTCTTCTCCTTCAAGACGGGGAGATCAACTCCAAGTGCAGCCACCACAGGAAATGTCTACGTCCGCTTCTCGTGCTGCACCACGTCTTCAGCCCACACCTCGCGTAACTTCCAAGGCCGCCACGGAGAACCAACGCAAACGTGAGAGGCGGCGAAGGAACCGACGAGTCCTGTACAAAGAACTAGAAGACTTGGTACTTCGGTATACCCAAGTCCGTGTACGACCCGATGGTGGGGTCGTGCAAGAAAACGACAGGATCGGCTTCCGCATCTCTCCCGAGTTGGAGCGACACGAGCGGTACAATTACCTGCTCAGTCGCCTAACACCGAAGCCACGCAAGCCATCATCGCGGCATGCGGGGGAGAAGAACATAGAGGCTCCACCCTCGCTCCCTCAAGCAACCACACATCAAGACGGTGAACATGTGAAGGCTGCCGTGATAACCTCATCTTCCGAGAAGCAAAAGGCACCGCGCCGGGCCACGCCAATGGAGGGTGTGGAGGAGTCTCACCACACGACCTCCCCAAACCACGAAGAGGAGCCCGGGGCTACAACTAATGTTGCCCCAGGACAAGGCGCGACGCTCCACGTGCTACCTTCTCTTGTTTCCCTCGCAGGTGTAGAACAAGACAAGGATAAAGAGATGACAGAAAAGAACCTCGCCCCATGCGGCACTCTTGTGGTGCCCGGGGATGGAGTCAAGCGATGGATGGCAACCTCCGAAGGTCACTCACGAATTTGGCTATCCCTCGGATGAGGAGATTGTGCCAAATCCGAAGGCGGACTTCAAGAAGGCATTCCTACCACGCCTTGGCCATGTACGCTCATGGTTCAAAGGCGCCGAGGCAGAATCAAGGCCAACCACATCCTCGTCTCAAGATGGAGCGAGATCGAAAGCCCCATGCCTTCCTATCATGACGGGGAAGGGCTCACTCTCAAGGAGATGCGGGTATCATCCGGACATATCACCGTCGCTACACCGACATCAACTCACGACTTCCCGAATTCAAACAAGATATTGCAGATGGCGAGTCGCGGGGCCAAGACACGGCTAAAGTCTGTTGCACGCAAGTGTGACAGATGGACTAGCTAGAGAGGACGGACTGGCGGACTACATCGATGATGAGGGGAGCTTATCCGACTCTTCTTCTTCATCCTCATTGGAGAAGCTTCCAAACTCTCCTCCATATCATGAGCTTGCACCGTCTGTGCCATCCGATTGTGAAGATGGCCTTGAAGACCTTCATACCGCACCTGCCCGCATGGCGGTGGATGGTGGAAAGGGCGAAGCAAGTACAAGCATGTCGACGAGAAACCGCACTTGAAGAACAGATTCAAAACAACGCGGAAGATTGACCAATCGGCGTCAAAGCTCGACCAATTCATCGAGCTCATGATGAACAACAGCAACAACAACGGTGTTCCACCCCCAAGCGTACCACAAGGAGTGGTAGACCCGCAAGTGGAGGAGCTACAGGCTGGCACTCTAGCGACCGCGCCACCTAATCAGAACGGCAACATGAAGGAACAAGTGCACACACTCGACATTGGGCTACACCCACCGTCCCAACCACCGAAGTGACACAGCAAAGTATGCTAAAAGGCTACCATGATATGCTTAAAGGCATGGTGGACGAGAGATTCAGGCAATTGAAGGTCGATAATGCTCCTCGCACCACAGGAAGCGAGCTGGAGAAGCCCTATGAAGCATGGCACGACCTGGTGTCATTCCCTGCAGGGTGGCATCCACCAAAGTTCCGTCAATTCGATGGGACGGGCGATGCAAGGGATCACTTGGCATACTTCGAGGCGGCATGCGGCGACACCGTGAACAACTCGTCACTTCTCCTACGACAATTTTCAGGATCGTTAACCGGCCCCGCCTTTCATTGGTATAGCCGTCTACCGGTTGCATCCATCGGAAGTTGGTCAGGCATGAAGGAAGTCTTCAAGAAGCACTTTGTCGCCATGAAGAAGGACTTCTCAGTTGTGGAGCTCGCACAAGTTCGACAGCGACGAGATGAGTCCATCGATGAATACGTCATTCGCTTCCGCAATAGCTATGTGTTGGAATTATGCCCTAGAGGCAATAATAAAGATGTTATTATTATAATTCTTGTTCATGATAAAGTTTATATTCCATGCTAGAATTGTATTAAGCGGAAACATTAATACTTGTGTGGTTTGTGAACAACACCGTGTCCCTAGTACGCCTCTATGGACTAGCTCATTGATCAATGATGGTTAAGGTTTCCTAACCATAGACATGAGTTGTCGATTGATAATGAGATCATATCATTGGGAGAATGATATGGTGGACAGACCCAAACTAAGCGAAGCAATTAGATCGTATCATTGTGTTCATCTTTGCGAAGCTTTTCCTATGTCAAATATTGTATTCCTTGGACCATGAGATAATACAACTCCCTGGTATCGGAAGAAAGCTTTGAGGTCATCAAATGTCATCCTATGAGAGGGTGATCATAAAGGTGTCTCTCAGGTAATCGGAAAGTATCTGTTGGGTTGTATGTATCGAGATGGGATTTATCCTCCCAAGTCGGAGAGATATACTTGGCCCACTCGTAATCGATATCAACACCGCTTGCAAGCATGTGGTTAAGGAGTTGATCACAAAGTGATATTGGATTACGGAGCGAGTAAAGTACTTCGTGAGCAGATTGAACTAGGTATGGCGATACCGACGATCGAATCTCGGCAAGTAAAATATCGCGAGACGAAGGGAATATATATATGGGATTGATTGAATCTGGCATCGTGGTTCATCCGATATGATCATCGATGAATGTGTGGAGTCAATATGGGTGCCAGACCACTTTGTTGATTATTGATAGAAGATCATATACGCATATTCTCGAACCCGAGGTCACACATAACGTGTCTCGGCGCTAGGATAGATTGGATAATTGGTTTATGAATTTTGTTGAGTCTCGGATGGGATCCGGGACATCACGAGAGGTTCGAATGGTTCGAGAATAAGATTCATATAAAGGCGGTGCAGTTTTGGAGTTGAATTGTTCGGATTAATCGGTATTGTAGGAAGCTTCTAGAACCTTCGGAAGGGGCCAACGTGGTCCCACCTTCCGGAGGGGGCATGGGCCTATGAGGAGTGTCCTGGCCGCATTGGGCCAGGGGCACAAGGCCCCATAGGGCCCAACCGATCCTAGATAAGTTTAAACTCGTTTAAACTAGAGATAGGGTTTCTAGATAAGGGATAAGTTTAAATCGTTTAAACTAGAGATAGGCTTGGAGGATGGGAAGGCTGGCCGCACCCCTCTATATATAGAGGGCTAGGGCGCCCCTCCCCAACCTACACCTTCCTCCAAACCCTAGTTGCCCTGCTGCCCTCCTCTCTCCCTCCCGACTGTTTGTAGGCGAAGCCCTGCTGCAGAAATTCTCCACCATATACACCACGCCGTCGTGTTGTAGATCCAATCCATCTCTCCACCATACTTGCTGGTCCAAGGAAGGAGGAGGCGTCAAGGTGCTGCGTGTGCATCTCACGGCACCGCCACTTGTGGTGCTAGATCGGATCGGATCGCGAGGAGGAGAAGCGATGCGACTACATCACCCACGTTCCGTTAAAGAGCGTTCCGCTGTGAATCTTCAAGGGTATGAAGATCTAATCCAATCTCTCTCGTTGTTTGCATCTCCTAGATTAGATCTTGGCTTTCCCTCTGTTCGCTTCCGTAGAAAATTTTGATTTACTATGCTGCGAAACCCTTTCAGTGGTATCAGAGCTAGATCTATGCGTAGATGTGATTCACGAGTGAACGCATAACATGGTTGTTGCGAGCGTTGATGTTTTCTGTTGCAAGCCTATTGTTTGTGTTCTTCTTATGATGCGGGATAGTGAGATTGAAGCGGTCCAGGCCAACCTTACGCGGACGTTGTTAGCGAGACCCGCACTTGATGTGTGGCTTGTACCACACATGCGGCTGGTGGATGTCAGTTTCTCTCACTATAGTTGTCATGGGATTAACACCAGAGTTTGGCAACCATAATATCACCGTTGTGGCTTTCCGTAGGTAAGAATCGTTCTTAGCATCTACTCCCATAAGCCACGTAAAACATGCAACAACAAAGTAGAGGCGTCTAACTTGTTTTTGCGAGTGTTTTCGTGATATGGTATGGCCCAAGATGTGATGTGTATATTGTATCACGATGATCATGTTTTGTAATGTTTCACGACTTGCATGTCGATGAGTACACAACCGGCGAGCCATATGGTTGTCTTTATAATTGTGTATGACCTCGAGTCAACTTCTTATACGCCATGTAATAGCTTTACTTTATCGCTAAGTAGTTAGCAATAGTTGTAGTTGCTATTAAGTGGTGGAGGCAATCATGGTGGAGTGATGGAGATCATGCGGAGCGCACAAGATGGAGATCATTGCGAAGATTGGCTATACCATGTCACATAAAGTTATATGCATGTGATGTTTATCCTTTTATGTATCTTATTATGCTTAGATCATGACGGTAGCATTATAAGATGATTCCTCATAAAGATCAAGATAAAACTGTTCTCCCCAAGTATGCACCGTTGCGAAAGTTAAATCGTGTCCAAGCATCACGTGATGATCGGGTGCTATAGACTCTCGCTCACATACAGCAGGTGCAAGCCAGTTTTGCACACGCGGAAATACTTGGGTCTAACTTGATGAGCCTAGCATGTCTGGACATGGCCTCGGAACACAAGAACCGAAAGGTTAAGCATGAGTCATATGAATGATATGATCGACACCGTTGTCCACCATTGAAACCACATCTCTTCTCGTGATGATCGGATTAGGTGTGGTGAATTTGGATCGCGTTCACTAAACAACTTGAGGGATGTTGAATTTAGTGGGAGTTCATCTAGTAATTTGATTAAGTTGAACTATTTATCATGAACATAGTCTAAATTGTACTTGCAAATCAGTAGATCACATGGCCAAGTCCAACTTCAACTTCAACGTTTTTGCTAAGAAAGAAAAGCTTAGAAACAATGGGTCTAACTTCACCAACTGGTTCAATCTAAGAATCATTACATGCAGCGGACAAAGGACTATGTCCTTGGGAAGCGTTAGGTGACCCCCTAACAGCCTACTGATGAGAAAGCTGTCTATCGATCGGCGCAAAGAAGATTATGGTGTGATTAACAGCACCAAGTTGTTTGCTATTGAACCGGAACATCAAAAACGTTTTTAAAACAATCCCCGGCCCATTGAGATTCACGAGGAGCAGAAAAACATGTTTTGACTCGGGCCGTTCGAGAGATATGAGATCTCCGAGAAGTTCTTTAACTGCAAGATGGAGGAAGGGAGTTCCGTTAGTGAGCACGCCATTAAGATGTCGGGCTACACTCAACGCCTTGAGCAACTGGACTGCAAGATTCCAGAGGAGCTCAAGATTGACAGGGTTCTGCAATCACTCCCTCCCAGCTACAAAAGTTTTGTAGTGACTCATAATCAGATTGGTTCCCGATACGATCACACCGAGCTCTTCGCAAAGCTGAAGGCTGCGGAGGTGGACATCAAGAAGGATAATCATGTGTTGATGGTCAACAAGCCCTCCTTCAAGAAAGGTAAAGGTGCAAAGAAGCCCTTCAAGAAAGGCGGCGGCAAGCGCGTTGCCCCTGCTGAGAAGAAGCTCAAGTCTGGTCCCAAGCCGGACACTGAGTGCTTCTATTGCAAGGACAAGGGTCATGGGCATAATGTCCAAGTACTTAGCGGACAAGAAGGCTGGCACCATCAAAGGTATATTTGATATACATGTTATTGATGTTTTCCTTACTAGCCCTCGTTGTAGTGCACAGGTATTTGATACGGTTGTTGCTAACATTTGTAACTCGAAGCAGAGCTACGGAATGAGGCGGCTTGCGAGGATGAGGTGACGATGTGGCGTTGGCAGCGGATCAAGAGTTGATGTGATGGCGTCGTACGCTCTCCTTAGTTTTACCTTGGATTAGTTTTAAACCTTAATAAGTGTTATTATGTACTGCGTTGAGCATGAACATTATTTCTGGATCGTGTTTATTGCAAGACGGTTATTCATTTAAATCGGAGAATAATGGTTGTTCTATTTATATGAGTAACATCTTTTATGGTCATGCACCTCTTGTGAATGGTTTATTTCTTCTAAATCTCGAAAGGGATGAAACACACATCCATAACATTGAGGCTAAGAGATGCAAAGTAGATAGTGATAATTACTTATTTGTGGCACTGTCGTCTAGGTCATATTGGAGTAAAGCGCATGAAGAAACTCCATTCTGATGGACTTTTGGAGTCTCTTGATTTTGAATCATTTGACACATGTGAACCATGCCTCATGGGCAAGATGATCAAAACCCCGTTCTCCGGTATGATGGGCGAACAACGGACTTGTTGGAAATCATACATACCGATGTATGCGGACCGATGAGTGTTTGACCTTGCGGTTGATATCGCTATTTTCTCACTTTTACCGATGACTTAAGTAGATATGGGTATATCTATTTAATGAAACATAAATCTGAAACGTTTGAAAAGTTTAAAGAATTTCAGAATGAAGTGGAGAACCATCGTAACAAAAAGATTAAGTTTCTACGATCTGATCGTGGGGCGATATCGAGTTATGATTTTCTCACGCATCTTAAAGCAAGTGGAATCGTTTCACAACTCACGCCACGGAACACCACAGCGCAATGGTGTGTCTGAGCAGCGAATCGAACCCTATTAGATATGGTCCGATCGATGATGTCTCTTACTGATTTGCCGTTATCATTTTGGGGTTATGCATTAGAAACCGCTGCATTCACTTTAAATAGGGCTCCATCTAAATCCGTTGAGACGACACAGTATGAACTGTGGTTTGGTGCTAAACCTAAGTTGTCGTTTCTTAAAGTTTGGGGATCACGAAGCTTCGTCAAGAAGTTGATGCGGACAAGCTCGAACCCAAAGCGAATCGTCTTCATAGGATACCCTAAGGAAACTATTGGGTATACCTTCTATCACGAACCGAAGGCAAAGTGTTTATGCAAAGAACGGTTCCTTTCTTGAGAAGGAGTTTCTCTCGAAAGAAGTGAGTGGGAGGAAAGTAGAGCTAGGCGAGGTTATTGAACCTTCTCTTGAATTGGAGAGTAGCGCAGCACCTGAAATTGTTCGGTCGCTTTGCACCAACAATAGAGGAAGCTAATGACAAGGATCATGAAGCTTGGACGATCTCTCTTGAACATCGCGGTCGACAAGGTCGCGTGCCCCTCTGAGTGAATGCGGCAACCATGTCTTGTTGTCTTATTAGTAGAAGACAATGAACCTACGAACTATGAGGAAGCGATGATGAGCCGGACTACGAGAAATGGCTAGAAGCCATGAAATCCATTGGGATCCATGGCGAAAACCAAGTATGGACTTTGGTGGACCCTCCTAGCGGCCGAAGGCCGTTGAGTGCAAATGGATCTTCAAGAAGAAAGCAGACGCGGATGGTAATGTTACGTCTATAAAGCCGCGACATTGCGAAAGGTTTTCGACAAGTTCAAGGTGTTGACTACGATGAGACTTTCTCTCCCGTAGCGATGTTTAAATCCATTCGGATTTTATTAGCATTTTCTGCGTTTCATGATTATGAAATATGGCAGATGGATGTCAAGAGCTTTCCTCAATGGCAACATTGATGAAGAGTTGTATATGATGCAACCGAAGGTTTTGTCTATCCTAAGGATGCTGATATATTATGCAAACTTCAGCGTTCAATTTATGGTCTAAAGCAATCGTCTCGGAGTTGGAACCTTCGTTTTGATCAAGTGATCAAGAGTTTTGGATTTGTTCCAAATTGCTACGAAGCTTGCATCTACAAGAAAGTGAGTGGGAGCTCGGTGGCGTTTACGGTACTATATGTGGATGACATATTGATTATTGGAAATGACATCGACATGTAACGATGTGAAGAGTTATTTGAACAAGTGTTTTCAATGAAAGACCTAGGTGAAGCTGCTTATATATTGGGCATCAAAATCTATAGAGATAGACAAAGCGCTGATAGCTTTAAGCGGTACATACCTAGACAAAGTTACGAAAAGGTTCAGAATGGATAAGGCATTGAAAGGTTCGATTGCCTATGTTGTCGAGTAAGATATTGAGCAAGGCTCGGTGTCCAGCTACGGTAAATGATAGGAAGCTATGAGCAAAGTGCCTTATGCCTCGACCATAGGTTCCATCATGTATGCCATCTTGTGTACTAGACGGATGTGTCCAATGCTCTTAGTTTGTGACGAGATATCAAAGTGATCCGAGTGGAACACTGGACAGCCGTGAAGAACATCCTAAGGTACCTAAATAGGACTAAAGAAATGTTCTTAGTCTATGGGGGTGATGAACATTCGTCGTAAAGGTTACGTCGATGCTAGTTTCGACAACAAGGATGATGCTAAATCTCGGACGGGATCGTGTATATTTTGAATGGAGGAGCTGGAGAAGCTGCAAGCAAAGCGTGGTCGCGGGATCTACTGATGAAGCGGAATACATGGCTGCGAAGCGTCAAGTGAAGGAGTTTGGATCGAAACTTCATCCTTTGAGCTTGGCGTGGTTCAAGTGCATTGGACCCTTTGGAGATATTGTGTGACAACACTGGCGCCATAGCACTCGCTAAGGAACCAAGATATCATCCAAAGACCAAGCATATCAACCGCAAGTTTCATAGAATCCGAGATTATATAGCAGATGGAGATCTGAAGATCAGCAAAGTACATATAGATCTGAATGTCGCAGATCCATTGACTAAACCTCTTCCACGTGTAAAACATGATCAGCACCTCGATTGCCATGGGTGTGAGATTGTTGCCAAATGTAAACTAGATTATTGACTCTAGTGCAAGTGGGAGGCTGTTGGAATTATGCCTAGAGGCAATAATAAAGATGTTATTATTATAATTCTTGTTCATGATAAAGTTTATATTCCATGCTAGAATTGTATTAAGCGGAAACATTAATACTTGTGTGGTTTGTGAACAACACCGTGTCCCTAGTACGCCTCTATGGACTAGCTCATTGATCAATGATGGTTAAGTTTTCCTTACGATATACATGAGTTGTAGATTGATAATTAGATCATATCATTGGGAGAATGATATGGTGGACAGACCCAAACTAAGCGAAGCAATTAGATCGTATCATTGTGTTCATCTTTGCGAAGCTTTTCCTATGTCAAATATTGTATTCCTTGGACCATGAGATAATACAACTCCCTGGTATCGGAAGAAAGCTTTGAGGTCATCAAATGTCATCCTATGAGAGGGTGATCATAAAGGTGTCTCTCGGTGTCGGAAAGTATCATTGGGTTGTATGTATCGAGATGGGATTTATCCCTCCCAAGTCGGAGAGATATACTTGCCCACTCGTGTCGATATCAACACGCTTGCAAGCATGTGGTTAAGGAGTTGATCACAAAGTGATATTGGATTACGGAGCGAGTAAAGTACTTGCTGTGAGCGAGATTGAACTAGGTATGGCGATACGGCGATCGAATCTCGGGCAAGTAAAATATCGCGAGGCGAAGGGAATATATATATGGGATTGATTGAATCCTGGCATCGTGGTTCATCGATATGATCATCGATGAATGTGTAGAATCAATATGGGTGCCCGGACCCGCTGTTGATTATTGATAGAAGATCATATGCGCATATTCTCGAACCATGAGGTCACACATAACGTGTCTCTCGGCTAGGATAGATTGGATAATTGGTTTATGAATTTTTGTTGAGTCTCGGATGGGATCCGGGACATCAGGAGAGGTTCGGAATGGTCCGAGAATAAGATTCATATAAGGCGTGCAGTTTTGGAGTTGAATTGTTCCGGATTAATCGGTATTGTCTGGAAGCTTCTAGAACCTTCCGGAAGGGCCAACGTGGTCCCACCTTCCGGGAGGGCATGGGCCTATGAGGGAGTGTCCTGGCGCATTGAGCCAGGGCACAAGGCCCCAGGCCCAACCGATCCTAGATAAGTTTAAACTCGTTTAAACTAGAGATGGGTTTCTAGATAAGGGATAAGTTTAAATCGTCGTTTAAACTAGAGATAGGCTTGGAGGATGGGCAGGGCTGGCGCACCCCCTCTATATATAGAGGGCTGGTGCACCCTCCCCCAACCTACACCTTCCTCCAAACCCTAGTTGCCTGCTGCCCTCCTCTCTCCCTCCCATTGTTTGTGGCGAAGCCTGCTGCGAAATTCTCCACCATATACACCACGCCCGTTGTGTTGTAGATCCAATCCATCTCTCCACCATACTTGCTGGTCCAAGGAAGGAGGAGGCGTCGAGTCTTTGCTGCGTGTGCATCTCACGAACACCGCCACTTGTGGTGCTAGATCGGATCGGATCGCGAGGAGGAGAAGCGAGTGCGACTACATCACCCACGTTAGGCAAGCGTTCGCTGTGCGAATCTTCAAGGGTATGAAGATCTAATCCAATCTCTCTCGTTGTTTGCATCTCCTAGATTAGATCTTGGCTTTCCCTCTGTTAGCTTAGTAGAAAATTTTGATTTACTATGCTGAAACCCTTTCACTATGTGCTCGCTCGAGATGCACCTCGAGATGCCATCGAGATGTGCGTCCATGGGATGCAACAACATTGGTCACTTGAGGTCTCTCGGCGAGCCTAGAACCTTTAGTGCTCTAAGCACGGTGGCGACAACAAAGCTCGAGTTAGAAATCGCCCTGAGATCATGGAGCTCTACAAGAATGCTAGTACATTCGATCCAGCCAAGCGCTTTGCCTCGACATCCAAGCTAACCAATACCGGCGCTAAGATGAAGGCACCGGCGGAGGCGAACGCTGCTAGAGTCTTCTCCTCTACACCACAAGGCAACGTGCCAATGTTGGGCGCAAGAGGCGAGCAAGTTGGAGGAAGGCAACGACCAACGATGCAGGAACTCCTCAAGAAACAATACATCTTTCGCAGGGACCTAGTGAAGGACATGTTCAACCAGCTGATGGAACATCGAGCCTTGGACCTTCCAGAACCTCGAAGACCCGATCAGATGAGGATGACGGATAATGCTTTGTTTTGTCCATATCATAGGTATGTGGGACATGCCATTGAGGGTATATCGCCTTCAAGGAGTGGCTCCAAAGAGCCGTTAATGAGAAGAGGATCAACTTGGACCCAGAAGCCATCAATCCAGGTTATCAAGCGGTGAACATGGTGAGCGTAGCTACACCCTCTTCATGAAGGCAAGACAAGGACGACCAGGAATCATGGGCGGCGTTCTCAGAAGTTGAGAATCAACTATCAAGTCTCATCGTTGCCAAGACATCAAGACCTTCTCTTCATCAGGAGGTGACCTCGACCTCATACAAAGAGAATCCTTGGAACATAGTTCAGCGAAGGGCCTTTTCGAGGAACCCTACACCTCGACCACCTCGTCGGCATCATCAACAGCTTCCCCAATGATCCTCAAGCGACTTGATCCAAGTCAGCCGGCCTCCACCAAGATTTGTCCCAAGATCCAGGGGAGGCAGTCCTTCCCTCGACCAAGGCGCACGCTACCCACTTTGGCGCAGATTCATGCAGCGAGGCGTGAGCGGCGCCAATGGAGGAGCAGAAGGAGCAAAGGGGAAGCTAGAACCCTCAACCATCCACCCTTGAGAGTTGCAATGTCGTCCTCAACTACAAGGATAGGCCTAGCTCCGATTAGGATGGCGTGTTCACCTGAAGAGCAAGAGGCATTCGGTGAGGAGCCATGAAAGATTTGCAGATTGAAGAAGTGAACATGAACTTGCGTGGGGGCAAGGTTCTACCTGAACTCCCAAAGGCCAACCAAACAAGAAGGGACAAGGTAGCAACCCAAAAGGAGGCCCCTGCACAAGATGAATCACCAGAAGGACAGGTTGAAGGGAAGACGAAGTCACACGAAGTCGACTACAACATCATCGCCCACCTCAAGAGGATCCCTACGCTGCTGAGTGTACATGATGCCCTCATGATGGTGCCAGACCTCCGTGAAGCCCTTGTCAAGGCGCTCCAAGCTCCGGAACTCTATGAGGTGTGCATGGCAAAACACCGTCTCTTCACCAACCCCTGCTTCGTGAATGAGATTACGTTCGATGAGGAAGACAATATCATAGAAGATGATGCCCACAATTGTCCACTCTATGTAGAAGGGAACATCGGCGTCGCATACCTTCGTCGAATCCTCATTGACCCAGGATCTGCCGTGAACATACTACCCCTTCGGAGTTTGACAAGGGCTGGTTTCACGGTAGATGATTTGGAGTCAACCGACGTTATGATATCGACCCGACAATCAAGGAAAGCCAACGTTGGGTGCCATCACGGTGAAGATCCAAATGTCAACATTCAGCTTCAAGGTACGCTTCTTCGTCATTGAAGCGAACACCTCCTACTCAGCCCTCTTAGGAAGGCCATGGATCCACAAGTATCGTGTGGTGCCTTCTACCCTTCACCAATGCTTGAAGTTCCTTGATGGCAATGGCACACAACAACGCATCAACGGAAACACCAACCCCTACACCGTCCAAGAGTCGCATCATGCGGATCAGTACTACTTCTGTTGAAGATAATGATCATAAGATCGGGCGGACAACACCAGTAGTTGATGTCTTGGTCAAACCTGGTGTCACGCCGGCAGTCGAGTCAAGGCGGCTCATCATGCCAGGATCACCAAAGGACGTACAGGTTTCTTCGTCATGGAGTCGCAAGCACTCTGCACGAAGACGATCTTCCTCAAACACTCAACACGAAAACAAGCGCTACTCCCCAGTAGCGATGGGGAGTTCTAATCCAAAGTCATCGGGAGGAGGCTCTTCTATGCCTACCCTGTCAGCCCCATTGCTTTTGAAAGCTAGATTACCATCATCAACACCAATCACGCTGAGGTCAACCCCAACACCCAAGGCTTCCACATCTTCGTCGACTTCGGCGCACCACGAGCCTGATGGTTTAACACTTGGAAGCTCTGCAGGTGCCCAGGGAAGTTCGAAGATGAGGACCGGCAGCGATGATCGCCACCAGCCATCACATTGCGGGTACGCAACTCTCCAAAAGAGGAGCAAGTGCCCGCACAAGCAGGGGTGGTCAAAAGAAGAATACAAGAGTTGGAGGAAGTAGCAAGGGGAGCTCAAGGAGTGCAGCCCCCATCCCTCTACATATCGGTGTCTTCTCCATTGGAGGTTTGGGCTATCCCAAGTTCATGTGGGTCTAGAACCCGAACCATTTTCTATAAAGTTCCGCAGGTACAACACTGCGATTCAATATTTGAACTTCCCCAACCTTGCCACGGTACAGAAGAAGCACTATCCACGACGATGAAGGTCGGGTCGAAGATGGCTCGTCTCCTGGAGAAGGCTGGCTTCACTCTTCGTGGAAACAACAGAATGCCGGCACCACCCGCTGTCTGTGAGGAGTGGTGGAGACAAGCAGAAGATCTCATCAAGAGCGAATGCAAGATACGCCCCAAGTTCGGGCTCGGCTACATCGACACCGGCGATGCAAAGGACAAAGGCGATGGCCCACGGGCCACTTGTCATGCCACGTCCGTCTCCTCGAGGCGAGCTCGGCGAGGTCGAAGGAGATAGGTTCTACATCAGCCCCACGAGCTAGAAGGCGGCGGACAACCCACCATCGGCGAGCTCGTTGAAATCAATATTGGGACGGAAGATGATCCACGCCCAACTTTTGTTAGTGCCACGCGAAGAGGAGAGAAGGCTATCGAAGCTTCACGATGGAGTCTGGGATTGCTTCGCCTAGAGCTACAAGGAGATGCGGGGCTCGACCCCGTGTCGCCACACACAAGCTAGCGATTGACCCGCGACACCGACCGTCAAGCAACCGCCGTGGCCAGCCGGAGTTTCAAGATCAAGTCATCGCGAAGTAGATAAGTTAATCATTGCAGATTTCATCAAAGAGGCCAAATCGCTGAGTGGCTCGCAAACATCGCCGTCCCGTGGAAGAAGAATGACCAGCGGGTTTGCCAAGACTTCGCGATCTTAATTGAGCATGCCCCAAAGACGACTTTCCCCTACCGATCACGGAGATGGTCATCGACTCCACAACGGGACACGGTGCACTGTCCTTTATGGATGGTTCATCGGGCTACAATCAGATCAAGATGGACCCTAAAGACGCCATCAACACGCGTTCGGGACCCGAAGACAACTTCTACTACACCGTCATGCCTTTGGCTTGAAGAATGCGAACAACATACCAGCGCCATGACATACATCCTCGGAGACCTCATCCACCATTCGGTGGAATGCTACATCGGCGACATGGTGGTCAAGACCAAGGACCGCCAAGATCATCGGAGGACCTTGGATCGTCTTGACGACTACGTCAACACCAGCTCAAGATGAACCCACTAAAGTGTGCCTTCGCCGTACAATCGGGCCTCTTCCTTGGCTTCGTGGTTCATCATCGAGGCATAGAGATAGAACCAAAGAAGATCAAGGCGATCCTCAACATGCCTCCCCCTTCTAACCTCAAGGAGTTGAGGGCATTGCAAGGGAAGTTGGCGTACATCCGTCGTTTCATCTCCAACCTCTCCGGACGCATCCAGCCCTTCTCAAGTCTCATGAAGAAAGGAGCTCCGTTCGTATGGGATGAAGGATGTCAAGAGGGCTTTGACGCTATCAAGAGGTACTTGCTTAGTCCACTCGTATTGGCAGCTCTCACAAGGCGCCTTATTCTTTACATTGCAGCGCAGCCTACTTCTATAGGCGCCTTACTCGCTCAACACAATGACGAAGGGAAGGAGGTGGCTTGCTACTACCAGAGCCGCACAATGGTCGGTGCCGAGCAAAACTACTCTCCAATAGAGAAGTTGTGCTTGGCGCTAATCTTCGCGTTGAAGAAGTTGAGGCACTACATGCTCGCACTCCAAATCCAGCTCGTGGCAAGAGCGGATCCAATAAGGTATGTGCTAAGTCAGCCTGCACTAATGGGGCGACTCGGGAAGTGGGCATTGCTCATGATGGAGTTCGACCTCACCTTTGTCCCTCAGAAGGAGATTAAAGGACAAGCCTTAGCAGAGTTTCTTGCAGCGCATCCCGTCCCTGAAGACTCTCCGCTTGTCGCCAACCTTCCAGATGAGGAGGTATTCACCGCCGAGCTCGAAGGTTCGTGGAAGCTCTACTTAGACGGTGCTTCCCTTGCGGAGTCAACCAGACGGGACCCCAAAGGCGGAGAAGCGCAGCGCCGACTGGTGTTCAAAACTCCACGAGGGAGGTGATGTACCACTCATTCTCCCTCCTCAAGAAGAATGCTCCAACAACGAGGCCGAGTCTGAGGCGCTCATCTTTGGCCTGCTCTGGCCCTTTCTATGGACATTCGTGTCTTACAAGCCTATGGAGATTCTCAGCTCATCGTCGAGGCGGTCAATGACATCTACGAGTGCGCAAGCTGAAGTGCCGTACTATGGCGCAGCCGGAGACTCATGGAGAAGTTCCAACAAATTGAAGTTCTACCGTCCCACGGCAGGAATGCACCAGTGGCGCCTTGGCGAAATTGGCGGCACTAGTGCTCCCAAATGATAAATCTATGCAGGTAACGATGGAAGAAAGGTGGCTTCTTCCGCTGTGTTGGAGCTCATCGGCGGAATATGAAGTCAACACCATCACTACAAATGCCGTGTATGAAGGCGAATGGTTGCAACCATTCCTCGACTACTTCAAGCATGGCGAGACTCCCGATGACCCGTTAGTAGGCGCCAACTTCTAGCGACGATTGCCTTTCTATGTCTATAAGGCTGGTGTCTTGTATAAGCGGTCTCATGGACGAGAGCTTCTTCTTAGGTGCGTTAACCAGAGCGAGGCCGAGAAGGTTTTGCAGGAGGTGCACCACGGTGTCTGCGGCGGCCATCAGGGCGGAGCCAAAATGTACCATGCCATACGCTTGGCTGGATACTATTGGCCCGGTATCATGAGGGACTGCCTTCGGGTAGCCAGGTCATGCCATGGTTGCCAAATCCATGGCGACTTCAAGCACCAACCTCCGGTTCCTCTACACCCTACCATTCCCTCATGGCCGTTCGACGCCTGGGGGATAGACGTCATCGGCCCCATTGACCCACCATCTTCCAGGGGCCACCGTTTCATCCTTGCAGCGACGGACTACTTCTCCAAGTGGGCAGAGGCTGTCCCGCTGCAGGAAGTGAAGAGTGACAACGTCATCAACTTCCTAGAGCTAAATATCATCCATCGCTTTGGGATACCACACCGCGTCACCTCCGACAACGGCAAGGCATTCAAGTCCAATAAGATGTACAGGTTCATGGCGAAATACAAGATCAAGTGGAACTACTCCACCGGCTACTATCCTCAAGCCAACGGAGCAATTGAAGCCTTCAACAAGACACTGGGCAAGATACTCAAGAATACGGTGACCAGACACAGAAGAGATTGGCCGGACCGTCTCTACGAGTCTCTATGGGCGTACCGCGTTACCGTCCGTACCCCAACTCAAGCTACTCCGTATTCTCTTGTCTATGGGTGTGAAGCAGTTTTGCCATTGGAGGTCGAGCTACCCTCTCTACGGGTGGCCATCCAGGACGAACTCACCAAAGATGAACAGGTACAACTGCGTTTCCAGGCTCGGCGCCCTATAAGAGGATCGACTCAACGCCGTGCAAAACCTGGAGCTCTATCGGAACATGGTGAGAGCCTCGACAAGCTTGTCAAGCAGCATGTCTTAGGAAGGCGAACTAGTCCTGGTGCTAAAGGCGTCCGATCGTCAAATCACGCACAAGGCGAAGGGAAAATTCGAGCGAAGTGGGAAGGACCTTACGCCATCGAGCAAGTCTACGATGGAGGTGCATACCAACTGGTCGATCCCCAAGGATCCCGGCCTATGCCTCCAATCAACGGAAGGTTTCTCAAAAAGTATTTTTGCTAAAATATTTGCCTCTTCTGTTGCCCTTTTTTCTCTCGTTTTTAATGGGGAATTCTTCGGTCGGCTCGGATCCATGATGCATTCTCTTTTGCATAACATGGATATTCATTTTCCCCAACAACAAAAAAAATGGCTTTCCCTCATCATACCATGCTGGTGATAGAAGATCTCGCTACCTAGGATTTGTCGGGAGGTGGCACAGCGTGTCAAGTGCAGGAGGCGGCTCTCACACCCACTAAGCACGACACGTGCAGGTGTATTCTTAGGAGGCAGCGGAGAAGATTCTTGGGCACTTCAGCGTCTGTGCAGGCTCCACGCCCCTCATGCTTCCAGGCGGGCAACACGCTCATAGGGACTCACGCCCCAGGGAAGACCATAGGAAAAGATCATGAAAAGGCTGCCCGATTTGGTGCGTGGCCGCATGACAACTCTGGGGCGTGGCGTTAAAAGCTCCAGATAAAGTGCCAGAGGGTGACATAGTCCACCAAGGTGAATGGTTGCCTTCCAAATTCTCGAGGAGGTCCACAAGCAAGCAAGCAAGAAATCCAAAGGAAATTCAAGCAAAAAAAATCACACATTCAAGCAACTAATGAAGTCTGTACCATCCAAGTGGTCCATTCAAGCAATCCTCTCAAGAGGGCGAATATCCAGAAGTTCAAGAATCAAGTCCAATGGTTCCGAATATCAAGCAAATCATGGAAAGAAGGAGGAAGGTAGCTGTTCACCACCCCTCAAGAAGGCATGAAAAACCTCAAATTTTCATCCCAAAACCATTTACCATCATCCACCATTCCCAAGTCTCTGCGTTCGTGGGGCGTCGCGCCGGGGGCATGGTTGAGCTGTGGGGTTCCTCGGTACCACGATGGGCTAGGGCATGACTATCCCCTGCCTCTCGGGAGCATCTCCAAAGACGGCGTCCACACACACAAGGAAGGACAAGTTATGATCGTCATGGTCTTGCGACGATTCCCAATGACAAGTCCTTTGGCGCCTTTTTCAGATATCACACATATAGCTAGTGTATAACGGGAAAGCCAACATTTTAAAAAACACAAACCCAAAACCATGTTTTGTCGATGTTGTCCCTCGCTTCTTTTATTTTGCCTTGGATGCTTTGTCCATCAAGCTTGAGCAGGTACATCGTCGAGAGGACCCAATGCCGCCCTACATCAACAATACTGGTGGTGTTCCTTGCCCTCGGTGACATACACCTCGTCATCAATGGTGACGCCCATAGGACAACACTCTCGCCACCTTAAGGATGGAGTCTCACGCCGATGGCTTACGGCGCCCATCTACATCAACACGTCAAGATAAGGGAGCAGTGACGCGCGCCAGTGCGGCTAGTGAATCTGTGAAACCCTTCAATCTAGTCGGCTGGCACTGTCTAGGCTAGGCGGTCCCGACTAGATTGATAAAATTATTTTCAGGACATGGCACGTTCTTTCGCCACAGAATGAAGATGAGCGAGGTTTTGCTGGTTCGCTGGCACCATACGGTCTCAACGGCTTTCTTAGTCGCGGATGTTCATGCCGCACTAATTTGCACCAACACTTTCGGCGACATCGACAAGTCCGTCAAATTGGAAGATCAATTATGTCAACGACGGATGTCACCATCAACCACGGCCGTCACAAGAAGGGCGCTGCCTTCGTAATATATGCGTTTTTTTTATGCAGGACCTCCACAGGATGACTCAAAGAGGAGCCGGGCGCATATACTATCATGTATTTGCATATTCTTGCCACAACTTCCTCCTCCAAGCGCGGAATGGTACCAATAAGGCAACCAGGCAGCGTGATGAGGATCTGACGGTCGCGCCCGCTCACGGCAAATAGGGCTGACGGGTTGCCGGCCGACGCGGGCTTCGCCCACGGTTGTCCTGACCGCCAGAAGAGCAAATCACGTGTAATCTTGGTTCTGTTTTCTATTCTTTCTGATGGCAGGTCTGATGACGACGAGTTGCTAGCCGAAAAAATCGTGAAACCATACAAAGTGGGACTTCTACCCAAGATCACATGAGACAGCCGGGCCGAACATGACCTGAACAAGCCAGTGACAGCCAGAATACAAGGTGATTGATAGTAGTAGAACAACAACAACAAAAAAAAATCATCGGAGTACAACCAGAAGCATGGTAGGAGCCGTCACGTGAAGACTTAGAGAGTACATGCATGTCATGAGTCCATGACTGAGGCGCCGATCTTACGATGGCACTGCTAAAGCAAGCGGACGTGTCTCAAGCGCCACGGGAAGCATCGGCCGCGCTGCTGCGACAAGCCATTGCATCCCTGTGGCCGGAGTTTCCGGCAAACCGGCCGCTGACTCGCGCACGTTGCCTGCCGCGTCACGTTTGTATCCAGGGTCTCCACAGAGGATAATGCTACGAGAGCAAGTTACGACTTGAAGATTTCTCATAAACATCAAGCCTACTCCGTCGGATTTCTACTGAAATGACGTGAGTCGGCTAGTGGAAAATACGTTTTCATGTGGCAAACGGCTCGTTCACCGTTGGAATCATCACCAAGTTAACTTCGAACTGCTCCGCGCTCGAATTTTACTTGGTGAGGGGCAATTGTTCGACGAATTTTGTGCATAAATCACAGTGTCCTTAGAACATACTAATTGGTGAATTTCGGTACAAGTAAAGATTCATCGGAGACAATATGCATGTGCATGGACTCTTTAGCTAGTTGATCGACCCTGCATGCATGCATGTGGGTCCGGCGACCAGTTGGAGGTCCACAGAATATCAATCGGTTATGTCCCTGGCTGATGGATCAATCTGCATATATCGCATGTGTTCTTGCCTTCACCGAAACAACCAGCCAAAGAGTCCTCCAAAGGCGAGGTATAGATCGTCTGAAATGCGTACGGACCCTGGCGGTAAGGCTTACCTGGTTCACCGATGGATTTTATGCGTGCGAGTCAATCACGTGTTAACCTCCAAGTTCTACAAGATGAAGAGATAAATATTTTAAAGGGCGTCTGGCTGGAGCGATCTAGGAAGTTTGTTCCGTAAAACATGGTCGCGTCCTTATCTTGGCGTTGGGCTGGCGCCTATAAAAGCCAGGGGCCGGCAAGCAACAGGGGCAAAAAAAAAGCGAACAGGAGGACGGGGGCAAGACATACGCACGCAGCAGAGAAGAGAGATGCATCTGGAGATCGAGGGCCGGCTGGACAAAAACAAGAAAACTCAGAAGGAAGCAATTTGCTGCTGGAGACCTCGCACCTGGCCAGCGGGGAGATTGCAGCTGATCGGCAGACTAACGTGGAGGAAGGGCGACCATGGGCGAGAACCATCTTCTCCAATGGTGAGGCTCCCGTATGATTCTTTTCTTCTCCTTTCCCAGGTAGCATCACGGAGGTCTTGCACGAGTATCACGTTCGCGCCACGGAGCTCACCGCGCCCGCCAATCGGTGCGGCAGTAGCTCGTGGCGGAGCGAAGAAGCACGCAAGCCATCATCAGCCCAAGTCCCCCCACGGAACAGCGCTAGTCCGCCGGAGCTCGCCTACGATGCAGCCCGCCCGCACCGGCAGCCACACCAACAAAACTTCGCCGCCACCTGTGGCGGAGGCATGGAATTGTCCATGTCCCGTCAGCCCGAAGTCGGAGTTGATGGCGATGATGCTGCGAAGCCCTCGACGTACAGCCACCCCTCGACGCCGGACGTACAGGTGACGCCCGACGTATAGGTGATACATCTCGGCTCCACGATATGCGTACAAGCACGGGCCACGCTCAGCCAGACGGACACGGCGGACAGGACTACAAGTTCAGAAGCAAAGTAAACTGGCGTACATGTAGATGAGCTGCTAATCGGCCTTGCTGGCGTTCACGCCTTGATACGGTTGTGCATAGCTGCGGTCTAATCGTGATGTGCTTTCATGCGCTGTCTTATGAAAAGAGATGGAGACTACATCATGTAGATGTCACCATAGAAGCCCGGCGTGATGCAAGCATGGTCGGCGCAACTCCACCTTTGGCGTACAAGTTCAGCGGGTGGCCAGTCTTGCATGCGGTGTCTGGCGGCGTCCACTGCCGCTCGGCTATTCGCGGCGCGGTGGCGACTTCAACACCACTTCTCCGCGGTCCGTGAGGCGGTGCCATCGTCCGCCGGCTGCCATAAACTTCGGCGCGCGTCGAGGCGAAGGATCGACCACGCCGGCCATGCCGATATGCGATATCGTTCTCCTTATAAAATACTCCCATAAGGCATACCCTTGCACACTCCGTGAAGCCACAAAGTCGTCAAGAAGTCTCAAAGCGGACTGCATCCACCTACATCAACAACTCTTCATCGCCGCGTTCAAGACCGGCGAGGCGTGGCGGCGGCGGAGCAAAAGGCACGCTTTCAGCGGCGCGTGTACCGGCGAGGACACGGGCTCCACTGCCACACACACACTACCACCATATACATGCAGGGGCGTGAAGCGAAGGCAGCGAGGCGACCAGCGGCTTAATCGGAGGTGTCTCGCGGCGTAACCCGCGGGAGTAATTAACCGGGAGCCTTCCGAGGCCCCGGAAACCAGGAGATCGCACAATCGCCATTGTCAGGCTGGCCGTGCTTGTAGGCAAACCGGAGCGCAATATGTGGGAATTGTATTTATGATCTGTAAGATTAATAAAATATTGTTCCCTTCTTTTGTTTTCTTTGTGTATTTGTTATACACTGGTAAGCCCGCATTTTTCCTTTATCTTACCGTACCCCGGTGCGCATGAGAGAAACTACCGCTCCGCGCCATCGTACTGTGGGCGTCCTAATGCGTTTTCTCGTGTCAAACAAATTAACACGCCGGTGGGACCGGTTCTCCTCCCATCTTTGCTTCGCCGTGGTACGGAATCGTCTTCGCCCGTTCATCCATCCACAGCATCTTGCATGACAAAACACAGTATTGACTCCGCTGATCAATGATCATGTTCATGCGGGAGGACCGTACAACTACACCGAGCCTATATGACGATCCGGTTGGTCGCCGCCCATGGTGTTCTTTGAGATGGGCGCCAAGGTGTACATGCACAAAGCTCAAGACCTGCGCAATTCCAGGTCTTGAAGAACAAGAAAGGCAAAAGCGGGCAGCCAAAGCAAAGAAGGGCGCCCAGCTGATGCTCGAGGCTCGCGCCTGTTGAAGGAGTCAACAAGGGCCGAGATCAAAGGGATGTGGAGGCTGCTCGGCGCCTCTGCATCAAGGCTGCCAACAGACAGCGGCGTCACTTGGCGCGCCTACCTCGACACCACCACCAACGCCGCCAAAACCGACAGCTAGGCGCACGAGGTGGAACTCGCCGAGGTTTGAGGCCGCCTCCTACCACTTGCGGAGGCTGATGGCAGCGCCGCTTGTCGGATAGCCCGCACCCTCTTGAACTACAGGAGGAAGTACCGCAAGGTACAGCGGCTCAACAACAGATAAGCTCATGGCGTCGCTCAATCTGGCGGTGCAGGAAGACTGGTCCCTTGGTGCGGGGACCTGGCCGACAAAGGTGTTCACCTATCGAACACCATCACCCCTACAACTTGTTCCCACGATGAATGGGCGAGCAGGCCATTGAAGGTCAAGCGGATGATCTGACGCACCATCATGAAGGAGTTACAGGCGGCAGCGCGCAAGAGCCCATTCTTCCGGGCCCTACGATGCGCCATCAACGCAACACTTCTCGGGAGGCATGTGGGCACCATGCCTCCATACTTCAACGGTGGAAGGGCGATCCTTCCAAATGATAACAGGTTTGCCGTTCTTGAAGCAGGCACCTGCTCCCGCATAGCGAGGACCTACGGCGTGAATTTACGCCAACTCCGAGAGCAAATGGACAACATCCGAGGCGGCTCCATCATCAAGCGCCACGTACATCACCGACACGAGCTGGGGCAGGACTACGGCAAGCCCGAGCTATCGACCTCAACATGAGCATCGTACCTTGGCGCCACGACGTCCGCCTTCACCAACTCGTCCTATTCGTGGGAGGCATCCTAATATGCCCCCACGATGGAATCAATGGTCACGCCATCAAGGATATGAGAGGAACTCTCGTCCCACCCAAGTGTGGCGACCAAGGGATCCTCATAGCTCCACTTCCACCGACCCTCTTCTCCTTCAAGGCGGAGATCAACTCCAAGTGCAGCCACCACAGGAAATGTCTACGTCCGCTTCTCGTGCTGCACCACGTCTTCAGCCCACACCTCGCGTAACTTCCAAGGCCGCCACGGAGAACCAACGCAAACGTGAGAGGCGGCGAAGGAACCGACGAGTCTGTACAAAGAACTAGAAGACTTGGTACTTGGTATACCCAAGTCCGTGTCGACCCGATGGTGGGGTCGTGCAAGAAACAACGGGATCGGCTTCGCATCTCTCCCGAGTTGGGCGACACAGCGGTACAATTACCTGCTCGATCGCTAACACCGAAGCCACGCAAGCCATCATCGCAGCATGCGGGGGAGAAGAACATAGAGGCTCCACCCTCGCTCCCTCAAGCAACCACACATCAAGACGGTGAACATGTGAAGGCTGCCGTGATAACCTCATCTTCCAAGAAGCAAAAGGCACCCGCATCGGCCACGCCAATGGAGGGTGTGGAGAGTCACCACCGACCTCCCCAAACCACGAAGAGGAGGGGCTACAACTAATGTTGCCCCAGGACAAAGTATGACGCTCACGTGCTACCTTCTCTTGTTTCCCTCGCAGGTGTAGAACAAGACAAGGATAAAGAGATGACAGAAAAGAACCTTGCCCCATGCGGCACTCTTGTGGTGCGCCCGGGGATGGAGTCAAGCGATGGATGGCAACCTCCGAAGGTCACTCACGAATTTGGCTATCCCTCGGATGAGGAGATTGTGCCAAATCCGAAGGCGGACTTCAAGAAGGCATTCCTACCACGCCTTGGCCATGTACGCTCATGGTTCAAAGCGGCGGCAGAATCAAGGCCAACCACATCCTCGTCTCAAGATGGAGCGAGATCGAAAGCCCCATGCCTTCCTATCATGACGGGGAAGGGCTCACTCTCCGAAGGAGATGCGGGGTATCATCCGGACATATCACCGCGTCGCTACACCGACATCAACTCACGACTTCCCCAGAATTCAAACAAGATATTGCAGATGGCGAGTCGACCCGGGGCCAAGACACGGCTAAAATGCATTGCACTTCGAAGTGTGACAGATGGACTAGCTAGAGAGGACGGACTGGCGGACTACATCGATGATGAGGGGAGCTTATCCGACTGTTCTTCTTCATCCTCATTGGAGAAGCTTCCAAACTCTCCTCCATATCATGAGCTTGCACCGTCTGTGCCATCCGATTGTGAAGATGGCCTTGAAGACCTTCATACCGCACCTGCCCGCATGGCGGTGGATGGTGGAAAGAGGCGGCAAAGCAAATACAGCGATCATACGAAACCGCACTTGAAGAACAGATTCAAAACAGCGGAAGATTGACCAGCGGCGTCAAAGCTCGACCAATTCATCGAGCTCATGATGAACAACAGCAACAACAACGGTGTTCCACCCCCAAGCGTACCACAAGGAGTGGTAGACCCGCAAGTGGAGGAGCTACAGGCTGGCACTCTAGCGACTGCGCCACCTAATCAGGAACGGCAACATGAAGGAACAAGTGCACACACTCGACATTGGGCTACACCCGTCCCAACCACCAAGTGACACAAAAGTATGCTAAAGGCTACCATGATATGCTTAAAGGCATGGTGGACCGAGAGATTCGAGCAATTGAAGGTCGATAATGCTCCTCGCACCACAGGAAGCGAGCTGGAGAAGCCCTATGAAGCATGGCACGACCTGGTGTCATTCCCTGCAGGGTGGCATCCACCAAAGTTCCGTCAATTCGATGGGACGGGCGATGCAAGGGAGCACTTGGCATACTTGGCGGCATCTTGGCGACACCGTGAACAACTCGTCACTTCTCCTCGACAATTTTCAGGATCGTTAACGGCCCGCCTTTCATTGGTATAGTCGTCTACCGGTTGCATCCATCGGAAGTTGGTCAGGCATGAAGGAAGTCTTCAAGAAGCACTTTGTCGCCATGAAGAAGGACTTCTCAGTTGTGGAGCTCGCACAAGTTCGACAGCGACGAGATGAGTCCATCGATGAATCGTCATTCGCTTCGCAATAGCTATGTGTTGGAATTATTCCTAGAGGCAATAATAAAGATGTTATTATTATAATTCTTGTTCATGATAAAGTTTATATTCCATGCTAGAATTGTATTAAGCGGAAACATTAATACTTGTGTGGTTTGTGAACAACACTGTCCCTAATGCGCCTCTATGGACTAGCTCATTGATCAATGATGGTTAAGGTTTCCTAACCATAGACATGAGTTGTCGATTGATAATGAGATCATATCATTGGGAGAATGATATGGTGGAGCGGACCAAACTAAGCGAAGCAATTAGATCGTATCATTGTGTTCATCTTTGCGAAGCTTTTCCTATATCAAATATTGTAATCCTTGGACCATGAGATAATACAACTCCACGGTATCGGAAGAAAGCTTTGAGGTCATCAAATGTCATCCTATGAGAGGTGATCATAAAGGTGTCTCTCGGTAATCGGAAAGTATCTGTTGGGTTGTATGTATCGAGATGGGATTTATCCCTCAAGTCGGAGAGATATACTTCAGGCCCACTCGGTGTCGATATCAACACCGCTTGCAAGCATGTGGTTAAGGAGTTGATCACAAAGTGATATTGGATTACGGAGCGAGTAAAGTACTTCTTTGTGAGCGAGATTGAACTAGGTATGGCGATACCGACGATCGAATCTCGGGCAAGTAAAATGTCGCGAGGCGAAGGGAATATATATATGGGATTGATTGAATCCTGGCATTGTGGTTCATCCGATATGATCATCGATGAATGTGTGGGAGTCAATATGGGTGCAGACCCAGCTGTTGATTATTGATAGAAGATCATATGCGCATATTCTCGAACCCGAGGTCACACATAACGTGTCTCGGCGCTAGGATAGATTGGATAATTGGTTTATGAATTTTTGTTCGGAGTCTCGGATGGGATCCGGGACATCACGAGAGGTTCGAATGGTTGAGAATAAGATTCATATAAGGCGGTGCAGTTTTGGAGTTGAATTGTTAGGATTAATCGGTATTGTGCGGAGCTTCTAGAACCTTCGGAAGGGGCCAACGTGGTCCCACCTTCCGGGAGGGGCATGAGCCTATGAGGGAGTGTCCTGGCGCATTGGGCCAGGGGCACAAACCCCATAGGGCCCAACCGATCTAGATAAGTTTAAACTCGTTTAAACTAGAGATAGGGTTTCTAGATAAGGGATAAGTTCGTCGTTTAAACTAGAGATAGGCTTGGAGGATGGGAAGGGCTGGCCCCCCTCTATATATAGAGGGCTGGTGCCCTCCCAACCTACACCTTCCTCCAAACCCTAGTTGCCCTGTGCCTCCTCTCTCCCTCCCACTGTTTGTGGCGAAGCCTGCTGAAATTCTCCACCATATACACCACGCCGTCGTGTTGTAGATCCAATCCATCTCTCCACCATACTTGCTGGTCAAGGAAGGAGGAGGCGTCAAGGTCTTTGCGTGTGCATCTCACGGAGGCACCGCCACTTGTGGTGCTAGATCGGATCGGATCGCGAGGAGAAGCGAGTCTGACTACATCACCCACGTTAGGCGAGCGTTCCGCTGTGTGAATCTTCAAGGGTATGAAGATCTAATCCAATCTCTCGTTGTTTGCATCTCCTAGATTAGATCTTGGCTTTCCCTCTGTTAAGCTTCAGTGAAAATTTTGATTTACTATGCTGCGAAACCCTTTCGATGGTATCGAGCTAGATCTATGCGTAGATGTGATTCACGAGTAGAACGCATAACATGGTTGTTCTTGGCGTTGATGTTTTCTGTTGCAAGCCTCTTGTTTGTGTTCTTCTTATGATGCGGGATAGTGAGATTGAGGCGGTCCAGGCCAACCTTGCGACGTTGTTAGCGAGACCGGCTCCGCACTTGACGTGTGGCTTGTACCACACATGCGGCTGGTGGATGTCGGTTTCTCTCACTATAGTTGTCATGGGATTAACACAGAGTTTGGCAACCATAATATCACCGTTGTGGCTTTCCGTAGGTAAGAATCGTTCTTAGCATCTACTCCCATAAGCCACGTAAAACATGCAACAACAAAGTAGAGGCGTCTAACTTGTTTTTTGCGAGTGTTTTCGTGATATGGTATGGCCCAAGATGTGATGTGTATATTGTATCGATGATCATGTTTTGTAATGTTTCACGACTTGCATGTCGATGAGTACACAACCGGCAGGAGCCATATGGTTGTCTTTATAATTGTGTATGACCTGAGTCAACTTCTTATCGCCATGTAATAGCTTTACTTTATCGCTAAGTAGTTAGCAATAGTTGTAGTTGCTATTCGTGGTGGAGGCAATCATGGTGGAGTGATGGAGATCATGCGGAGCACAAGATGGAGATCATTCTTGAAGATTGGCTATACCATGTCACATAAAGTTATATGCATGTGATGTTTATCCTTTTATGTATCTTATTATGCTTAGATCATGACGGTAGCATTATAAGATGATTCCTCATAAAGATCAAGATAAAACTGTGTTCTCCCCAAGTATGCACCGTTGAAAGTTAAATGCGTGTCCAAGCATCACGTGATGATCGGGTGCTATAGACTCTCACGCTCACATACAACGGGTGCAAGCCAGTTTGCACTGGCGGAAATACTTGGGTCTAACTTGATGAGCCTAGCATGTACGAGACATGGCCTCGGAACACAAGAACCGAAGGTTAAGCATGAGTCATATGAATGATATGATCGACACTTCGTTGTCCACCATTGAAACCACATCTCTTCTCGTGATGATCGGATTAGGTGTGGTGAATTTGGATCGCGTTCACTAAACAACTTGAGGGATGTTGAATTTAGTGGGAGTTCATCTAGTAATTTGATTAAGTTGAACTATTTATCATGAACATAGTCTAAATTGTACTTGCAAATACTATAGATCACATGGCCAAGTCCAACTTCAACTTCAGCGTTTTGCTAAGAAAGAAAAGCTTAGAAACAATGGGTCTAACTTCACCAACTGGTTCCCAATCTAAGAATCATTCATGCAGCGGACAAAGGACTATGTCCTTGGGAAAGCGTTAGGTGACCCCCAATGCAAGCTTCGGCTGATGAGAAAGCTGTCTATCGATCGGCAAAAGATGATTATGGTGTGATTAAGAGCACCATGTTGTTTGCTATGGAACCGGAACTTCAAAATCGTTTTGAAAACTATCCGGGCCCTTTGAGATTCTCGAGGAGCTGAAAACCATGTTTGGACTCAGGCCCGTTCGAGAGAGATATGAGATCTCCGAGAAGTTCTTTAAGCACAAGATGGAGGAAGGGAGTTCCGTTAGTGAGCACGCCATTAAGATGTCGGGCTACACTCAGCCTTGAGCAACTGGACTGCAAGATTCGGAGGAGCTCAAGATTGAGGGATTCGCAATCACTCCTCCCGGCTACAAAAGTTTTGTAGTGACTCATAATCAGATTGGTTCCACTGATCGATCACCGAGCTCTTCGCAAAGTGAAGGCTGCGGAGGTGGACATCAAGAAGGATAATCATGTGTTGATGGTCAACAAGCCCTCCTTCAAGAAAGGTAAAGGTGCAAAGAAGCCCTTCAAGAAAGGCGGCGTGGCCGTTGCCCTGAGAAGAAGCTCAAGTCTGGTCCCAAGCGGACAAGTGCTTCTATTGCAAGGACAAGGGTCATTTGAGCGCATATCGTCCGAAGTACTTAGCGGACAAGAAGGCTGGCACCATCAAAGGTATATTTGATATACATGTTATTGATGTTTTCCTTACTAGCCCTCGTTGTAGTGCACAGGTATTTGATACGGTTCAGTTGCTAACATTTGTAACTCGAAGCAGGAGCTACGGAATGAGCGGCGACTGCGAGGGATGAGGTGACGATGCGGCGTTGGCAGCGGATCAAGAGTTGATGTGATGGCCGACGCTCTCCTTAGTTTTACCTTGGGATTAGTTTTAAACCTTAATAAATGTTATTATGTACTGCGTTGAGCATGAACATTATTTCTGGATCGTGTTTATTGCAAGACGGTTATTCATTTAAATCGAGAATAATGGTTGTTCTATTTATATGAGTAACATCTTTATGGTCATGCACCCCTTGTGAATGGTTTATTTCTTCTAAATCTCGAAGGGATGAAACACATCCATAACATTGAGGCTAAGAGATGCAAAGTAGATAGTGATAATACTACTTATTTGTAGTAATTGTCGTCTGGGTCATATTGAGTAAAGCGCGTGAAGAAACTCCATTCGATGGACTTTGGAGTCTCTTGATTTTGAATCATTTGACACATGTGAACCATGCCTCATGGGCAAGATGATCAAAACCCGTTCTCGGATGATGGAGCGAGCAACGGACTTGTTGGAAATCATACATACCGATGTATGCGGACCGATGAGTGTTTACCTTGCGGTGGATATCGCTATTTTCTCACTTTTACCGATGACTTAAGTAGATATGGGTATATCTATTTAATGAAACATAAATCTGAAAGCGTTTGAAAAGTTTAAGAATTTCAGAATGAAGTGGAGAACCATCGTAACAAAAGATTAAGTTTCTACGATCCGATCGTGGGGCTGATGTCTGAGTTATGATTTTCTCACGCATCTTAAAGCAAGTGGAATCGTTTCACAACTCACGCCATACCGGAACACCACAAGCGCAATGGTGTGTCTGAGCAATCGAACCCTATTAGATATGGTCCATCGATGATGTCTCACTGATTTGTCACTTGCTGATCATTTTGGGGTTATGCATTAGAAACACATGCATTCACTTTAAATAGGGCTCCATCTAAATCAGTTGAGGCGACAAAGATGAACTGGTTTGGTGCTAAACCTAAGTTGTGGTTTGTGAAATGAACACACATGCAATGCCACTGGTTGATCCATGTGTGGTTTGTGGAACGAACACACATGCAATGACTCTAGTGCTAGTTTTAGTATAAGAACACACATGCAATGTATCTAATGGATCCATATGTGGTTTGTGAAAAGAACACACATGCAATGACCACTTGTTGATCCATGTGTGGTTTGTGAAAAGAACACACATGCAATGACCCTAGTTCTAGTTTTAGTATAAGAACACACATGCAATGACTCTAGTGGGTCCACATGTAGTTTGTGAAAAAAACACACATGTAATGACTGTAGTGCTAGTTTTAGTATAAGAACACACATGCAATGTCTCTAATGGATCCATATGTGGTTTGTGAAAAGAACACACATGGAATGACCAATTGTTGATCCATGTGTGATTTGTGAAAAAAACACCCATGCAATGACTCTAGTGCTAGTTTTAGTATACATGTAGTTTGTGAAAAGAACACACATGTAATGACCACTGGTTGATCCATAAGTGGTTTGTGGAAAGAACACACATGAAATAACCACTTGTTGATCAATCAGTGGTTTGTGGAAGAGAAACTTACATCACAATGACTCTAGTTGGTCCATATGTGGTTTTGTGGAAAGAACATGACATCCAAGAACCTAATGGGTTGATCCAATGTGAAGGTTTATTGAAATGAATACACATGTAAATGCCACTGGTTGATCCATATGTGGCTTCCAGAAATAATGTATATGCAAAGGATTAATTTGTTGATCCATGTGGTTTGCAGGCTCCGCAGACATCTTGTTATTACTTGATAAAATCCATGGTTTGTGAAAAGAACACATGCGTAATGACTCTAGTGCTAGTTTTAGTATAAGAACACACATGCAATGACTCTTGTGGTTCCACATGTAGTTTGTGAAAATAACACACAGGCAATTACCACGTTTTGATCAAAAAGTGGTTTAAGGAAAGAACACACATGAAAGGACCAGTGGTTGAACCATATAAGCTGCGGTTTGTGGGAAAAAGAAAAAACATGCAATGACTCTGGTTGGTCCATACGTGATTTGTGGAAAGAACACACATTACGCAAAAATCCACCTTGGATTTGATCCATGTGTGGTTTGTGAAATGGAACACACATGCAATGCCACTGGTTGATCCATGTGTGGCTTCCAGGAAAGAACACACATGCAATGACTCTAAGTGCTAGTTTTAGTATAAGAACACACACATGCAATGTCTCTAATGGATCCATAATGTGGTTTGTGAAAAGAACACACATGCATGCAATGACCACTTGTTGATCCATGTTGGTTTGTGAAAAGAACACCCATGCAATGACCTAGTGCTAGTTTTTAGTATAAGAACATACATGCAATGACTCTAGTGGGTCCACATGTAGTTTGTGAAAAGAACACACATGCAATGACCACTGGTTGATCCATAAGTGGTTTGTGGAAACAACACACATGCAATGACCACTGGTTGATCCATCAGTGGTTTGTGGAAAAGAAAACACATGCAATGACTCTGGTTGGTCCATATGTGGTTTGTGGAAACAACACACATGCAGTGACCACTGGTTGATCTATGTGTGGTTTGTAAAATGAACACACATGCAATGCCACTGGTTGATCCATGTGTGGTTTGTCGAAAGAACACACATGCAATGACTCTAGTGCTAGTTTTTGTATAAGAAAACACGTGCAATGTCTCTAATGGATCCATATGTGGTTTGTGAAAAGAACACACATGCAATGACCACTTGTTGATCCATGTGTGGTTTGTGAAAAGAACACACATGCAATGACTCTAGTGCTAGTTTTAGTATAAGAACACACATGCAATGACTCTAGTGGGTCCACATGTAGTTTGTGAAAAGAACAAACATGCAATGACCACTAGTTGATCATAAGTGGTTTGTGGAAAGAACACACATGCAATGACCACTGGTTGATCCATAAGTGGTTTGTGGAAAAGAACACACATGCAATGACTCTAGTTGGTCCATATGTGGTTTGTAGAAAGAACACACATGCAGTAACCACTGGTTGATCCATGTGTGGTTTGTGAAATGAACACACATGCAATGCCACTGGTTGATCCATGTGTGGTTTGTGGAAAGAACACACATGCAATGACTCTAGTGCTAGTTTTTGTATAAGAACACACATGCAATGTCTCTAATGGATCCATATGTGGTTTGTGAAAAGAACACACATGCAATGACCACTTGCTGATCCATGTGTGGTTTGTGAAAAGAACACACATGCAATGACTCTAGTGCTAGTTTTAGTATAAGAACACGCATGCAATGACTCTAGTGGGTCCACATGTAGTTTGTGAAAAGAACACACATGCAATGACCACTGGTTGATCCATAAGTGGTTTGTGGAAAGAACACACATGAAATGACCACTTGTTGATCCATAAGTGGTTTGTGGAAAAGAAAACACATGCAATGACTCTCAAGGTTGGGTCCCATATGTGGTTTGTGGAAAGAACACATATGCAGTACCACTGGTTTAGTCCATGGTGTGGTTTGTGAAATGAAACACACACATGCAATGCTTAACTTAGCAGTTGATCCATGTGTGGTTTGTGGAACTTAACACACATGCAATGACTCTAAGTGCTAGTTTAGTATAAGAACACACATGCAATGTCTCTAATGGATCCATATGTGGTTTGTGAAAAGAACACACATGCAATGACCACTTGTTGATCCATGTGTGGTCATGAAAAGAACACACATGCAATGACTCTCAGTTCTAGTTTTAGTATAAGAACACATGCAATGACTTCTAGTGGGTCCATATGTAGTTTAATGAAAAAAAAAACACATGTAATGACCACTGTAGTGCTAGGTTTAGTAATAAGAACACACATGCATATGTCTCTAATGGATCCATATGTGGTTTGTGGAAAAAGAACACACATGGAATGACCACTGTTGATCCATGTGTGATTTGGTGAAAAAAACACCCATGCAAACATGACTCTAGTGCTAGTTTTTAGTATACATATGGTTTGGCAGAAAAGAAGCACATGTAATGACCACTGGTTGATCCATAAGTGGTTTTGTGGAAAGAACTCACACATGCAATGACCACTTGTTGATCCATAAGTGGTTTCCTGTGGAAAAGAAAACACATGCTTGATGACTCTAGATTTGGTCCATATGTGGTTTGTGGAAAGAACACACATGGAGACTGACCCTTTGGTTGATCCATGTGGTTTGGTAGAAATGAACACACAGTGCAATGCCACTGGTTGATCCATGTGTGGTTTGTGGAAAGAACACACATGCAATGACTCTGGGTATAGTTTTGTATAAGAACACACATGCAATGTCTCTAATGGATCCATATGTGGTTTGTGAAAAGAAAAGAAGCATGCAATGACCACTTGTTGATCCATCTGTGTGGTTCTGGCGAAAAGAACACCCATGCAATGACTCTAGTGCTGGTTTTAGTATAAGAACATACATTGCAATGACTCTGAGTGGGTCCACATGTAGTTTGGTGAAAAAGAACACTTTTGTCTGATGACCACTGGATTTGATCCATAAGTGGTCGGTTAATGGAAACAACACATATGTGTACAATGACATCTACTGGTTGATCCATCGATTGGTTTGTGGAAAAAAGCAAAAACACACTCTCAATGACTCTGGATTTGGTCCATGTATGTGGTTTCAGGAGACAAAACACACATGTAGTGAGACTAACGATTTGAGAATCCTTGTGTGGTTTGTGGAAATGAACACACATACAAGTGCCAACTGGTTGATCCATGTGGTTTGTGGAAAGAACACACATGCAATGACTCTGGTACTAGTTTTTTGTATGGAGAACACACGCAGTAATGTCTCTAATGGATCCATATGTGGCTTCAGAAAAGAACACACATGCAATGACCACTAGTTGATCCATATGTGGTTTGTGGAAAAACACACATGCAATGACCACTGATTGATCCATGTGTGGTTGTGAAAGAACACACATGCAATGCCAGTTGATCCATGTGGTTTGTGGAAAGAAAACATGCAATGAACCTGGTGGATCCATAAGTGGTTTGTGGAAAGAACACACATGCAATGACTATGGTGCTAGTTTTAGTATAAGAACACACAAGCAATGACCACTAGTTGATCCATATGTGGTTTGTGGAAAAGAACACACATGCAATGACACTTCTTGATCTATGTGTGGTTTGTGGAAAGAACACACATGCAATAAATCTAGTGGTTGATCCATCTGTGGTTTGTGGAAATAACACACATGCAATGACTCTAGTGGTTGATCCATGTGTGGTTTGTGGAAATAACACAAGCAATGACTCTAATGGATCAATAAGTGGTTTGTGGAAAGAACACACACATGCAATGACCACTGGTTGATCCATGTGGTTTGTGGAAAGAACACACATGCAATGACACTGGTTGATCCATGTGTGGTTTGTGAAAGAACACACATGCAATGCCACTGATCCATGTGTGGTTTGTGGATAGAACACACATGCAATGACCACTGGTTGATCCATAAGTGGTTTGTGGAAAAGAACACAAGCAATACCCACTGGTTGATCCAGGTGTGGTTTGTGGAAACAACACACATGCAATGACCACTGGTTGATCCATGTGTGGTTTGTGGATAGAACACACATGCAATGACTCAACTGGGTCCATATGTGGTTTGTGAAAAGAACACACATACAATGACCAATGGTTGATCCATATGTGGTCTGTGGAAAAGAACACACATGCAATGAACACTGGTGGATCCATAAGTGGTTTATGGAAAGAACACACATGCAATGACCACTGGTTATGTGGTTTGTGGAAAGAACACACATGCAGTGAACACTGGTGGATCCATATGTTGTTTGTGAAAAGAACACACATTCAATGACTCTAGTGCTAGTTTTAGTATAAGAACACACATGGAATGACTCTAGTGGGTCCACATGTAGTTTGTGAAAAGAACACACATGCAATGCCACTAGTTGATCCATAAGTTATTTGTGGAAAGAACACACACATGCAATGATGGTGGATCCATAAGTGGTTTGTGGAAAGAACACGCATGCAATGAATCTAGTGCTGGTTTTAGTATAAGAACACACAAGCAATGACTCTAGTGGGTCCATATGTGATTTGTGGAAAGAACACATGCAATGACTAGTGGTTGATCCATGTGTGGTTTGTGGAAAGAACACACATGCAATGACTCTAGTGGTTGATCCATGTGTGGTTTGTGGAAATAACACACATGCAATGCCTCTAATGGATCCATAATCGGTTTGTGGAAAAGAACACACATTCAATGACCACTGGTTTATCCATATGTGGTTTGTGGAAAGAACACACATGCAATGACACTAGTTGATCCATGTGTGGTTTGTGAAAAGAACACACATGCAATGACAGTGGTGGATCCATGTGTGGTTTGTGGAAAGAACACACATTCAATGACTCTAGTGCTAGTTTTAGTATAAGAACACACACACAATGACTCTAGTGGGTCCAGATGTGGTTTGTGAAAAGAACACACATGCAAGACCACAGGTTGATCCATCAGTTGTTTGTGGAAAAGAACACACATGAAATGAGTCTAGTGGATCCTTGTATGGTTTGTGAAAAGAACACATGCAATGAGTCTAGTGCTTGTTTTAGTATAGAACACACATGCAATGACTCTAGTGGGTCCACATGTGGTTTGTGAAAGAACACATGCAATGACCATTGGTTGATCCATATGTGGTTTTGCAAAGAACACACATGTAATGAACACTGGTGGATCCATGTGGTTTGTGGAAAGAACATGCAATGACTCTGGTTGATCCATATGTGGTTTGTGAAAGAACACACATGCAATGACTCTAGTGGTTGATCCATGTGGTTTGTGATGAACACACATGCAATGACTCTAGTGGTGGATCCATCTGGTTTGTGGAAAAGACACACATGCAATGACATGTGGTTTGTGGAAATAACACACATGCAATGACTAACTCTAATGGATCCATAAGTGGTTTGTGGAAAGAACACACATGCAATGACACTGGTTGATCCATATGTGGTTTGTGGAAAGAACACACATGCAATGACTCTGGTTGATCCATGTGTGGTTTGTGAAAAACACACATGCAATGCCACTGGTTGATCCATGTGGTTTGTGAAAGAACACACATGCAATGACTCTGGTTGATCCATGTGTGGTTTTGTGGAAAGAACACACATGCAATGACCAATGGTTGATCCATGTGGTTTGTGGAAAGAACACACATGCAATGACTCTTGGTGGATCCATGTGGTTTGTGGAAAGAACACACATGCAATGACTCTAGTGGGTCCATGTGGTTTGTGGAAAGAACACACATGCAATGAACATGGTGGATCCATGTGTGGTTTGTGGATAAGAACACACATGCAATGACTCTAGTGATGGTTTTAGTATAATAACACAAATGCAATGACTCTAGTGGGTCCACATGTGGTTGTGAAAAGAACACACATGCAAACTGGTTGATCCATAAGTGGTTTGTGGAAAGAACACACATGCATGATGGTGGTTGATCCATAAGTGGTTTGTGGAAAGAACACACATGCAACGACCACTGGTGGATCCATAAGTGGTTTGTGAAAGAACACACATGCAATGACCATGGTTGATCCATATGGTTTGTGGAAAAGAACACACATGCAATGACTCATTGGTGGATCCATGTGGTTTGTGGAAAGAACACACATGCAATGACCACTGGTTGATCCATATGTGGTTTGTGGAAAGAACAGACATGCAATGACCACTGGTTGATCCATGTGTGGTTTGTGGAAAGAACACACATGCAATGACTCTAGTGGGTCCATATGTGGTTTGTGAAAAGAACACATGCAATGACTAATCAAGTTGATCCATATGTATTTGTGGAAAAGAACATACATGCAATTGAAATATTTGGTGGATCCATAAGTGGTTTCAGGAAGAACATACACATGCAAAATTGCACCACTGTTGATATCCATATGTGGTTTGTGAAAGAACACACATGCAGTGAATGATTGTGATCCATGTGGCTCAGACAAGAACACACATGCAATGACTTAGTGATGGTTTTAGTATAACAACACAAATGCAATGACTTGTGTGGGTCCACATGTAGTTTGTGAAAAATAACACACATGCAAAACTGGCTGATCCATATGGTCGTGGAAAGAACACACATGCACGTCCACAGGTTGATCCATACGTGGTTTGTGGAAAGAACACACATGCAATGACCATCAAGATCCATAAGGGTTTGGGGGAAGAAAACACATGGAGTGACTCACTGGTGGATCCATATGTTGTTTGTAAAAGAATACACAAGCATGAACACCGTGATCGTATAAATAGTCAGGAAAGAATGTATATGCAATGACTTAGTGCTAGTTTTTGCATAAGTATCACACATGCAATGACTCTGATGATCCATATGTATTTGTGAAAAGAGCACATATGCAATGACCATTTGTTGATCCATGTGTATTGTGGAAAGAAATATTGGCTATGTAATGAGATAGTAGGATCCAAAGTGGTTTCCAGAAAAGAACACACATGCAATGACTCTAGTGTTGGCTTTGTATAAGAACACACATTTAATGACTCTAGTGGGTTCACATGTGGTTTGTGAAAATAACACACATGCAATGACCAATCGTCGATCCACATGTGGTTTGTGGAAAGAACACATGTAACAAGATAACGCTTGCTCCATGTGTGTTTGTGGAAAAGAACAAAATATGCAATGACCACTGTTGATCCATGTGTGGTTTGTGGAAAGAACATTACATGCAATGACCATCAAGGATCTGTTAAGTGTGGTTTGTGTGGAAAGAACACACATGCAATGACCACCATCGACCCATATGGTTTGTGGAAAGAATACACGTAGCGACCATTGCTGATCCAAGCGTGGTTTGTGAAAAGAACACATGCAATGCCAACGTTGGATCTATATAATTGCTCAGGAAAGAATACACATGTAACGACCATCAAGTTGATCCATATGTGGTTCAGGAAAGAATACATATGCAATGAAATAATCTGTGGATCCATAAGGGTTTGTGGAAAGAATACGATGCTATGACTTAGTGCTGGTTTTAGTATATGAACACATGCTAATGACTCTAGTGGGTCCAGCAGCGTGATTTGGTGGAAAGAATACACATGAATGACACTGGTTGATCCATGTCTCCGGGTTTGAGGAAAGAACACACACATGCAATGACTCAGTGAAGGATCCATTTTGGTTGTCTAGAAATAACACACATGCAATGACTCTAGTGGTTGATCCATGGTTTGTAGGAAATAACACACATGCAATGACTCTAATGTATCCAAGGAGTGGTTTGTGAAAAGAAACACACATGCAATGACCATTGGGTCGAATCCAAGGTGTTTGTGGAAGAATACATGCAATGATAATCGGCCGATCCATGTGTGGTTTCCAGAAAAGAAAACACATGCAGCAAATACTGGTTGATCCATGTGTGGTTTGTGGATAGAACACACATGCAATGCCTCTAGTGCTAGTTTTAGTATAAGAACACATATACAATGACTTAGTGGGTCCAATATGTAGTTTCCAGAAAAGAATACACACGCAATGACCAATCGTCGATCCATAAGTTGTTTGTGGAAAAAACAATAATATGCAATGATTTCTCCCAGGGACCATGTGGCTCAGGAAAAGAACATACATGCAATGAGTCTAGTGCTGGTTTTACTATAAGAACATACATGTAATGACTCTAGTGGGTCTATATGGTCGGTGAAAGAATACATGCAATGACCATCAAGATCCGGTGTGGTTTTGGAAAAGAATACATATGTAACGAATGATCGGTGGATCCAGTTGCTGTGGTTTGTAGAAAGAACACACATGTAATGACTCTAGTGCTGGTTTTAGTATAAGAACACACAAGCAATGAATCTAGTGGTTCATATGTGATTTGTGGAAAGAATACACTTGCAATGACACCGGGTTGATCCATTCAGTATTCGTGGAAAGAACATATATGCAATGACTTAGTGGTTGATCCATGGTTTTTGGAACAATATTATATGCATCAGACTCTAATGGATCCATAAGGGTTTGTGGAAAAGAACACACGTGTAATGACCACTTGTTGATCCATATCCTGGTTTTTTCAAAAGAACACATACACGCAATGAACACCGGTGGATCCATATGGTTGTGAGAATACAAATACAATGACATCGGTTGATCCATATGTGGTTTGTGAAAGAACAATAATGCAAATGACTTAAAAGTAGTTTTAGTATAAGAACACACTCTAAGAAGACTTCTAGAGGGTCCATATGTAGTTTTGTAGCAAGTAGCTATTACATGCAATGACCACTGCTGATTCACAAGTTGTCTATGGAAAAGAAACACACATGCAATGAACATTTAAGATCCATGTGGTTTGGTGTGGAAAGAACACATATGCAATGAGTCTAGTGTTGGTTTTAGGTATAAGAACACATATGCAATGACTCTAGTGGGTCCAAGGTGGTTTGTGAAAAGAACATTCATGCAATGACCAATGTTTATCCACATGTGGTCTGTGGAAAATAACACATGCAATGAAATAATCGTGGATCCATAAGTGGTTTGTGGAAAGAATACATGAAGTGACTCTAATGTTGGTTTTAGTTTAAGAACACATATGGATCCGTATGTGGTTTGTGGAAAAGAACACACATGCAATGACCATACTGACCAGATCTAAAAGTGGTTTGTGAAATAATACATAATCAATAAATGGTTGATCCATGTGGTTTGTGAAAGAATATAGATGCAATGCCATTGGTTGACATCCATGTGGCTTCCAGGAAAGAATACACATGCAGGACACTGGTTGATCCAATGTGGTCTATGACAGAACACATGCAATAACGCTTTTCCTTGTTTTATACTACCCAGCTTTGCCCCTTCTCTTCGTCAGAGAAGCTTCAAACTTGAAATACCTCATTCGCTATGCCTTCCTTTGATTGGTTGTCGCAAAAGTCACGCGGATCATGCCAACCGCTGATCCTGTGGTGGATTCAACAAGGCTCGTTGCACACGCCGTACCTTTCACAGACATCATGAGACAAAGATGAGCATCTCCCCAACGAGATTTCTGGCAAGAAGGAAATATGATGCCGCATATGGAAACAAGCTGAAAGTGGCTGCGTCATGTTTAATCTAGTCTGCAGCTACAAGTCTACTAAGCATGTTTGATCCACGGACTAATCGGGCTATAATACCATTTTACTATGCAAAGACGCCTCGCACTCACTTCCGCTGCCCTACCACATGGACCTTCCATAAGTACCGGCACCTGTAAGAGTCATGCAATCACCTTTAGGAGGTCAAATATCCTCAAGATTACAAAAATCAAATTATCGGTCCTCCATTCGTGAGACCATCCACTACTCTTCCTAGCCAGCAACCCACAATCTTGAACGATTGTATCTAACCTTCTCCATGAAACCAGCAGACAAGTGAGGTCCCAATTAAGATGCTTCTAGGAGGATGCGCTCAACTTTGGGGACCAAGTGCACGGTGCTGATTGATTTGAAGTACTAAGGAGGGCGTGAGTTCACTAACATGATCTTGTGTACATAAGAGTACATCTATTTCACATGTTTGCTATTTTCGCCGAGCTGAATTTATCTCAAGGCCATAAAAAAATCCAACTCTAATGATTAGATGCAACGCATTTAACCGGGTATACATGGAGAGATCTAGTTCATTCTGAATGAATCACATTATTTATTTATTAATAAGTTACTAAGAACACAAACCACATTAATTTAGGAGCGAAAGCTGGGAGACGTGCTTAATGAACTGGGCTGGAATTTGTATAGACATGTTATTGCATCGGTAAGCGTAGCTTGCTCGTCAATGCTTTTACATCCGGAGCGCCCATGACTATAGGCAGAGGGAAAGGATATAGAGGAAGAGGTGATGCGTGGTGGAGGGAAATGGCGAGGCTTGGAGGAGGAAATGAGACGGAGAAGTGAAAGATTGGAACGCTTTTACTAATATCTGAATGCATAAATCGGGTCAAGGGTGAAGGTATAAAAAACAGCGGTTTTACACGACGCTTAGCACTCTTTGTATTCTGTTCTATACCATTGCATGTGGTGGAATTAATTAAATGGTGCACGCTTATGCCGCAATAATTTTCATCACCCGACAGCGGTTTATATTTCTTTATTTATTTATTTTTTCACTCTATCTAGATACCGTGCCCGCTTTAATTACGCCTTCTTGTTTCACGCCGGATTTAGAAATCAGCGGCGGCGGTGTTCCTTGCGTATCTACCTCACTCAATGAATCGTCATCCCTCGATTCCACCCTTCGAATCCATCCGCTTCTTATCATAACGCCCATTAATTCACCGATTCCGTGACCATTCGGGTCGCTGGCGGTGAGCCAGTGGCAAAGAGGCTGGAAGCAAAGGCATAAAGGGCGATGACGCTGGATGGTCAGGTGATGGGCTATCATGAGGATTGGGATGGCTTAACTTGTGCACCACGTAACGTGCAGCAGGGATCACCGAGCCGAGCATCATTCACCGGACACGTCATTGCGATCCCCGCTACCGCGTGACGATGCGCGGAACATGGATTTAACAACCGCTCGCACACCACACAGCCTCTTTTACCCCGATAATGCGAAATGGCCGTATACAACTCGGCGGCTACGTAGTTCAATTATCTAGCTGCTCATTAGTCATACCGTTGATTCATAAGGTGCTGAACTCTCATCGAATCCTATGTTCGTTTACGAACGCGGTTGTGGTACACGCGGCTTGGAAATAAATTCCAACCATTTAAGTCTATTTTATACAGCCGAAGCTCCGGCCAGACCGAGCATTCTATATTTTCTGGAGGACACAAACGCTTTAGGTGATAGAAGAGTTGTCAATTTCGGATTTTGGTAAATGGAATGCCTGCTTAGGTGATATTCTCGCTTCCAAAACAAAAACAAATAGATTAGGACGATTTGAGATGTTATGCCCGAGCTGTTTAATTATGATCATCGCTGTGGAGTTTGTTCTAGGGCCTGCCATTTTACCTGTTATATTGAGTATCTCTGTAGTGACATGTACAATTTAGGCGTATATCTATGAGACACTCGATTTGAAAGGAGCATTTTGTGTACTTTAATCATACCTAGTTGTCAAATTGTATCGTAATGAATTCATGCTATTTATTGTACTAACCGACAATAACCCATGGTATTCATGTAAGACTGATGTCATAGATAAGTAGTCTGAATCAAAAGAGGGTGAAATATTGTTAAATAAAGAAGAGAGAGAAATGGGGCATTCACTGTAACCTGGTGGGTGTGGCACCCATGAAAGTGCCTGGGTCCTTTTATCACAGGATGGCAGATTTAGACTCTCTAAAAAAGCTACAGATCAAGACTTAGGAAAGCATCTTTAAGGCAGTGTCACATTACCCATTCAACAGCCGGGTGTCCGCCGCCCCATTTCCAAATTCTCATGTGTTCACATGGCAGAACTTGACCTCAGAAGGTAATACATCTCCCACATAGACCAAGGGAGGGGGGAAGAACTAGGAGTACGACTTTAGTGGTGTTCACAAGGCACCGCATTCATTAGATGCCTGTAAGATAAGGAATGGACAGTTCTATGCTTACGCATTTCCTCATGCTGAGAAGCATGTCGACAATCACCTTCAATTCCACGGCTACTCTTCGTATAATTTACAACCCATTTATGCAACAACGACTTTACGCGAAGGAAGTGTTTGGGGAGTCACCCCATTGGGGGTGAGTCATGTTGTCATATAGCTTGTAAATCCTGATTCAAAAATTTGCCATCGATCGTTAGTAATGACGCGTATTTGACGCAGCCCCGCCGTGATCATTCCAAATTCGTCATCGAAGAGGAAGTATGATGTGCTAAACTTGGACATTTACGCCTGCTCGGTGCACCTCGAGACACACGGAATACGATGATGAACTCTTGTGGATCTAAGTATCGAGCACTAAACAACGCTATTTATACAACAGAACGTGATGGGGACACAACTTTTCACACCCATCGCCATGTGTCACGCCTCTCGAGGTCCGTATGCCCATCCAAGACCCAGAGAGCAAGTATGACCAGAGTCAATAATCCAAGGGACAATCAGGTTTTTGGGATCAATCTATCCTTTCTTTGTTGGAGCCCCGGACAAGTGGAATCTTAATTTTCAGCAGCCTGCCCCCGAGTGCCGCCGTCACTGTGGTGGGTGGTGGTGGAAGCAGGGTGGTGGAAATGACGAACTAGCTGCTGCCATTCGTGAAGCTAACGCAATGGTGATGTCACCGTGAAGCCGACAACATTTGCCACGTCAAAGCTGTGAAGCTGACGAAGACGCATCGAGGCTGTCACGGAGTCTGTGAAGAATATGCCGGTGTTGTTACAGGTGCCAAGAGATTTCAAAGAAGTTGATAGCAGACTGCAAGCCATACTCACGCTGCTTTATTGCGTTGATACCCATCCACTCGGTGCCAATTCACGCTAGGGGGGGAGAGGGGGCCTAAGCAATTGGCCTAATGTCGTCAGATTTATTTGAAGAAGAATGAAAGATGGGCCAAACATGATTCTGGTTTGTTCCACGAGCACACCGTACCTGTGGACCCAGTACCACCGCAGATCCGATACCATTTGTCTTTATTCCTTATCATTAGTTACGCCTTTATGTGTGCGAAGACTAAGCTGTGATTATTTGTAAGACTAAGTTAGGCCTAAGTAATATTATTTATAATCCCAGCTTTTCTTCCACGCCTGTAATAAAGGGCCGTAATTGCAGCATAAAACATACAAATGTAATGTGCATACCAGGCATTTTTGCTCAGGATAACAACCACTTCAAGCAATGACATCGTAGACGATTTGAACGACTATCAGAATGTGCCACCTATTGATGATCGGCGACATGATCTAGCTTTTCACTTATTTGCATTGAATCGCCATTGATTTGTTCACACATTTTAAATGTCGAAGAACTCACTTTGTAAATTAGCTTCACAAGCACAATTTAAGTTGATGGCCAGCATGTAATATGTATTGCCATCACATTCCATTTAGGTTCTCATGTTTCATTATCATGGAGCTACTAATTTAAATGAAAATCTAGTAAACAATATATGTACATTGTTAAAGTATGCCACGCTATGGTACATACATGTTTTCTACAATCATGTTAAGAAAGTTTATACATTTTCACCTTGTTGGCATTGTGTCAATCGGTGGGATGTGGTCAGGGGTTCGGGAGAGGAAGGCTCCATGGCTGCATGCACATCGTACATTTAAGTAGCCTGGGGATTCGAGGAGACCAACAGACTGAGCATGGCTTGCATGTGGGTGACAGATCTCACCCAGAATGAATTCCTCATTCCCCACACACAAAAGGCCAATGGAAGCACAAGTACAGGGAAAAGCCCGATTCAGATGGGGGGAGGAGAATGGCTGAGCAGTGTTTGTTCAAGTCCTATTCAAGGCCATGGCTGTGGTTCATGCATTGTCAGCCTGTGAGAAGAAGTGAAGACGCTGTGAAAGGATGCATGCACCAACGCCTGCAAGCTTCATACGGTGCCATAACGGCAATGACATACCCAAGTAAAGCCGATAGGTTTCCAACTTGACGTCATAGCCCCGATTTTTTTTGTATTGAAACGTAAAGTTTAATTCCTCATTAAAAGACCTTCATATTTGGGTACCAACTGAAAGTTATCAAGGGTCGATATCAGAACTCGGTACTGCGCTGCTCATGCCACCATCTTCGGGCTTAAAATGATATTATCCTCAGAGAAGTTGTGAGGCAATTTATACTAGAATAGAGAAACATCAAATCCAAATGTATGTCCATTTCAGAGTAATGTGGTTGCACGGGTTGTTGTTATAGCTAAAGTCGCAAAGAACTGCACGCTTTCATAAACATTTTACCTCCTTCTTCTCAAAGATTTTCGTGAAACGCAAAACTTTTTCTTTCTCAAACTTCTGGTAGGTCAAATCTCACCAATGTTTTATCATAAAAATCTTTGTAAACTTTTTCGCCTTCATCCTATAGCCGGCTTCCCGGGCTTAAATCGGGTTCTGGTATGGGTATGGTGTATTACACCATCTTACCATACTAGGGACAAGTAGGTGTCAATAAGGGGGTTGTACTTTTAGTAGTACCAAAGGTAATAGTTCGAGGAGCCAAATCACTACCATATATACATCAACATATAGAAAATACATAAATATAGTTTTAAATAGTAGATAAAATATGCATAAGTAAAACAAGAGGGATAAGGCTTATGGAGCAAGAAGGTGGCTTTCTGCTCACATCAGTAATATGGCAGCAAATTCCCATGGGACTTCTTCTTTAGATTCAAGAATACCACACCAATAAGATTCCTCTTCTGGACATACATATACCATCATTACAAGCGCACCTATTGTCACATTTATATATAAAACAAGCAAGGCCACACAAAAACAAGGCATACAAGTGACATATATACAGTAAGAAAGTGAACATAAGTTTATGATTCAGTAGGGTTTTGAGCAAGATTGGATTTAAGATTGAAATTGTTATAGAAGCATTTGAAGGAAACCGGTAAATGAGTAGTCTAGAAAATTGTTGAGGGGCTCTTTAGACCAAGGCCACATCGTAAGGATATCATTGTATTGAAAATGATAATTAATAGATAGGTAGTGATAATATGAAGTCAACAGAAGTGATTTCAATTAATTTACCTTTTTCCTTGATTTAATAAGCATTTCTTTCTAAAGATAAAAGGTTTCTCGAGTTTAAAAATAATCCACCAAAAGAATGCTCAGAGTGTCCAAAAATTATTTCCAGGATGGTTAGGGTGGGGATTTATGTACTGATTCATCGAGAGTTGAATCATGTCAAAGCATTTAACAGAATTCTCAAAGAAATTTCTCAAACTCAGCTATGCATGTACCTATCTTTAGTAATCAGATTTAAAATATATATCCAAATTTATATGAGGTCATAATTGATAGGTATTACAAATACCTTCCAGGATTTGGAATCACTATTTTGAGTTGCCAAACTTCAACAATTTATCTAAAGGATACCACTTATGTAAGTATTTAACAAACTAAAATTCAACAGACATCACAAACTTATCTCCTGGTTTCAGATGGCATTGATGTACTACTTCAGGAGTTGGAATTATCTCTAACAGGTGCTAGATATTTGTAAATTTTTATAAGGCTGCATGCTCTTTTTGTTAATTTTAATACAAGAGCAAAACATGGATCCTTTTGAAGTAGGCCAAGGTGACAAGTTAGGTTTACGAGGTCTACCTATATAGAGTTGAATTACTCAAATGGGTTTACTAACCACTAAATAAATAAAGGTGAAAATGATATTATATTTATATTTATAAAATAACTAGAGATTATTTGATACATCATTTGTTCAACTCGCTTAAGAAAACAACAGAATATAAGGAATTTTAGATTCTACATACAGGGAAGGTTTTTAGAATTTCAAATGATTTCTCAACCAGAGTGCACGATTAGATCTAGGAAATACAGTGAAAAGGAAAATAAAGGGGCTTCATGGCTATATTCAGAGGGAAACATGCCGTATGTGAGGGTGATTTGGCCTATCCACCGTGGCTCGCGCGCAGATTCAAAGGCCAAGGGGCCCGCAATCAGCTGCTAGGGCGCGTGTTGAAGGGGCACGAGCACGGTAGTCGGACTAGAGGATTTATCTATTTACCTCCGCGGCCGCCGCCACTGTGACAATGCCGACACGCTGGAAACTTAGCCGAAATGAGCAAGCAAGACGGCCACTCGAAAGGCTGCATGTATTTATGGAAAGGTGGGCTAATATAAGACGGCATCACTTCGGAGAGGGCGCGACGGAGGCGTTGTGCCGCCGATCGCATATGGATCAATGCTGGCTGGCTTGTGTCAGGCTTCCGGCTACCTCAGTATGCTACGGCATGCCGACGCAGAGGGTGCCGGATTGGATGCGAGACGCAGGAAACGACGGCATGATATGTGTCTGGCGGCCAAGGCTCATGGGAGATGACCGAGGGGATCCCCATCGAGCTCATTGCCCCAGAGGAGCTGCCTGGAGGGAAGAGGGATTAGAAGCAGCAGACAGACCCTTGCACTGCTACATGTAGAGGAATCAAGGCAAGTAGGGAGCACTTAGCCTGGAGTTTTGGGGATGTACGAGGCTGCTTCTTTCTTTTCCTATAAATAAGGCAGCACGGGAAGTGGAGAGGAGCTCTCCAGGAGGGAGTGAGAGAGAGGAAGCAATGAATGGTTCAGGAGGTCGTGGGGTGCCTCAGCCTTTATCCGAAGGGGATGGGGTGTACAAGGGGCATTGCTCCAAAGAGGGCAAGGGGAGGGTACCGCTATTGGTTGGGCCCTCCTGTATGTGTGGAGAGAGGTGGAGGTGTGGCTCAATGGCATAGGCAGAGGGGCAGGCTGCTGCTGCCTTAATTCTAGGCTTTGACTAAAGGGCCAAGGTTTCCTTAAACACATGGGACTGCTAACACCCGGATTTTATCCTGTATGCACATGTTATGCTAACCCTAACTGTGGATTACCATTTTAAGTAGACATACAGATTGATATCATAGTACATCATCTATTATAAACCATAAATAAGGTCTTATACAAAATAAGGATTCTATGATCCAAATTTTAGTACAACTAAGTAAAGGTAATAACAGTATAGCGTGGGGTCTACCTTAGAGTCACAGTAATACGATGGAAGATAGTCCTAGTTATCATAGTCATTCCTATCATTCCCTTCATCTTGTAATCTCTGCTCATAGTCTGAATTACAGTAACAGCTATGACAAAGCCATGAGCATTTTAAGCACTCGCAACTACCCTAGTCAAGTTGTATAGTTTCAGTGTAAATGCTAACGTAAGTTTATTTGCAGTTGTTTGAAACCTGTTGAGTTTAGAACAAAGAAAGATAAAAGAAGTTTTGAAAAACACTTATGGGAACTTAATCATCATAATCACAAATCTGTTGTATTAAGTCATGTCACAATCTTCATTTACTAAGTTGTTTTGAAAAAGATCCTCGATAATTCAATGCATTGGCCACTCCATTTAATTGTCCACAATCGCGATTTTCTGGCTTATTCGGTTTGACACCTCTACAGAGGTGGTACACTTCACCACAAGATCTGACATATATATCCGTCAAAGGATAACCTGAACTACCATACTAGTATGCGTATAATCAAAATATAACATTTTCATAATAAACCCTAGCATAAGTACTTCCTATGAGCATGGCTCCCAACCATGACCATCCGCCATCTTGGGCACTGCATAGGGTGGGACAACATTGAGAGGTGTTTCAGCTCAAACTCCTTCCTAATAGGAACTATAATATCAATGCATATAAACTCCGATTGCTTCCTACCTAATCTTGTATCAGGTTGTACGTTAAAATTGGAATGTATCGTGATCCCAACCCAAATTCATCAGTTTTGTAAAAGGCCAAGGCCTATGCCTCAACATTTCACTCATCATAAACCATTTGTTTTCTAACACATCTCGTTAATAGAATGACTCATCATTCCAAGGTTTTCAAGCAAACTTTTCACCCGCATTCCTATCTGCTGAACTGCTTCTCAGTTTAGCCCTAAACTACTAAGTTAAGAGTGTTCACTAAAGGATTCTAATATCAATCTCATGCCATATAATGACATCTAAGTATAACCAGATAGGTCAAGTTTCATACTCTTTTATGCTACCTTCCAAACAAGTAGCAAGGACTTTGGTAAAGTAAAGGAAGTAAAGTTTGTAAATAAAAGACTTGGAATAGATGATATAAGTCAAAGTGGTATAACGAAAAGCATGTCAATGCCTTAGGGGCTTAGGGTTATTCTAGACGTAAGTAATACTTAGTATTGTTAACAGATGGCTTACAGTATAATACTTGCAAGTGTTAGCTTACCTTGTAGGCAGCTTTTTTTCCTCCCTCGGTTTAACCTCCTCCTTTGCTTCACGGAGTATCATTTATAAATACATACGTAAAAGGTTAATACCACTAAACCATGTTTAATTAAATTACTTAGTACACTATGCACACATTTGATGATCCATTATCATCATACAAGCATCACAAGGTTGAATTAATTCAGCTCATTCTTTTTGAGATTTGAGAAAAGTAATTTCTACTTCACCCAAATTAACTAAGATTTAATATCTACAATTAAATCATGGGATCATGTGGACATGTCATCACTTCACATCTTCTAACATATGGGAAATGTGATTTAAGGATTGGATCACATCTAATAAGTTTAAGTTTACAATTAATGATTTAAAGTGACTAGAAATCTTTATATAGTAATATTTTGGTACTAGTCCAAAGTTACTGCACGGAAACCTTAAGAATATTATTACATAACTAGATAGGTATGAAGGAAATGATTTTTGGAGTTGGAATCAACTCAAAAGCTATTATGTATTGATTTTAGAAAATGTTTGAATGCAAAAGCCTGTCTTGTTATTTTTTACTAGGCGAGATCTCTAACTTCAAATGAATTAAATCTAATGGTCATGATAGATCTTTTCAGTAGCTTAACAAAATTGAATCACTTGATTTGTCTAGTAACCTTCCTGAATTGATTTGAACTATGGATATAATTGATCAAGTCTTAAACAGAAAACCTTATTTGAATTATTGGGTCAACATGTGAAATGAAATGGCTGTTTAGTGACGCCAAATAATGTTATAGGGCGCCGATAAAGTTACCGCTTAATACATAAAACCCAAACGGTATCGCCCGCTTATATGGGCTACAGATTGCATCGCCAGATTAATGTCTCAGGCCGTTGCGATGACTACCTATCACGGGAGACTGAACCCTTAAACGGCCGGCGGGGGGGCCATCGACGTATTTCAGGCTCCAAATGAAGTGCAGCGAAAAAAAGGGTAATCAATCGACGCGACGGGCGATTTCCAAAGTAGGTCATGGTGGGGTCAAAGACACCGGGATGTAATTGATGGCAGCTCGCAGCAGCGCCTTCCCCAGGTGAAATTAACGGCGTTCGAGCTGCTTCAAGTAGAGGTGTAAGGACCGGTGAGAGGGGAGGGAGAGTGTGGAGAATTTGCGATGGGGAGGCTCACATAGGCGCGAAGGGTGGGGATCGGGCGGGTGGGCGCGGCAAGCCTGGGCGTAGGGCGTACAGGCTGCTACCGCGCAAGTAGGTAGGTGGACGGGCGGCTCAAGTGTTTGCGGTGTAGTCAATGGCGAAGTGTGGTTATTTGTCTGGGGATTCTGCATCAGGAGACAGAGGCGTTAGACGACGAGCATGGCGACCGTGGGTCGCATGAGGTACTGCCATGTCCCATGGGTGTCAATGAGGCGGAGCAAGGCGTGATATGGCGTTACAGATGGTCACAAGGTGGCTTGGCGTGGCGATCACAGCCTCGGCGCGCCTCCGCTGCATGCAAGAGAGAAAGGTGGTGCGTCATGTGTCCAGGCTGGGGTTGATTGAGGGGTGGACTGGGCAGTGCAGGCCATTGATTTCACGGTTTACCACTGCTCGGCTACAAATACGTAAGAGAAAAGCTTAATTTTGGGAGCTTTTTGTGGAGGATGTAATGGCGCTTAGTAACGAAAAAAAGCGGATTTAAAAATGAGTCTATTTGATTGGTTTTAAATAAGTTTGATTATATATATGGGAATTATATCTAATTTTCAAATACAATTAAATTTAGTGTCGAAAGTTTCTTTGGGATGAAACAAGTGGCCTTGGGTATATTTAGTCAGATTAGCAAGGGTAAGATCCACAATTGTTTTATTAAGATTTGAGTTATAGGAATAGCCAAAGTAGGTTGAAGGATTAAAATGGTACAAATGACCATTTCATTTTGTTCTTTGATTTCTTTTCTTGGATTTGTTTGGGGATGGTCTAGATGATGTTTAATTCACCTTAGAATCATTTTAGTAAATCAATGGATCATTCCAAACATGGAAATCAAACAATTCCCAATTTTATATGCACACAGCACATGAATGCTTAAAGATTTTTAAATAAAGTTTTGTTAATCCTAAATTGGGTGGATTGGATTCTCATCACTTGGATAATGTTTGATGTTATAAACCTTCCCTTTAAACAAAAATCTCGCCCCTTAGATTTAAGAAAGAAAACTAGGAACCAAAGAGATCTAGGAATCCTGTCCTAATGTAATCTTCTGCCCGGTTGGCTTTTCTTCGGGTGCATGGTTGTTCATTAATTTTGAGAAATTTGATACTCTAGTGCTGGTGGTTCTTGTAGGCTTCTCCAAGATACGTAATGGCACTTCTACGTATATGTTGTAATCCTTGTTTATATCAACAGCTCGTGATCGGCGTTCTTGAAAAACTTCGTCTTCTGCTGCACTTCTAAGCATCTCATGGGTTAATGAGATATGGAACATATTGTGGATGGCGTATATTCTTCCGGGTATTATAGTTCATAAGATACTTTCCCATTTGTTCAGAATCTTGAAAGGCCCGATATATCCTGGGGCTACCTCTTTCAGGCTAAAACGTTGTCTCTTTCAATGGTGCAACCTTGAGATATACAAAATTCTCCTCGATATTGAAAGTCAGGTCTCTTCCTTGTTAGCATAACTCTTCGGTTCTGGATTGGGTTATCTTGAGTTCTCACGATTTTGGAACCTTTCGCAGCTTTGATAATGTCGGGTCCAAAGATCTAATCTCTTCTCACGGCAACCAATTCAGTAAGCGATTTTCTTCCGTACAGAACTCGTGGTTATTTTAAATCGGGTTGATAATCGCTATTGTATGAGAATTCGTTGTATGAGGCTGTTTCCTATTTTCGATCTGTGATTTCTAAATACACAAAGCTTCCCAACATATCTTCTAAGATTTGCTGACTTTCAATTCATCTATCAGTTTGGCGGGGTGATGTTGCCATTGAAATTCAACTGGTTCCTAATCCTTCCTCGGACTTTCTCTCGCCAAGATCTTTGAGGTAAAATTGAGTTCTCTATCTCGATACTATGGTCTTTGGGGTTCTATGTAAACTCAGCGCTCTAGCAATATACAGTACCGCTTAGGTTCGAACTGGGTAGGTGGTCTTGACAAAAGGAAGTGAGTTACCTTGGACAGATATCAACGATGATCTGCATTGAGTCATTTCTACTCGGGAGTAGGCAATCCGATGATAAAGTCCATTCCGACGGAATCATTTTCATTCCGGAATCTCGCAGCGTTGCAATAGTCTCCGGGTCATGTTCGGCTTTGATTTCTTTGATAGAGATTGCACTACGGGCGTAGCTCCTGATTTCTCTCTTCATCTTGTGCCACCAAAATTGTTTTTCAAATATTGATACATCTTCTCCGGTGGATAGAATAAAGAGTATCATGAGCTTCTTGAAGGATAACTTGTCTTCTACCTCCGAATCATGGAATATAGATATTTAATTTTGTACCATGTAATCTTCATTTTGGTGAATCTGCACTTTTCCTCAGACCGACACGACGCTTGATCTTGTATTTATTTCTTTTGGGCCTTGATTTGGCTAATCAGCGGGTTGAAGTTCAACAAGAAGTGAAACTTTTGCTAACACAAATGCCTCACTCAATTGTTCCAACTCCCTACAAATCATCGCCTTCCTGATCATGGTGTTTAGCCTACACGGCAATCTTCTAAGAGCATCCGCTACTGCTACTGGCTTTGTCGGGGTGATAGTGAATGTCACAATACAATCCTGATTAACTCTATCCATCTCCTCGGCTCCTCATATCTCGGCCCTTCCCGAGTGAAAATATACTCTGCTTTTGTGATCCGAGAAATCTCAGCGACACTCCATCGACAACGAGACGCCATGTCTTCAATGCCAATACTACTACCAAGTAACTCAAGATCGCGGGTTTGATAGTTCTGGCCATGCTGCTTCTGCATTTTGTTTAGACAGACATGATGATTTTGCTTTTCTTTGCATCACACATCCGATACTAACTTTGGATGCATCACAACACATCAAACGCATTTCTTGATATCCTGGGCATAATCATCGGGGTTGAAATAAATCTCTTCTTTGAGTTTTGAAATCGGGTTTTCACACTTGTTTCTGTCCATTCGAATCTCTTGTCCTTCTTTTCAACAATTGGCCAGGTCATGAAGCTTGGAAAATCTCTTCACGAACTTGTGTAGTATTTCACGCTAATCCGAGAAATGCAATAATCTCGTTTATGGGCTTCCCATTCTTCGACATCTTTGGATTCATGATCAACAATCTACTCTCCCGGTAGTATGGTTATGTCTCTAGGAATCTACTTCTTTCAGCCAGAACTTGTATACAATCGATGCTTAAGGGTTTCAAGGATGATTCTCGATGTTGCTCATGCTCCGCTTCCGACTTGAGGAGGATAAGGAGTATCATCGGCGAAATACAACGCATAAACTTATCCAGAAATCTTATAAAGATCTTATTCATGAGATTCATGGAATAAGGAAGGGTATTGTTAATCCAAAAGATATAGCCAGACACCAGATAAACCACAATTTGTAGTAGGGTGTCTTTGGGAATATCCGCTGCATCTAATCTTTTGTTGGTGATAAATCAAATTCTAAGATCAATCTTTGAGAATACATTCGGCCCAAATTAACCCATCAACACAGGTCTCCCTATCTTTGGCAATGGGTACTTGTTTTTGAGGTGACATCATTCGGGCCTCAGACCGCATAGATGGTTGCTTCCATCTTCTTGTTGACGAGATTAACACTAGCGATCCCATGGCGATAAATTTTGGTTGAATCAAGTTCGCCACAACATAGCATCTAACAATTTCAATTCTGTACAAACTCTAGGGTTCTAAAAGTTATAGGTCTCTCGCTATGGGTCCGCCTGTGGATTCATTTCAATACTGAATCAATATCTCATCTGGGTAGGCTGTGTGCACCATCCGAACACAATGGGTATTCAAGGCATTACTATGATTTAATAATGGTAGGTAGGCTAGACTTTGTTAATTTGAACTGGGACGCAAGGTTTCTATATATGCCCCACTCTAGACTTAGAGCCACTTGGTCATGGTGATGGCTTTCTTGGTATGCCTAATCAATCTTATGCTTACATATCCAATCGCCTTAGTACTATTTCCAACCTTTGTTCCATGTACAATTAGGTTGGTATAAAAAATCTATTCCATGTATTCTCGATAGGCACAAGTTTGCAAATTTTCTAGCTTTTGTAGTTGAACCAGGATTTGAACTATCATGACATGCTTCAAGTTGGTTGGGGTGAATCTTAATAGTATGCAAATTCCTTCGGTGACAAATGAGCGATGTTCTAATCAAAAAATACTTCATAAAATCGAGCCGATAAAATATACCTAAAGACTACATCCTGCATTGGGCTTTTCATGCTCTGTGGGTAGAGAGATGCCTGCCAGGTTGTGAGGGCCGAATCCTAGGCTAATCTTTTGTCTCGTTGAACACGCCTATCACTGCTTGGGGCATTCACATCGGCAAGGGTTTTTAAATCTTTGGGGGCATCATTGAATAGTGGTCTCTTCACTCCACACTCAAACAAGTTAACTGGAGACTGGTCTTCAACAGAACAGTACACTACCTGGGCTCCATCAAAAGTGTTAAGGCTATTGTTGGGTGGTTGTTGTTGTTGTTGCTCTGGGAGGCACGTTGAAATTGTTGAAGTTGCTGTGGTGATTGCTGCTCTCTCCAGACTTACATTCTCCATGACATTGGGGTAGCTTGCCAGACACTTCAGGTCGTTATTCCTATGTACATCCTCACGAGGGGTCGGGACGGTACTTGGTGACCCAAGTGGATCTGTACTTTGTTGCACTGGCATGATGTTTGCAAATTGTCATTTGTCTGGTTGAGCTTCCTTCCATCCTAATGGCAGAGTCGACTTCACCGAGATCCTTGCCGGATGCTGACGCAGGATAACAGATCTCCACTGGGCGCAAATTGCCTGGTGAATCTCTCCTTCTCTTGGCTCAGGTTTAATTCTATCAGTATACTGCAAGGACAGAACCTGTCACGGCATCTACCATACTATTCTTGGGCCATTTTGACTTTGAATTCATCCTCATTCAGCGATTAGACCATGGCTATCGTGGCAAGCAAAATAACTTGATTTTAAGGCTTCCCAAGGCCACTACTCTCACATGGTTCATTGCGCAGATAGTTCCACCATGCCTTGCATTCCAGCCGAGTAGTGGGTGGCAAAAAGAACCTTCTCATCGCACTACTCCAGTTTATCAAGTTGTTTCATTTGGTTCAGAATTCACCACTATCATCCAAAGGGTTCTAAGTGGGTTACCAAAGACTGGGGATTTGACTGAAGTTCTTGAGTTTGATCCATGATGATCCTGATTTCCATGGTTCTGCTTGTTGAGAGCCATCCCATGATCTGCCAGCATGTTAGATTAGCTTACGCCCGCCTCTTCTTGCTCTCTGATCATAATGAGATTCCTGCTGTGATCGTGAGTATTGGGTCATTCATATGAGCTGCCCTCCTTGGTTTCACGAAATAACTGGGGAGACTGAGGTAGATAAAGGCAGAGGAAAAGTTCTAAGGTTCAGGTTTTTTGATTTCAAACTTATTTGACTCGGATTTTGCAACTAACTCTTTTCATTCTTTCCAAACAAAGTACAATATAAACACACACACCATAACATCAAAGGGAAGATATGGCTTTTAAGAACCATGCTATAACTCTATGTATATAATGGACCGGGAGTAATTCTCATACTAATGCATAAAGCTGGGTTTCTAGTGCATTCATTTACCATCGGCGAAGTCGGAGTCGCTATCACGGCGGTTTAAGTCCACGCTATCTTCTCCGTGAAGTTATCATCATTGGCCGAGTAGGAGCCAATATCCCTTTAGATATCTCTACCTTCCCTCTTTCTTCTTCCTTATAGCAAGTTTAGCTTCTTGCTCCTTGATGGTCTTCGGTATTTACCTTAAGCGAAGATGGTCGAGGAAAGCATCCTTCTATGCGTTGACGGCAGTAGACCGACGATCCTGACTAGTAGTGAGAAAGTCTGGGGCTTTCTAGGGCAGCAATAGTTTATGTTGTGGTTAGCTTAGCCTCTTGCATTTTCCAATTACTTGTATGTCAGATGAGGGGAAGTCAAGGTTCTCCACTTGACGCTTCAGATTGGGGTGATTCTATATCTCTAGCATTCCCATGGAATCACGCTGTATAGTGAACAGCGGTTCTTGGATTAATGACATCGAGGCACATGTGACGCAGAGCTTCATGCATTGCCTCGCTAATCCATTCAGCTGCTTGTTCTTCTCACAGAACTAACTTCCCAACATCGTGTTTTATCTTGCCCGAGGACTGCAGATGTTCAGTCATTCGAAATCTCCTCTGTGGACCTGTGGAAATGAAAGCCTCCAAGGAATTCCGGGTGAGGTTGCCCCAAGAACTTGTATAAAGGCATCCAAATCCCTTCAAGACTGGGCTTGGCTCGCTGCTCAACTCAAGTTGAATTTGCTATTTTGAGCTCCCCATCTATAAGAACTGAGGATGAGAAAGTGTGTAAATATCTATGTCAGAATGTATGAATTTGAGGAATATGAATTTTTTGAGAGAAAGAATCTTCAAGGTAAGAGTAGAAATAGTTTTCATAAATACTCATGGTCCATCATTCTAACTATGTTCTTGGTGGCCGATGGCTCATAATTAACTTGTCAACACCCGGATTTTTAATCCCATGATTACAATTTCAAGTAGACATAATAGATTGATATCACAGTACATCATCCATTATAAACCATAAATAAGGTCTTTCATAAATATGATCTCATGATCCAAATTTTAGTACAATCAAGAAATAATAAATAGTGGAAGTGGTGGGTTCATCTTTAGAGTCAACAGGCAATGCCGGCGATGGAAGATAGTCCTGAAGTTATCATAGCCATCCCGCTGTCCTACATCTTGGTAATCTCTTCATAGTCTGGCCAGGAATAGCTGTTAGGACAAAAAGCCGAGTACTCTTTTTGCTACCTTTAAACTACCCTTAACAAGTTGTATAGTTCCAGTGTAAATACTAAATCAAGTTTATTGTAAAAGGTTTGAAACCTAAGCGAGTCTAAACAAAGAAAGATAAAAAGAAGTTTTAAAACACTTAAGGAACTTAATCATCATAATCACAACCTGTTGTATTGTCATGTCACTTATTCATTTCATAAGTTGTTTTGAAACATCCGACAATTCGGGAATAATATCCACTCCAATTGTCCACAATCATGGACGTATTATTCAATAGTTTGACACTTCAGAGGTGTACACTTTCACCACAAGATTCGAGCACATCTATCAGATAACCTGAATCATCATAATTTAGTATGCAGATAATCAAACATAACCTTCCTTTGTTAATACCCTAGCATAAGTACCTCCTATGAGCATGGCCTCAACCATGACCATCTGTCATCCTGGCACGACAGGTGTGGACAAACATTGAGGTAGCCTACCAAACCTCTCTGCATGGGAACTAATACTTCAATACATAGCAAACTTCCTCGCTGTTCACCTAATTCAGGTATTGTGGTTTTACGGTAAATTGGTCGGCATCGCATCTAACCCAACCAATAGTTACGTGTAGCTATGCCCATGCCTCAACATTTTCATCATCATAAACCATTTCTGTTTCAACATGTCAAAATATCTCAATAGAATGACTCATCATTCCAAGGTTTCTACAAATCCTTTCACCACATTCATCTGTTGAATCAAGTTTAGTTTTAGCTTCCTAAACCATTAAGTTAAGAGTGTCACCAAAGTGGATGCTATTTATCAACTTATACCATAGAATGACATTCAAGTCTGTTGTCTAGATAGGTCAAGTTTTTAATTTTATGCTACCTTAAACAAGTGTGCTGACTTTGGTAAAAGTTAAAGGAAGTAAAGTTTGTAACAAGACCTGAATAGATATAAGTCAAAGTGTATAACCCAAAGCATGCTTAATGCGTTTGCTAGGTTATTTAGATTAAAGGAGCTTACCAAGCAAAGGCAAATGCTAAGTTTTCTCCCCAGAATCCCTCCTCCTCGTAAGCTACACGGCATTTATCACCAGTAAATACATACAGTAGTACAGAATCATCAAAACTACGCTTAATCTAGTTCATTTAGCAATAATTATGTCACATTTGATGATTCATTATCATCATAAGCATCACAAGGTTGAATTAATATATCATTCTTGTTATTTGAAAGTAATTTCTACTCATTGAATTAATCAAGATTTGTTATCATCCAATTAAAATATGGGATCATGTGACACATGTCATCACCACATATTATAACATATGAAATGTGATTTAAGGTTGGATCACATCTTTAATAAGTTTTGTTTAATTAATAATTTAAAGGACTAGAAATGCCTCTATATAGCATTGCCTTTGGTACTAGTCCAAAGTCACTGCATGAACTCACATTATTACATAACAAGATAGGTATACAATGAGATTTTTGAGAGTTGGAATCAATCAAAAGCTATTATGGTTGATTTTAGAAAATTGTTCAATGTGCAAAAGCTTATGTCTTGGTTATTTTACTTAGAGATTCTAACTCTAATGCATTAAATCCAACGGGCTTGGAGACATCTTTTCAGAAGCCAAATGAAATTGAATCACTGATTTGGTACAGCAAATCTTCCTGAATTGATTTCTGAACTATGGACAGAATTGATTCTAAGTCTAAATAGAAAACCTTTATTTGAAATCTGAAAATAGCGTAGAAATGAAATGGCCAGCTAAGTGACACTTAGCGCAGCAGGGTGCTGATAGGTTGGTCCGCATTGTCAGCCGGTATATACAAAACCCAAAACGTGCATTGCTTATCTAGGCCACGCGATTATGACGTTGATCAATTCAACATACCGGTCAGTCGAACACGGACTCTGTCGTCGCTTATACACCGAATCGTAAACGGCCGGTGGGGTCTAACGGGATGTACCAGGGTCGAATAGTGCATGTAAGCGGCAATCAAACTGGGCGGACGGCGGCGAGTCAGGCGGCGAGTGTGGGACGGAATCGGCGGACTTCTCCTCCTCTGCAGCGGCCTCCTCGGTGAAATTCCGGCGAATGGCTCGAGCTCCGGCGAGAGGTGGGAAGGACTAGTGAGGAGAGAGGGAGTGGAATGGTGTGAGGAATTCATGCGGGAGGCCTGCTTATATAGGCGACGGGGGCCGAGAGTGTGGCAGCGTCTCGTCGGTGATGCATGGGGCTACCGATGGCGAGGTAGGCGTGATGGGTGATTCCTCGCGGTGCTCTATGGCATAATGCGGCGGTTAGGGCGGTGGCGTTTGGGGGGCTTCCGCGCTCTGGAGACAAAGGCGGTGCTCGGAGCGACATGGCGACTATGGGTCGCCGCAGTGGTGCCTGTGGCGCTGTCTGGTGGGGTGTTGGGGTCGAGTGCGGGCAGCGTCTGCGTGATATGGCGTCAAGGTAGCGGTTCTTGCGCATCTGGCGGTGATCGTGCTTTCTGGCCAGGATGATCAATGCACCCCAATTGGCTCAACAAGATTAGCTCAAACAGTAATAGTTAGGCCATTTGATTTCTGTCTGTTAAATAGTTTTGAATTTTTGGAGATTTTGGTGGAGTGATGTAACTTATGCTTAAGCATCTAGGTGTGCTTGGGATTTAAAAATGGAGTTCATTTGAGTGGTTTTTGAATAAGTGTGATCTATACAGAGGAATTACATTCAATTTTCAAATGTCAATTAAATTTAGGGTTTGAAAGTTTTTGGGATGAAACAAAGTGGGCCTTGGCACATCACTACTTGTACTAGCAAGGGTGCAAAGATCCACAATTGTTTCTATTAAGATTTGAGTTCTAGGAATAGCCAAAGTAGGCTAAGTGATTAAAATGGCACAAATGACCATTTCCTTATTTCTTTTTGATTTCTTTTTCTTTGGGATTTGTTTGGGAATGATCTGGATGATGTTTAATTCACCTTAGAATCATTTTACAATCAATGGATCACTCAAACATGGCAATTCAAACAACTCCTATTTTATATGCACACATATGAATGCTTAAAGATTTTTAAATAGAAAAGTTTTTTCTTAATCCTAAATTGGGTGGATTGGATCTTGATCACATGGATTAAAGTTTTGGGATGTTACATGGTGTGGGGATAGCTAAGCATAGAGATGACGGGGGGCAATGGACCAGTTTGGTGAAAGTTTGAATTGATTTAAATCATAGTTTTAGTTTTGTCAAATCTTGGCCATAGTAGTAGTTTTGAAGGAATTTAACCTGATCTTGGAAGATGAGATAAAGGTTCTGGTAGATAGGTCTGGTCGTGGGTGTACCTCTAGGAATTTTGTGGCATTTATAGGGTCATTTTAGATCATGCTTATCTCATTAATTCAAAATAGTGCAGAAATGGTTTATAGAAGCTCATTTGATATTTTTACTTTGGACATGGTTGGTTTTGATGTGAGATGGTCCTAAATACATTATCTCATATTGGAGAATTTTCTTGGAATTTATTTGGAATAGAAGTATTTTTAAGGATTTATTTGTTGTTTCTGCCATTTAAGAGAATGGGCAGAAAGAATTATTAAAACTCTTCAAAAATATTTTTTTTGAAGAGGGAGGATAGGGTAGGGTTTATAGGTATCAAATGTGCATTAATTTGGGAAAGTGTTTTGGAAAAACAAACTTTCCTTAATAGAAGGAGTTTTAGGTGTTTGTCAATTAAAGGAATTTAATTGCTTTTGGGCCACAATAATTATGGAAAATATTTGGTAAATTTTATTTACATGGTAGATGATATCCACATGATGTTTCCATCATTTGAAGCATGGGATCTTGAGAAAACAACTTGATTTGGAAGAAAGGCAAGGGATCAAGGATCTTGGGCATTATTATTTTTATACCCTCAAAGGTTTGTTGGATATTGGATCTCAGCTCCCCTTGGGTCATTGAATATATGGATGGATAGACCAAGTGATGTAGATCACCATGGTACAAGAAGTTGAGCTTGATCATGCTTGAGTTCTCCAAGAATTGATTTCAAACTTTGAATAAAATAAGGTGCCAAAGCATTGTCTAGCCTTCAAAACCTTGTGGTTTTGAAGCACAAGGATCCATTTGGAACAAGTGAAGTAGGTATTGTTAGAACCTTTATTAGTAGAACACAATCATGTAAATATTTGGTCCAAAGAAGGTAGGATGAAGGTGTGAGCTTCTGAACTAGGCATGTTGATAAGATTTGCAGGAATTGTTATTTTCTTGCCTATGAAACCATCAAGAACAAGTGGGTTAGATGATGGTATAACCAAGGGAAAGAGTGGGCCTTGGTAGTCCTTATGATGGTATACAATATGGTTCAAGTGCATTACCAAAAAGGCACAAGGGTTGAGAAAGAGGCCGAGAAGTGATGTTGAAATAGTTTCGGACTTAGTCAAAATTTAGCAGATTTAGGGTTTTGACTAGAATGAGTGGGGATGTTTTGAGGGTTTGCAAGGTATCAAAGCATCCTCAAATGGATGATGTTGAAGTGTATATTGGGTAGAATAAATCCATGCTTGATATTGGTCTTCATTAACTTGGAAACTTCTAGAATGGATCACTTCAGAGTTGATCTGGTTAAGGGTTTTAGATGAACAACTAGTGGCTAGAGATCAGATACAGCTTGGTTAACTTGTTTAGGATTAACACTCTTGGATTAGATAGATGCTAGATGATGAGATCCTACTTAGCTCATTATACTTATAAGCATTTAAGTCAAGCGCAGATCAAAATAACTCATCTTGCAACAAATCATGGGTACCTTCAAGCCTAGCTTGAGGTAGGGATGGGTATTTGAAAGGGTGGAGTTTGAATAAGGTGAGAGTCCTTGGTATTTCTACCAAGAGTAGAATTCAAAAGCTTTATAAAAAGGTTTTAGAAAAACCTAGAGGTAAGAGTAGTTGAAAGTCCTATCTAGAAAACATAAGGAGGTTCTATTATGTAGCTCTCCATAGTTTTGTCAATAGAAGCTACAAAATAGTTTTGGTTTGCAAAGGCATCTTGGCTCAGGTTTTGAAATGCGAACATTTGAGAAGATGTAAACTGAGCCAGGACAGATTTGTTAAATAGCTTTTGTCAACTGATGTTGAGGTAAGGAGTATATCATAAGCTATACAATCAGAAGCATGAGCACAGACAACAACAAGCAAGCACTGCACAATTAAATAAGAAAAAGTTTTTGTTCCCCCTGATTTTTGCATTTTGGACAATAATCAGGGTTGCTGAAATTGGGATGTTACGATGTGTATGCATCGATCCGATCATCTGGCAGCCTCTTGCTAAGTAGATATGTGATGTAGGGTTGTGCCCAGGATGGCTCGATCATCATGGCGCCCATTGTTCCTTCGAGTCCTATATCGAGCTCCATGTCGTCGAGTGCCGTTGGCTTGTTGGGTGGCATAGCCCCCGAGTCTTTTGACGTGCTTGCTTTCTTCTCTAGAGCTTTGGGCTTGATGGAGCGCTCGTAGATGCGCTCGAGGAATACCCCAAGTGGTATGGGGGCACAGGTGGAGCCAATGTTGGCGAGTAGATCCGCCTCCTCGTTGCTTTCGTGGCCCACATGCCGCAACTCGTAGCCATCAAATTCTCCCTCGAGTGTGTCATAGAGGTCGCGATAAGCGATCATGTTGTCGCTCAGTGTGTTGCACTCGTGCATCGTTTGGTTGACCACCATCATGGAGTCGCCGTAGATGATGAGCCTCTTGGCACAACAGGCTTTCACCATCCGCATCACATGGATTAAGGCTTCAGATTAAACCCGTTATTAGGCGGTGGGCTGCATTACATAAAATGTATTTCATCTTGTCTCCTTGGGGTGATGCAGATGATTCCTGCTACTCATCATTTCACTTGGACCCATCAGTGCATTGTCCAAAGGTAGGACATATCTGGCTTGTCGGGGAGCTGGTTCTCCATCCAGTGCACAAGAAAATCTGGGAGGACTTGCGATTTGATCACGTCGCGCTTCTCATATGTGATGTCTCGTGGAGACAGTTCGATTCCCCAAAGCGTGACTCGTCCGGTGGCGTCAGGATTATTGAGTATATGCCGGCGAGGCGTTTTACCACAATTGGGTGCTCTAGAAGTAGTGGCGCGATCGCTTTGGCTGTCATGAAAGGCATATGCTAGCACGGTAGTGCAGTACCCTTTGCTTTGTTGGCGTGAGCACCTCGCTGAGTAGTATCTTTGGGCTGGACCCGTGGACCTTATTTTCTTGGCGTTCCACCACGAGCACCGTCGACCACCTGGTTGGTGGCGGAGATGTAAACAGTAGTGGTTCCTTTTCGTGGCGTCACCGATCTTGGCGAGGTGGATAGTAGGCGCTTGAGGTCTTGAATGCTTCTTCGCCTCGTCATCCACTCGAACTTGTTAGCTTTGCGGAGAAGTTGGTAGAAGGGCGATGCCTTTTCCCATTCAAGTGATGAATCGGTGGCGCCACGATTCGCCGACCAGCTGCTTTTCGTTCTTGACTTCTCCATGGCTATGGCCTTTATTTTCTTCGGGTTTTCTCGATCCTCTCGCTTGAGATGAGATACCGAGTAATTGCCGGATGGCATGCCAAGGCGCATTTGTCGGATTGAGCTTGATCCGGTGGCGGTCGAGGTTAGCAAAGGTCTCGCGTAGATCATCGTTGATTGCTTCCTCTTTGGTTTTGATTACGATGTCGTCAACGTAGAACTTGGATGTTGCGACCAAGTTGGTTCTTGAGGCAAGCTGCATGCACGCTGATAGGTGCTCCTGCGTTTTTAGCTCGAAGGGCATTGTGTTGTAGAACACACCAAAGGCGTTATGAGCGCTGTTTTCTCTGGTCTTCCTCCTTCATTGAATCTGATTGTAGCCTTTGAGTAGGCGTCGAGGAAGTAGAGGTGCTCACATCCCATGCGGTGGAATCGATGATTTGGTGGATTCGTGGCAGCGAAGTGGTCCTTTGGGTGCTTATTCAAGGAGGTGAAGTCCACGCACATCCATGAGGATATCCGTGTCTTTTTAGGCACAAGCACTATGTTAGCGAGCCAGTGCTTTCCTTGATCTCGGTATGAAGTTTGCGTCGAGTCTATTGATCTCCATTCACTGCTTTTGCTCTTGGTTCGAGACGATTGTTTATTATGCCTTGGTAGCCTTGCGCAGATTCACGTTGAGTGAGTGCTCGGCAATTCCTAGGAACCCCCGGCATGTCGCTGGACACCGGTGAAAGATTTCCGGTGCTCATGGAGGAATTCAGCGAGCAGTTCCTATCGGAACTCAAGTTGTTGGCGATGAGGTCTTGGTGGTCGTTGGGTGGACCTGGACTTTCTTCGTGTGCACGAGTCAAAGACAGGTCGGGTGAACTTGGCCTGCTCGGGGGCGGTATTGTCTGTCGACTCCTTCAATCTTGCGAGTTCCTGCATGCGAAGGACTGGAGATTCTATTGAATTCCTATCGCAGCTATCGGACCTCTCGAAGCTTCCATTGATTGTGATGCAGTTTGGACCTGGCATTTTCATCTGCGGTAGTAGGCGTGTGCTTGCCATGAACCTTCGAGCGACACATGTCCAGGATGCGGTGGTATTGTGAGGGCTGGTCGGCGACTTCAAAGTCGATGCGCTCGTCGAAAGTTTTTGCGTCTTGAAGATGACGTCGAGTTGATTTTGCCAGGATATATCGCCCTTCCCAGGGCGATGCCGTGGAACATCGTGTGTGAAACTTCCTAGACAAGTCGGAGGGATCCTCGCATCGCATGCAAGGTACTGAACATGAGGTTGATGCGCTCCCGCCATCCATGAAGAGCGACTCATATGAAGCCCCGATCTGCGCCTCGATGCGAGGGCGATGGCTGGGCGAGGAACTTGGCGGGTGGTCGGCGCTTGTCGAAGGTGATGCAGGAGTCGCTTCCACGGAGGTACTCGGTGGTGGAAGTGGGTTTATCGCCAAATTGACTTGGCAGTGATTGGCCTTAGGGCGCCCTTTTGGATCATCCCCATGTTGCCATCACGGTATGGTCGCCTCCATGATGCTAGGGCGTGGCGCGGGTGGTGGTGGTCCGGCGGTGGTGGAGGAGCTCCATGTGCCACAACACCTGGGGGCAGCTCCATAGCCCTGTTGATCAGCGTCATGATTCATCAGCCAGGCCCTCGTGGAGTTTGAGGAACTCGCGGCAATCCTTGAGAAGGTGGCTGGATTTTTCTTGCCGTCATGCTTGTTGATGTCAAGTGCATGTTGCATGGTCCGGACAGTTTGTCCTGGATGGATGTTGCGGTGCCTCTTCTTGAGTCGGTGCTGCCACACCTGTGTGGTTTTCCCGCTGTCGCGGTATCCACCGCTGCGATATCCATTGTTGCGGTTGTCGTCACGTTTGTCGGCGTAGCCGGCTGCGACCATATTGACTTTGTCGTGGTCCTCGTGAAGCAGCGCATTGACGTTTGCCTCGTGGGCGTCTGCGCCAAGGTCATTGTCATTGTCGGATGGGTGCGGTTTTCACGAATCTTCTCCGTCGCGATTTCCATGGTGGTCGATTATTTTGGGCTTCGGCGGCTAGCTCCTCCTGAGCTCTCTATCGTGAGCCATTGAACACATCGATTGCGTAGTCCTCTGAGATGTTTTCTGCGGAGTTTTTGATGATGGACCACCTCTAGATGTACAAGCGCAGTGACTCGCCGGACCTTTGTTGGCAGCTTCTCAATTCTTTGATTGATGCGGGCATTTTGTAAGTGCCCTTGAAGTTGCGCACGAAATTGTAGACCAGCTCTTCCCAGCTGTGAATGGATCTGCGGAGGTTGTTGAGCCATGCTTGTGAGCGGCGCCCTGATTGTATGTAGGCATTGCATGGCCATGCTTGACTCTGCCATGAGCTGACGGAGGAGATGTGGTCCTCAACCAGATTTTGGGTCCCGAGGCCGTAAAATTTTGGGTTATCCGACGGGAGTTTGAACCCCTTAGGCATTCGCTTCTGCCTGATGGCCCTGTTGAAGCATCTGGCACTACAGAGCTCAGTCTCGTCTTCTTCCGAGTCAGTCGAACTTGCCCGCATCTTGTCGACCATGCGCTGCGTGATGTCATCCGTCGTAATCGTCGTGGTCATGGCCGTGGCGCATCGCCGTCTACAAATCATGATTGTCACTAGAGAGTGAGTAGTAGTATTTGTCCAAAGCCTTGCTTTTCTTGGCTCTGGTGTTGGTTCTTTTTCGAGGCGGCCTCGATTAGCCATAGGCCCGATCGTAGATCGGTGCATGGCAGCTCACGGATCTCCGGTGGCTGGTTCTTGAGGAGGTACATGGTGGCCTGTCACCACAGCTTGCGGCGTCTTGAGAAGTATCCGATCATGGAGCTGAAGTCGAGGACTTTCGCGGCTTCTCGTGCTCTTGCTCGGTGAGGTGGGCCAATCGATCGCCTCTTGTTGGCCAGGTACTCATTGCCTTTGGAGGAGGATCCTCCGTGGGAGAGAGCCTAGCTCAGAAGACTCGACTCATCCGTTGCCTTTTCTGCGCCTCGAGTTGCACGATCACTGTTCTTGGCGCTTGAACTCCTCCTTCAACAGCCAATGGTAGCCCATCGGCATGTCCTGCGGTGTGTTGGGGGTAGAGGATTGCCCCATAGAGCTTCTCGACGGGCCCCTCGTTGTTGTTGAGTTTGATCAGCATCTCTCTGGTGTTCTCATTATGGCGGTTCTCCTCTGTCCAGTTATTGGTGGGCATGCCATTGGTGGGGCCACTGTTGGGGCTGCTATTGGGTATACCACTTGCGTGACCGGTGCGATCCGGTTGCGGTGTTTCGATTGGCGCGGTATCGCCTTGCGTTAATGGCGATGGCACATGAAGTGATTGGGAAGCTGTTGCTCCCACAACTTTAGATTCGGAGCCATAGGCTCCATCTTCGTGGCTAGTCACCCATCGGATCGGATCGCTGTCATTGCGCCGGTATCCTAGATTGCCGAGGTGTTGAGCTTGTGAGGTGCCGATTGGTGGCGGGAACCACGATGCTGGAGCAATCAGTGTAGTTGGCTGGTCGAGCATGCGAAGCGATGCCCGGACCGACCGACTTGGCGAAGCTCCCAATCGCTAGAGCTGATCCCCCCCCATGGACTCGAAAGCCACGAGTGGCGGCGTGTGGGCTTCAACTCATCAATGCCCATTGTTATGGACTTGGGTTTTGGAGAAGGAGGGGTTTGGAGGAATCAATCGGCTAGCAAACAAGCACACAGGGAATGTAAGGTTTACCCGAGTTTAGGGCCTCGTGAGGTCCCTACTCCTGCTTGTCCGCTCTTGGAATTATCGAAGGAATCAAAGATTATGAGGTGCGTATATGCAATCTGGCGATGGTTGTGGAAACTAGGGTTGTGATTGTCCTCCTCGCCCTCCTAGCCTTTATATAGATAGGCTAGGTCTCGGGTGTGGTCAGTGGGTTATAGGGTTTGCCTTTGAACTTTCTATCTTAAGCTTCTTCTTGCCTGCAAGCAATCAGAGTCCGTGGGCCACTCGAATTCTTCATCGGCCTTGGCAAGACCGTGATTCTACCATATCTGGACCGTATACCAAACTTGAGTACCTGAGGGTATACCCATGTTCCTCCCAAAATGTCAAAGAAGTCTAGAGTTTTCTTGTATTGGCTAGTTATTGTCATTGCTTGTTCAGAACTTCTCAAAACTTGCTAAGCCTGTTAGCGATGTCCTCAAGAATAGCAAGGAATTTCTTTGGTCACAAACGATCAAGGAAAATCTCACTTGCACACTTGTCTTGATTCCTCTGATTCATCAAAACCGTTTCAGATCTTTGTGATGCCCTCTCCAAGGACTTGAGTGCGGTCCTCTTGCAAGAAAAGCAAGTCGTTGGTTATGCTTCCGCCAATTGAAAACTCATGAGATCAACTATCCAACACATGATCTTGAACTTACGGTTGTCTTACTTTAAAAGTATGGAGAACACTACTTCTTGGAAACCATTGTGAGATCTTTTTCTACCACAAAGTCTGAAATATCTTCACTCAGCACCTCAACCTTCACAGATGGATTGAAATCATCAACAACTTTGATCTTTCGATCAATTACACTCGGGAAAAGCAAATGTGATGGCGATGCCCTCGATCGTAAAGCTTATGTGAATAACCTCATGGTGGAAGAACAACAACCTCTCTTGTCGAGGACTCAACCTCAAGCTTGTACCTCAAGGCTACCTTCATAACTTGATAGCTACCCTCTCTTGGAATAAAGTTTGATCCATTCAACTTGGTGATCCTTACACTAAAACATCATCTCCAAGATTCAGCTTCCGAAGTATGAACCTTTCCACCTTGACGACCAAGGCAATCAATTCTTTAAGCACCGGATGTTTGTTCCGAAGTATCTGGGTTTGAGGGAGCAGGTTCTTGAAGAGGCTCATGATTCTGTTCTTTCTATCCACCCGGGCAGCACTAAGATGTACTTGGACCTGAAAACACAATATTGGTGGCCTGGATTGAACGATAATGTGCCAAGTATGTCTCGAGTGTGATGTCTACGCGAGTGAAAGTTGTTCATCAAAACCTTATTTTCTTCAACCTTTGAAGCCTCGGAATGGAAATGGGATAAAAGTAGAGATGGACTTCATAACTGGCTTTCAAGGTTTCAAAAAAGGCAACAATGCAATCTTTGTTTCATTGATAGGCTCTCAAAAATGGATAATTTCTTTCTAGTCAAGGAAACAATTTCTAGAAGTCAGTTGGCCAAGCTCTATATCAACAAAGGTGTCTCTCTATATGGGGTTCCTCTTGTAATTAGCTCAGACCGTGGGAGTATCTTTACCTCCAAGTACCGACAAAGTTTCCAACAAGGCTTGGGAACAAAGCTAAACTTTAGCACCGTTTAGCATCCTTAGTCGCAAGGGCAAGTTGAAAGGATCAATCAATTCTAGAAGATATGCTTTGCACTTGCGTCATTTCTTTCGACATGAAGTGGGAAGTGCCTCCCATATGGTGAATTCTCCTACAACAACAGCTATTAGAAGAGTCTCCAGATGGCACCCATTGAGGTCCTCTATGGTTACAAGTGTCGAACTCCGATTGGTTGGTCGAGGCGGTGAAAGAAAATTCTTTGGCCCGACATTTATCACTCAAGCGAGAGAAGGTTCTTATCATTCTTGAGAACCTAAAAATTGCTCGAGTCATTAGAAAAGAAACTATGACAAAAACACATGGACATGGGTATGTGAAATGGATCATGGGCACCTAGAGGGGTGAATATGTGCTACTTCAAATTTTAGTTCTCTTTAAATTTTAGGCTTGACACAAATGTAAATTATCTATATGCAATTATAAGAATTTCCATATGCCAATCTAACTACTAAGCATGTAAAATGAGTGAGGAAACCTAGTTTAGCACGTGGAGACAGATTTGTTTGACCATAGTTCCTTCCTTGTTAAGGGAAGTACATCTGCGTTGGAGGGTGGGCGGTTCTAAGACCACCACGCCATACAATAGGCCTCACCCTATTCTCGATGGATCTGCCACCAAGGCCTGATCCACCTTTCCACTATTGGTAAGCTTGAGGCGGAAGCCTTTACAATGCTAGTAGGGCACACATCCACAACGAATTGGAGGCTCCTGATGACAACAAGCTTCCACAAGAACAAGGATTATCAAATAATGAAACTAGGATCTAGATATTTGCAAGAAATACTAGATCAAGAATCCCCCAAGTGAATGGGGGGAAAGTTAAGCACTTGATTGGTGTTGATGAAGATCGAGTCCTCCTCCTTCAATTCCCCAAATATCGAAGCCTTTGGGTTTGTGAGGATGGAGATCTACTTGGAACTTGAAGAAGATGTCTGAGCTTTTTCGAATGAATCAAAAGTTCAGACAGGAGGATCAATTGGGGTATTTATACCCCCTGCGAAAACTCAGCCGTTGGAGACTTTTGGGGCCGGATTATCCGGCCCAAGTGGCCGGATTATGCAAAGATCTCGCCCCAAATCGGATTTCTGGGAAAATCCTCCCACATCTTGCACGCCTTGGCTGCCTTTGAAAACTTCCTAGGGGTGGATTATCAGCCCCTTTGGGTGGATTATTAAGGCAAAAACTCCGTAGACAATCCAAAGAATAATCCCCCATACTGCATAACATGTCGTGCCCACCTTTGTCGATTGGGCTAGGCGAGATTATCCGCCCCTTGGCAGGGGCAGATAATCTGCCCCCCAAACAACTATTTTGGCTGCTTTTCATGTGAACACTTTATCAGCAGCACTCACACATCCATGGTATTGTTATCTAACAAACACTAGAGATCATGAAATGTTCTTTCAGTCTCCCCCTTTTGGTGTTAGATGACAATAATAGGATTTGCAATAGAGATCTACTAACAACATCATTTCAAGAATGAAAGAGACTCCACCTAAATGTGTGCATAATAAAAAAATTGCATTTGAATACAAATGCACACAAGTAGGTACAAGGCTATTTCATTGGAATGGAAACTTCACAAGTGACAAGTTAGCAAAACATCATACCACCATGAGAGAGGTCAACAATATAATATAGAATAGTGATAACCATTGTTGAGGCCTTCCAGTGAGAAAGATAACCATAGCCATATATAGCCAATATGATAGATGGGTCCATAATCACCGAGAGATAAATCCACAAGATAATTCCAGTGATAAATCCACAACTAAACCATAGTGCCACAATAAAACATAGTCACATACAAACCAACTCATGAATAAAAGTTCAACACTAAATGGGCCCAAGCAATGATAGAGAAAAACGAAAAAATGCAAATGCTTGAGCGAATCCTAAATAGAACTATTTCTCCCCTTTGGCATCAAACACCAAAAGGAGGAAGAGCGATGCTAGTGCCCCAAGAGATCACCCGTACTCCACATCATCTTCATCGTATCCTCATTCCTCTTCATCATCATCATCATTAGTTGGTAGGGAAGGCTCCTTCTTTGGAGGAAATAGGTGCTCGAGCTCTCCATAGTTGAGTCCGGAGGTGTGATACGACGTATCCATAATTTTGATGTTCCATGCTTGGTTTTATCTACTTTATTTTGTCCACACTTTGGAGTACTTTTATACACTTTCTTGGACTAACCTAATTAACAGATGCCACGTGCGGCTGCTGTTTTACTGTTTTTGGTTCCGGAAAGTCGAAAATGAATATTCTCGAATTGGATGGGACAAAAGCCAAAGTCAGTTTTTCACGAGGGGACACGGAGCGAATACGAGGCGGAAGAGGGGCGGGGCCACACCACTGGCGCGGGCAGGCCTGGCCGAGGGGGTGGTCGCTGCTAGGCACCCTCGCCTCCCTTTCGCCTATATATGCCTCCGTCAGAAACCCTAAGTACGATCAAAATTCCACAAAGAGTCTATAGCCGTCATCTCCATCCCTAGATCGGGAGGATGCTGAAGCTCTTCCGGCACCCTGGAGAGAATTCACCACAGGCCTTCTTCATCACCATGCAAGCCTCGGTGTGATGTGAGTAGTTCATCCCGGACTACGGGTCCATGTAGTAGCTAGATGGTTGGTTCTTCTCCTTTGTGCTACCATGTCTAGATCTTGTGATCTCCGTTCATGATCAAGATCATCTATTTGTAATCTTCATGTTGTTGTGTTTGCGGGATCCGATGGATATTGAGATGCTATTTCAGATTGATTATTGATTCTATCATGTCTTTGTTATTTGTGATCTTGCATGCTTTCCGTTGTTAGTAGCTATCTTGGCCAAGTAGATGCTAGCAACTCAAGAGTTAATGTTATGCTCGATAGTGGGTTCATGCCTCTAATGTAATCTAGGGAAGTGACATAAATCTCTAAGGTACTAGATGTGTTGTTGCTACTAGGAGAAAACAACAATCCTTTGTTCATAGAACAATCGTATTGTTTACTTTACCACAATCGTAATGCAATTATCTGTTGCTTGCAACTTAATCGGGTTTGGATGATAACTGAAGGTGGATTATTAGTCATAGATGCGGTTGGATTACGATCTATGTATAATGTTGTAATGCCCAATCAAATCTCAAAGGAGTCAAGATGAGTAGTATATGCTTGTATGCTTTCTCGATGTTTGTCAATTGCCCCTGTAATTTGTTCACCCAACATGTCATCTATCTTAAGGAGAGCCACCACTAGTGAACTATGGACCCGGTCCTTTCTTTTACCATCAATCTACAACTGTATTTATTGTTTACATTTACTTTTGCAAATTACTTTCTTCCACAATTTGTTTAATCCTTTGTTTTCAGCAAAACCGGTGAGATTGACAACCTCACTGTAAGTTGGGGCAAAAGTTTTTGTGGTTGTGTTGTGCAGGATTCAAGTTGGAATAAACACCTTGGAGGTGTTTCCTTGCTCCTCTTAGTTGATAACCTTGGTTTCATAACGAGGAAAACTTGTTGTTGTGCTCATCATACCTTCCTCTTGGGGTTCCCCAAGCTCGATATATTTTGGGCCATCAAGCTATTTTTTACGGCGCCATTGCCGAGTCAAGACATCTTCACAGTCCCTCATAACCAATCTCTTTACTTTGTTATTTTTGTTTTGCTTAGTTTACTTTTTGCTTTGTTTGCTTGTTTCTTTATCAAAAACACAAAAAAATTAGTTTTACTAGTTTGCTTTCTTTATTAAAAACACAAAAAAATGACTACTCTTGAAAACACTAAGTTGTGTGACTTCACTAGCACCAACAACAATGATTTCATGTGCACCTATTGCTCCACATTCCTGAAGCTACTTTCTTTGAAATTAAACTTTACTCAATCTTGTTATGAGAGAACAATTTTACGGTATTGGTAATGAAGATGCTGCTGCTCATCTAAATAACTTTGTTGAACTTTGTGAGATGCAAAAGCATAGGGATATAGATGGAGATATTATTAAGCTTAAATTGTTTCCTTTCTCTTTGAGAGGAAAAGCTAAAGAATGGTTGAATTCCTAACTAGAATAGTATTGATTCTTGGACTAAATGCAAAGATGCTTTCATTGGAAAATACTATCCTCCTGCTAAGATTATATCTATGAGAAGTGAAATAATGAAGTTTAAACAATCGATAATGAACATGTTGCTCAAGCTTGGGAAAGAATGAAATCTTTGGTAAAGAATTGTCCCACTCATGGGTAACTTGGATGATTATCCAAACCTTTTATGAGGATTGAATTATTCTTCAAGAAATCTACTGGATTCTGCTGCTGGATACCTTTATGACCATTACTTTGGGTCTTTGCAACAAAGCTTCTGGATAATATGATGGTTAACTATTCAGATGGCATCTTGAAAGAGCTCCACAAGGTAAGAAGGTAAATTCTGTTGAAACCTCCTCCTTGAGTGATAAAATTGATGTTATTATGTCTATGCTTGTTAATGGGAAAGCTCATATTGATCCAAATCATGTTCCCTTAGCCTCTTTGGTTGCTCAAGAAGAGCAAGTTGATGTGAACTTTATAAGAAATAATAATTTTAGCAATAATGCCTACAGGAATAATTTTGGTAACAATTATAGGCCATATCCTCCCAACAATGGTAATGCTTATGGAAATTCCTACAACAATAATAGGAGTGCACCTCTGAACTTGAAGTTATGCTTAAAGATTTTATTAGTAAACTGCTTTCAATAAAACTATTGAGGAAAAACTCTCTAATGCTGAAGAAATATAGCATCATTGGCTGAAGCTCAATCCTTCTTTGATTAATAAAATGGCTGCTAAACCTGACTAACTATAATCCTTCTTTGCTACTAATGCCATACAAGTTAGAATTGATGAAAATGTTAGACTATTAGCTGAATTGCATGCTAAGTGGGAAAGAGAAGATGAAATTGCTAGAAACATTAGTGTTTCTACTATCACTACAACTAGTGTTGGCTTCGTAATAAGCTCTACTACTGATGAGAATTATACAGTCTTGATGGATTGCAATATAAATTTATTAAGTTCCAAAGCTTTTTCAGAATTCCTAATGTTGAATTATATGAATATGGCACAAAACACATTCTTTGAAGCCTTATAAAATTAAGAAGAAGAAAAAGGTGAAACATAAAGCTTCCATACCTATGAAACAGAGATGGTTTGGGAACCCATCATTAATATGAAGTGAATGATTTTGATTTCAAAGCATTATGATCTTGATAGTAGTGTTCTATCATGCCTAGGGTTGTGATAATAGCGTTTGCCACCATTGGAAGATTGTTGTTTGAATGTCCCACTTGATGATATTTCTGAAAACTCATTGGGAGTATTAATCATGATATTATTATGGTTTATGATACCTACTATGTGATTTAATTTCTATGTTTTGGATGTTGAATGCAATGCTTCTTGTCCTATTACTTTAGAAGGCCACCTTTTTCTTGGAGCTATTGGTGCCATTATTGATATAGAAAAACATTAAATATCCTTCGCCTCAAAGGTACTAAAACACTTCCCTGAAAGAGAGAAAATTTCTTTTGCCTCTCCTATGAAAACAAAATTTACTCTGGCCTTTGCTAACGACATACTTGATTCTGCTTCTTATGCTAATTTAAAAGTTAAAAGAAAAGAAATACTATTGAGAATAACTAAAGAGACGATGATCTTCAAAGTTATTCTCTGTAATACCGCTCCTTATCCTTTTATTTGCTTTTTTTTGTGCCAGAGTAACCTCTAATGAGAGAAAGTAATGATTGGGAAAGTTGTTGTCCCAAGAAACAGATTTTTGTGCTTCACCGTAAAAATTCTTGTATATCTCTGTACACGTTGTTTTGAGGCGTGGTACATGCTTCTGCCTCAGGTTGTTATCTAACTTTAGTTAGTTCAACATTTTTCGATTTGAGCAACAAGGGTCTTCGAAAAATTGGTTTTTTACCCTACGGTCTGTTTGACAATTTCTCCCATTATTTTTGCTTCTTGTTGGTTCCTTTTGAGTTCTTTTAGAATTGAGCTTTTGAAATGCTGTATCTTGTGTTTAATGGAAGTTTATTGGTGTTAAACCGAACCTAAAGACTTGTATCTTGGAATTGCACTAATGTTGCTAGCCAAAGTTTGTGAAGTTTTGTATGAAGGAAAAAGAATTGGAATTATGGAGAGATTGATGTAATAGAGATGAAGAATGGACTAGCTCAAGCTTGGTGATGCCACCCATGTCCACTCAAATAAATATTCAGAGGCCTGGCGTCAAAGCTGGGGATGCTGAGGCATCCCCTTTGCCCTCAAGACTTCGGGTTTCTTCCAAACACTTCATTTTTATTGTTTCATGCACAATTGTGTTGTTCTTGGAGCGTCTTGTTTTTCATTTTTGCTTTTGGTTTTCGTTTGCTTGGCTTTCTTAGTTTGCTAAATAAATTGGTTGGACCCCCTCTTTCATGCATTGGTTTTCAAATAGTTTGGTTTGGATTGGAAAAAGGAGTAGGAAAGTTCGTAGCAGAGTGGTAAAGAGGCTTTGTTTTTGAATGTATTATGCTTTGTCATGCACATGCTTGATATTGTTCTGGCTTTATGTAGTGATATTTGTTGTAGCATGACATGTTATAAACAATTGAGATTGCTTAATGTGCCTTAAGAATCATCGCTGTTTAGCATATTAAAGCATAGTATTGTGGTATTCTCCTTTTGATGTTTTTATTTGGAGTTGACTTGGCACATGCTCACACCATATTATGACTATCCCAAGTCCTTACCATAGCCTTTTATGATACTTTTAGTTTTCTAGGCTTGTAATATCACTTTATGCTTTGATTAATGGTGTGTTTTGTGCGCCTCTGCATGATTATGGCCATTATTGCTCTCTTAGTCGGTCGCTCTCAGTCTTTTGCTAGCCTCAAGTAACTGGGTATGAGTTCCACTCATGCATCCAACTCGTAAAACCAAGTTATTCCAAAGAGTCCAATTGCATTTTTACCTATTAGCATTCTTGCTATTCTAAGTATATTCATGTTTTTATCTACCTTCCAATTAGAACTTGTTGTAGAGAAAACTAGTGATTAAAGCTTCCTCCATTTAACTTGATGGCACAATTTTACTTTTCTTGCCCTTAATAAACTTAAACCATTGTGTCATCTATGTAGGTATATGCTTGCACTTATATGTTGGGGATTAGCAGAGACCATGCCTCGTCATTGGGAACGCTTTTGGTAACATACGCACTTGTACTTTGTACCTAGTTGATATCATGCGTCTCTTTGTCCATGGATGGTCGATTGGTGAAATAGAAAAGGGGAGCTTGTAAGTCCTTTTTCATGGAGTTATGTATGTGTGTTAGAGACATGCACAGGATGCTTGATCTAATCCATGTTGTCATGGTGGAAACTCGTGCCGTAACCATAATGAGGATGTCTATGAAGTATTATTCTTATAAAAAAAGAGAGTCGTGACATGTGAGAAAAGAGAAAAAAGAGATATGTGAAAAGAGGAAAGAGAGGAAAAACACCATTTTCCCATGGTAAATAAGAAGATTGCTGAGATGCTTTCGTATCCTCGCTTGCCTTGTCATTTTGATATGGGGGATTCTTCCGTATCATCGGGCAAGTAGTACCCGGTTCGGAGCGGCTTCTCTATGATACAAATGGCCGCTTACTATGGCAAGAACTTACTGCGTTAACTAAACTTGAGTAGCATGAGGAGTGACCCTCGTGTTCAAGGGACATGAGATTTCCAACTTATACTTTGGCTGCCATATACTCCATAGTTTGTTCACTTTAACCTTAATCACTTCAAGATGCTTATGACAGGGGCACATGGTGAAAATATAAAGTACCATATAATTTTTGGAAGCTCTTTATGAAACTTGAATCCCTATTTCCTTCCCTGTGGAAGGCCTTATTTTACTTTTATGTTGAGTCTCCACCTTCTATCTTTATGTAATCGATTTGGAGAGCACAAGGGCTATTCTTAGTTCTATGTGCATTGTCCCAAGATCTGTCGACACGCGCACTTTGATATTGCTTTGTTCTTAAACTATTTGTATCTAGTCACCTTTATGAACTTTGAAGGTGTCCTATGCATTTATGTTTCCTACTATATGAGGACAAGCTAAATGCTACTATGCTATGTTTTCTTTATATGAAACAAACAAACGCTCTGCAGTACTGTTATTCATGAATCTTTTGTTTGTGCTCTTTTCATGTTGCAAACATAGTTGCTATAGTCTCTTTACGTTAGAATCCTTTGTCTTTCATGTTGTTGAAGTAGTATGATCTCTAGCTATCAATGTTTTGCTACAAATACTTTGATCAAGTTTATGATGGTGCATGTCACCAAAAATAATTTCTTTCTTTTATCACTTTCTACCTACCGAGGACTATATAGTTGGGCTTAAATGTTGATATGTTGCTATAGTATCCATAATTTTGATGTTCCATGCTTGGTTTTATCTACTTTCTTATGTTTTTCCACACTTTGGAGTACTTTTTACACTTTCAAGGACTAACCTATTAACAAGATGCCACAAAGGTTAGCTGCCTATTTCCTCATGTTTTGGTTATAGGAAAGTCAGAAAATGAATATTCTCGGAATTGACGGGACAAAGCCAAAGTCGTTTTTTCACCGAGGGGACATGGAGCTGTAATATGAGATGGAGAGGGCTGTGGCCGGGCCACACCACACTGGCCAAGGCTGGCATGGTCCGGGCCGCCTAGGCACCCCGCCGGCCTCCCCTTCGCCTATATCGCCTCCGGCGAACCCGGCACCATCAAAATTCCATTAAAGGTTTTAGCCATCATCTCCATCCCTAGATTGGGAGGATCTGGCTCTTTCTCGGCATCCCGGCCGAGGGCGACCCCGAGGGCTTCTTCATCACCATGCAAGCCTCCGTCTCGATGCGTGAGTAGTTCATCCTCGACTACGGGTCCATGTAGTACCTAGATGGTTGGTTATTCTCCTTGTGCTACCATTTCAGATCTTGTGAGTCTGCTCATGATCAAGATCATCTATTTGTAATCTTTACATGTTGTGTTTATGATCCGATGGATATTGAGATGTTATTTTGATTGATTATTGATTCATCATGTCTTGTTATTTTAGATTCATGTGGCCTTCGCTCTTAGTAGCCATATCTTGTCCAAGTAGATCCGTTAACTCCAAGAGTTAGTATTTATGCTCGATAGTGGTTTCATGCCTCTAGTAATTCAGGGAAGTGATGTAAATCAAGGTACTAGATGTGTTGTTCCTACTAGAGAAAACAACAACTTTTATTCAGTACAATCGTGATTGCTTATTTTACACGTTAATGCGAATGCAATTATTTGTTGCTTGCAACATAATAACGGGGGGTTCGATGATAACCTCAAGGTGGATTATTAGTCATAGATGCAGTTGATTACGGTTCATGTATAATGCTGCCGTTCAATCCAATCTCAAAGGAGTCAAGATGAGTAGTATATGCTTGTATGCTTTCCTCGAGAGAAGTCCACTACATAGGTCATTTTCGATGTACCCAAATCTAGTGACCTTAGAGACTTGCCCAAGAGTACCAATTAAATCACCATCAATAAAACTGCAAAGCCCATCTTACCAATGGCACAAACAGAAAGTAAATTAAACCGAGGGTCCCAAATAAGCATGACATCCAAGAGAGAATATCATGGGCAAGCACAACCTTGCCAAGACCCAAAACCTAGATTTTGACTTATCACCATAGGAAACGGTTATTTGATCGCGTGGTTTGGCATCATTCGTGATGATCTCCCTTAAGCCTCCTCAAATAAGTAAGGATCTGTGCAACCGCTATCTAGCACCCATTTAGAACCACCGAAGCATACAACCCTGCAAAAGAATTACTTTGTTTTAGGTACCATTTTTCAATGGGTCCTCTCATGTTAGTAACAAGGGTATTTGGAACCCAAATAGACCAAGAAATGTAATTATCAAAAGGGATTTAACATAAGTAGATAGACATCAACCATAGTAATCACAAACAACTCATAATTGCGATTATTAGACCCCGGAAACCAATGTAGTCAATTTGTCCTTTGTGATGTTCTCTTCAATGTGCTTTTGCCCTTTTCTTGAGCAATTTTTGCCTTTCTTATTCTTTTTCTTATTAGGGATTTGAACATAACCAAGTCCTCATTTCCATTATTCATCTCTTTTTGCTTGCTAAGGACGCCATCAAGAGCTTCCTTACCTTTTGGAAGTGGATGCCTTGGCAAGCCCTTCTTCAACGTAGCATTTCTTCATGAGAAATGTTGATGTAGAAGTTCCTTAGAGTATCATATTTTGGTTAATTAATTTGGAGCTAATCATGAGACCTATTAAGAATGGGCGGCTCACTTCCAAAGCCTTGTGGGCAACGTCATGTCACTTCAATTTCTGAGAGTCTAGCATGAGTAGCCACAAATTCATTATTTTAGTTTCTTAGCTTTGGCAATAACATTATGTTCATTGAGCAGCTTGGCCACAACTTCATCATGTGTCTCCTCGATAGACTCAAGCCTCCTCTAGTGCATTCTTAAGAATGCAATCTCTATTGCATCCTCTCTTCAATTTTTCCCTTTCTCGAGAAGCTTTTCGCTTTGAGGAAGTTGGTCCATGAGTGCCTCTAAAGCACTTTGTAGTCACCTTGCAAGTTAGTGATGAAACAATCCAAAGCAATATTTTCCTCCTTAACCTAAGAGTAGTAGAATCATCCATATCAATATTCACAAGAGTCTAGGGAAAGAATTGAGGAAGATGATACATCGTCCCTTGCCATCGTGCAAGTGACGCTCCTGTTACTCACATTTCATTAGGTGAATTCAGAGTGAGGACTATGTGGTAGATGGTGGTTGCAGCATCCACCCTGAGCTATCATCATCTCTTCATCTTCATAATTCTGATGAGTACTCCTCTTGATCTACCAAGCACCTTGGCTGCTTCTTTTATAAGGACCATTTTTCTCACAAATTGCTTCTTCAGATATTGAGAGGTGCCTTTGACTTTTCTTTTCAGAATGAGACTACCCATTATGTTCTCTATTTTGATACAGACATTTTGGCTCTAAGTGCAAACTGCCCCTACAATTGAAGTGCATGTTCTAGTTTAGGACCATTTCCTCTTCCATTATTAGAGAAATTCTTGTACTAATTTCAGATTTGGCTTTGCAGGGTCCTCCAAAAAGTTCCTACCACAAAAGGCCATGTACTCATCATGTGCCTCTCGATATCCTTTGGGATGTCCATAGATTCAATGTCATCATCATCTTGTTCAACAACATTTGCTTTAAGGCCACATTTACCCCCTTTTGTGCCCAATGGCTTGAGCTCCCGAGCGTTTCTATTCTTGGCGCCACTTTGAAGGCAGCCATTTCTTGCATGAACTCATTGAAGTCATTTGATGGCAATTGTGTCTACTTTAAAGGCTCTTCAGATCAAGAGGTCAAAAGGCAAGAGCACTAACATACTTTCTCTTTGGATCCAATCACATCAACATGGGTAGCACCGTGATTTCTAAATGTGGTGGCTATTGACTTGAATCTTCTATACATATCCTCGTGATCCTCTCCATCCATCATGTTAAAACTTCCAGCTTGGTTACTTAGTGCATCATACCTATTCCTTCTCATGCTTTCACTGCAATGAAGAGTTTGTGGGCATCCCAAGCTTTCATCATGCCGAGATGTTTTACAAGTATGTCCTTGGGGACTCCACACCAAGCTAAATCATGTGTAGAGTCACAGCATTGAGTCATTGCCCACAACTTCCCTTCTTGTCAAATTGGTGGAATCTCCAAATGGAGGCCTTCTTCCAATGATCCTCCAAAGCTCAATTGATGAACCACACACATGATATTTCATTAAGAATTGCCATTGATTGAAAGAAAATGCAGTAAGCTTGGGTGGATCACCCCTATTGTTACATGAGGGTGAGATTGGTGGATTGGGAGAATATAAATGAGAGACCTCACTATAATCCTCCTTACCACTTCCTTTTGATTTGAGGATACACTTATTTTATCACCTACCACCTACTTGTCTTTCCTTGGAGTTAGCATTAGCTCGGTCCTTAGAGAGCGAATGGTAGCCCTGTAGGTAGATGGAGGCGGGGTTGTGGATGGAGGATGTGAGGCGTGCAATCATTTGATGCATCTCTTCCATTTTGTAGCCTCTAGTGGATTTCCAGCAAGGTTGTTTCCAACATCTTAGATCATCAATAGATTACCTTGTCCATAGCCTCACTACCATCTCCCTTAGTGCCCATAACCCTTAGGGCTAAAAGAAGTCCGAATGTATAGAGTCGAGGGCTCCTAAATACCAATTGAAATGGATGGTATGGAAGGCACCCCATAGGGGGGTGAATAGGCAGTACTTCAAATTTTAGTTCTTTTCAATTTTAGGCTTGACACAAATGTTAATTATCTAGATATGAAATTGTTTAGAATTTCCATATGCCAACCTCACTACTAAGCGTGTAAAAAGAGCGAGAAACTAGTAGATGGAGCACGCAGAGACATGGGGATTTTTCTTGGTAGCCATTCCTTCCTTTGTTAAGGGAATACATCTGCGTTGGAGGGCGGGCGGTTCTAAGACTCACCATGGCACAATAGGCCCAATTCCTATTCTCTAATGGATCTTGACCACCAAAGGCTTGATCCACCTTTCTTCACTATTGGTACCCTCTTGATGTATGGAGGCTGATGCCTTTACAATGCTAGCAGAGAACACATACAAAACTGGAATTGGAGGCTCTCAATGATGACAACCAATATGTCACGAAGGAACAAGGATTATCAAATGTAATCAAGACTAGGATCTAGATATTTCAAGAAATACTAGATCAAGAATCCCCCAAGTGAATGGGGGAAAGTTGAAAGCGATGTATTGGTGGTGTTGATTAAGATCGAGTCCTCCTCTTCAATTCCACCAAAGATCACAAAGCCTTTGGGTGGGTGAGAATGGAGATCTACGCTTGGAACTTGAAGAACATGTCACGAAGCGACACCCGAACAGTAATCAAGAGTTCTCGACATGAGGATCAATTGGGGTATTTATACCCGATGCCAAAAGCTTAATTGTTGGAGACTTTTGGGGCCAGATTATCAGAAGCCCAGACAGTGGGGCGGATTATCTGTTGTTGGGGAAAAGATCCGCCTAAAAATCAGATTTTCTTCGTGGAAAATCCAATTCCCATATCATGCACGACGTGCCTAGGCTGCATTTGAAAAACTTCCACTAAGGGTGGATTAATCCGGGGCCCTTTGGAAGCGGATTATCCTCGGCCCGCATTTAAAACTCTAATACTGGTAGGACGGTCCAAGAATAATCTCTGCCCCCCCATCTTACACCGCATGACGCACCTTGCCCACCTTTAGTCGATTGGGGATGTTTGATTATCTCACCCTTGGAAAGAGGGCGGATAATATGCCCCAAACATCTATTTTGATTGCTTTTCATGTGAACACTTTATCTGTCCGACCTCAACACACATGAGATGATCCATGGTATTGTTATCTAACAAACAAAACACTAGAGATCCTTGAAGCACTTCGCAGTTTGAGAGAATATGGTGATCTTGTTTACCTTAGTGTCACTCCATGAGAGGCCTCTCATCACTTTAATTATCAAAAGCAAGCTTGGCGCCCACTTAGATACATTGGTCCTTTCAAAATCCATGGCAAAAGAGCGGTATGGCTTATGCATTGAGCCTCAAAACTCAAAGGTTCATGATGTCTTCCATATCTCTCAAATCAAGAAGTGCTTCAAAAGGATCAGGCCGTCAGGACCGTGGATCATGAGCTTATCAATCTCAGAAGATATCTACTATAAAGAACACCCAGTCAAAATTCAGAGTGAAGTCAGAGAACAAAAAGGACTCGAACAAGTCTATATCAAATTACTGCAAGGTGCAAGTGGTCACACCATTCCATTGATGAAGCCACTTGGGAGCGCCTTGGGATGACTACACCGCTCCGAGTTCGAGTATCCTACCCTCTTTCATGTTTTCTTCTTTCTAGAATCTCGGGAGTGAGATTCTTTTGTTTAGTCAGGGGGGAGTTATGAATCCCATTTGTCTAACATCTCGTCATGCTACTTGGTTTAATAATAAAATGCTACTTCCTACATGTATGTTTGCATCATCATTAAGTCATGGCTATGTCACCATCCCACCTTGCATTTGAGCATCTATATATAAACCCTCTTTTTCCCTCTTGTCCCATATGCATTATATATTGTAGTTGCTCTCTTGATACATTGTATTTGGTTTCTTGATAAATGCTTGATGCCCAAGTTGAGTTGAGGCATATATTTTCTTAAGTCCACCACATTTTCTTTTTGTCACCACCTTGTAATTCCACCATCCAAAACTATATGTGGGCATTTTCATTTATTTTTGGTCTTGTCTAGATCATGGCTATATATAAATATGGATCCACTTCTATACACATGCTCTAGTATATATGCTATTATTGTTTTCACAATATAAATGATGGAAGCCACATGTGGATGCTTCCACCATATCTTTCATATATGGTTTGTTTTTTAAAAAGGGTGAGCTTGTCCTAGAAATATAAATGGGGCCAAATATTCATATAGTGGAACCACACACTAGCATGGACTATTTATATTAAGTTATGCTTGTTTTAATCCATCCCATATGAGAGAGAAAGGTTGTATAATTTTTGTTGGCCTTTATTCAAATATTGAATGCATGCATCAATATAATGCCTTATGAATATCCTCGAATATCCACCAGGTGTCGAGGAAGAAGATAGATAAGGAGGAGAAGGAGGCGAGGATACCACTCTTCGTGTGTCGAGGAAGAACTATAATACATTCTCCCTACACGCTTTATGTACACGACATCAAGGAGAAGTAGGCCTGTGAACCAGAGATGAACACGAGGACGCCATGAGCCAAAGACCCTAGTTTCCTGCTCGCGAAAGTTAACAGCCCAGTTCGGCCGAATGCAGCTGCCCACACCAAGACCAGAACTTTTGTCACCAACATCAGGACGGTGGGCTCCCAAACCCCCTACACATGGTCGATTCCTAGTTTGGGAGAGAGTTCCATCGAGCAGACATGCTAACGTATAGCGCTACTAGCTACCACCACTACAAGCTTAAGCCATCTCTGCCGAAAGCACCTGGCTGCTCTCCTCGCTGGGTGTACAAGCCAAGATCCGCGGCCGCCAAGCCATCCGCATCAGGAATTCCCCATCCGCTCTTTCCAGGAAACCCCTACAGAAGTCCTGCAACTTTCCAGCAGACATGACCATGACTGCTGTAAATTGCCGCCAGGTTTTTGGAACCATCGAGACGAGCCCCTCAGATATATTTCCATGCCACAAGCTTAACCTAGAACCAACCTGTTTTCCACAAGCCTGGTGGCTTTTCTGCCCTATCCGCAGCGTCTGGTAGCCTACGCGTCAGCATTAAAGCCCCCACAAGGCATGTTTTTGGGTGTTAAATCAATTTCATCGTGAAGAAATCAAGAGGAAGAAGCATAATGTAGCCGCCGCCTGCTTTTGCACCACGCCCCTAAAAGCTTCTCAAGTACGTCCAACCCCACAAAGTCCCGGACTCCACTGCTCAGCCCCTCCTCTCACTTTTATGCGTTTTTTACAAAAGGCTCACTGGGATTTTAAATCTTCGCCTTTGCATCCCCGGATCCACCACGATGTTGTCACCGGGTCAAGTGAGTGACGCGTGAGGTGGCCCCTAAAGTCTTTGGAATCGCGCATGTCTATGACAGTGGGTAGAACACCCCGATGCACAAAAAGTTTCCTCTATTTTTTCTGAAATCAAAATAAAAACCAGTAATATAAATATATATCTAATTAAATTCATATCTTTTATATAATTTGAATTTGACAAAATTTCCAAATGAAAAGTGATTCAAATTTAAACATGAATTCAAATACAAATTCAGAATTCTGACCAGAAGTCAAATTCTAACTAGTCAAACCTATAACATTTGACCCTTGCTTGGAATTACTTGCATTTAAAAAATGTTTTAAGTTTATAAATTCAAATAATACATATGATATATGTTTTCTGATCAGGAAAATGCTAGGAATTCAAATAAGCCATCCAAAATAATTTTTGAACAATTTAAAATTTTGAAATTATTTAAATGCCAATAAACCACCTTTCATAATAAGTCTATAACTTTAATTCAAGTAGTCCAAAAATCGTTAAGCCATGTCTTAATCCATCAAGATGCACTTAATGGCTTGGATTCTGATTATGCATTCCATGATATGAATTGAAGCTTTCATCATATAAATATTAAATAATCAGAATTGTTTATGAGAGTAAAATATGCCTAAATAAATTAATAAAGTGCTTTATTATTGTTTCCACACTCACTCATGCCATGCTATGTTAAGTTATGCCATGCAATTGTTCATCATTCTATCATGGCATACCTTGTGTGCTTATTTGCATATGACGAGTTTATATGATTGTTTAATGTATTTATTTTGGCCCCTCTTGTGTGTTTTGGTTTTTTATTCCGGATAGACAATAAGTAAGGAGAATACCGTGAGCCTCATGAGTATTACAGGATCCTTCCTATTCTCAAGATTTGAGCTTTGCCGGGAATGACCGGCCAGGCAAAATAGATTCCCCATGCTTACATACATATAGTACCTATGCTTCTATCTTATTCTTGCATCGGCATGGAGTCCGCGATTGTATTCTGATTGAATCAAAGTATTGCATAACCTTTACTTTTAAACCCTCACCGAGGCTTGTACCTCGATCCCATAGAGACATTACTCCAGGAATTTTTTTTTTGAGCCATCTTTAGTCATAGAAGCTTGCGTAATGTAGGGTTTTATCACGACTCTTTGGATAACGAGGTACCGAAATGTAACTTAATACTGAGTAGTAATGGGATAACTAATGAAAGAGGCAGCCGGCGAGCATTATCCGTTATTTGATTCTTTAAAGCTCACTTTTGTGTCCCGTGAGGACCTCGAGTACTTGATTGTTGTTCCTCGGGACTATTCGCACTATCCACATCTGGGATACTCTATGGACCCCAACTTCTTGCCTGAGACTTGTTTCACACTTTATTTCTTGGGGCCTACAAACTAGCTTGGGGCTTTATTACTATCATGTACTCTCGTTTGATACTCTATTGCGTGATGTAAGAGGATGTATCTTAAACTATTTTGCATCTATCTGAGGTAGTTGGATCTTGTCCTATGGCATTGAATATTTATGTTTCTATTGTTTTTAGATGGCGTGTTTCCTCACGATGTCTATTATATGTTCAGCCGACATACATAGTCCATTTAATGTATGTTTTGATCGCTTTACCTATCGATTCTCGCGCTCTCTCTAGTCTTGCTTTGTTCTAAAAGAGTGGGTGGGATGGTTGGGCCGGTACTGCGTGCCTGCCTCCACGAGCTGGGCTCTACTATGTGTGACTGCCTTGGCGACCCCACGGGTAGTAAATAAATGTCCACTTTTGGATTTCATCCAAAGAACTTGAGCTTAGGGAGCGTATGGTTTGAGGTATTACACCTGGCGAAAGAGGGCAGCTGACGCCTGGGACCAGGCTCACTCACAAGACGATGAGACAGGGGCGCCCTTAGGGCTTGAGGAGAGAGGTGGCATTCTTGGTGCCCCTGGGCAGGAGGAAGGCGAAGGCTCCACGGCAAGGTAGAGGACCAACAATGCGAGACTCCGGGCTTGACAACGGCTTCTCAAAGTCGGGGAGGAAGAGCATAACCATTGACAGGGAGAGGCGAGCTTGCAAGGAAGAGGTTGGCCGGGTGAGCTCACGGAAGGCCGAGGTGGCGGTGGATGGTGGAGGCCCAGCTGAGGGCGGGGAGAAGTGGCACCCGCCCCCTTGTGCGGAACACGGCCAAGAGGCGGCAACGCATGAGAGAGGATCGTGGATGACAAGGTAGGTGAGAGAGGGCATGTGGGTGAGGAGGAGGCGCATTGAGGGGAGTGGGCGGGGTCAGTGGGGTGAGGGACAGGTGTGATAGCGATGCTGAAAGGCAAGGTGTGGAAGTTGTGTGTCAAGGCAAGGCCACTTATAATGGTTAGAGCAAGTACAATAAGCGGGGCTATAGGAGGTGCCATGTCATCCAAAAAGACTAGGTGAAGAGAGAGAAAATGGGAGAGAGAGTAAAGCCGGAGTGGCTTCACGTATAGCTGGCCTCTAGCCACGCTGACTGAAGGAAAAAAAGGCTTTTGCACATGCAGCTCTAGGCCCAATAAAGCACATGTTAGCTTTAAATAAATAAATCTTAATTAAACTCCATCTAATAGCCACCCTAATAACTAGTCTATTGAATGGATGTGGCTTTTGTGTTGGATATATAGATAACATGGCAAGGTATAGAGCCCAAGCCTTGGCTGTATTATTAATATTACTCTTAGCATGCAGTGGCGGGTTTAAAGTGGGTGGGGCAGGTCATACGACGTGGCAAAGATCCCATGGCAGGCGAGAGACTGGAGTTGCGGGTGGTTGTTAGCTCGCCACCCAGGAAATTATGCGTGTGAGCAACACTGTGAGCTGCGTGAGGCTGGTCGCTGCACACACGGCTTAGAGGCAGGGGCACGCCACGACCGTGCTCTGTGGTGTGTGTGTGTGGTGCTGTGTGTTGCCTGCCGGTGTGGGTTGTGTGCGCTGCAGTAGGTGTGGAGTGGCGGCTAGGGTTAGGGGTTTACGAGACTTAGGATAAATGAGGGTGGTAGGCTACGCTTGGCATTGGGCTTTTTGGGCCTGGTCGGCTGCCTCCGGCCAAAAATATTTAATACAAAGATTACAAGGTGTTATTTAAAAACGCTTTGAAAATTATTTTAGGAAAAACCAAATATCTTGGACAGGCCCGGTTTTATATTTTTGTAATTAAGATCGGGATATTCAGAAAGCGAAGATAGGCTTTTAGAAAATAGTTTTAAGCAAAATATGCATTATGCAACATGATGATGCTCAAATGCAATGTGGAATGATGACATGAGCATGCGATCATGATGGCGCACACAAGACAAAAAACACCTGCCGTTTATTTTTCTAGTAGTGGTTTTAGCAGGGTGCTACAATTCGACACCACTAACAAGGGATCTCTCTCTCGAGATCTGCATATCATGGTATCGAGGAAAGAAGGCCGACAATCTCAATTTTCTTATACGTTTCGTAGATCCTTACAATAACGCTGTACCAAAGCTTCTTTCTCCGTATCAAAATCGGTGACACCACCAACAAGGGTCGTTGCTCACATTTGTTGAGAGAACACTCCATAGAAACAAAGGCGAAGGTAAAGGTCTCAACAGATAAGGCCCCTCTAACTTCTGTGGGAAGGAGTAAACTGCATCGATCCATCAATTCAACATACCTAAAGTGAACTATAAGAGTAGTGAACCAGTATGGTCGCAACTCCATCCCGCATTGAAAGCATTACTCAGACATGAATATGGTGAAGAACCATGCAACCACTCTCGTAACTTCCGGACTAAAGATCATCACAAGCAATGTTTAGAAACAAAGGAGTGATGCAGGAACTCTTCATCGGATCTGTGATATATGATATCATCGCATTTCTGGAAAACCACCTATAAGATACAAATAAAAAATTAGTGACTTTTGGGTCACTTGAAAGGTACATAGAGGAAAATTCCTCAGATAGCATGAAGACAGGATGTATCAACACCTTTACAAGAAGAAGGAAGCAAAACCCTAAAGGTACGACAAAACCCAACCACGATAATTCCAGGACTCGAAGAAAGATAAAGAGAGCAAATTCAAAGCTTGCAGCGAGGTAATAGGAAAAAGCATAAGAGGTAAGGAGTAAAAGCAGCATTCTAATCAGATCTATCCAACTTAGATTTTCAAAATAGTTTTGAGACTCTACATCGTCTGGGATTAGCTAGGTTATGTCACAGAGGCTGTAGACTAGTGGGGGTATCTTAACTACCTGAGTCTGAGCACTACACATTGTAACACCCTCTGAATTCCATTTTATGCAGTTTTAGCATTTCCCACCAAACTCGCAGAGAGCAGAAATGATTGACGAAAGGTGCCCACCAGTACTTATGCAGTGGAAAATGAAGTAATATCATTACCACGATAGTCCATGATGGAACCCTACAAAACATATATATATATACAACATCGACTATATAGGCCAATAGTATAGATATACAAAGCATCAAGATCCAAATCACCTTGAAAAGCGTATACACATCTAAGTAATGCGAGTGAGAAGATGCAAAAGTGCAACTGCTAAGAGCCCTGAGAATAACCAATGGCGTCCATAACCTTCCTTGGCCAAGCTAGAAGGGTAATCTTGCTAACGGCGTCGAACTCATACCACTTAAAGAAAAGCAGCCGGACAAAGGGCAAATCAAAGGAGCGTGTCAAGATGCGGGCCAAAAGAGCATTCTGCGATTAAGTCTAGGAATTCGTGGCTTTCAGCCTACGCATAGGTATTGTGGATGGAAGAGGCAGTAATGAAGCATGCACTAAACAACCTATAGAGACTCGATACAACTATCGGCTATTAGAGGAGACATAAGAAAGACCTTATGTAGAACCAACACGGTATTTCCCTCGAGACCAACGAGGAAGTCCTACGAGGGAAACTCACACACAGTTGGCGCTTATTCATTAATTCCATGGTGGTTGTCCAACTTACTAGGCATATCGTATATACAAGTCAAATTATAACAATAATTCTTTAGTTATAGTTGTCTATGATCGAGAAACTGTGTTCCAAGTCATCCATAACCGCGAACACGGCTTTTCAAAAAGATTTAACCCTGCAGGGGTGCACCAAAGTATCCACACACATTGCCACCCTTTTTGCCAAATCAATTAACATACACCCATCGGTATGTCGGTGCAAGGCTTCGGACATCGACGTGTTGTTAGACCCAAAGAAAGTATGTAAATGGGGCCACCCTAATAAGCTACCCATAATGAAGTCGGCCGACTCAAGATGGACCCAGAGGGTTGTGAGATCGCCCAAGAGATCTGTGAGGCCATAGATATAATCCTCGCAACATAATGACCCACATCCTAAAGAGTACAAGTAGTAAATGCTCACCTTCGAGCACATAGATAATAAACATGGCAACAACTTTTGGCATATGTATGGTATAACCTGGCATAAATGGTATAATATGGCATGAAAACTTCAAAATAGTCGAAATTGTGGCCCTTGCGATGCAGTGAGTTTGAAATCAGGTAATAAGCTAATAGGGTTCCCATTCACCCCACATGTGGTTGTGATAGCGGTACTCGGATCGCTAATGTTGTAGGGTTCTGCGTGTATGAAAACAATAATTTTACTCTCGCCTTCAAAACCCTAGCTGCTGGATCTATCTATTAGTAATGTCTGATAACATTAGAAGGAGGGGCTTTTCGTGAACTTACACTTGAAGACCGAAAAGTGTTGTCAACGCTAGGAGAGAGTGGTTGATGTAGATGAGCCAAAGCTGACCTCAAGGTCGCGGATAAGTCTCTTTGCGCCTTTCACGGCTCCAACAATCTTGAATTGCCTCAAGTGCGAGCACCTGTGAGGGAGTTGGCACGTCCCAAGGCTCCCGACGATGACTCCCTTCCCCGATCTAGGCAAGGTGGCGAGGCGTGGCCAAGATGGCGATAGCTCCGGATCCGAATCCCAAGCAGCCACACGATTGCTCCACGGTGAAGATGTCTCGTCACTCGCTGTGAGTCCGGGACTTGGGACCGCAGTCACGATAGAGAGAGGGGAGAGAGAAACATCAATTGAAGGTCCACCAGTAGTGGGAGACCTTTATTTATTATTATGTTTTTTATCTAGGCCAAATACACCACTATATATAGGGGAAGGAGGGGTACACCCTCCCTCAAAGTCCCGGGGTGGGACTAAAGGAGAGGAGGGGGGAGGAGGTGGCCACCGGCCATGTAGTGGGACCCACGTGGGGGGGTGGGCTAGCCCACTAGGGCGCCGGCCTCCCCTTGGCCCTGCTCTCTCTCTCTCATTTTCTCCCCTAATGGGACCCTCTCCTCCTGGAATTGGCCTCCATTAGCCTTTGACCATTAAATTGATTTTTCTCTTTTATTAAATAATTATGAATAAATGATTAAATCAACATGTAAACATTCATCTCACATATTATTCAACCTCCATGGCTATGGAACACCTTCCACCTCCACTCCAAAGACATCCTCCGGACTTACTCGAAACCCTTCCGATTTTCTCCCTTCTTCTTCTTCGGTGATTCTACCGATCCTGGCAAACAGCGATCTCTACATCATCTGACCCTTTAAGGTGATAACCCTGACGGTTCGGGAACACCTCGAGAGACATGGTCGACACTCCACGCACCAATGATCGCCGTAGGGACCTGGATGGCCATGTGACCCTATGCTCCACGCCTAAGATCTTTCATCGTTTGAAAGCGGGACAAATCGTGTCTTATTCCCTTTGTCACTCGACACTTGCATTGCCCGAAAGATCTGATCAATGACATCACCATGTCGTAGGTTCAATATCGCTACTAAACAATGCTAATTTGACTTGTTCCGGCAAGTGATATCCCTGCGTGAAAATCACATCACGCATAGCCTATTGGATATAACTTCCCTCCAAAAGTGGGCCCTTGAGTATCTTCTCCTGGCGGATGGACGACGGACAAATCCCGCTTCTTGACATATATTTCCTACTACGGTTTCCTCTCGAGTACCTGAACACACCTTTATAACCACCGCTTTACCAGATGGCGCTTTGATGCTATCTACAATCTCCTCGGAGACAAAATATGATTGATATAGCCTCAATGGGTCTAAGCTGAATAGTCTACGAGGATCCATTTCTAATCATCATAACTTGAACTTCTCGTGATATGATCAGGTCGTGATGTTTAGGTTGGTATTCGCTCATCATCTCATTCACCAGAATGAGATATTACAGCCTCATTCTAACTCGCATAAATGCCACATGATCGTGGAAACATGATCATCCGTCTGTTGACCAATGAACTAGTGACTAGAGTTTCACTGAACCCCTGATCATTGTTTATTATATCACACATGTATTTATGTTTCCACTTCAATACAATTATAGCATGATATAAAACTTAATCATAAACTATATGAAATATGATAATAGTCCTTACTACTATTTGTCTCTAGGGCATATTTCCAAACACAAGTGTCAAGAACTCGGGTGATAGGTGGACGTAAGGCGGGATAATAACCAGATCTCAACTATTACCCACCCATACTCATCATTAATTATATATAATCCACACATTTAATTAACAAACTACAATTAAAGTCATGATCATCTCCACCATTAAGCATGTGCCAACCCCAACATCGCTGGAACATCGACAACACGTAAGAAGCACCTAAGCGAAGCAACTACGACTAGCAAGGGCCCGATTCATCTACCAAACAACAAGTAATAGGAGGTGTCCAAGGCAATATAGGCTACAGGGATACTCAGTCACAGTAAAACTAAAGCATCAGAATAATTATATAGAAATAGGGATCAACAGAAAGAAGTAAAGATTATAAATGCAAAATAAGTAGAAAGGGGAGAAATGCTACTTTGGGGAACACTGGCCAGTTAGGTTCATCCAAGATCAGATTTGACACTACATCAACTCATCGGCCTAATCCATGAAGAAGAAAACCACTAAAAAGAAACATCAAATGCACTATTTAATACTACGGTAGAATTGAAGATCGGGCATGATCCATGTCCTGATGCATGACACGGTAAAGGTGCGATGCAACCTTTAGGCAATATTGCTTAATCGGGATCCCTATGCAATTAAATAGAGAGTTCATGTTGTTTAAGTACCCCAGCAATTCTAAATGTTGGATTAATACAAGGCAAAAATGGCATCGATTATCTGCCACTAAATTTAAATGAGTGCGTATAATAGACAAGAATAACTCACATATGCACTCCAAAGTTTAATTATTAAGGCGTAGTCGACAAAATACCCCAAACAAAATAAATATGGATGTGAGCATGAACAATTAATATGCAACAAGTGATAATGTCATATTATAAAAATCAGAGAATTAATAGGAAGGAGATCACATTAGGTTCGACACCATTGGTTTTCGGAATTCTGTGGAGTTCTCGAGATCAGTCTCAATCTTCTTGACTCTAGGATCAGGGCTTGAGATCCTTGAGGAGAACTTAATTGTCCGGCATCATTGGATCCGTGAAGGAGGACCCATGGTCTTCGAATGGGGTCTCGGTTTTTGGGATGAAGAGCTTGTTGTTCCATGTGTGGAGTCGATCTCCGGGAAAAGGTATGTGTCGAAATCCATGTTGGAGAACTTGTTTTTGGATATCAACACGCCACATGTAGTGCCACATCACCCAAGATCAACACACACTAGGATAGCAGGCAACAATATCCATCGGGTCACACATGGTTCATTGGAAGCCAAAGGATAAAGGCGATGTAAACAGGCCCTCACATGGGCGCACATGTTACAGTCGGCCGGAATGGCCATGCCTCGCAGATGGAGGCACTGGTGAGGGGGTCAAACCTGCAGGCGACTCACTGAAACAGGATGGCGCATCTCGCTTAGGGAGGTTGGACTTGACAGGGAGAGACAAGCGAAGACCATCGGCGGACTATGGTGGTGCACGGTGAGGGGACAAGTGCGGCCGGTGGGAGAGCTTGCAGTGGATGAGGGCAGTGACGCAGAGACTCACGGGGGCATGGCCTGGGACAGGAGTGGGCGCTTAGGAGGGCAGAAGGCCAGCCGGTGGGCAGGAGGCTGGCACACAGAGGTGTTTACCAGCTGGGGTCGGCCTGCAGGATTTACGATGGTGGTGCCCTAGGGCTTGATGAGAGAGGTAAGCGCTGGGATGGTGCCCTAGGCGTGGAGGAAAGGTGAAGTCCGGGAAGGTAGAGGACCTGACGGTGGGATTCGAGCTTAGCAACGACACTTGCTTGACAGGGAGGAGACACAACCTGTGGGGTGGGGAGAGGCGAGCTTACGAGGAAGAGAGCCAGTCTTGAGCTCACTAGTACATTTAGGTGGCTGGCATAATATGGTGGAGCCACGGAGGCTTGCAGGCGGAGGCACATGGTGCCGACTGCAGAGGAACAGCCAGATTCAGCGTACATAGAGGCTGTAAGGTGTAGAAGTGCAGGTGAGAGGGGCATGCAGGTGAGATAGAGGCGCAATGAGGGTGTGAGTGGGTGGTCTGCTGCAGGGGTTAAGGGCGATCACGATAGTGACGTGAGCAGCAAGCAGTGTGGGGGCCAAGCCCGCCATCGTATCTGTGATTATGCAGCGGAGTGGCCGGGTGGGATGGGGTTCTGTGTGGGTGGTCGCTAATCATACAAGGGGCTTATGCGGCGAAAGAACGCCTGAGCGTGATACCGGTCACAAAGGTTAGCCAGCCGGGCACGCCTAGTCGGTTGGGTGTGTGTGGCGTTGTGTGGGCTAAAAGTAACGGGGGTAGGTTTGAGTGGCATGGTGTTGTGGGTTTAGATCAGTAATCGAGAGGTATATCGCCACTGGCCTTTAGCTGCAATACCGCCCTCCGGACAAAATATTTAATACAGATTATATTTATTAGAACGTGATTTGCAAATAATTAGGCAAAAGAAAATATCTCACAAGCCTGATTTACACTTTGGAAATTAAGAGACAAGGGATATTGAAAAACAAAAGTAGGTTGGCCAGAAAATAGTTTTAGTAACGGCATGATGTAGTATGATTTCATGCTCAAATGCATGTAGGCGATGACATGATCATACGCATCATGATGATGCACAAGAAAAAACACCTGCCGGCGTTCTAGTAGTGGTTTTCGCTGTAAATACATTAGATATATATCGAAAAGTATGCTCATGCAGTTTCATGAATACCTAGCTTGTCCGGTGACCCATCATGGCTGGGGAAATAGCCATACTTTTAGCACTTAAATCAATATTTAGTCAAACAAATGACCAAGAATCTCTCTAAATCACATTAGTGACTAATGACTGCAATGATGTGCAATCCTTTGTTTTAAATTTTACAGTATGAATTCGTTACTTTTAAGGCAAAATCAGATATTAATGAAGATTATGAGGGCGCCTCTCTACATGACTCAAGCAGACTAGGGTCAAAAAGCCAGCTTCATATGAAGAACAACCAGCACGGCAAGGTCCTCTGCATTTTGTGGCAAGCGGTCATGGTTAAAACTACATCTTCATGAAGGCAATTTATATGTTTCGAGGTACTAGTCATGCTTAAGGCCGCCCATTCCTCAGATTGCATCACAACACCACCAACAAGACCACCATAGTTCATCCTCTCCAGCTATAGCCATTAACTTCAGCCTGAGGATTCCTTAAGACGGACGACAATCAGTATTTTTATTTGATTTCAATCTAAGGATTTGGTACAATATTTTCTATCCTCGATCTTATCATATGAGGAGAATTTCAAGCTTGCTGCATCAAAAAGAAACCTCGACCCATATCATTAACGAATTCATAGGAGTATTGTGTATTGATTGAATAGAGATTTGTATCTTGTTGCTTTGTCTCTATCCTCATTTATGTGCTTATAAAAATTCCAAGATCCCATAGACTGAGCAGCCTCGAGGAGATGCTGGTGAGGGCGATCTCGTAGGGAAACCAAGTGAAACAAAGGGAGGTCATCTCTTAAGGCTTTTGATCTATAAGCCACTTAATTGTATTTTTGTTGTATAATAGTTGGATCAAAATTTATTGCTATGCCCTTGTAATTCCTAGGGCTCAGTATTAGAAAATGCCTACAAATTTTATCTTGTTAAATCATTACATATTAATACAAGGACATTTTTATCCGATATGCAATTTGTTGTGAATCTTCTCAACCCCGCCTATCTCCACCCATTGCAACAAACAATGTTCTAAAAATTAAATTCAGAAAGGTCCGCAAATGGAAGCAAACGAATAAACAAGTTTTGTATACATGTCTCTAATTTCACCTAGCATTGTTTCCTAAGGTTCATTAAACTCTAGGTCTACTAGGGAAAAGCATTACATCAGATCCGTAGAACTGGATCAAAGTGCATTTCACCATGTAGGGGAGAACTACCAAAGGCCTATAGAGGAACTCAAGGAGCGACTTTCCTATGCGGAACAAGGTTAAACCTACAAAGGCGTTTTCCGATTAGTTGGGTGACTTAGACTCTCTGGCATATCCTTAATGGCTTAAGGACAGGTCCGTATCATTGGGGACGAATTCCTGCAGGGTCGAAATAATAAAGACACGTTCTGCCGAGGTATAACAAGGTCAAAGCAATGCCAACCAAGGTATTCGGAGCGTCATCGTTACTATCACGACGAATATGGTGTGTTCACCAAATATTACTTCCTCGGGCCGGTATATAACATGTCGGCATCATTATATTATGTGTTTGCACTAACTAGGCCGCAAGCACCAGAGGAGTCACATTAGCTAATGGCAAGAGGGAACGAAATGATCTCTGTTTTTCTGTTGGTGCCATTACAGAGGAGAGTGAGAAGATAGATGAACAGGACCGAAGCTACGGCCGACAAGGGTGACGTCACTGACCGTCACTGTTGGGTCACAGGCACCAGGCTTACGACATGAGCCTGCAGGGCTTACGCCAAAGGTTCTCGGAGCCACGCCAGGTAAAAGGAGCGCACCATCATTATTTTGGGAGGAGCAGATATTCCAAGAATATGCTCTACTGATGCTCCTGAGAATCAGAATCTCGCCACATCTTTAAGGCGTTGTTGATCTCAAGAGGGGCCTGATTACCTTACTGGAGGAAAACTCAGAGAGAGGCAGGCGGAAGAACTTCATCTTCCTCCTCTCCCTACCAGCCCAAGGAGCATCTATAACTACCATTATCTTGAGAATACAAAACCATCGTAGTGTGGAATCACCATCATCCCTCCCCGGATACCTCTAGAAATACTTTTGGCCCCATCTTATCCTAATCCATGGCATATGACATGACATCATTCACGACAGTTACGCCTCACTATGGGGCCAACAAATTTGTCGAAGCTAGAGTCAAGGTCCGCATTTATGAACTTCTATCGCCATTGTCAAACACATCGCCTCTCGGCTCGCTCAGTCATTTTGAGCACGGACTACGGGCGCATAAATATCGCCGCAGATCTTTGGCAAACCGGCCCTCCTCTGAATTTAATGGGCCTCTTCATCAACTTCTGCACCCATGATCTGGTGCTCTGCGTTTCCATTTAGTCCTATGCGTCGCCCGCAAGACATCATCAAAGGAGGGCCACCCTCAGGCCACTCGTGAATTCAAGGACACTACCGCTTAGTCTAGTGTAATGATGATCGTGTCATGCATGAGAGAAAGCAAAGACCCAACAAAGGACCCAGACAATACTCCAAGGTACCTAGGACTAGGGTTCCTCCACTAGAGAGCCAGCATAATGTTGCAGCAGCCAGAGAGCCTAACTAATTCTACAGCTCTATAGGCAGATCCGGCTGCACAGTTACCAGAGAGAAGACCCAATCTGAAAATGTTAGCAAGAGGCAAAGATAGTAGCAATGTCAGCAGCTCATTGAACATCACATCTGCACGTAATATGCAAAAGGCAAACAAGATTAGTCCCACCCATATGGACGGGGTGTAGATCAGGTAGAAACCCCTCAACAAAGAGATATATGAGTAAGGAAGCCAGGGGACAGGAGAATATGTAACCCATGTCAGGGGCTGGTCACTGAGGTATAAGACCTGAAAAGAAACCTTAGGGCGGCATATACATCAGCGTCTAAGTTAGCGGTCGGCCACAATGGCAGCAAGAAAGATTCATTGATTTAGTAAAAATTGCTAACAAACAGAATGAGGAGTTGCTCAAGGCAAACCTGGCGAGGGCAGGGAAAGGAAAATAAAAACAGTGCAATGAGGATCGCCACAGTGTTAGCCGAGTTGAAGGTGGACAAGGTAACCATGGTCAAGGCCATGTAGGACTGGGAAACGCTGGGTATGGGAATGCTGGACAGTGTAACTCAGCAGGAGCTGGACAAAATCCACCTTGGCAGCATCAGCAATAGTACATACCTTGGCTAGAGCAAAGTGCCGGCTCAGCTATGCAACAATAAAATGTTCATCTAGGTCAAAACATATACAATGATGGTTACTCGGCAATGGACAATGCTGGGTTTCCTAGGCCGGATCACCATGTGATAGGGTCAAGGCTAGGAAACAAGAGCCTACAGCCAAATGATGCAAGGTTGAAACCGGATTGGATTTATAGGTCCGAGATAATGGAGGGACAAGGTCCTCCAAGTCCAACATACTTTGGACCTCAGATTATGAGAGAACCTCCTGTGCCGAACTTCTAGTTGGCCAAAGGGACAAAGACATTTGACGGAAGTACCAAGCCAGAGGATTGGTTGATTGATTATGCCACCACAGTAAACATTGCCACGAGTAATTTGAGATGGGCAGTGCGGTACATACCATAGATCTTTGGAAGGACCAGCGATATTCGCTTAATAATCGCTGGAAGCATCAACTTGATAGATTTGAGGAGATGTTTATCATTTCTAGCACATACAAAAGGCCAAACATGCCACAACTGCTAGCAATGTGTAAGGAAAGGCCGAGTGAGACAGACGTGGAGTTTCTGACTCAGTGGTGCAACCTGCGTAACTCATGCGAAGGGGTCATCAAATCACAAGCTATTGCTTGGTTTGCACAAGGATGCATATATGCAAGTGCACTGTGGCAAAGGCTGCAAAGAGATATGCCGATTATGTTGGCTGAAACAATCAGAATTGCCGACTCATATGCATTGGGTAATCCAACACAACCTCGGCTTATGGCAAGTGAGTCAAACAAGGAATATTACCCTCATGGCAGGGTTAGGTCATCCCGGTGAAATGATTTCTGGGGTAAGAGGAGATGAAAGGCCATATTACAGATATGGTTCGCACCAAGTTGCTTAGTGGAACCAGATCAGCCCGGAGTGGCAATAGCCATCGTTAGAAGAGGAGAGGCCGTGGACCTCGAGAAATGACAACAATAAAACTTGGAAACAAGATCAAGAAGAAAATGGCAAGAAAGGAAACACGGTTATCTGAGATGAGGTTATGTTGGATCAACCATGCAAGTTTCACACGCCTAACCCAAGTAACCCGGCGAACCACACAACGCAACAGTGTGAGTGGATGAGGAATTTAGAGCAAAGTAGCTCGGGGAATGCACAAGCACCTCGGCACGATGCACCTCAGCATGATGCACCTCGGCGACAAGAGCAATGCACAACAACTAATGTTACCATCACCCCTGCCGAGTTATGAGGATCACATTAGAAGAGACATGGTGCATTAGGTGGAGAACCAGAATCAACCAAACCAAAGGAACCCCGAAAATGATGGGAGAAATGAATATAGAGAGCATGATCAAGCTTATTATGTGTTTACCATGGAAGAAACTGATAGGTAGAATCGACACCAACATATGGAGGTCAATGCAGTTATGTCGGTAGTGCTGAGGTACATGCATTGGTCTGATCAGGAAATTACATGGAGTATCAAGGATCACCCCAGGCTCATGACCAGTCCTGGATCATACACGCTGGTGCTTGACCTAACCTTCATCGGGCCAAACATCAACGTGAAGTTTTCCAAGGTATTGATTGACAATGGCAGCAGCATTAATATATTGTATAAGGAGACCACGCACAAGATGGGAGTA